>JAZHEH010000294.1:0-600000 GCA_036589455.1 Ateles fusciceps
CTCCAGCCTCAGCTTCCCAAAGTGCTGGGATTACAGGCCTGAGCCACTGTGCCCAGCCAGTGCTTTTTATTTCTTGTGCAGATTCACGTTAGTATTTCTCATAGGGCAGGTCTTCTAGCAATGAAGTCTCTCAGTTTTTTATTTTTCTAGAACATCTTAATTTCTCTTATTTCAAAGGTAATTTTGCCAGGTATAGAATTCTTAGTTGACAGTTTCTTCAGCCCTTTGAATATGCCATTTCATTGCCTTTTGTCCTCCACTGCTGTGTGTGGTTGTTTTGTTTTGTTTTTAGACAGGGTCTTGCTCTGTTACGCAGGCTGGAGTGCAGTGGTGCAGCCACTTACCTCACTGAAGCCTCCACCTCCCAGGCTCAAGCAATCCTCTCGTCTCAGCCACTTGGGTAGCTGGGACTACAGGCATGCACCACCATGCCCAGCTATTTTTAATATTTTTTTGTAGAGAAGGGGTTTCACTACATTGCCAGTGCTGGTTTCTAATTCCTGGCTTCAAGCAATTCTTGAGCCTCAAGCCTCCCAAAGTGCTGGGGTTACAGGTGTGAGCAACGGTGCCCAGCACCTCCATTGTTTTTGATGAGAAATCAGCTATTATCTTATTGAGGATCCCTTGTATGTCATAAGTTGCTTTTCTCTTGCTACTTTCAAGATATTTCTGTCTTTGGCTTCTGTCAGTTTGATTTAATATGTTTAGATGTGGATCCCTGAGTTTTCCTACATGTAGTTCCTTGAGCTTCTTGAATATGCAGATTGTTTTTCATCATGTTTGGGAAGTTTGCGGCCATTATTTCTTCAAATATTCTACTTTTTTTCTATTTTTCTTCTTCTGGGACTCTCATTATATGTATGTTAGTAAACTTGATGCTATATTCCACAGACAGGTCTCTGAGATTCTATTCACTTTCATTCATTCTTTTTTATTTTCCTCAGACCTGATAATCTCAATTGACCTTCAAGTTCCCAATTATTTCTTCTGCCTACTCTCATCTGCCATCGAGAACCTGTAGTGATTTTTCTATTTAAGTTACCATACTTTTCAACTCTAGAATTTCTATCTGGCTCATTTTTGTGGTTTCTATCTCATTACTGAGATCCTCTATTTGATGGGACATTGCTTTCATACTTTCCTTTAGTTCTCTAGTCTATAGAACTGAATGGTTTCTCTTACCTCTTTGAACATATTTTAAATAGCTGAATTACATCTTTGTCTAGTAGGCCAGGCATGGTGGTTCGTACCTGTAATCCCAGCACTTTGGGAGGCTGAGGCTGAGGCCAGGAGTTCAAGACCAGCTTGGGCAACTTAGCAAGACCCCACCTCTACCAAAAAAAAAAAATATATATATAACTTTGTCTAGTAAGTCTAGTACGTCTGGGCTTTCTCAGGGACAATTTCTGTTTCTTTCTTTTTTTCCCTCCCTGTATATGGGCCATACTTTGTTTCCTTGCATCTTTCATAAATTTTTGTCGAAAATTTGAATATTTTAAATAATATAATGTAGCAATTCTGAAAATCAGATCCATGCTCCCGGGATTTGGTGTTACTGCTGCTTGTTATAGTAGTTGCTATTTATTATTTAGTGACTTTTTTTAACTTATTCTGTAAAGTTTTACATTATTTGCCGTGTGTGCCCACTGAAGTCTCTCCTTGGTTAGCTTACTGATCAGCTAATGATTAAATGGAGATTCATAAATTCTTGGAACCGATAAGACTCTCCTAGTTTTTGCCAAGGGGCTCTGTGTACATGTTGGGGCATACCTTCAGCACTCAGCCAGGCAGTTTACAGCTATACCTTAGCTTTCACTTCTTGCTAGTGCAGAACCTCAAGATCAGCCAGGTGTGAGAGTTTCTGGACTTAGTAGGTCTTTCCTGACCATGCTCAAAACCTGCCCTATGCATGTGCTTGACATTCCAGATTCCCAGGAATATGTCTTATGGTCTTCTAGTTTCCCAAGGATATATCAAAGTGTTTCAGAATTCCTGTGGACATCTTATTCCTCAGCATTTCCTATTAAGCTTTTTGATTAGGATTTTCCCCCCCAACTATTATCCATTGCCTCATACAGTTGCCATGTTAAAACACTTGTCCGTAATTGTTTTCCAAAAACACTCTCTGTGGAGAGGCTTTGCACTAGACAGTTTTCATTCTGGTCAAATAAAGACAAACCTTTCAAATGAGGTCTTCCAGGGAACCACCAGACAGATGACATAATGACAGTTCACTGAGAATAAGGCTTTGAAGGAGCTCCAGCTCCATTCTGCTTGCGCTGGTTGGGGATGTGGGCTACTTTTCAAGGCAACTACTGAGCTAGAGAGTGAGGAATGGTCTAAGGCAAGTTAACACAAATCTGACTGTTCTTACAGAAATTATTCTTGAATAAATGCTCCTTGAGTTGCTGCAAGACTTTGGTTACATTTCTAGAGTTCTGAAAAAGTTCATTCTGGTCCATTTTTTTGGCCATTTTTTTTCCAAGCTAAACTGTATCCAGCTTTATTAAAGATACTTTCCATAACAATCATGGTATTTCAGGCAGGACATGGGCAGACAATCATTAACAGTATACAATAATTTTCAAACTCCCTTCTTTGATGGACCACCAAAAATCAGAAAGCCACTATAAAACCCAATGAAGTCTTCATCTGATGCTCCGAACAGGGAAAGTTTAGAGTGAGGATTGACATTTCACATTTATCATGTTGTTTAACAACTTTTCACAAGCCGACCCTGCCTTTCAGGAAGTGAAATGAAAATGGCAGAATTTATCTGAAGATCCACAGTCTAGAAATGGAACCACTGCTCTTTTGACAGATGCCATCTCAGTGGCATCACTGGCAAGTCCAGATTGCCTGACACACTGGTAACCAATGACTGGGGGTCAGGTCCCAACAGATGTCTGGGCTTAAGGGTGTTAAGTCTGTGCTGAAAGATGGAAAGGGAGAAGAGGACATAAAAATGAATTTGTTTTTCTATACCACAAGGCTTTTGTGTGCCAAGGGGTCCATGTGTGTCAAAGTCAGGGAATCCCTCCTCCTGGGAGCCAAAAGGAAGTCTCTCAAAACTAGAAGGGAAAGGTGTTTTCCCCACATCAATCCAGCTTTGGAGACATTCTATTAATGACATATGCACCTTCCCTCAAAACAACAATGAAGTGTTCTGTGCGCTGACAACATAGCTTAAAAAAAAAAAAAGTAAAACAAAATTCTGCATTTTTATAAAACTTGATAAAAAATAGTGTTTCAAACTGTACAGTCAACAGAAGTACACAGTTATCAAAAATGCACACACTTCCCTTGGCATCTCCAGCACCTTCGGCTTTCTGTGCCTGGTCTGTTTTGGCATCTCCGTTTTCTGCAGGGTTATTCCCTTCCTTGCCAGCATCAGCTTTTCCCTTTTTCCCTTTGGGTACCTTCTTTCCCTTCCTTGCAGGGGCCTTTTTAGGCTTGGGCTCTGGCTTTGGAGGAGCAGGTTTAGCAGACAACCTCGCGGATCTTCTCTGTGGTTCGTCCTTCACCTTGGCTTTATCTCCTTTAGCATCCCCTTCAGCCTTTCTCTTGGGCATAGTGGCGACGGCGGCGGAGGCGTAGGCGCTGGGCGCAGGATGCAGCAGTGCATGGGTTTTGGTTGGTCCGGGGGTCGTTCTGGCCTCTTCTTCTTCACACTGCTCCTTTATGGCCATTTTTTTTTTGGTTGTTGTTGCTTTTATGAAGGGATGAATTTTCGAGTGTCTTTATTCCACCATTTTCACTGATGTCACCTACAACACGGTTTTAAATTTCTAAAGTCTCACCGGCCACATGTCTGTAGTCCCAGATACTTGAGAGGCAAAGGAAGAAGGATCTCTTGAGTCCAGGAGTTCTGGGCTGTAGTGTGCTATGCTGATTGGGTGTCCGCACTTAGTTCAGCATCACTATGGTGGCCTCCCGGGACAGGAGACCGCCAGGTTGCCTAAGGAGGGGTGTCCCAGCCCAGTTCAGAAATGGAGCAGGTCAAAACTCCCATGCTGATAGTAGTGGGATCGGGCTTGTGACTAGCCACTGCTCGCCAGCCTGGGCAACATAGTGAGTGAGAACGTGTTTCTTAAAAAAAAAAAGTCTCAATGACCGTAGACTAATTAAATATTTAATCATGGGAAATGATTAGGGAAAAGAAATAAAAAGGGAAACTATAATTCTCTCTTTTTTTTTTGCTCTATCACCCAGGCTGGAGTACAGTGGATCAATCTCGGCTCACTGCAACCTCTGCCTCCTGCGTTCAAGCAATTCTCCTGCCTCAGCCTCCTGAATAGCTGACACTACAGGCACGCACCACCACACCCTGCTAGTGAGAAACTGTAATTCTCATAGAGGCCTTCCCAGAGTAGATGAAGATTTAAAGGCATTTCTGTATTTAGTCTTCTAAAAATTAAGGCTGGGCCCAGTGGCTCACACCAGCACTTTGGGAGGCCAAGGCAGGCGGATCACCTGATATCAGGAGTTCAAGACCAGCCTGGCCAACATGATGAAACTCCCATCTCTACTAAAAATACAAAAATTAGCCAGGTGTGGTGGTATGTACCCATAGTCCCAGCTACTTGGGAGACAGAGGAAGGAGGATTACCTGAGCTTGGGAAGTAGAGGTTGTAGTGAGCCAAGATCACACCACTCCAGCCTGGGCAACAGGGCAAGACCCTGTTGGAAGAGGAGAGGGGAGAGGGGAGAGGGGAATGGAGAGGGAGATCGAGGGGAGGGGAGGCAAGGGAAGGGAGGAAGGAAGGGGACAGAAAGAGAGAAATGAAAGGAGAGAGAAGGAAAGAAAGAGAGAAGAGAAGAAGGGGAGGGGGAAGGGAAGGAGGGGAAAGGAAAAGAAAAAAGGGAGGGAGAGGGAAGGAAAGAAGAAAGGAAGAAAGAAAGGAAGGGGGGAGGAAGGAAGGAAAGGAAAGGAGGGGGAGGGAGGGGGGAGAGAAGGAGGGGAAGGAAGAATGAAAAGAAAAGGGAGGGGAAATGAAGGAAAGAAAGGGAGGGAAGGAAGAAAGGGAAAGGAGGGAGGGAAATGAAAAGAAAGGAAGAAAAAGGGGAGAGAGGGAAGGAAGAAAGGGAAAGGAGGGAGGGAAATGAAAGAAAGGAAGAAAAGAGGGGGAGAGAGGGAAGAAGGGGAGGGAGGAAACGAGGGAAGGAAGAAAGGGAAAGAAGGAAGGGAAATGAAAGAAGCAAAAAGAAGGAAAGAGGAAAAGAAAAGGGATGGGAAGGAAGGGAAAGGAGGGAGGGGAATGAAGGGAAGAAAGAATGAAGAGAAAGAAAAAAGGGAGGGAGGGAGGGAAGGAAGAAAGGGAAAGAAGGAGAGCAGGTGGGAAATAAAAAAGAAGAAAAAAGAATTTAAAAAACCATAAGGTTAAGGTAAACCCTTTTTCCTCATACAGATTAAACACTTGTGTTCAAATTACAGCTTTGCTTCTTAATAGCTTGGTGACCTAGGACAAATTATGTAAACTCTCTGTTCCTCAGTTTCCTCATTTATAAAATAGGGCAATAATAGTATCTACCACATAAGGTTATTGTGAGGATTAAATGTGAAGTGCCGATCACAAACACCTGGCAGCCCAATAGATGCTCGCTGCAATAATTATTATTTTTATAATTTCTGCAAAAGTATGGTGATGATTCTTGGGTTAACCTAAAGGCAGATTTTCTTTTATTTCTTCGTGTTTCTTTTCTTTTTTCATTCACTTTAAAGAATAAAAAAAAATAGATTCCAGCATTTTGGAAGAAAAATTTGCATCAAAATGAATTTATTCTTTTTATTGACATATAAACAAAATGTCATTTGTTTATTCAATAAACATTTATTAAATGCCTAGTAAATTTCAGACATTATGCCCAGCACAGGGATCACAATGACAATAAGATGTGGTGTCTTCCCTCAAGGAGCTGATAGTCCAGGAGACTGACAGGTAGACAGGTGATTCCATGCAGTGTAGCAAAGGCTGTGATGTGATACAAGAATACAAGTGGGAGTATGTGATAGGAGTATGGTTTTGACCAGTTCCTCCTCTTAGATTTATCCCTTTTTCTTTGGCTATAAAGCAAAAGAATTGGTCCTATTTTTTTTTTCTTAACTGTGCAAATTAAACCATAAATTTTAAACTTTATAAAGATCAGACAAGTAGCCAGGCGCAGTGGCACACACCTGTAATCCTAACACTTTGGAAGGCCGAGGTGTGTGGATTACCTGAGGTCAGGAGTTCAAGACCAGCCTGGTCAACATGGTGAAACCCTGTCTCTACTGAAAATACAAAAATTAGCTGGGCATGGTGGTGGGCGCCTGTAATCCCAGCTACTCAGGAGGCTGAGGCAGGAGGATCACTTGAACTTGGGAGGCGGAGGTTGCAGTGGGCTGAGATCCAGCCATTGCTCTCCAGCAAGGGTGACAGAGCAAGACTCCATCTCAAAAAAAAAAAAAAAAAAAAAGGCAAGCAACTTGAATTATGGAGGATACTAGAAACAGTGTTTCCTACAGAGTCAGGGCTTCCTACCAGCATAGTCACTTCTGGAGTTTTTGACCTGAAAAGTTCTGTGGCATATTTTTTCTTTGTTTTTCACTTTTTGTTTTTCTATTTTTTCCCCTCTTTCTCTCCTCTGCTTTATCTTCTAGAGACCTAGGTAGTTCCCAGAGGAATAGTGCTTTATGGAGTCTAATGGTGATTTATTAGGTAAAAACAGAAAATGATTTTTTTTACCTACAAGTTCCATACCAAGAAATGAATATAAGCTTTTCATGCAGTTTCACACATTGAAAATGCAGATAATTTTAATTCCTTGCTCTTTTCAGAATTCTCAGTCGCAATCCTCTGACAGCTGTTGAAGATCCATATTTGTTTAAATTGCCAGCATTAAAATATCTGTAGTATTACAGTACTCTCATGAGTCATGAAATGATTTATGCTCTTTTTAAGTTTTTAATCAATGATTAAGTATTTTGCATTTAGGCTAAAAAGTCATGATTTAAATTTAACTGGGTTATTGAAAAAAAGTTACTGGCAAAGAAAAGGATTAAGAAAGGATGTATAATGGTCAAGGCAGCCAGCAGGGGAAGAGGACAGTGTTGAAGAACCCATATAGATTTGGAACATGTAGACACATGGAGGAATATTACTTAACTAAGAAAGGAAGGAGGAATAGGTATTCATTATTCTAAAAAGGAAGAAAAGAGTAAATAATCAAGATGAGTGAATCCAATATGAAAATGAGAAGTAAGATAATGGTAAAAAAAAAAAAAAAACGGGTACAAGTTCTACTCTTGAATATCATTGATTTGATGATGCGAATCAACTTAAATTTCTTTAATAAGAGCTCTCTGGAATTCTGCAGCAAATAAACTCTTGAGCTGGCTTGTTTTATAGAAAAGGCAAAATTGAAGTAATCACATGTCCTTGAAATATCTTTTTTAAGTACAGAATTTTTGTATTGGCGTTTATATCATGAATGTTTCGGTTTTCCTCTTCAGAGACTTGGGAACAACACAAGTCCCACTTACAACAGTTAAGAACATCCTCATGATGACTCTTGAATTGGAAAAACTGTAAGTTATTTTTTTCTTAGATTTATTTTCACTTAATTGGTTCTTTAGGTTTGTTTTAGTATTTTCTTAAGTCAGATTTATTGAGATATAATTTTCATATAACAAAATTCACCCTTTTTAGGTGTACAGTTCGATGAGTTTTGACAAATGTATAGTGACATAACCACCACCACATTCCCAATATAAAGCATTTATGTCACCTCAAAAAGGCCCCTCGTGTCCCTTTGTAGTCAATCCCCTCCTCCCACCATCAGCCCCTGTTAGCTACTAATCTGATTTCTGTTCCTATAGCTTTGCCTCTTCCAGAATGTCTTATAAATGAAATCATATAGCATGTAGCCTCTGGCATCTGGCTTCTTTTACTTAGCATAATTTTTTTTGGAGACAGAGTTTCACTCTGTCACCCAGGCTGCAGTGCAGCCACATGACCTCAGCTCACTGCGACCGCCACCTCCCAGGTTCAAGCAATTCTCCTGCCTCAGCCTCCCGAGTAGCTGGCTGAGATTACAGGCACATTCCACCATGCCTGGCTAATTTTTCATATTTTTAGTAGAGATGAGGTTTCACCATGTTGGCCAGGCTGGTTTCGAACTCCTGACCTCAAGTGATCCACCCACCTCGGCCTTCCAAACTGCTGGGATTACAGGCATGAGGCACCGCGCCTGGCCTCACTTAGCTTAATTTTTTTTTGAGATTATGCTACCGTCCATGTTGTTGCACCTGTCAGTACAGCTGGCCCTCCATATCTGTGGGTTCCTCATCCATGGATTCAACTAACCATGGATGGAGAGTATTTGGAAAGAGCAAAATATATGAAATATTAAAAAAGTAGAAAATTTAAAATATGGTATAATTATTTACATACCATTTATACTGTGTTAGGTATTTAAAGTATACCCAAGGCTATATACAAATACTATGTTATTTCATATAAAAGACTTCAGCCTCTGTGGACTTTGGTATCTGCAGGGGGTCCTGGAGCCAATCCCCTGCAGACACTGAGGGACAACTGTTCACTCATTTTCATTGCTCAGTAGTATTCCAGTTGTGTGGATGTATCCATTTGTTTATCCATTGATCAATGTATGGACATTTGGGTTGTTTTCAATTTTTTGGCAATTATGAATAAAACTGCTAAAAACACTCCTATACAGGTCTTTGTGTGTGAACCTATGTTTTCATTTCTTTTGGGTAAATACCTAGAAGTTGGATTGTTCACATGCTAAGTGCATATTTAACTTTTTAAGAAACTGCTAAACTGTTTCCTAAAGTGGCTGTGCCATTTTACATTTCCACCAGCGTTGTGTGAGTGTTGCAGTTGTTCCATAACTTTAGCAGATTCTTTTTTTTTTCTCTTGACACAGTCTTGCTCTATCCCCAGGCTAGAGTGCAGTGGCACTATCTCGGCTCACTGCAACCTCCACCTCCTGAGTTCAAACAATTCTCCTGCCTCAGCCCCCCAAGTGGCTGTAGGCACCCGCCACTACACCCAGCTAATTTTTGTATTTTTAGTAGAGATGGAGTTTCACCATATTGGCCAGGCTGGACTTGAACTTCTGACTTCAAGTGATACACCCGCCTTGGCCTCCCAAAGTGCTGGGGGTGTGAGCCACTGTGCCCAGCCCAGCCGATTTTTTTCTGTTAATTGCCAAAGCAGGAGTGCAGCTTCACGATTTCAGCTCACTGCAACGTCCGCCTCCCAGGTTCAAAGGATTCTCCTCCCTCAGCCTCCTGAGTAACTGGGATTACAGGCGCCCACCACTGCACCCCAGCTAATATTTGTATTTTTAGTAGAGACAGGGTTTTGGCTTGTTCACCAGGCTGGTCTCAAACTCCTGGCCTCATGTGATCCACCCACCTTGTCCTCCCAAAGTGCTGGGATTACATGCGTGAGCCACCACGCCTGGCCCGGCCCAGCAGATTCTTATATTTCAGTTTTTAAAGAAATATTTGCCTTTCTACTGCTAATGTGTAGTGGAATCTCATTGTGGTTTTAATTTGCATTTCTTTAATAGCTAGTGATGCTGAATGTCTGTTCATGTGCAAATGTCTTCTTTACTAAATTGTTCAAATCTATTCCCATATTTTAATTGAATATTAATCTTTTTATTAATGAGGTTTTTCCCCCTGTAATCCCATGAGAGATTATTTATTATTGAGTTTTAAGAGTGCTTTATAGACTCTAGATACAAGTCCTTTCAGGGACCAGGTGCAGTGGCTCACGCCTATAATCCCAGCACATTGGGAGGCTGAGGCAGGAGGATTGCTTGAGGCCAGGTGTTTGAGAACACCTGGGCAATATGGTGAAACCTTGTCTCTACCAAAAATATAAAAACAATCCAGGTGTGGTGGTGCATACCTGTGGTCCCAGCACTTTGGGATTGCTTGAGCCTGGGAGGTCGAGGCTGCAGTGAGACATGATCACCACTGCACACCAGCCTGGATCACAGAGTGAGACGCTACATCAACAATTAAATAAGTAAATAAATTAAAAAAAAAAAAGACCTTTTAGATATGTGTTTAGTAAATATCTTCTCTCAGATTATGGTTTGTCTTTTCATTATGTTAAAAGTGTTTTCTGGCTGGGCACAGTGACTCACGCCTGTAATCCCAGCGCTTGGGAGGCCAAGGTGGGTGGATCACCTGAGGTCAGGAGTTCGAGACCAGCCTGGCCAATGTGGCAAAATCCCATCTCTACTAAAAATACACAAATTAGTGGTGGCGGGCACGTGTAATCCCAGCTACTCAGGAGACTGGGGCATGAGAAATGCTTGAACCTGGAAGGTGGAGGTCGCAGTGAGCCAAGATTGTACCACTGCAGTCCAACCTGGGCAACAGAGTGACACTCTGTCTCAAAATAAAAAATAAACAATAAAAATAAAAGTGTTTTCTGAAGAGCAGAAGTTTTTAATTTTTATAAGCTTTAAGTTAGCAATTTTTTCTTATATGGCTTGTGCTTTTTTGTTTCTTACCTAAGAAATCTTTAAGAACCTGTTGTCTAATCCAAAGTCAAAAAGATTTTCTTTTATGTCTTCTCCCAGAAATTGTGTAGTTACATTTAGGTCTACGATGCATTTTGAGTTAATTTGCATATATGGTGTGAGCTATCTATTTTTTTTTTTCAATTTTTTAATTTTTACTAGAAATGAGGTCTCACTATGTTGTCCAAGCTGGTCTCAAACTCCTGGCCTCAAGTGATCCTCCTGCCTCACCCTCCTAGAATGCTGGGATTATAGGCATGAGGTACTGTGCCTGGCCTTCTTTGAAGTTAAAATTATATATATATATATATATATATATATATATATACACACAACACACACACACACACACATATACATATATATACATATATTCATATACATATACATACATATATATATGTTTACAGACACACACACATACATATCAGCCAGGTGTGGTGGCATACACCTGTAAGTCCCAGCTACTAGGAAGGCTGAGGCAGAAGGATCATTTGAACCCAGGAGGTGGAGGTTGCAGTGAGCCAAGATGGCACCACTGCACTTCAGCCTGGGTGACAGAGCAAGACCCTGTATATATCTGCAGGGCCCTATTGTGAGTTTGTTACACAACTTACTGCAACTTAAATTGTGCCACCCACCCCCCCAACACACAATATGGCAAGCTAAATAGAAACTCAGATATGCTAAGGCTAGTTGAGGGCATTATACCAGATTAGCATGGAATGGGCCCTCCATTTAGCACTCTGCTGCATTCATTTTTGTCAGGTCACTTTCTTTTCTTCACCACTGTTGTCAAATCTGTTTTCTTGCTCTAGCCTCATTTTCCTCAGCCTCCTGCAGCATCTTCCGTGTCAGCTAGATCCCTTCCTCTCTGGATGAAGTCCTCTTCATCAACCAGCTTTCTCACTTAGTTCTCTAACATAGTGAGGTTCTGTCTGCTTTTTTCTTTACCATTAGTGGGTAGGAAAAATGCTCCTATTCTCTGTAAGCATTTGTTATCAAGACCGGAAAGACATTGAACTAACTGCCCTATTGGAGTTCATTATTGGAAGTCTTCAGGAGTTTACACATTTATATACAAAGTAAGTAGGCCAGCTCATTTGAGTCTTGGCTCATGTGTAATGATCTTTAATCCGTATTGGAAAATTACTGTTCTCAAGTAAGGATAATCTATACCTCAGGTCATTTACAGTCTCAAAGATTTGTCAGTATACTTTAAAACAGTTCTGGGAACAGTTAAGGAGACTAAACAATCATGAAAACTACATGCAATGTCTGATGTTTGATTGGATTCTGAATTTTTTTAAGCCATGATATGATTGGGACAATTGTGAAAATTTGTACATGGACTACACGGTAGGCAATGATAATATTAAGCTTCATTGGGTGATAATAGTATTCTGGTTATGGAGGAGAAGGCCTTGGTTCTTAGGGGCTGCACACTGAATTATTTAGTGGCGAAGTCTCATTATATCTGCAACTAACTCTCAAATGGTTTGTCCAGAAAAATGTGTAGACATACATACATGGAAAGCAAATGTGGCAAAGTATTAGCAACTGTTGGGGTCAGGTGGGGAATTAAAAATAAAAAAAAGCAAGAAAAAAAACAACTGTTGATTCCATATGGAAGTTATACAGGTGTTCATTATACCATTTGAAGATGTTTCCCAGCCATCCTAAGGCTTAAAGGAAAAAAAGAAAATGTTTAAGAAGTTGAAGGCACAAAAATAATAACAAAAACTTTGGGTTCATGCCTGTAATCCCAGCACTTTGGGAGGCCAAGGAGAGAGGCCTGGGCAACATGGTGAAACCCCATCTCTACAAGAAATACAAAAATTAGCTGGGCATGGTGGCACACACCTGTAGTTCTAGCTGCTCAGGAGGCTCAGGTGGGAGGATCACTTGAGCCCAGGAGGCAGAGGCTGCAGTGAGCTGAGATTGCACCACTGCACTCAGCCTGTGTAACAGAGCGAAACCCTGCCTCAAAACAAACAAACAAACACCTTTGTGTCAGAGTTAAGGTTGCTATATAAGTAAAATGCTAGGTTATGGTTCTGGGTCCATTCTTTCTATATGAAGATCAGAGGCTTCCACTGGACCCAAAGGAACACTACTAGTCTCTAGTGGTTATTTCTCTCTAGGTTTGAAAGCTGTGTCGGGCCAACTTACTGGATGCAGTTTTAATATAAAACTCTATACGTTGTACTCCCAACTCATAGACTTCATATATCCATGAAACACTCTTCTGTTTTCACATTTTAATGAGGTCCTGATAAAGTCATCCTTTTGAAGGACCCAGAAAAGGCCCCCACAGTCTCTGCAACATAATAATTATAGTAGTTAACATTTATTGAGCACTCAGTGTGTGCCAGGCATTTTTCAGGTATCGATTCACGTAATCCTCAAAACTCATTAGAGGTAGGTACTATTACAATGACAAGGCCAAGGAACAGAGATTAAGCAGTTTGCCCAAATTCACATTATTAGTGGAGCTGGGATTTAAGCCTGGTCTGGCTGTGGAATCTGTATTCTTAATGACCATGCTATACTGCTGAAGATTAACCTTGAGATTTACTCCAGTTAACAGAGGTTGTTTTGATGTCTCTAAAACTGCCCCCAATAAGCCATAACAATAATCAATTATCTTGGTATCTGTTTTGCCCAAATTTATATTTTGAAAAAAACTCAAACATACCATAAAGATGAAAGAATAGTACAGAATCCAATCAAAGGTCAGGCACTGCATGTCATGTCTCCGTTTCCTTTCATCTAAAATACTCCTCTACTTTTTTTTTATCTTTCATGATACTGGCATTTTTTAAGAGTCAAAGATAGCTGTCTTGTAAATTGTCCCACAATCTGGATTTGTCTGTTTCCTCATGATGAGATTTAAATTAAGCATTTTTGGGAAGAATACTGCATAGGTGATAACATCCTTCCTGCCTCATGACCGCAGGTGGCCCATAATGCTAAGTTTGATCACTTGATTAAGGTGATCTTCCAGATCTCGCCATTGTAGTTATTTTGCTGGGTGCAGTGGCTGACGCTTGTAATCCCAGCACTTTGGAAGGCTGCGGTGGGCAGATCACTTGAGTCCAGGAGTTCTAGACCAGCCTGAGCAACAAGGTAAAACCCTGTCTCTACTAAAAATACAAAAAACAAAAGAAAATTAGCTGGGCGTGGTGGTGCAAGCCTACAGTCCCAGCTATTCAGGGGCTGAATTTGGAGGATCACTTGAGCCCGGTTGAGGCTGCAATGAGCTATGATTTTGCCACAGTATTTCAGCCTGAGCGACAGAGTGAAACCTTGTCTCATAAAAAAAATAAAAAATAATTTTCCCCTTGGTAATTAATAAATAATCTGTGGGGTGGTACTTTGAAATCAGTGAAGATCCTGTTCTCAAGTGTCTTTTTACCCAACTGTGTATCAACAATAATCCTTGTCTGAATCAATTTTTATTACATTGGTGGTGCAAAGTGACACTTTTTAAAATTTTGTCATTCCTTCTGCATTTACTACCTGGCATTATTTCATTAAAGAAGAACACCCCCTCTTTCTTTTTGAATATCATTCTTCATGGATTCTTCTTTATATTAATTATGTTGTAGCTTATTATTGTTGTTATTCTTTTGAATGCTCAAATGTCCATCCAGATTTGGCCAGTGCAATCTCTGTTATTTTTTACCCCCCAATACATGTTAAACTAAGCTGTTTTTGATGCCCAGAGAATGTCTAATATTTCCCACTCCCAACAGGAATTGAGAAAGGGACTACAGAAATTGGGGGCTTATCCAGACTCTTCTTAGAAGTCTACCTTCTTCCTGTGTACTTTGAGCCCAAAGTGAAACTTTTGAGTTGGGAAGAGATACTTCTGAATTAAACTACTGATCAGTGTCACCCAGTTCTAATCCCAACCACGTTTATTCTAGGCATACCATACTCACTGCCATGCTTACCCTTCTGTTGTGCACCTCTGTCCTCCTTCCTGTGGCCTTCTGGTTCCTACCCAACTGTCCAGTCCGTAGGCCTCAATAACAGCTTTTTGCCCGGCCCTGTGGTAGCATTGGTCTGCCTCCTTTACCTACTCAAGAAACCCCTTCACCATTAATGTATTGTGCTGTGTTTTTATCTATAGGATCTTACCTAACCATATGGCCTGCTGCCTCTGCCAATTTAAAAAGAGCATTGAGGTTGTCTGCAAGACAGTCAAGCTGCATTGCAACAGTGCATGTCTGACAAACACCACACATTGTCTTGAAGCAGCATCTGTAGGGAATCCTGAAGGAGCGTTCATGAAGCTGTTACAGGCCCGGAAGAAGCACACGAGCACTGAGCTATTGAGTCGGAGACGCCCTCAGACAGCAACGGCATCAACTTGTCAGGCTTTGGGAGTGAGCAGCTAGACATCAATGATGAAAGTGATGTTATCAGTGCACTAAATTATATCTTGCCTTATTTCTCAGTGGGAAATCTAGAGGATGTGGAGGCAATGCTGTTACCGTTCATTAAACTGCTTTTTTCAGATTCACAAGATGGTGACAGGTCCCTGCGTGTTTTGAAAAACAATACAAGGAGCCCCTCTCTTCAACCTGCATCCAACAACTCAACGTACGAAAATAAATTGAGAAAGCTGTATTTCTGAAAAATATGTTAGATGCAGAAATTCAAGAGAAAATCGATGATGTTAAAAGGGAAGAAAAAACTGCCATGCTTGTACAGTCCAGCATTTTAGGTCCCAAATATAAACGGCAAATTTTTCGGACAAAATTAGAAACTGCCCAACCACAGGAAAACAGCCTGGCAAAGATTCAAAGTGTAGGCAAAAGCCTGCAGACAGTAAACAGAGTCCTCATGGGCCCAAGGAGCATCCAGAAAAGGCACTTCAAAGAGGTGGGAAAGCAGAGCATCAGGAGGGGAACAGAGTGCCCAGGCATTTGTGGAAAACGCTGCCAAAGGAAAAAGGCCCGGGAGTGCAGCCCCAAGGGAGCTGGAACAGCCTCACATGGTGCAGAGGCCCGAGAAGTTAGTGGGAAACACTGTCTACACCAAGCCTTTGTTCACCCAAGAGCATAAGACAGTGGTCTCCTCTTCGCTGAAACCCTTCTCCATGGGCGGGCCTTCCACCTCCACCTCTGCAAAAGCCCAGCGTGAGGTCCGAAATGGACAAAAAGACTTAACCTACACCATTTTGGTTTTAGAAAATGCAAAGGCTAGAGTGAAAAATATGAAGACTGCTAAACCAACCAACAGTTCCAGAAAAAAATGCCACTGCTTTCATAAAACTCACTGCCGTGTGGTCCACAGAACACCCAAGGCCAAAAAGAGTTGAAAGTTCAGAAAGAAAAGTTCTCTTAACAGACTGATGCTCGCAAAGAGGCCTCCGTTCTCTGCAGTGAAGAGCCTCATAAATTCCCCTTCAAAAGGGGCTTTTTCATATTTAGGAGACTTGAGTCCTTTTCCAGAAACATTTGCTCCTTCAGAACATTCTAGAGAAAACACCACTGCAGGAAATGCCTTTGAAGAAAACATTTTTATGGGAAACACTGATATGCCAGAGGGCACTATCTCTGAAAACACAACCTACAATAATCCTCCAGAGGCAGATTCCGCTGGGACTGCTTTCAACTTAGAGCCAACTGTTAAGCAAACCAATGAAACACAATGGGAATACAATGACCTGGGCACTGACCTGTTCCCCCAAGCCCAAAAACTTCAGTTACCCATTGCTCTCGTCCCCAGGTGATCAGTTTGAAATTGAGCTATACCAGCAGCTACGGTCCCTCATCCTCCTTTGTCAAGTTATCCGGAGCTTGAAAATGGACTGCTCTGAGACCCATGTGCAATTAGCCTGTGCTAAGCTCATCTCCAGGACAGGCCTCCTGATGAAGCTTCTCAGTGAACAGCAAGAAGTAAAGGTGTCCAAGGCAGAATGGGATACGGACCAGTGGAAAACAGAACTGTATCAACGAGAGCGCCGAAGCCCAGAGTGAACAGAGGGAGCAGAAGTCACGTCAGCTCACTTAGGAAGTTGCAGGATATGGCTATAACAACAAACTCATCTTGGCAATATCTGTGACTGTAATAGTGATGATTTTAATTATAACTTTCTGTCTCATTGAGATTTATTCTCATAGAAGGGCATCAAAGGAAGATGAAGAAGGATCCTCAAGGGGCATTTCCAGATTTCTGCCACACGGGAGTTTCTCATCGCGAAGTGCGACCTAGGGTGGCTTCTTCTCATTAAGACGGCCGCTCTGGCTTAGGGATACGTACAGACCTCTCAGTGCCACACACATGAAAAACATGGCACAAAAGCTGCATGATGAGGAGTCTTCCATTGACGACGAGATCTTCAACAGGGACACAGGTCAGCGAAGCCCCAACAGAGAAGACCCCAATTGGAGAGTCTGCTGCTGAGGGGGAGGAGAGTGAGGCCCTGCCATAGGAGAACACTGAGTGACCCCAGCCCACCTCAGGCCTCTGGCAAAATACTTACTTTTCTATTACCAAAGAATATAACTAATTCTAGCCATGCAGTGTGACATTTAAATGTGTAGTTAAATATTTATGCATAAATAACAAGGACCATCAGAAAGAAAAACAGGACTGAAGCCAGCGGCCCACGTATCCACCAGAGGCAGCAGGCAGGGGAAGCACAGGGCCATCTTGCCCTCCCTTGTTTCCCAGTATAATTAGTCACCCAGAGCTGAAAACATACACTGAGGGGGGTGGAGATTTTACAATTAAATACCGTCGTTCTTGGAAAAAAAACAAACAAAAACTTACATGCCAAGGATCTTGTGAGATCCCCGCGACCGAACGTAGGCGAAGAGGCGCTTCATCTAGAAAGCACAAAACTCTCAAGCCGCCAGGTACCTGCCCCCCGGGTTCAGAGCTCAGCACTTACGGCTGGGCTCCCTCTTCAGGCATGCGCGGTGGGCCTGCGGTGCGGCCCATCAGGCACTGCGGTAGGCGCCCAAGGGGCTGGCAGGACCCTGACCCCAAGATGGCGGCGCCCAGTGAAGTGACCGCAGTGGTCCCTGGCGAAGGCGATGGTGGAGGCAGCGGCTTTGGCTCTTGGCTGGACGGACAGTTGGAGGCACTGGGAGTGGACCGAGCCGTTTTATGGAGCCTACATCTTGGGTGTCCTGCAAGAGGAGGAGGAAGAAGAGAAGCTGGACGCTCTATAGGGGGATCCTCTCTGCTTTCCTGGTAAGTAGCCTGTGACACATTCCTTCACCCTCTGGTCAGTATCTGAAGGTCTGGCAGTACTTTGCACTCTCTGTCCCCTACCTGGTATCCCGGAGGCTCAGTGGTCTCACCTGGGAGAGGTATACTCCACTGACATCTGGGCGGCGGGGGAATGAGGTTGCTCCCCCAACCAGGTGGGAAGCCCGAAGGTTACAGGTATTTGGAGAGGGAACGGCTTTCTCGTATTCTTGGGGACAAGGCCCTTTCCAATGCTTGTGGGTGAGCTGAGAAGCGTTCTTCCAAAGGCGCTGAAATGTCAGAATGGGAGTGTTGTCAGCTTCGGTCCTGTAAGCCGCGCGACTCTTGGCCAAGTTACTGAATGTCTCTCTGCTTCCCCGACTGTAGAGAGTCTGTTAAGAATACTCACGTGCGGGGGGAGGAGGGAAAGAGCAAACCGGAGAGCGTCCTCCTGAGAAGAGTGATGGCGGCAAAATGGCGGCCCGCTTCTCCCGCTTCTACGGGGGACCGACACTTCCCGGGTAATCGCTTTGATCAGTATGAGGAAGGACACTTGGAAGTTGAACAGGCATCACTTGACAAGCCTATACAATCGAAATCTCCAAGGAAATGATATTTCTTACATTGGCAGAAATGTATGGAAAACATACAATTAGACTAAGAATCTAATTCTCAATGAAAATTATTTGAATTACATAAGGATTCATTTGAAGGCCTGCTATCCCTCCGAGTATTTAGATTTATCCTGCAATAAAATACAGTCTATTGAAAGACATACATTCGAACCACTACCATCTTTACGGTTTATAAATCTTGGTTGCAATTTACTCACAGAACTGAGCTTTGGAACATTTCAGGCCTGGCACGGAATGCGGTTTTTACACAAGTTAGACCTGGGTATTTCCCAAAGGAATAGTGCTTTATGGAGTCTAATGGTGATTTATTAGAATTCTCAATCGCAATCCTCTAACAACTGTTGAAGATCCATATTTGTTTAAATTGCCAGTAATAAAATATCTAGACATGGGAACAACACAAGTCTCACAATAGTTAAGAACATCCTCATGATGACTCTCAAATTGAAAAAACTGATCTTACCTAGCCATATGGCCTGCTGCCTCTGCCAATTTAAAAATAGCATTGAGGTTGTCTGCAAGACAGTCAAGCTGCATTGCAACAGTGCATGTCTGACAAACACCACACATTGTCTTGAAGAGGTATCTATAGGGGAATCCTGAAGGAGCGTTCATGAAGGTGTTACAAGCCCAGAAGAGGCACACGAGCACTGAGCTGACTGTTGAGCCGGAGATGCCCTCAGACAGCAATGGCATCAACTTGTCAGGCTTTGGGAGTGAGCAGCTAGACATCAATGATGAAAGTGATGTTATCAGTGCACTAAATTATATCTTGCCTTATTTCTCTGCGGGAAATCTAGAGGATGTGGGAGGCAACGGTGTTACCGTTCATTAAACTGCTTTTTTGAGATTCACAAGATGGTGACAGGTCCCTGTGTATTTTGAAAAACAATACAAGGAGCCCCTCTCTTCAACCTGCATCCAACAACTCAACGTACGAAAATAAATTGAGAAAGCCGTATTTTCTGGAAAATGTGTTACATGCAGAAATTCAACAAAAAAATCGAGGTTAAAAGGGAGGAAAAAAACTGCCATGCTTATACAGTCCAGCCTTTTAGATCCCAAATTTAAACAGCAATTTTTTTCAGACAAAATTAGAAACTGCTCAACCACAGGAAAACAGCCTGGCAAAGATTCAAAGTGTAGGCAAAAGCCTGCAGACAGTAAACAGAGTCCTCATGGGCCCAAGGAGCATCCGGAAAAGGCACTTCAAAGATGGGGGGAAAGCAGAGCATCAGGAGGGGAACAGAGTGCCCAGGCATTTGTGGAAAACGCCGCCAAAGGAAAAAGGCCCAGGAGTGCAGCCCCAAGGGAGCTGGAACAGCCTCACATGGTGCAGAGGCCCGAGAAGTTAGTGGGAAACACTGTCTACACCAAGCCTTTGTTCACCCAAGAGCATAAGACAGTGGTCTCCTCTTTGCTGAAACCCTGGGCAGGCCTTCCGCCTCCACCCCTGCAAAAGCCCAATGTGAGGTCCAAAATGGATGAAAAGACTTAACCTACACCATTTTGGTTTTAGAAAATGCAAAGGCTAGAGTGAAAAATATGAAGGCTGCTAAACCATTCATACATTCCAGAAAAAAATATCACCACTTTCATAAAATTTGCTCTCGTGTGGTCCACAGAACACCCAAGGCCAAAAAGAGTCAAAAGTTTAGAAAGAAAAGTTCTCTTAACAGACTGATGCTCGCAAAGAGGCCTCCATTCTCTGCAGTGAAGAGCCTCATAAATTCCCCTTCAAAAGGGGCTTTTTCATATTTAGGAGACTTGAGTCCTTTTCCAGAAACATTTGCTCCTTCAGAACATTTTAGAGAAAACGCTAATGTAGAAAACACCACTGCAGGAAATGCCTTTGAAGAAAACATTTTTATGGGAAACACTGCTATGGCAGAAGGCACCATCTCTGAAAACACAACCTACAATAATCCTACTGAGGCAGATTCCACTGGGACTGAGTTCAACTTAGAGCCAACTGTTAAGCAAGCCAATGAAACACAATGGGAATACAATGACCTGGGCACTGACCTATTCCCCAAGCCCAAAAACTTCAATTACGCATTGCTCTCGTCCCCAGGTGATCAGATTGAAATTCAGCAAAACCAGGAGTTACTGTCCCTCATCCTCCTTTGTCATGTTATCCGGAGCTTGAAAATGGACTGCTCTGAGACCCATGTGCAATTAGCCTGTGCTAAGCTCATGTCCAAGACAGGCCTCCTGATGAAGCTTCTCAGTGAACAGCAAGAAGTAAAGGTGTCCAAGGCAGAATGGGATACAGACCAGTGGAAAACAGAACTGTTATCAACGAGAGCAGAGAAGCCCAGAGTTAACAGAAAGAGCAGAAGTCAAGTCAGGTGAGGACCACACAGAAAGATGAGACCTGGACTTTCCCATCACTTAGCATATGTCAGGAACGGGCCAACAGAAGAGAACCTGGGTCTTGCAGGGGCATAGCCTGTCTTGGCCGTGTAACTTCGGCCATGACAGTGATCTCCCCACTTTGCTCATTTAGAGAGTAAATAGATTATTACACAAGATAAACTGCAGGCCTGGCATGGTGACTGAGGCCTGTAATCCCAGCACTTTGGGAGCCAAGGTGGGTGGATCCCTTGAGGTCAGGAGTTTGAGATTAGCTTGGCCAACATAGTGAAACCCTGTCTTCACAAAAAATAACAAAAATTAGCTGAGGATCACCTGAGCCCAGGGAGGTCGAGTCTATAGGGAACTGTGATCGCACCACTGTACTCCAGCCTATGTGACAGAGTGAGACACTGTCTCAAAAAAAAAATAAAAAAAGGACGTGTAAGCTACTCACTTGGAATACTGGGGTTTCAAATAGTTAGGTTTCATCCTCTGTTTGTTTTTAAAAGATTGTTCTTTCGTTTTTTTTTTTTCTTTCTTAGCTCACTAAATAAGTTTCAGGATATGCCTATAACAAAAAACTTATCTTGGCAATATCTGTGACTGTAATTGTGATGATTTTAATTGTAATTTTCTGTCTCATTGAGGTAAGGACAATAATTAATTCAGGTTTTCAGAATGCAATCCTGTCTTTGTGTAGATTCAGAACCCACAAACTGAAAATCAAAGCCACTTTCCCCACCTACTACTACTTAACATTCTTCTTTTTTCTTTAGTCGTTTAAGGCTGAGGTATGCTTTGTTCTTTGAGTGCAACGTGTCTTCCAGGAGTTATAAAAGGTCCTCTCTTCAGGAGATCTCTGTCAGCTGAAACCAGGTTAATCCCACTAGCCTGTTTTAAGAAGTTAAGTTGATAAATTAGCAAAATTTTTCCCGCCCAAAACTGTCAGCAATTGAGTGTACTCACCAACTTGTCCTTACTCTGCCACTAATTTATTTCCTTGAAATGATTAATGATTATATCTCATCATTTCACCATTTCAAGAAAATAAATTAGCATTTTTCAAGGAAATGCTGAAATGATGAGAGACATGTAATCTCCACGCTCACGGAGCTGTCATCACCATGGAGAGGAAGGACAAGCCAAAAGAGAGAAGTCTCGTCTTGTAGACTTACTAGACTCACATAGTGTCTTCCTTCTCCAGTGTGTATGGTGTTGTCTAATGGTCCAGTTAAAGCACTACAGGGTAGCCATCTTTTACAAAAGTAGTTGGCCACTTATTTAAGTTCACAGGTCAGGGGGAATGTCTCATACTCCAGCCCTCCTGAGCCCAGGCCCTCTGTGAGATGTGTCACCATTTCTCGGACACCATATGAGACATTCCTCCTCGGATTAGGGATGCTCAATCTGCATTACATATCTAAAGCCTACATCTGGCTACTCTGGGGCGAGTCCTGTTTATAGTGCCCATTCCCAGAGCTTGCCTCTGTTTGCCTTTTGTTCGATTACATGATGTATTACTTTTCCCAACAGGCCAGTGCTAGCATATTGGAAGAGTGAGTTAATAAGCTGGCAACCTTGATGCTATGCTGCCAGTCCAACTTTATTTCCCTCACTCACCATTTCCATTATTGTGGCAGCCCTCCATTCCAGCCAGAGCAGCCCCTCACCATACCCTGGTCACACCATGCCCATTTCTGCTTTTGTCTGTGCCTTTGGCCATCTAAAATTCCCTTATTTCACTCTGCCTGAGGGGAATCCTATGAATCTCTAAAAAGCCAACTCAACTTTGTCTTTCTTCTTGACACCTTCCCTTAATACTCCAGCCCTTCTGGGGCTCCCTTTGTGAGATTTGTCACCATTTCTTGGACACTATATGAGAGACTTTGGAGGCTGAAGTGTGAGGATTGCTTGAGCCTGGGAAGTTGAGGATGTGGTGAGTTGTGGTCATACCACTGCATTCTTGCCTGGGCAACAGAGCAAGACCCTGTCTCAAAAACGGCTACCACCAAAAACTGTCTTGTCATTTGAATAGGATCACGTTAAATTTGTAGATTAATTTGAGAATTGACATCTGTACAACATTCTAGGAATGTGATATCTCTTGTCATGTATTCCTTTTTTTTAATGTCTTTCAGAAGACTTTTAGTGTTTCCATTATATAGATTTTTTGTTAGATAAAAGATCTTTGTATTTTTATTCTTAAATACTTCATACATTTTTATTGCCATTGTAAATGAGATCTTTCTTCCATTTTCTAATTAGTTATTGGTGGTACATAGGAAAAGTATTTGAGTGTGCTGATCTCTTGATTTTGTATATATCCACTGTACTGAATTATCATATTACTTCCAGTAAAATGTTAGTTGATTCTCTTAGGCTTCTTTGGCTGTCTAACATTTATCATTTCATATGCAAATGATGATAGTTTTGTTTCTTCCTTTCTAATACTTTATTTTTCTTGTCTTCCTTTTCCTTTTCCTTTCTTTCTCAGGGCCTTGTCACCCAGGCTAGAGAGCAGTGGTGTGATGTAGCTCACTGTAACCTCAAACTCATGGGCTTAAAGGATCCTCCTGCCTCAGCTTCCTGAGTGGCTGGGACTACAGCCCAGCAGCTAATTTTTAACTTTTTTTTGTAGAGACAAGGTCTTGCTATGTTGCCCAGGCTGGTTTTCCTGCCACTTTAGAGGAAGGACTCAGGTTTCCTTTTTTTCCCTACTTTTAAGAGTTTTTATTAGGAATTATCTGTTGAATTTTATCTAAAACAGTCAATAAAATGTATTAAGTGCCAGCTGCATGCAAGACCCTAAGTTAGATACAGTCAGCCCTCTGCATCAGCAGGTCCACATCTTCAGATTCAACTAGATGAGGCTGAATATTTGGAAAAAAAAAAAAAACGCAATGAAAATACAAATAGAAAGTACAATATAACAACTGTCACTATCGTATGGTATCTATACATTTTATTAGTGATGACTTAAAGTACATGGGGCCAGGCATGATGGCTCACACTTGTAATCCCAACTCTGGGAGTCCAAGGTAGGAGGATCACTTCACCACCCTGGGCAGCATAATGAGACCTGGTCTTTACTAAAAATAAAAAATAAAAAGTAGCCAGGTATGGTGGTGTGCACCTGTAGTCCAGCTGAGAGGCTGAGTTAGGCAGATCACTGGAGCCCAGGAGGCTGAGGCTGCAGTGAGCTGTGATCGTGCCACTGCACTCCAGCCTGAGCAACAGAGGGTGATCCTGTCTCTAAATAAATAAATAAAGTATATGGGGGATGTGTGTTGGTTATATGCAAATACTGCATCATTATATGTAAGGGATTGAGCATCCACAGATTCTGGCATGGTGTGGGGGCGGTATCCTAGAACCAATCCCCTGCAAGATATCAAGGATGAGTGTACTGTGGAAGAATCAAAGCACTGTTAAACAGCATGCAATTCCTGTCTCCAAAAAGTTCTGTCCTCGGTGGGATGAGACTTATAATGAATAAAAGGAATGAATACAGATTTGGAGATAGTGGTTGTTGTGATGGGTAATCTTAATTGTCTTTTCTTCCAAAACAGATTTATTCTCATGGAAGGGCATCAAAGGGAGATGAAGAAGGATCCTCAAGGTAAATATTAGTCTGGAGATGTTTTTTTTTTTTTGAGACGGAGTTTCGCTTTTGTTGCCCAGGCTGGAGTGCAATGGGGCGATCTCAGCTCACCTCAGCCTCCACCTCCCGGGTTCAAGCAATTCTTCTCCATCAGCCTCCCAAGTAGCTGGGATTACAGGCATGCACCACCACTACTCTGGCGATTATTAAATTGGAATTTTAGAATTAGAGGAGAACTTAAAACTTTGCCATCATTTTTCAGTGAAGAAACTGCCCAAGACAGGAAGAATACTTACGCTAATGCTTACCTAGCTCCAGTGGAATTAGCTCCCCAGCCATAGCTGAGCTGGATGAAACTAACAAGGACACATCTGCTATCCCCACCACTTTAGGGAGGTGGGGGAGGGGATAGGAAGGGGAAAGGTTTTGGTGCCTGTTCCTGCTGATGGTGGCAGGCCAGGGGCCTTCTTGGAGGCTCTGGGGAAGGGGTAAGGAAGGCCACCTGGTGTTGGGGTGAGGGTGCTAGTCTCCTTCAAGGCTAATGGAAGGTAGAGTATGTGAGTCCTTCCTCTAAAGTGGCAGGAAACGCTACTCTCCCTCCCTCCCTTCCCTCCCTCCCTCCCTCCTTTTTTATCCTGGATCCTAGAACTGAGGAAACACTACTTTCTCATCTTACTGGTGTTTGGGCCCTCTATTCTTTTTATACAAACCTCACAGAATTTTAACTAGGAAGGCCAGGCCAGGTGGCTCACACATGTAATCCTAGCACTTTGGGAGGCCAAGGCAGGTGGATCACTTGACGTTGGGAGTTCGAGACCAGCCTGATCAACATGGTGAAACCCTGTCTTTACTAAAAATACAAAATTAGCCGGGTATGGTGGTGCACACCTGTAATCTCAGCTATTTGGGAGGCTGGGGCAGGAGAATTGCTTGAACCCAGGAGGCGGAGGTTGCAGTGAGCTGAGATCACGCCATTGCACCCCAGCCTAGGCAACAAGAGTGAAACTCCGTTTCAAAAAAAAAGAATTTTAACTAGGAGAGTTTGTCCTTTTATGATAGGAAACCTGAGAAAGAGAAAGGGAGAATGTCTTGCCCCATGGCCACACAATGCACTCTGGCTTTTTCTATTTTATTCACATTCATAAGAATATGTTGTCCTTTAAACTTATTTCACAGCTCACTCACTCACCAGCGACAGCCTGCTGTATGAAGATCTGCGAGATAGACAATTTGGCTAGTTGCACTCAGGCATTTGCTTGAGGTGATTTAACTTACAGAATAAGGCATCTAGAAAAAAAAGAACCACTTCATCCGCTGCCTCCCGATCAAATGATGCCCATGAGACAAAGTCTGAAGGGGACTGATGTAAAATGTGTCTAGCATGGTTGTGCAGTTTGTTCACTGTACAAGGGCGCTTGGCCAAGGGTGTGAGTGGGACTGAACATCCTCCCCGTGCTCCATGCTGAGCCACACACAAAGTCCCTCGAGCTATATTGTGGGGCCCTTCTGGACAGACACAGAGAGCTTCTGAAAGTCCCACCTGCATGGAATTATTTTCCAGAGCCCAGGTATGTGGTTTGCAGTGGTTCTGCTCACTGTGATTTTGGACTGAGGTATCGTTTAGTCCTAATAAGACCAGAGAAGTACAATGTGAGAGACGGGAGCGGCAGGATCACTCACTGTCTTGTGCATGTGTCTCCCCAGGGGCCGTTCCAGATTTCTGCCACACGGGACATGCTCATCGCAAAGTGCGACTCAGGTACATTGCAGGAGGATTCATTGCTATGGCCAGAGAAAGCAGAAGACATGCAAAATTAATATTTCCCTTTCTATCTACTAGGGTAGCTTTTTCTCATTAAGATGGCCGCTCTGGCTTAGGGATATGTACAGACCTCTCAGTGCCACATGCGTGAAAAACATGACACAGAAGCTGCATGACAAGGAGTCTTCCAATGAGGACGAGATCTTCAACAGGGACACTGGGTAAATGATGGGCCCTCACAGTTCCCATCTCAAATGAGGAGGGGGTGAGAAGCTTAATTCCTCCTTTCAACAGTCAAAACCTTGCCAATCAAAACCTTGTTATTCTTATCCCAGGGACAGCGAAGCCCCAACAGAGAAGACCCCAACTTCTTCTGAGAAGCTGCGGAGGGGGAGGAGAGTGAGGCCCTGCCGTAGGAGAACACTTAGTGACCCCAGCCCACCTCAGGCCTCCTGCAAAATACTTTTTTTCTCATATCAAATAATATAATTCTAGCCATGCAGTAAGACATTTAAATGTGTAGTTAAATATTTATGCATAAATAACAAGGACCATCAGAAAGAAAAACAGGACTGAAGCCAGCGGCCCACGTATCCACCAGAGGCAGCAGGCAGAGGAAGCACAGGGCCATCTTACCCTCCCTTGTTACCCAGTCTAATTAGTCACCCAGACCTGAAAACATACCTTCAAGGGGTGGAGGTTCCACAGGGAACCTCCCACCTCTGATCCCTGCTAGGGATCAGTTTCAGGGCGTCACAGATCAAGTGTGAGGTGTTAGATGTAGAAACATTAACCCACAGTCTAATGGGGAAACAGACATGTAAACAGACAAGGCAGGTACAGGCATTCCAGATACAACATTGTGTGCAAGGACACGGTGGGGTGAAATAGATGGAGTGGGCAGGTAGCACAAGACTTTGGCCCTGTGAGAGTCCCACGTGCATCTGGGAGAATGATGGCAGAGGAGGCTTTAAGTCGTCAGAGATCTTGAATACCTTGCACACTGTCTGGGCTCCTAGAGATGGGGGTATACTGGAGAGTTTCGGGAACAGAAGAGGTCACATTTGCGTTTTGAATTGCACATTTCGTCAGTTTTGAGGAGCATGACACGAGGAGCCTGAGACACTAATTACAGATTGATCATAAGAGACCAGGCAAGAAATGGTGAGGGCAGGAACTGAGATGTGGCAGTGCAGATGATAAGGAGAGAGAGAGAAAGCAAAGAGATCAACCAAGCTTTGACCTAGGTGCCCTAATGCCATTAACCAGGCCAGGAAATGCAGGGAAAGGGCAGATAATGAGCGTAGTCAAGCAAGCCTGGTCCAATGGCACATCCAAGAGTGTCCAGAAGGCAGGCGAATAAACTAACTCGGTGCTCAGGTGGGAACTCGGCTAGATTTAGATCTGGCACCTTTAGCCTGTGGCAGATTGTATGAGCGTGGCTAAGATCATCTAGGGAAGATGGATTGGGTGGGAAGGTCAAAGCTTTGGGGAATGTCAGTATTTAATAAAGGTCATGGGGCCAATGAGGAGGGAGACTGAGAAGGGGTGTTTGGGCCAGCAGAGATTCTACTCAACATGAAGATGTCTCATGGTTTGTTTTCTTCTGGGCCTGGGAGCCTCAGGTCAAATTTTTGTTTGTTTTTGAGACAGGGTCTTGCTCCATTGCCCAGGCTGGAGTGCAGTGGCTCAGTCTCACTGCAACCTCTGACTCCCTGGCTGAAGGGATTCTCCTTCCTCAGTTTCCTGAGTAGTTGGGATTACAGGCATCTACTACCATGCCCAGCTAATTTTTGTGTTTTGAGTAGAGACAGGGTTTCACCATGTTGGCAGCTTGGTCTCAAACTCCTGATCTCAAATGATCTGCCAGCCTCAGCTTCCCAGAGTGCTGGGATTATAGGCATGAGCCACTATGCCTGGCCCAGAATTTTTATTTTTCTTATTTCAGTTGTGAGAATTACATGAAACAGCGTATGGCACTCATTATGACCTGCTGCTAGGCTAAAAGCTTGGTAATAGTAGCTATTATTTTATCCAATAAATTATTGAGCACCTACTATATGCAAAGCAGATAGTCTGCAGAGACTCAGGCTCCAGCTTCAGGGAGCCTACAGTCTAGGGGGCCACATTCTGCTATCCCTCCATAAGGAGCATTTCTCGTTAATCTTGGGCTTCTGCTGGGAGCTTAGGTGTCCCCTGTGCACACAAGCGCCACTTCTCCCCCAAACCCCGAGGCACCATTGTTATTCATTACTCTTACAAATCTGATATCTAGGACCAGGTAGAGTGGCTCACACCTGTAATCCTAGCACGTTAGGAGGCTAGGTTGGGCTGATTGCTTGACCCAGCCTAGGCAAGATAGCCAGGCCTTATCTCTACAGAAAATTTACAAATTAACCTGGAGTGGGCCAGGCATGGTGGCTCACGCCTGTAATTCCAGCACTTTGGGAGGCTGAGGTGGGTGCATCACCTGAGGTCATGAGTTCAAGACCAGCCTGACCAACACGGAGAAACCCTGTCTCTACAAAAAGTACAAAAAAAATTAGCCAGGCATGGTGGCGCTTTCCTGTAATCTCAGCAACTCGGGAGGCTGAGGCAGGATAATCGCTTGAACCTGGGAGGCAGAGGTTGTGGTGAGCCGAGATTGCACCATTGCACTCCAGGCTGGGCAACAAGAGCAAAACTCCATCTAAAAAAAAAAAAATTAGCCTGGTGTGTTGGAATGCACCTGTAGTCCCAGCTACTCAGGAGTATGAGGTGAGTGGATCACTTGAGCCCCGGAGTTTGAGGCTGCATGAGCTATAATCTCCCCCACTACACCCCAGCCTGGCCAACAGACTGAAAACCCATCTAAAAAAAAAAAAAAAAAACAATCTGGTATCTGGGGTAATTGTTGGACTGTAAATCTGCTCTACTGTCCCTTCCTCCGTTCTGTGGGATGGATTTGGAAGTAGCAGGGAAAATAGCTGTTGGAGTGGAAAGAAACCTGGTCTGGGGCTCCAAATGTCTGGGCTGCGGGCCTGGCTCCAGCCTCACTGGCCCAGTATCTTTTAGGTCAGTCATCTTCCCTTCCTTAACTGTGACTTTTTCATCTGTAGAAAGAGATCATAAAACTATTTATTGATTTTACCTTTGAGCCAGATGGAGGAGACTGTGAGAATGTGATGCTTGGATCATTGAAACTTTCCTTGCTTCATGCCACCCAAACAAGATGAAAGGCTTGTGTGTCACAGATAAGTGAAATGACAGCAACATCCATCACACACGGGCGTGCTCAGGAGAGGAGAGCATGGAGAAATTCTCACCGCTAAGGAAACCTGGGGAGATTGCCTAGGGCTCCCACTCCCCCTGCCAGAAATCCTATCTCTGGCCTTTCACCTTGCCCCTGTCACAGTTTAGGTAATTACACATGTCTGGGTCTCCTTGCGCCTTTTCCTTTCAAGCCTTGCTTTCCAGAGAAGCCGTCAGCTCTGTGTCCTTGAGAGCTCTTCCAAGGGACAATGCCTGGTACAGTGACTCCCCAGGGAATTCCCCCTGCTCCAATAAGCCCGGTGGGGGACAGGCCCTCTGTTTGTTTCCTCTCTTCTGGGTCAGTGTCCTTTTCAAAGCACTGAGGTCTCCACCCTAAGGAGGGAAGGGCTGTGTTATCTGTTTGGGAGACAGGGAGCAAGGAAGAGGCCTTAATTTCAGATACTTTAAGTGCCTCAATGGTTTTATTCTCTAAGCAAAAATATTCTGCTCTAAGTGGGGGTGGGTCCTAGACATGTTGTGGAAAACAGGTCTGAGCCTGCAGAGAATCAGTTCTCCTTGGCTACCATCTCCCCCTGACCCACACAGTATGCCTCTGCTTTGGGTGAATTCACCTTTCCTCCTCTCTCTCTGAACCTGTTAAGACCGTGAATCCACCTTCAGGTGAGGTATCCAATTCCCTCTCCCTGTACTCCATCCTCCATTTAGGTGTCAGGGAAATGGCCCTTAGAAATGGGCCACAGGCCAGACACAGTAGCAATCTCAGCACTTTGGAAAGATGAGGCTGGTGAATCACTGGCGCCCAGGAGTTGGATACCAGCCTAGGCAACATGGCAAAACTGTCTCTACTAAAAATAAAAAAAAAAAATAGCCTGGCATGGTGGCACATGCCTGTAGTCCCAGCTACTCAGGAGGCTGAAGTGGAAGGATCACCTGAGTGGAGGCTGCAGTGAGCTGCAATCCTGCCACTGCACTCTGGCCTGGGCAACGGGAGTGTGACACTGTCTCAAAAACAAAGAGAAGAAGAGAGAAATAGAAGAGACAGAGAAGGAAAGAAAGAAATGGGCCACTGAATAATCAGGAAACCTAGGACTCCTGGATCTCCACTTTCTGACAACTTGTGGGTTCCGTCACTGCACCCTATGCCACTCTTGCCAACTTCCAAGGCTGCCCCAGGGTTTGAGGCAGAGGAGGAAGGAAACTTAGCAGAGAATAGCTGTTGTATCTCTCCAATACCCTTCTTCAACGTCTCTGGCAGGCAGATGGGCCATAAAAGGAGTGAACATATAATCTGTTAATTAGGGGCTGAGAGAGACCAAGGTGTGTGCTGCTCAGAGCCAAATGGGGGAAATGGGATCTGGAAAGTCAGTGTTGGATTTGATTATTGAGCTTCTTGAGTGACTCTGCCGTCTAGATCAGGAAATAAATGTCCCTGGGAATGAATGGTTTAGATAGTTTGTCTTCCAGAACCTTCTAGAACCTAATGCCAAGGGGGAGAGGAATAGGAGAGCCTAAATAGCAGAGCTCTGTAGATGTGGAGTGGTCCTTGGGCTGATGGGTAGGTGTGGGGGTGCTCCCTTGGGAGGGAGGAAGAGGCAGGTTGGCTTCCCGGCTGGGGCTCCCCTGCTGCTCCAGCAGAGCACACTCTTCCACCCCAGCTGCCCCACATCTCACTCTGCTCTTTCTTTCCCCCTTCCCCCTTTTCCACTCCTCCTCCCTCTTCTTCTCCCAGAATGTCTCTCCAGGCTGGGCCACCTCAGCCCCTCCCCTTCCCCTTTCCTGTAACTGAAGCTGTTGTTGGGAGTTGGAGGTGCTGGGCTGGTTTGAAAGGAGGCCCTGCTGCTTTTCAGGGAGGAATTGAAACCGTGGAGCTGGGGTGAGGGGGGCAGCAGAGTGGGAGGGGGTGGCTTGAGAAATCAAAGCGGCTGCAACTCCATCTGGGAAACCAACTTTGATTTACTAGCAAGGACCTGGCTCTCCCACTACCCCGATCCTTGCCCACTCCCCCTCCTTCCCTGGACTTTGCTTTGTGGTGACAACTGGGGGATGGAGGGCAGACCCCCTCCCAACCTGAAAGCCTGCTCTTGCCCTGGGAGGACCAGCCTAGAGGAGAAGGCCTGGGGGGACTCTGCTCAGTCAGGCTGCAGTGCCACTGAAGGGGGCCCAACATCTCAGGAACCTGGGAGGGGAATGGATACCCCTGGGAAGGAGGAAAGCCTATTGGCCTGGCCCACGTAGACTCAGCCCTGCTCTGGCTTGGGGGCCAGCCCCTCCCTGAGATGTGGGGCTGGGATGGGACACAGAGGGAGAAGGCCAGGGCTTTTTCATTTATCTATGACCTTCCCCTCAAGTGGGGGACTTGGGGGCCAGGGCTGCCTAGGAAGAGCCAAGAAAAGAAAATGACTGAGAAGGAAAATCTATTGTAATTGACTATTTGGTGTTGAAATTCAATGTGAGCTATGGAGGACTTGGGTTCTGGTGGCGACCTGAGCCATTTTGGGAGGAAGTGCTACCTTTCTCCTCCCTCTCTTGTCCTCTCTGTTTCACTTTTCTTCTCCTCTGTCTAATTCTTAAACCCTTCAAGGTTGAAGAGGCTCTCTAACCAAACCCCTGCAATTGAAATAGGATCCTGAAGATCCTAAACCCCAGGGCCGGAGTGGAAATTCAGAACAAAGTGAGTCATAACTTCAGGAAATGCTTATGCATTTCCCTGTTGTCAGCTGACTCCATCCATTCCTCCTTGGTGGGGTGGCGAAAGTTTAAATCCCTGGACTCCCGGGTTCTAGGCAGAGCTCCCCTTCTTCTGAGCCTCCATCACAGCAGCGTTCTTCAGGATTCAGCATCCAACTTTCGGGACTAGCTCTTACGAGAGAAAGGGACTAATTCGGCACAAATCTAATCTTTTCTGAGCTCACAGCAGTGTCTGGGACTGCCCCATCAGAGCTCCTACCCAAGGACAAAGTTTCTGAAAGCCGCGTCCACATACTTCAGGATCATGGCAGGAGGGGCAGTGGGACCTGGGGTTTACCTGTTAGAAATACAGATTCCTGGGCCCTGCCCACTCATCCAAATACATCATCCCCAAGTGAGTCATATGCACACTTATAAAGCTATCTGCTTTCCAGATCTCCAGACCATTCAGTTAGCTTTCAGAGCCCTAGTTACTTTTTTTTTCCCAGACGGGGTCTTGTTCTGTCACCCAGGCTGGAGTATAGTGGCACAATCATAGCTCACTGCAGCCTCAAACTCCTGGGCTCAAGAGATCCTCCCACCATTCCCACCTCCTTCCTGTACAGAGGTCGGAAGCCAAAAGCCTCCTCTCTCAGCCTCCCTTGCAGCTAGAGCTCTGGATGCAAAATGTGCTCATTTGAGATTTGGAAGGTGGAAGGGCGAATGAGGTCATGTTCTTGCTGCTGTGGGCTATTTCTGCTGGCACGCAAGGTCTTGGAGATGGGGTGTGTCCTCTAGCAGCACCCAGTGTCCAGTCTCTGTGACAGCAGTCACGGCAGTGGCACTGATCCCTATGTGCAGTTACGCTGATTTAGTTCCAATGGCAGCCTCTTTATTTCTTTTCTGTTTCTTTTTTGAGACAGAGTTTCACTCTGTCCCCCAGGCTGGAATGCAGTGGTGTGAACTTGGCTCACTACAACTCCCCCTCCTGGGCTCAAGCGATCGTCTTGTTTCAGCTTCCTGAGTAGCTGGGGTTACAGGTGGGCACCATCACACCCAGCTAATTTTTTATGTTTAGTAGAGACAGGGTTTTGTCGTGTTGGTCGCAGTGGTCTCAAACTTCTGGCCTCAAGTGATCCGCCCACCTTGGCCTCCCAAAGTGCTGGGATTACAGGCGTGAGCCAAGGCACCCAGCCCCGATGGCAGCCTCTTCATTCCCCTACCTGCTTGTGGCAGAGGTAGCAGCTTCTACTGGAGGGTCATTTCTGTGGCTTCGCGACAAAGTCTACTCCTCCAGGCCATCCAGCAGTTTCACAAGCACCTCGTTTCCTGTCGTCTTAGTCTGCTTGGGCTGCCATAACAAAATACTATAGATTGGGTGGCTTAAATGACAGAAATGTATTTTCTCATAGTTCTGGAAGCTGGAAGTCTGAGGTCAGGATGCCGGCATGGTTGAGTTCTGGCTAAGGCTTTCTTCCTGGCTTGTAGATGGCCACCTTCTCAGTGTTCACATGGCCTTTCCTTGGTGTGTGTAGGTTGGGGGAGAGAGAATTCTCTCTGTTCCCCTTATAAGGCCGCCAATCCTATCAGATTGCAGGGGGGGACCCTTCCAACCTCATTGAACGTTAATTACCTCCTAAGACCCCTATCTTGAAATACAATCACATGGAGACTTTGGGATTTAACATACGAAATTTGTGGGACCACAATTTAATTTGGTCAATGGCATCTGTATTGAATCTTGTTTGTTTGTTTGTTTGTTTGTTTTGAGACGGAGTCTTACGCTGTTGTCCAGGCCAGAATGCAGAGTTACAGTCTTCGCTCACTGTATCCTGGACCTCCCAGGATCAAGCAATCCTCCCATTTCGGCCTCCTGACTAGCTAGGAGCACAGACACCCACCATCATGCTGGGCTAATTTTTTCTATTTTTGGGTAGAGATGGGGTGTCACCATGTTACCCAGGCTGGTCTGGAACTCCTGAGCTCAAGCAGTGCATCCACCTCGGCCTCCCAGAGTGTTGGGATTACAGGCATGAGCCACAGCACCTGGCCTGAATGTCTTTTTTGATGAAACACCTAGAGCCATTCCACCACTGTAAATCCTTGAAGTCCCCTTCTCTGTGGTTCTTCCCTGATACCACTGCCGTCCTTTCTCTGAGTTGATGTTTAGCTTACAGCATTCAGCATGTGGCACGTGTTACCTACATATGTCTAACTACTACCTCACCACCCCCCAGCAAGATAATCTATTGAGGGGCAGAGGCTGTGTCTTGGGTTTTGTGCATATCTCAGTGCCTTTTGTGTCATAGGCATTCAAAAAAATTGTTAAATGAATCAAGGCTCTCTGTAAATAGGGCAAGGTCTGAACTCCCTGGGCTGGGTAATCTAAGACACAAACATTCTTTCCTGGAAAGCAAGCCCAATTCCCTTCCCCATACATTCTGCCCCACCTCTGGAACCCACAGTTAGGGGAGGGGGAGAAGCTGAGCTCTAAGGAGAAAAAACGAGCAAGCCAGGTTTCTAGGGTCCAGATTTCTAGTCTCCAATTTTCACAAGTATCTAGTTTCTCAGAGCCACATTTACTTACAAATATGCCCTGTCTCTACAAGAAAAAAAAAATACAAATATTAGCTGAGCATGGTAATGCACACCTGTAATCCCAGCTCCTGGGGAGGCTGAGGCAGGAGGGCCACTTGAGCCTAGTAGGTCCAGGCTGCAGTGAGCTGTGACTGCACCACTGCACTCCAGCCTGGGGTGCCAGAAGAGATCCTGTCTCAAACCAAACGAACAAAACAAATGTATTCTCTTTTTTTTTTCTTTAAATATATTCTCATCTCCAATCTGAGAAGGAGTGAAGTGACAAATCTGACATCATCGTGAGAACCCATGAAGCGGACGTAGGACACCTGCTCCTGTCCTGGTCTTGGTGCTTAATGCTTTTCTGACCTTCAGTGAATCTTTTTACTTCTCTGAGTATCGGTTTCTCCATCTGTAGAATGGGCACAATAAATCTGTCCTGTTCCCTCTGAAGTGAGGACTGAATGAGAAACTGGATTTGTATGGAGAGTTGCTTTGGAAAAGGGAGCTCAGATGGTGCATGCTATTCTGTAACCCGGAAGCAGAATATCACCCAGAGGTCACCATGGGGGCCTGCACACACACACACATGGGGCAGACCTAGTCACGAGGCAGCATGCTGGGCAGACCACCGTCCTGGACTTGGACTCAGGGGATTCAGCTCTGCTTCCTCATTGCATTCGCTGAGACAGGTCACTCCCTTTCTGTAGCTCCGACTCTTCATTGATAAGAGGACACTGATCTTCTCTTGAAGGGCGGGGAAGATAAGATCAAGCAGTGGCTTCACGTAGTGGACACTCAGTATAAGCCTTTAGTGTTGGTTTTCCTGCTCTCCCTAGATCAGGCAGAGGCAGCTGTAGAAGGAAATTTTCTGGGGGAGTTGGGGCAGGTGTCAGACTTCTAAGACCCTGGGTTTTGTTGCTTTCTCCCGTAGCTGGATGACTGATTAATCCTTGAGGAATCTCGAGGCCTAGGGGTTGCTAGTCTAGAGGAACACATATGCAAATGCTGGTTAAAGGAAGAGTCTACAAGGGACTTCAGTTTTGGGGACAGATTGATACAGCCTCTTTGAAGCTGGGGCTGATCCAGTCACTCTCCAAGCATTCCTCTTCTGAGGTACACGCCCCGCAAACTATTCCAGTCATCTCTAAGTGTCCCAAAAAGGTAGAAATGGACTCATTCGGAAGTGAAGAAAGAGATCAGGGCCTCAGCTGTGCATAGCTCCTTTCAGGCCCCTTGGGAGGAGCCTGAATGATGAGGCGGCTTGAGGGGGAGGGACTCCATGGAACCAGGAGAGGCAGTTCCTACCTTGTGGATGGGGGGTCACTAGGAAGAGAAGAACATTTCCTTTCTCTCCCCCAGGAAGCTTTTCCTTCCCTGCAGCTGGTGCCCAGGGATCCCACCCCACCTATTCCAGACCCCTCCCTTAAAGACAGCCTGCTAAGCCTGGAATGAGAAGAATCTGAACTACAAAGAGACCTCCCAGAGGCACCCCCAACTCTAGTAACCACTTCTAATCAGCAGAATGCTGGCTTCCTGGAGTGGAGATTGGGAGGCAGGACTGGGGTTTGGGCCTTATAGAAGGAGCTTAGGTGCTGGGGGGGTGGGGGGATATTTTTCCTGGAGAGAGGGGGAGGGGAAGGGTTGAGGCCAAGATAGGGACCAGGTCACATAAGAACCATTTTCCAGGCAGGGTGCAGTAGCTCTGCACTTTGGGAAGCCGAGGTGAGCAGATCACTTGAGGCTAAGAGTTTGAAACTAGCCTGGCCAACATGGTGAAACCCCATCTCTACTAAAAATACAAAATTAGTGGGTCGTGGTGGCAGGCGCCTATAATTCCAGCTGTTTGGGAGGCTGACGTACAAAAATCACTTGAACCTGGTAGGCAGAAGTTGCATTAAGCTGAGATCACACCACTGCACTCCACCAACCCACCCTGGTGACAAGACTCCGATGCAAAAAAAAAAAAAAAAAAAATTTCCAAACCAAAAATCAGAACCAGCAAGAGGATACTTGCAGGGGCCAAGGAGTTGGGGGTGTGAAATTAAGCCTGTCCCAGGATGATCCAAGCTGTGAGGCCCGTGCCCCAAGAGTGACAAACAATTGCCCAAACCCAAATACAACCTAGGAAGAGAGAAAGAACCTGTTAGCGCCCCTGCCCACCTCACTCACTCCCTGTCTGAAACACTCAGTTGAGGTGGCCTCCAGAGGACATGCTCCCCAAGTCCTGTCTGGGCTGCATAACTGAGTCTGAGAAGCCAGTGAATGGGCTTTGGGGGAGTTGGGGGCAGGGGTTGGAAGCAGAGGAAAGATCGAGACACCTGCCAAAAGGACAGATGGCACAGAGCCAGAAGAGCCCCTCATGCCTGCCACACCCCCAGACCCTGGCCTGCCCACTGTCCCCCCTAGCATCCCTCCTCTCACCTGGACCCAGTCTGGGGCTTTGATGTGAGTCAGCCAGGGCTGTCAGTGCCCAGGGATGCCAGGCAGTGTACCACTGGGGGAACCCTGAGGGAGGAGAGGCTGCTGAAGCTGGAAGCTGCCTTAGGCACGTTGACCTCTTTGCAGGGGCCTCTTTCTCCAGCTTGTATAACACAGCTCCTGCCAAGGGTGGTATAGAAAGGCACAGCCCACAGCGGGCTGGGGAAGGCCGCTGAAAAGGCAGCTTAAGGGCTTCCTGCTGGGTGAGATGGATTAGGGGCCTGTGGGGAGGAACCGGGCAGTGAGAAAGGCGCCAACCTAGCGCCACAGCCCCTGGGCCAAGGCCCCCTGGGAGCAAGAGCCCCTGGGTGTCTGGCAGGCGGGCGGTCAGGTCAGCATCCTCCACCTGGCCGAGGGGCTGGGAGGATGAGGACCCAGCCAGGGTGACGCACAGGGATGGGGAACTAGACCACGGGGCCCCCAAAGTAGAGGGGGGCAGGAATGGACGAGACATTTCTCGAGGAGCAAGTAGACTTCTAGCAGGAAAGGGAGGAGGGGAAAGGACTGACTTGCCCAGCTATTCTACCCGTGTTCCCCCGCTGCCTCTCAGAGTGAAGGTCTCATCCCAGAGGCTTCCTGCTGGGAGGGGAGGGGGACAACCCTTCCTATCCTCCAGCCAACCCTCTGCTTCTCAAGGACCCTAATGTGGAGCTGAGAGAAGGGGACCCACATGGTCCTAAAGTTTCCACACAAGCATTGATTTAGGAGAAGAGCGCAGGTGGCCACGAACACAAGCTGCGCTGCTGAGAACCTGGTGACAGTCTCTGGCTGCTTCTGCTTTGGGCTCCATTTGTCTAGTCCATGAGATGGGATCTCTGAGGCCACGCCACGGAGTGGGATGAGGACTGCTGGAGGAGTCAGGGGATCTGACTTAAGCTCTTGGAAACGTGGGTTTTTTCACCAGTCAAATATAGAAGAGTCTGTTCCATTGATTAGATGGTGTATCTTTAAGAGATGACACGTGGCCCAGCGTCATGGCTCACGCCTGTAATCCCAGCACTTTGAGAGGCTGAGGCAGTCGGGTACTTGAGACCAGCCTGGCCAACATGAGGAACATAGCTACTCGGGAGGCTGAGGCGGGAGAATCACTTGAACCTTGGAGAGGGAGGTTGTAGTGAGCCGAGATCACGCCACTGCACTCCAGCCTGGGCAACAGAGTGAGATTCCATCTCAAATAAAGAAAAAGAGATGACACGTGCATTCTGGAAATTGCAAAGTGTGATATGGCTGTGAGGTGTCATTATCCCTGAAGTGCTTGTATGTGTGTATCCATCCTTTTGAGGGATGTTTCATGGGAGGGGGAGGGACACACTGAGAACCAGGAACTGCCATACAAGATGCTTTGCAACTATCTTCACAAGGATTTTGAGAGAATGTCATTATTGTCCCCATTTTACAGATGAGAAAACTGAGGCTCAATAGCAGATACAACTGTCCAAGTTTGCAGAAGCACATAAAAGGAGGCATCTGAATTAGAAAGCAAGATTCTCGGGTCTCTAACAGGTCATGTGGCCCCAGGGTCTGGAAGCATTATTCATAGGTCTCTATGTTTAGAGCAAAGATTTCCCCAAAGGTTTGAGTCCTCCTTCTCCCTCTAGTTAGGCTGAGTTAGGAACTAGACTTGGATTCTCAAGACCCTTCTCCCCAGAGTACAAAAGGTTAGGGAGGCTTTGCAAAGTGAGTGAGAAAGTCTCAAGTGGGCCCAGATGACCAGATAAGTACACGTGGCCACTGGGGACATTCTCTGGGGAGAAAGGACTCCAGGGAGGGGTACTTCAGCCTCAGGGCATCCCTGCATCAGAGCCACTGTGTCTCCCACCTCAGCGGGGCCAGCCCCCTTCTTTGTGCTTGGTTTTTTCCCACAGTCCAGCAAGGGGGGTCCTGGGATCCCAGGCCCACCCCCTCCTGCTGGGCGGCACCCCATCAACCCCCACATAAAAAGCTTGAGAGTGGTGAAGGAGGGGGGCATTCTCACTCTGAGGAGGCCTGGGCACCCTTCTCCCTTTCTGGGGAACAAGAAACGTGCTGATGGCTTGGGCCCCTTTCCCCAGTCCCTGGCCCCAGCCTGGCTCCCCCAGACAAAAAGCTGCTTTACATGAGAAGAGCGGGCTGGCCTGGCCTTACTCGGGCACTCAAAGAGGCACTAGCCCCTGACAGCCGCCAGACTGCCCCTTCCCCCAAGCCAAGGCCTCGTTTAGTTGCAATTAGCAATTCTTTGCATATCTCCCCAGGGGGCTGAGGAGGGTTGCTGGCCCTCACCTACCAAACCCAGCCTTCAACCTTAGGAAGCCTCCCAGCCAGAGCTCCTATCACTCTCCTCTCTCCTTCTCCCCACCCGTCTCCTCCTCACTGCCTCCTCCATCAGCTCACAAACCAGCTCGTTGGCTTTCTGAGTTCTCCAAAGAAGGAGGCACCCAGGAAAGGCCAAATCTAGGGTGCTCAGGGGGCAGGGTGGGGGTGACCCCTCCTCAATCCACACTGCCCCTCCTTCCTCCCTTCCCACTTGCCATCTCCTCTCCAAATCAGGCATAGCTTTGGATGGCTGGGAGGGGAAAGATAAGAGGGAAGAGACTATTTTTTGTTTTTTTTGAGATGGAATCTTGCTCTGTCGCCCAGGCTGGAGTGCAGTAGCCTGATCTCGGCTCACTACAACCTCCGCCTCCCAGGTTCAAGCGATTCTCCTGCCTCAGCCTCCTGAGTAGCTGAGATTACAGGCGTGCACCACCATGCCCAGCTAATTTCTTGTATTTTTAGTAGAGACGGGGTTTCACCGTGTTGGCCTGGCTCGAACTCCTGACCTCGTGATCCACCAGCCTTGGCCTCCCAAAGTGCTGGGATTACAGGCTTGCACCACCATGTCCGGCTGATTTTGTATTTTTAGTAGAGACAGAATTTCTCCTTGTTGGTCAGGCTGGAGTCTGCCAGAGGGAGCCTTGCCTGGCTGAGACCCTGCGGGACGCTGCACACCTCAGTGGGGGAGGAGGAGGGCCAGGGCTGGGGAAGAAGGCTTCAGGCAGGAGGAAGCTGGGAGAAGCTGCCCTTTCCTCTCCCCTGGCCCCCGTGCCCAGGTCACACTGCCCTTCCTGCTAGCACAGTCCCAAATTCGAAGAGTCCCGGGAATTAATGAGGGCAGTTGAAGGCCAGGTGTGGCCAGCCTCAGGTTTGGGGGGAGCAGAGAAGCAAGGAAGATCCGAGAGAGGAGGAAACACAAGCCCGTTCCTGGAGGAGCCCACAGATGAGATGGGGTCCCCCAGTTACCTCCCTCTGCCTCTTCACACACACGAAACAAGGCTCATGAAGACGTGAGGATGGGCGGCAGCTGGTTCCACGTCCGACGACATGAGCCAGGCCATGCATTTGTTCACTCCTTCATCTGTCCCTTTGTTCATCACATCCATGGATCCATCAGTCCCTCCCTCCCTTCCACTCCCATTCTACCTCCCTCCCACTCCCATTCTACCTCCCTCCCATCTTCCTGCCTCCCTCCCGCCTCCACCCACCCCCTAAGCATCCATGGAGGCCCACAGTGAGCCAGGCACTGTGCTAGATGCTGGAGGTTCAGAGCTGAACAAGACCCCAGCTGCCCTCGGGAAGCATGCAGCCTAGAAGGGAGAACACAGGTCACCATGTGACTCCCTTGCCAAGGGGAAAGGGCTTTGATGGGACATTTAAAAAAAAAAATGCAGTGATGCTATACAGGGGCATCCAGGCCCCTCCTAGGCCAGCTGCTCTCCACGGTCTGCTGCCGAGCTAATGGCCTCTGTCTGTGTCTCTCGGGACGTCACCAGCACCCCAGATGCACTGGAGGGCAGGTAGGAAGTAGTCAGCCCTCGGGAGGCCAGGTTGGGCCACACCCAGCAGAAAGGAGTGGCGGTGGTCCCAGAGTGGGTGGGATGGTCAGTCTGGGGCAAGCCAGCCAGGAGACTCAAGGTCACTCTGTCATTGGGTCTATTCCACAGTGGGTGGCAGAGAATGACATCTGAGAACCATCATGCGTCATGAGAAGCCCACGGGGCTTATCTCAGGGGCCTCAGAAATGGGCTGGTCCAAATGGTCACACACCGACGTGGAGTCAAAAATAGCAGGTTTAGCCCCAGCTGTGCCTGCACCAGGTGTCTGAGTAGCTTCTCTTTGTATCTCAGTGTCTTCTCTGAGAGGCGGGGGCAGTAGCCCCTGGCCTGCCACCCTCTGGGAATCTGGGCATGTACTCCAGAGTGAATCTGGAAGTTCCATTTAAGTGGCAATTTGCAGTCAGAGTTTAAGAGGCAGTTGACAGGGAGACCCACCCAGAGCTGTGTCCTCAAGCCGCGTTCCCCTCATCCTGCCCATCACAGGGCTGCCACCATCACCTCCTCCCCCTCAGAGGGCGGCAGGCAGCCTCTGAGCTTCTTCCTTTCCTCTCTTCCCTCTTTCTTCCCTCCCCCACACCCCTCCACAGTTCCTGGAATGAGTAAGGGGTCCAGAAGAGGGAGGGGCTGAGAGCCCTGAGTGCCTGCAGAGAACCTGGGTTTGTAAGGGCCTCCAGGGCTGCAAAGGGACACATGGTTTGAGCTCTTGTGTGTGTTGGTGGGGGGAGGGTTGGGGGCATGTTCAGCACTGGACTGTGACTAATGAGGATAAGGAATAGCCTGTTTGCTGGTATTTAGGGTACACCAATCCCCCAGATAGCTCCTCCCACCTGTACTATGGAAATTTATCATGGAATCTCGTTTCTTTTTCTAGAGATTCCTGGCTCCATAGAAATGCTGTCCTGGTCTCACTTGGCTACTGAGCCATCCCATAAACTTCACTGGCATTGACATTGAACTTCTCACCCCCACTGAGAGCAGGGTTTGTTTGTTTGTTCGTTTGTTGTTTTGAGACAGGGTCTTGCTCTGTCACCCAGGCTGGAGTGCAGTGGGCGATCCTGGCTCATTTCAGCCTTGATTTCCCAGGCTCAAGCAATCCTCCCACCTCAGCCTCCCCAGTACGTGGGACCACAGGCACGTGCCACCACACCTGGCTTTTAAAAAATTTTTGGTAGAGACAAGGTCTCAATATTTTGCCCAGGCTAGTCTCAAACTCCTGGGTTCAAGTGATCCTCCCACCTCAGCTTCCCAAAGTGCTGGGATTACAGGCATGAGCCACCATGCCTGGCCAAGAGCAGGTTTTAATGAGGAGAGAGGCCAGAAGATGAGACACTTCGGGAGAAGTGGAGATGGGAGAAAGGGTTTTTTAGGGCCAGGCATGGTGGCTCACGCCTGTAATCCTAGGACTTTGGGAGGCTGAGGCAGGTGGATCATGAGGTCAGGAGTTCAAGACCAGCTTGGCCAAGATGGTGAAACTCCATCTCTACTAAAAATACAAAAATTAGCTGGGTGCAGTGGCGGGCACCTGTAATCCCAGCTACTCAGGAGGCCGAGGCAGGAGAATCACTTGAACCCCGGCAGCAGAGGTTGCAGTGAGCTGAGATTACGCCACTGCACTCCAGCCTGGGTGATAGAGTAAGACTCTGTCTCAAAAAAAAAAAAGACGGGGGGTCTTTCATGAGTGGAGGGGCTCACGCCTCTTCATCACTTAGCATGTGCCAGGAGCTGCCAGAGGCTGCGCTACATCACCCAATTCCATCTTCGCAACAGTCCCATGCCAGGGTATAACCAGCTCCATTTCACAGATGAGGATGTGGAGGCTCAGGGGAGATAAGGTCCCTTAATCAAGGTCACATAGCCAGGAGGTAGTGAAGTCAGGATTCCTACCCCAGAAGCCCCTGCTCTTCCCACTGTGCCCCTTCTGGGGTTGGGTGGGCACAAAGAATTGCACATTTCACAACCTTGCCCCAGAAAAGCACCAACATTGAGCAGGTAGAGGGAACATAACAGGCTACACAGCGGAGGCTCTGCCTGAGGTAGCCAAGGCCTAAGCTCATCATCCAAGCAGCCAAGACCCACCGCCCTCCAGAAGGCTCAGCAGGTCATGCCTCAAGGGCTCCAAAATGGCCAGCAGGCTGAGAAAATCTCCAGGCTGTGCAGTGGGGCCTGCCACCCTGAAACCAGAAACTGCAACTCCACCCCCTCCCCCATGGCAGCGGGCCTAGGGGGAGAGGAATAGGGGTGCTGGGATCCACAGCAGCCCTGCAGGGAAAGGAGGCACCTTGGATCCAGCCAGATGGGGAGGGGCATCTGGTTCTCAGCATAACCCCCTTCCAAACCCTGACAGTAGCCCCTGGGAAAAGCACAGCCCCCTCTCAACCCCAGAGACAGTTTCTCCCTAGGATATGTGTACTTGGAGCAGAAAGTTACCCTACGCCCCAGGCCTCCCTGCCTCTGCCACCCACACTTCTGAGCCCCCGGCAGGGACTGTGCCCTGGTCGGAACAGCTGGTAGCCCATGTGCTTCCACCCCCACCTTCTCTCTGTTCTGGACTTTCAGGTCATGACACACAGGGAGGAAAAGAAGGCTGTGCTGGGGAGTGAAGCCTTAGCGGGGAAAGGGGGCATGGATCCTTAGGAATATAAAGGGCCTCAGAGGCCCCAGCCAGAGACGCTTTACTGTGCTCCTCTGCATCTGCCCAGCACCATGGTAATGTCTGGTGGCCAAGTCTGGGCCCCCTATCAGCTGTACTCTCTAGGAGCTTGGGGATGGGGACTGGCACCAAGGGCCCCTCCTCAGGCCCACTAAGGGCATGAAGGCATTAGGCCAGGGCAGCCTCGTCTGCCACTCTGATGGCCAGGACAGCTGCTAGGGCTTCTTATCCCTGTGTGGGGTGGCGGAGATGAGGGGGAGTTCCTGGTTAAAGAGGGTTGAGGGGCTTAGGAGCTCTGGGGGTGTGTGTGATGCTTACAAGCATCATAGTCTGGGAATCATTGTATGTTGCAGGCACACAAAATTCTCTGTGCATTGGGTGTGTGAATCCTCAGGCTGGCTTTCCTGTGTGTGACTGTCATTCATTTAATATGTATTATTGAATATCTACCAAGTGTCAGGCCCTGTTCTAGGTGCTTGTGATACATCAATAGACAAAATAGGCGAAGAGCCCAGTTGTAATTAATGATACATTGAGGGGAGGAGATGCTGCTGGGAAGGGACTCAGACAACAAATGTAATAAATCTCGAATATAGTAAGTTAGAAAGTGCAGGCTAGGTATGGCGGCTCATACCTGTAATTCCAGCACTTTGGGAGGCGAGGAGGGAGGATCACTTGAGGCCAGAAGTTTGAGACTAGCCTGCGCCACACAGCAAGACTCCATCTCTACAAAAAATTAACATTTAGTTGGGCATGGCTGTATACACCTGTAGACCTAGCTACTTGGGAGGCTCAAGCAAGAGGAGGGCCTGAGCCCAGGAGTTTGAGGCTGTGGTGAGCTACAATCCCAACACTACGCTACAGCCTGGGAGGTAAAACAAGACCTGTCTTTAAAAGAAAGAAGGAAAGAAAAGAAAAGAAGTACAAAAATAGAGCAAGAAAAAGATAGAGCAAGATGAGGGGCTGGGTTGCAGTATTATTTTATTTATTTATTTTTTCAATTGTAGAGACGGGGCTCTACTGTCTTTTGCCCAGGCTAGTCTCATGGGCTCAAGCAGTCCTCCCACCTCAGCCTCCCAAAGCGCTGGAATTACAGGTGTGATCCATCATGCCCTGCCAGGTTGCAATTTTCAATAGGAGTGTCACGGTAGGACCCATTTCAAAGGTGGGTTTTGAGCTAATGCTTACAGGGGGCGACAGAGCTGGCCATGAGGATGCCTGAAGGAAGAGTCTTCCAAGCAGAGAAATTGGGAACAGCAGGGAGAAGGAGGGGGATATGCAAGGAGTTTGTGGGAGAGAGGTTGGTGAGGTTAGGGAGCTGACCGATGGCTTTATGCCATCCTCGTGCGACCACCTTAGGGTGTGTCTCCTCGTTCATTTTTTTTTCTTTTTTATTTTTTGAGACGGAGTCTGGCTCTGTCGTCCAGGCTGGAGTACAGTGGCGCTATCTCGGCTCACTACAACCTCCATCTCCCGGGTTCAAGTGATTCTCCTGCCTCAGCCTCCCGAGTAGCTAGGATTACAGGCCCCCACCACCACGCCCAGCTAATGTTTGTATTTTCAGTAGAGACGGGGGTTTCGCCATGTTGGTCCGGCTGGTCTTGAACTCCTGACCTCAGGTGATCCTCCCACCTCGGCCTCTCAAAGTGCCGGGATTACAGGCGTGAGCCACCGCGCCCGGCCTCCACGTTCATTTTTACCTGGATGCTCTGCTGGCATCACTGGGCATGTCCAGGCATGCACCATTCCCCCGGGCACCAGGATGTCCCTTACGGCGTCCGTGCACTGGTGTATGTCTCAGAAACAGACGCGTCCCTCGGTCTGAGCGCCCCTGCACCCACCGCGCGGAACACCGGCAAGCTCCGGTCCGGGAGCCGCGCTAACCCCAGCTCCGGAGTCACGTGACCGCCCGCGGCTGTCCGCCCCGCCCCCTCCAGACGCCGGCTCTGCGCTGCGCATGCGCTTTGTCCTTAGCGGGCCTCCTGTGGCTTCTCCTGCCGCCGGAGGGCGTCCTGGGCGAGGAGCTGCCAATGCTGCAGCGCAGGGCGGCCAGTTGGCTAAACTTAGACTCCATCAAGAAGTACGTGGGGGAAGCTCTTCAGCAACAGGTGGGCCGGCGGAGGGCGCCAGGGAGGGAGGGAGGAAAGCGGCGGCTGCGGGGGAGCAGGGACCCCACTCGCCGTCCTCAGGCGTATCGCGGCCCGAGCTGGGCTCGGGGAGCGGCCTCATGACCGCTGCAAAGACGTGTTCCCAGCCCGAAGAAATCTAAAAACCACAAGAAAATGCGAACGCCACGAGCACCTCCCTACCGAAAGCCACTAAACCCCCTCCGTGGATCACCACAAACCCCCGGTGGCTGAACACCTCGGAACCCCGACCACCGACCTCCTCCCGGGGCCCCAGGTAGGACAGCCTGGACGCTTGGCACCGAGCCCGGGGTCTCGGGGCAGCTTGGGTGGTAGCGAGAGGAAGCTCCCGGGGGCAGGCGTGCAGGGAGATACCAGCGCCTCGGGGCGGGGGGCGGGGGGCTTCTTCTCCAGGCTGGGCCTTGGCCTCCGGACGCCTCTCTGCCCACCAATCCCTTTCTATTGAGAGGGGCATCAACCCCTCCCCATCTCCTCAGTGAAAACAATAAAGACTAATTTCTGTTGCTTCAGTGACTTCTGTGGGCCTGGGGGCAGGGAGTGACCGGTCCGTGGAGGGGGAAGGGGGACCCTGGAGTTTCTGCTGTGAGAGAAAAAGACCTCACCTGCGGGGGGCTGGGAGGGGTCCTCCCCTCCCTCCCCAGCAACCCATCCACCTTCCCCCACCTCATCCCACACACCACCACCAGCATGGGGGTCTAACCCAGAGGTAGAGAAGAGGTGAGAGTAGCAGGAACCTCAAAGGAGGGGGCTTCAGCTAGACACACTCCCACTCCCACCTGCTCAAGTTTCTACCCAACAGCCCAGCTTGGGCTATCAGAATTGGCACAGGAACAAGAAGAGGTGCCTTTGCCCCTCAGCGTACAGAGCCTAGGGGGCCGCCTTTGCCTCCTGGACTTCTAAGCCCTCCTGGGGTGAGCAAAGCAGGGGAAGGGGTGGAGCCTGGCCAGGGCCTGTCCCTGAGAAGCTGGGTGTGAGGGTGGCTCTCTCTTCTGGGGGCTCCCATGGCCATCAGGGAGACCTGGTGGGGGCAGAACCCTGCCCTGATCCTACTCTCACATCCAGGTTCATCTGTGTCTCCAGGGTGCCAACTCCTGGGGGTAGGAGTATCCACTCCTCCCCATTCATAGCCCGTCCCCTTAAGCTGCCAGAGAAAATGCTGGAACTTCAGGCTACCTCACCCAGACTCAAACCATTCTCTTGCAAAACCATCTCTCCTTCCAGACACCCCTTGGATTTAAGAATCAAACTGAGGTCAGACACGGTGGCTCACACCTGTACTCCCAGAACTTTGGGAGGCCGAGGTGAGCAGATCACTTGAGCCCAGGAGTTTGAGACCACGCTGGGCAACATAGCAAGACCCTGTCTGTACAAAATTTAAAAAAAAAATAGCTGGATGTGGTGGCATGTGCCTGTGGTTCCAGCTACTTGGGAGGCTGAGGCAGGAGGATTGCTTGAGCCCAGGAGGTCAAGGCTACGGTGAGCTGTGATCATGCCACTGAACTCCAGCCTGGGTGTCAGAGCAAGACCCCCTGTCTCCAAAAACAAACAAAAAACCTGAGCCAAGCAGCTGCATCCTCTAGAAGTTCTTTGCCTTTTAGGAGCTGGTTCCGCTTCCAGGTCATTTGCACACACCAGATGGAGTCAGGACTTGAGGGGAAACACAACTGTGGTGTCATTTCCATTTCTGTGCAAGGTACAGATCCCAGGAAAGTGGATCCCTCATCCTCCAAACCCATAACCCCATCCCTTCAGGCCAAGCATGTGGGGGAGGCAGGAGAAGCCATTCTAGGACCCAGAAACATTCTAGTTCCCTCACTTCTCCCCCACTACACAGCCACGTGCACACACACACACATGCACTGTCCCCACCTATTCAGGGTGCCTGAGAAGGGTCAGCAAGAGACGGGTGCTCTGGGACTCTGGGCAGTCCTCCCTGGGGCAGGATCCAGGTCCTCGCCCTCCCAGAGCTGGAGTGTGGAACCCACAGATTCAACTCATGGTGGTGGCTGGAACTCAGCTAATCTAGCCTCCTCCCCTTCCACAGCAGCTTGAATACCTCCTGTGCCCAGGACTTCACTACCTCTCCAGGCAGCCCATTCTCTCCAAATTTCTGGATGGCAGCTCAGACCCCTGGAGGCAGCCATGACTGCTGTAGCACCAGAATCATTCCCCCTCCATGTCAAGAATGCTTTAGTATAAATTTGGGTGCTTCTGCTGCCTAGGCTGCAGGAAGGCACGGGTGAGGGGTGCACTTGGGGCAGGGTTGTCATCGGGCCATGTCGGGGCGGCTACAGCTGCTGAACTGGGAAGATTCAAACTCAAGACTGCCGCTTCACAGACTTGCTGAAAAACCATGGAGGATTCCCTGCCTCCCTCTGGCCACAACTTGTCCCTGTGTAAAGTGGAGAGAATGAGCTGAGTGACTCTGATGACCCCACCAACCTTCTGGATGCTCCCCTTTGCCTCCACCCTGCCCTCCCCTTTCTCTCCCTTGCATTTGGTACTTCCGGCTGCCCCCACCAGGGGTCCACAGAGACACAGGACAGGCTGTGGCTTTGACTTGCTTTATTGAGCCTGTGTGGGAGCAGGGAGCAAGCTTTGGCCAGAGCCAAGGGTGCGGAGGGGGAGAGCTGGGCTGGCACTGCCCGTGGAGTCATCAGAGGCAGGAGGTGGCATTACAAGTCCGTGGGGCTGAGCTCCCCTGGGAGGACAGGGCAGAAGATGGCAGTGTAGGGGGCAGGCCTCGTGCCCTCAGGAGGCCTCAGGCTGGCCCTGGGTTCCTGCTCTCCCTCTTCCACCCCCCCACCACAGCTTTTCAGGCCCTGATTCAGTCCCACCACCCCTACTTCAGCCCCAGGGGAGCTGCACAGACAGAACGGGGAGTCAAACTCACCGGGGGCCAGCAGCATGGGGGAGCCCCACTCGGAGAAGGCCAGCGTGTCCTCTTTCTGTCTTTTCCCATACCTGGGAGGGGAAGAGGCAGCTGCAGCAAGCGCTGCGCCCAGGTGCCAGCCCCCCATTTCATAACTGCCTGTAGGCACCATCTTGCCCAGGGCACACAGGCCCAGGTCTGTTCAGCACAGATGCCCTGTTTTCCCAAGAGCAGGCCTGGAAGGGGCTGGGACTGGGGATAGGGCATGGCCAGGAATGTTGGGTGGGCCCAGGGTCCCAGGGGCTGGGATCTCTCTCCCTGACCACAGCACACACCTAGGCCTGGTCAGCATGTTGATGTATCTACGAAGATCAGCTGCATACTGGGCCATCTGCTCTGGCGTGGCATTGTCCCCTGGGTACACTGGCTCCAGCGGAGCTCCCTGGGCACCCAGCAGTGGCTCCAGGAACAGAGCCACACAGGTGGACAGGAGCAGCAGGGAGAGGCAGCGGCGTGCAGCAGCCATCTGAGGAGCAAGCAGAGAGGAGGTAAAGGCGGAAAAGCGCCGGGGCTGCAGATTTTCCTGTGCCCAGGAAGCAGGGCCCATCTATCCAGCCCCTTGGCCCATCATCCATTTCTCTAAGCCCGGGGACAAGGGGGCAGAGCAAAGGGCCACTCTGAGCTGACTACTCCACCTCCCAGACACTGCCCTAGAGGCACGGACAGACTGTCCTGTGACAGCCCAGCAGCTGGGACCTCGCAAGTTAGAAAAGTGTAGCAGAGAAAATGGGGCACGTGAGTCCTGGAGAGACAGGACTCATGACATCCAGGGCCTCATGGCTCCCAGGCGGCAGCAGCTAGTGGGAAATAAGGGCATGCCAGGTAACCCACAGGGTAGGGGACACAGAAGGAACCCGGGAAGCAAAGGACAGAAATCCATGGCCTTGCGGGTCTGGCCCTCCTCCCCGAGGTAGAGGAACAGATACGGGTCCTGGAGAAGACACAGACTGGTGCAGGCACTCACACAGGGACCCCAGTCACTCACAAGGTCACAGTCACACATTCCAGTTCACAGCCGCGCACATGAGTGTGCACACACACTTGCAGTCAGCAGACGGCTCTTCTAGCATGACAGGTCTGTCCAGATGCAGCACAAGACCCAAGCAGGACCTTAGGCTTCCCGAGGCCACTGGCCCTGCAAAGCACCAGCTTCTTCTCTCCATCCCAGGCCCCAGCCTGGGGGAGGCCCCCAGAGCCCCAGGCAGGCTGAGCCCACTTACCTGGAGTCCGGAGGAAATAAGCACTGGACCAAGCGGGCACTTGCCTCAGGCCGGATGGGCCCCTGGCCTCGGCTGGCTTCTTTATAGTCCTCAGCCCCCTAGAGTCCCCGCCTCCTGTCAGCCTCCCTGGCTCTGCAGCCCTCACCCCCTCCTCCCGCTCTCTCTCAGGTACGGGCAACGCCGGTACTGAGACCAGAGATAGGAGGGGGACCGGGCAGTGCTGTGGGTGCCAGACCAGCAGCGTCACAGATAAAACTAGACCACAGGAGAAGTCTCCTGCAGGCCCCCATTGCTGACACCCCTTCCCTTTGGGCACCAGAGCAGGCTTGGTTCAAGAAAGATAGGGTTCTGGGCCTTGAGGGTGACTGAAAGGTTTTGGTCACAGGCCTTGGAGCTGGCCCTTCCGCCTCCTAAGGATCAACCCAAATCATCCAACAGATTCCCTCGGGGCAGAAAATTGAGGCTGCAGCTGGAGCCTCCAAAATGAAGAATGGAAACTCAGGCCATCCTCTGCAGTTTGCAACTGAACAAGGTGGGAACAGGGGAAGGGGCCTCAGGTCCTCAGGCAAGGTGGAAAGGAAGGAGGTACCAGGCTTGGAGAAACCCATTTGGTGGGTGCACAGGATGCAGAATGAGAACGAATGTGCCTGGGTTCAGGGGAAAGGTTGAGGGGGTGCCAGTTTCCGGTTGCCATTTCCCCTCCCATCCCAGAGCCCCAACCCCAAGGGAGTGCTAAAAAAAACCCAGCATCATTTGTAAAGCCACACATTTGCCAAAGTGCTCCCAGCTCAGTCACCTCACCAAATCCCTACCACAACCCACTTTACAGATTCAGGATCTGAAATCTGCTCAGAGATGTCCAATAACTGGCCCAGACCACAAAGCTAGTCAGTGGGAGATCCAGGGTTTCAAACAAAATCTAACTCCGAAGTCTAACTCCAAACATGGACTGTTTTTTCCCTAAGTGGGGCTGTCAAAGTATTGGTATAATCTCCCACTCTTTGACTGAGAAAGCTGAGGCTCGCAGAGATAAAGATGCTTGCTCAAGGTCTCATCGCTACCTAGGTCTTGAATTCTGGCTTAGATCCTCAGCCTCACTGATCCAGCCCCACCAGAAGCCCCTGAGTCTCCCTGTCCAGCGTCTCTTCCCAACCCCCAGTCTCCCTCCCCAGCTTAGGCCAAGGAGTAGTAACTGGCTGTGTCTGAATGACACGGTGACACCAAGTAGGGAGCTAAGGACTTATCACTGCTGACGTTCTGCTGTCCCAGATCAGCACACCAAGAAGTTGGGAGGTGGGGGTACTGTTGGGGAAGAGGAGACCGGAGGTGAAACTCCAGGATCTGGCAGGGTGGGCTTAGAGTCAGACAGACCTGGGTCCAAATTTTGGCTCTGCCATTGGCTGGCTGTGTGAGCCTGGGAAAGTAATTTCTTTGGCCTCTCTGAGGTTCACTTTTCGTCTCTGTAAAATGGGCTCATCACGCCCATCTCAAGATAGAATAAAGGAAGGCTCAGCAAACGGCAGTGTTCTGCCTTGATCCTCTCAATTTTGATTTCTAGTAACAAGAACAGCAATAATGCTTCACCAGACAGCTTACATTCCACAAGGCAGAGATGAAAGTCATTCTGTCTTAGCAAGCCCGGGCCTTTCCCTGGACTGAAGTTTTCCACTTGCAAAACAAGGGTGTGAACTGGTGGCTGGTCTCAGGCTGGCCTTGGGTTTGGTAGGTGGAGGTTGCAGCTCGCCACCAGGGGGCGCCAGGCTCCAGCCCTAGTTAAAAGGTCCTGCGCTCCCACAGGACCGTGGCCTGGAGAGACCTGTTCTGGCTGCTGCTACTCATTTCAGGACCCAGCCCTACCTGACAGACAGTGGATCTAAGGATTGACTCAGATGCCAGGGCCACTTACAGTTCTATCCTGTTGCAGAGGTAAACCTAAGTGCCTAAGACATAGGTATTCTGCAAATGTCAACCAAACTGTAGCTTTCATTTTTCTCCTTTGCAAACAACAGATTCGTCTTCTGTGTCCTCTCAGGGATGTGGTGACAATCCAGGAGGAAGTGGTAGTACATGTGCTTTCTACGCTGCATGACCACGTGTATTAGCTCATTTTCATACTGCTATGAAAATAACTGCCCAAGGCCGGGCATACTGGCTCACACCTGTAATCCCAGCACTTTGGGAGGCTGAGGCGGGTGGATCACCTAAGGTCAGGAGTTCAAGACCAGCCTGGCCAACATGGTGAAACCCCATCTCTACTAAAAATACAAAAATTAACCAGGCATGGTGGTGCACACCTATAATCCCAGCTACTTGGGAGGCTGAGGCAGAACTCGGGAGGCGGAGTTTGCAGTGAACCAAGATCGCCCCACTACACTCCAGCCTGGGCAACAGAGTGAGACTCCATCTCAAAAACACACACACACACACAAAAACAAAAAGAACTCCCCCAAGATTGGGTAATTTATAAAGGAAAGAGGTTTAATTGACTCACAGTTCAGCATAGCTGTGGAGGCCTCAGAAAACTTACAATCATGGCAGAAGGCGTAGGGGAAGCAGGCACCTTTCTCACAAGGCGGCAGGAAGGAGAAGTGCAGACCAAAGGGGAGAGAGCAACTGATAAAATCATCAGCTCTCGTGAGAACTCACTCACTATCACGAGAACAGCATGCGGAAAACTGCCCACATGATTCAATGACCTCCACCTGGTCTCTCCCTTGACACACAGGGACTATGGAGATTATAATTCAAGATGAGATTTGGGTGGGGACAAAGCCTAACCATGTCCCCATGTCTAGAACACAGTGATGATTCTCACTCCTCTTCATGTGTCCCTGTCAGAGGCGTTTGAACCAGAGTGACTCCATCTTGAACAGGAGCTGGATAAAATGAGGCTGCGACCTGCTGGGCTGCATTCCCAGGAGGTCAGGCGTTTTTTAGTCACAGGATGAGATAGGAGGCCAACACAAGATACAGGTCACAAGACCCTGCTGATAAACAGAATGAGGTAAAGAAGCCGGTAAGAACACGGGAAAATCAAGAGGGCGATGAAGTGACCGCTGATCATCCTCACTGATCTTTCCTTTTTTTCCTCTTTCAGCAGAGACAGGGTTTCACCATGTTGGCCATGCTGGTCTCGAACTCCTAATCTCAAGTTATCTGCCACCTCGGCCTCCCAAAGTGCTGGGATTACAGGCGTGAGCCACCGTGCCTGGCATTACTGATCGTTATACACTAATTATAACGCATTAGCATGCTAAGAGACGCTTGCATCAGTGCCAGTTTACAAATGCCATGGCAACATCTGGAAGTTACCCTCCGTGGTCGAAAATGAAGCAGAACCCTCACTTCTGGGAAATCCTCACCCCTTTCCTGGAAAACTCATGAATAATCCACCCCTTGTTTATTAGTATATGATCAAGACATAACCATAAAAACAGCCCAACAGCAGCCCTGGGGGCTGCTCTGCCTGTGGAGTGGCGGTTCCTTTGTTTCTTTACTTCTCTTTTATTTATTTATTTTATAGAGATGGGGGCTCACTTTTTGCCCAGGCTCAAATGATCCTCCTGCCTCGGCATCCCAAAGTGCTGGGATTACAGGCGTGACCATTGCGCCTGGCCCTTGTTTCCTTACTTCTCTAATAAACTTACTTTCACTCTACTCTGTGGACTCATTCTGAATTCTTTCTTGCCTCGGCTCCAAGAACGCTTTTTTGGGGTCTGGGTCAGAAATCTTTTTCAGTAACATTCCCATAGTGCTTGCCACAGAGCGTTGCTTAAAGAAAGCACCAATTCCCGGCCTGCAGCTGCGCTAAAAGATGATAGTGGTGCCTCTTACCCTGCCCCACACCATGCCCTCTGGCACATGGCGGATGGCCACTGGCAGTGATGCAGATGGAGTAAATGCTCTGAGACTAGGAGAGGAACACCCCAGAAACACCTAAGGTCACAGAGTGAAGGAAGGCAGCTACAGGAGCAAAGGGAATGGGGGCCCCCACATACGTGACCCCACGGCAGCAGTTTGACCCACACTGTCCTCCATCACACCTCCCCCCCCAACACCCCCACCACCCCACCACCCCACCCCCCGCTCAGAAGCTCATGAGTTCTGGGCTCCTGCAGGCAGCAGGAGGGAGATGAAGAAGCAGGGGTTCTGCAAGGAGGTCAAAGCTGCATAAGGAGCCAGGGGACGGCTTGCGGTTTTTTTGTTTTTGTTTTTTTTGTTTATTTGTTTGTTTGTTTTTGAGACAAGCTCTCACTCTGTCACCCAGGCTGGAGTGAAGTGGCATGATCACGACTCGCTACAGCCTCTGTCTCCTGGGCTCAAGGCATCCTCCCATCTCAGCTTCCCAACTGGCTGAGACCACAAGTGCATGCCACCATGGCCAGCTAATTTTTTTTTTTTTTTTTTTTTTTTGAGATGGAGTTTCACTCTTTGTTTCCCAGGCTGGAGTGCAGTGGTGTGATCTCAGCTCACTGCAACCTCTCCCTCCCAGGTTCAAGCGATTCTACTGTCTCAGCCTCCTGAGTAGCTGGGATTACAGACGCCCACCACAATGCCTGGGTAATTTTTGTATTTTTAGTAGAGACAAGAGTTTCACCATGTTGGCCAGGCTGGTCTCAAACTCCTGACCTCAGATGATTCACCCGCCTCTGCCTCCCAAAATGCAGGGATTACAGGCATGAGCCACTGAGCCAAGCATAATTTTTTTTTTTTTTTAATATTTTGTAGAGATGGGCTCAAGTGATCTACCCACCTCACTCAGCCTCCCAAAGTGCTAGGATTACAAGAGTGAGGCACTGCACCTGCCCAAGATGTTTTCTGCATTTTTTTGTTTTTGTTTTTCTTTTGTGTGTGTGTGTGTGACGAGTCTTGCTCCGTTGCCCAGGCTGGAGTGCAGTGGCATATCTCAGCTCACTGCAGCCTCCACCTCTTGAGTTCCAGTGATTCTCCTGCCTCAGCCTCCTGAGTAGCTGAGGTTACAGGCGCACACTACCCCGCCCAGCTAATTTTTGTATTTTTAGTAAAGACGGGGTTTTGCTATGTTGGCCAGGCTGGTCTCAAACTCCTGACCTCAGGTTATCTGCCCACCTCAGCCTCCCAAAGTGCTGGAATTACAGCCACGAGCCAATGCACCTGGCCAGGATGGCTTTTTTGAAAGTCAGGACACGGAAGTTCAGAAAGGGGAAGAAGCTGGCTGTGGCCCTCCAGCAAGCTGGGAGCTGTCCCTTACCTGGCCCTGCACTTCAGAACCTTCCTCTCAGGGTATCTTACAAGAGCCTCTTTGCTGCCTTGTGAGGGGAGGCAGGAATTACTCTTCACTCTTATCAGATGAGAAAACCCAGGCCCAGTGAGGTAGCTGAGGCTGTCTAAGGTCACGTGGGAGTCAGGAGAGGGTCAAGACTAAACCCGGGTCCACATGGTTCCAGCCTGGCTTCATTCCTGTTTGCAGACCCCCCGACCCCCACCCACCACTGGCCAGAGCCTGGCCCAGCTCTTAGGCCAATGTCTTATTACAAAATTGAGCGGCAGCAGCAGAGGTAGGGGGTACATTGGGGGAGGGGTAACTGCCCCCAGATGCCAGGACCTATGCCCTGAAGAAAGTCTTAGGCTAGGGATAGCTGTGACACACACACATACCTTCAGCCCCTTGTCTCACCCACTCTGAACCAACTCAGGACCCAGTGGGGGTTCACTCCACTAATTTGGAACCTGGGCCCTGCCTTCACGTCTCTCTGCCCTGGGAACTCCATCTGCCTCCAGGGCCTCCCAAAGACACTCAGGGAGAGTTCACTATTCTCCCTTCCTGTCTCCAGCGTCTGCAACAGCAAATCCTATCATTGCCACTCCAAACTGTTCTCAAAGAGGAAGTCGTCCGTATGGCTGAAATGGAAACTACACCAAGCTACATAGTACAGTTCAAGAACAGCCTGGTCAAATTTAAAAATACAAAAAATTAGTGGGGTGTGGTGGTAGGCACCTGTAATCCCAGCTACTCCGGAGGCTGAAGCAGGAGACTCCTGGGAGGCAGACGTTGCAGTGAGCCGAGATCACGCCATTGCACTCCAGCCTAGGCGACAAGACCAAGACTCCATATCAAAAAAAAAAACAAAAAAACAAAACAAAAAAGCACACACACAGGGTAGGGCAGGAAGGTTCCTGGAGGAAATGAGGCTGGAAGTGACCTTGAAGTCTGGGGCAGGGGGAAATGCTTTCACAGAAGCAGGCCTGCGGCATGGGGCTGAGCACATTAGGGGTGCACACGGAGGACTGCAGGAGTTGCCACCAGAGGAGGAAGGGGTGTGATGAAAAGCCTTGAGATTTTGGCAAAAATTTTAGGTTTCATGTTTACTAGAATTAGAACTGCTTCGGGATGAGATCTCTTACCTCTGTCCCTCACTCTATGGCCTCTCTCCCTCTCTGCCTTCGGATTCCCATTGGTTCAATGAAGAGATAGGACCAAATGATTTCTTGATGACATTCAAAAGACATCATGTTTCTAGCACATAATGCGAGGTGTCCAAATATCCACATTCTTCCTTCATCATTAGAGAGCTTGAGATGGTTCATATGTAGGTTTGTTATATAACAGAAAGATATTCAGGCTGGGTGCGCTGGCTCACACCTGTAATCCTAACACTTTGGGAGGCCAAAGTGGGTGAATTACTTGAGGTTAGGAGTTCAAGACCAGCCTGCTCAATATGGTGAAACCCTGTCTCTACTAAAAATGCAAAATTAGCCCGGCCGTGGTGGTGCATACCTCTAATCCCAGCTCCTCTGGAGGCTAAGGCAGGAGAATCACTTGAACCTGGGAGGAGGAGGTTGCAGTGAGCCAAGATCACACTGTTACACTCCAGCCTGGGCAACAAGGGCAAAACTCCATCTCAAAAAAAAAAAAAAAGATAATCCATTTATAAATTTAAAATTTTTTTAAAAACAAAGAGCTTGAGATAGCACACAGCCACTCAGCTGAAGACATCTTCCAGGTTGTCTTTGCAGCTGATGGGGCCATGAGACTAGGCTTTAACCAATGGGCTGAGAGTTAAAGTGATTTTTGCCGTTCTGTTTTTAGGAATGGATGGCAGATTATATTTTTCAAAGGTGACCACAAAAATATCTCCTACCTCATGTGTGATTCTATAGTGGGGTCTATGTCCCATCTTCCTAAATGTGAGGACACTTGTGACTGCTGTGACCAACAGAGTATGGGGTATGATACCATGTGACTTCAGAAGCTGGGTCACAAAGGTGATTGTCATGAGTTAAATGGAGTCCCCCCCTGAAATTTATACACTGAAGTCCTAACTCCCAGTACTTCCTAATGTGACCTTCTTTAGAAATGGGATTGGCTGGGCATGGTGGCTCACGTCTGTAATCCCAGCACTTTGGGAGGCCAAGACACGCGGATCATGCGGTCAAGAGATTGAGACCATCCTGGCCAACATGGTGAAACCCCGTCTCTACTAAAAAAAAAAAAAAAAAATAGCTGGGAATGGTGGCACACACCTGTAGTCCCAGCTACTCCGGAGGCTGAGGCAGGAGAATTGCTTGAACCCGGGAGGCGGAGGTTGCAGTGAGCCGAGATCGCACCACTGCACTCCAGCCTGGTGCCTGGTAACAGAGCAAGACTCTGTCTCAAAAAAAAAAAAAAAGAAAGAAATGGGATCATCGGAGATATAATTAGTTAAGATGAGGTCATACAACAGTGTGTGAGCCCCTAATCCCATAGGACTGGTCTCCTTTGAAAGGGGAAATTTGGACACAGAAACAGACATGCACAGAGGGAAGATGATGTGAGGAGACACAGCTCAGACACCCACCTTCAAGGTAAGGAGAGAGGCCTGGAACAGATCGGAAGGAATCAACTTGCCAACAACACCTTCATTCACTCAGTCTGTGATTCTTTGTTATGGCAGCCCTAGCAAATTAAACAGCAATGTCACCTTCAGCTGATTCTTAAAACACTCTAGGCAGGAGACAACTTACCACATAAGTCCAACTACCCCAAGAATATCAGGCTGGAGAAGCCACATGTAGGTACGAAGGTCAACAGCCCCGGCTGAACTCAACAGCCGGCACCAGCATGGGAATGAGCCTTCTCAGGCATCAGCCCAGTGGATCCTTTAGATAACTGCAAACCTGCTAACCTCTGACTGTATCCGCACCTGAGACTCAAAGCAAGAACCGCCGAGTCGAGTGCTTCCTGATCCTAACCCACAAAATCCTGAGTGATATACAATGGCTGTTTGAAGCTGCCAAGTTTTGGGATAACTTATTATAAACACAGTAACCAGAGTGCCTACCTTTCCCTTCCCTCCCTCGCCACTGGCCGGGACACAGATGAGGTCATGGTGGGCTGTCTGCAGTCCTGTAAATGACATAGATGAGGGCGTGGGGAAGCCACAGATGAGGAGTCTGGGCTCTTGGATGCCCTTATGGAGCAGAGCTGCCAATTCCCCAGATGCCACTCACATTTCATGCAAGAGAAATAAATTTCCATCTTGTTTAAGCTACTGTTAATTCCATCTGTTTTTTTTTAAGTGAAATCAGTATCCTAGTGATATGATATACACAAAACAAACAGCTCAGTGTCTAGCACATAAATAAGTGCTTTTTGGAAAAGGTAATTATTGCTATTGTCATTATTATGGTACTAATAAAAATTATTAATAATATTATTACCCTATACTGCTCAACACGCCTCAAAATGAACATGAGGTGAACCCATGTAACTGATGGTCACTGAGACACATCAAGCTGGGCAGAAATTGTCTGTGGTCATGCCTAATTCACACCTGGTCTCTCTTCCAACTGCCTTAAACTGACTACAGTTCTCCCAGGCAGACCAATAGACAGGGATCATGGACACCAACACACAGACACATCCTCCCACTCCCCACCCACACAATGAACCAAAGCTCCCAGAAGCCACTGCGTGCTCCTGTCCCACCTGTCCTGTTGCAGGAGAGAAGACAGGAGGCAAAACGGGAAGGAAGTGGGTTAGAGATAATGAGTGTGGAAAGGGAGCCAAAGAAACTAGAAATCAGGCAAGGCTTCCAGGAGGAGGTGACCACTATCCTGAAAGTATCTGCCAGGCTGAAGAGAGGGAAAGGGCTCTGCAAACAGGGAGTGTGACCTGAGCAAAGGCACAAAGCATCAGAATCCACATAGCCGGTGACCTATCCCTGCCTCCTCTGCCTCACCCTTTCAGCTCTGCCTCAGGGAGGCTGAAGGGCAGCACAGGGGAGGGTGGGTGTCAGAGCCCTGTGGCCCCCAAGGGACCTGTGTCCAAGCAGAGACCTCCTCTGCAGCTATGGCAGAGTCAGCTTTAGAGTCTTCTCTCCTTCCAGAACCATTGAACTGCAAATAGTACTTAAAAATCCTGATCCGATGCAGGGATGCCCCCAGCCTTCCTGTCCTTTTTACCCTCTCTGGGTCAGGGGCTTTGACCTCAGTCTGATTTTCACCCTCATCTCCTGGCCCCCTGCTTCAGATTCAGGCAGGTCTTGCTGAACTAGAGAACCAGGAGAGAGCCCACAGATACTGGAGGCTGTGTCCGAGGAAGGAGACATAGGCCCTTCCTTTCTGAGGCCCCGGGGGAGGGAGACAGGACAGAGGCATAGACAGAACTCTCAGTGAAGAGAGCAGATGCCCTGAGAGCTGGGCAGCCAGAGAGGGCAGGAAGAGTGCAATTGGGCAATCCAGGCAAGCTTCTTGGAGGAAAGGGGCAGGAAAGGATGGATGTCAGGGGGAGATCAGCCTGCAGGGGGGCTCTGGAATTGGTGCAGATTCGAGCTGGACTCCAGTTTAAACATCCACGGCGCCTTTAGGCTTCAGTAGCTAGTCCAAGGGAGGAGGGTACATGGAAGGGTGTCCCTATGGCCTTGTCACTAGGAAAGGACTGTTAGTGATTTGTCCACTGAGTGTGAATTCAGCAAGATGGGAAGGGTGGTTTCTTAGGGATAGGGCAGCCTCCAGACTCCCCTCCCATTGCTCCTCTGCTCCCGGAAAGCGGGACGGCAGAAATGATCTGCCTCTCGGCCAGCACACACACAGCCATATTACTCCCACACGGCTCTTCCTCCACGGCCCTATTTCGGACCACACTTCACCGCCAGCCACTCCAGCCCTGGGAGCTAGTAATACAGCTCCTGGGGAAGCGCCCCCGGTGTGTTGTGCCCGACCCGCCCCCCAGCCGTCTTTGGCTTCACGGGGTGGGAGAGGGACAGCCCTGTCCCCATCTACTCCCCTAGGCTGCCAGCAGGCTCCTATCCACTCTCCCCCACCCCTTCTTCCCTAGCTCTATCCACCCCTGCCCCTACTCTTCCAGAATTCTTTCCACAGCAGTCCCTGTTCTGGGCGCTGTCCAGTTCCAGGCTGGGTGATCGAGTCTTCCCTGGGCTCCGAGCAGAGGGAACAACGCCGCCCGCCCCAGCCTTGTCCTGGAGGGTCTCTGTCCGAGTGGGTTTTTCTTTTCCCTGACCCCCACGCCTCCACCCTCCACTTCCAGCAGACGCCACCTCCACTAAGGAGAAAGGAAAAGAAATACGAAGGCACACATTCCGTTTCTGTGGAATTTGCTCTTTATTTTGGGACCAGGGAAGGACCACACACAGCCCTCCAGCCCAGGGGGCAGGAGCAACGAGACGCGGGCGAAGGGCGGCACCCGAACCCTGTCCAGAAGCCGCTGTTCGGAGGCGGAATCCGGGTTTCTGGGGTCCCGATGCGTATGCAAATGAGGTGGGCGTGGTTGGCAGAACCAGGAGGCCTCGGGGGTCCTCACCACTGGTCTGCGCCCTCTGACCTGGGGGAGCAAAGGGAAAGGAATTGGATCTGGGGAGGCGAGCCTAGGAGACTTCGTAAATGAAGTTGCCAGGGTGGGGCCGGGCCGCGCTCTCGGAAGCCGGATGTGTGGTGAAGGGGGCGCTTTTACCGCGACCTGACGTGGCGGTCCTCGCCGTCGGGGGAAGAACGTTTTGGCGAGGAGCGCTTCTGGGCTGTCTCGTTTCCCATACCTGGGGGCGGGGGCGGGAAGGGCGTGGTCAGATCTGGCCACGCCCCCAGGTGGAGCGGGGCCCTACGGTGAGAGTCCCAGGGGTCCCGCTGCGCCCGCTCCGCGCCTGCGCTCACCGCTGCCGGGTGACCAGGTTGAGGTAGTGGCGCAGGGAGGCGTAGTAGCGACTCAGCTCCTCCGGGGAGGCGTCTTCGCCGGGAGCCTCGGGTTTGATGGGGTAGGCATCGACCAGCGCCCCCAGGCAGACGAGGAGGGCCAGAAGCACTGTGACCAAGGCGGGCCACGGCCTGCGCACCAACACCATCTGGGAAGGCGACACTGGGGCGTGGGTCATTCTGGGCCTCGACGCTCCACGGCGGGAGGCTGCGGCTGCCGTCGGGGCAGCGCTCCAGCGCTCTCCCTGCGGCTGGTACCTGACCAAGGCTCAGCCACCGGCTTGCTGTGTGTTCTCAGGCACTGCACCGTCTCCTGACTCAGTTTCCTCATCTGTTAGAGGGGCGTTAAGCTCTGCCTCCTCCCCACCCCACCCCCGCTGCCGCCCAGAGAGGTAGATGGAAGAAGAGGGCTGTGCTGGCAACGGGACTCCGGGGCCTCCTCTCCCGTCTCCGATGGCCCCCCTCCAATCCAGTTTCCCACCAGTCACCCCTGGCTGCCACCATCCCAGCCTCAGTTTCCCCACAAAACAGCCTGGGTTTCCCGGTACCAGACCATGCTTGAGCCCCCAGCCACTTACAGCGAGAGCTCGTGAAGCAGATGAGCAAGAGATGGAAGGGAGGGAAGTCCCAAGGGCTGCACTCCTGCAGGTCAAGCCGAGGTCTCCTGTGCTCAGCGCTTTCCTTGCGGGGCTTATATCCCCGCCTGGAAAGGGAGGGGGAGTACCAGGAGGAGGGGGGAGCCAGCAGGGCGTGGGCCCTCTCTTCCTCCCTCCTTCCACCTCCGCCAGATCACTGAGTTTATACCAGCCAGCACGTGAGCTCATACCCAGCCAGCACCCCGCAGGAGCTCAGGGGGCAGCTGCCATGCTCAGATTCGGGGTCCCATTGGATGGGTTACCCAGCCTGAACCCTATGTTCACCCCACAGCCCCCCAGTGGGCAGGTCTAGCCTCCCGAGGAAGTGAAGCGGTTGGAGCTAGACTCCTGGGCAGGCCCTGGGACCAGGATTGAGATTCTATCTTCCCTAGCCTGTCGCTGAGTGGGAATAGGGAGTGGGAGGTGGACACATTTCCTCCAGCCTGTGGTACCTATGTCCTCTCTTTCCAAAAGACAACCCTTTTCAGCCTCTGCTCAGTAATACCTTGAAGAAGGGCTGAGGACTGACAGGACCTCTGGGGGGAAGTCTTTCTCCTGGAGGCAGGGGTGGGGAGCGCGTGACCTTGGCTCCTGACAGGCAGTTTATGTGTCCCCCGGGGAGCGGCCCTCTGAACACTCCATTATGTCCTGTCTCTACTAAAGAGTTGGAAAAGAGGCAGGAGAAGGCAGAACAGAAGCCAGTGCCCCCCCCCCCCCACCACCAGAGGCAGCTGAGTTGGCCACCTGTGTATCCAGCCTGGCACACAGAGACCCCGGTCCAGCCATGTGTGGCATACAGCCCCCTCCCAAGACAGCGTCTCTCACCCCTATGCAGGTGTCATTCAGGGCACTGGTGTCTTCTGGGCCTCAGTGATGCCAAGGCTTCCCAGGCACATGCCACTGTTCCCAGCCCATGCCAGTCTCCACTGGGCTCTGAAGCCCAGATCCTTTGAAGGAAAGGACTCGTGTTTATTAAGCACCTATCTGCGCCGGGTGGTGCATAATTTCAGGCATCACAGGACGGTGAGGTGAGTTTATCTCCATTTTCCAGATGAGCAAACTGAAGCCTTGAGAGGTGATACGGCAGCCAAGCTCACCCACGATTCAAACAGGAAAAGGAGGGTGAGGCAGACCCCAGGAAGAGGACCTCTCAATCATGAGGGCAGAAAGACTCAGCACCTGGAGTAGCCATGGGGCGCCAGAGGCAGGCCTGGGAGCAGGGACCCAAAGGCCGAGTCTGGGGCCCACCACCCACTCTGAGAGGCCGGGGCAGGGGAAGGGTCTCCAGACTGCCAACCCCCCTCAAACCCACCTGCCCAGGAGGAGAGAAGGCTGTGGGAAGGTCTCCCCATAAAGCCCTTCCAGCTTCCTCTCCCTTGCCTGGCCAGACCTCCAGTACTTCTTCATGTCCCATCAGCATCCCCCTTGGTTCTGAGCCAGCTCCTCCAACCCCAGGACAGATGGCTGTGGGTGCTATTTTTAGAGCTCTCCTGAGATGGGGAGTTCAGGGCTCCAGAAGTCACCCTTTTATGAGTTCTATCACCTGCATTCTCCGGAAATGGCTCCTTATCAGCCAGTCAGGCCCCATGGGACTGTACATCCCAGGAAGCACCAGGGTGCCCTGCTGAGCATGGAGGTGGAAGAGGACACCAGGACAAGGGGACACAGATCTTGCCCTTGGAGGGAGGAGAAAAATCATTCTTCTAAGGGAGCCCTCATCCAAGGGGCAAGGCACAGCCCTGTCCTTCAAGAACCCCAGTCTCAAAGGAGAGATGTGGCCATGTCATAGGGGAGCCCCATTCTGAGGGGTTCCCAGAACATAAATACAGAGAGACAAACAGAGATAGCCTTTGTCCTGTTTGGAGGGGGAGACAGCAGAAATCAAAGAATTTCACTCCTCCATGGGAAGACAAAGACAGGTGCTCACCCTAGGATGGAGGGGGCAGCAGGGGTTGGTTAGGACATCTGTGATCCCAGGGGTCAGGGCCCAGAGAAGGACCCTGAAGGCTAACAAGGGCAAGGATACCAGAGAGTAGGGGGCTGTTTGCTCTTCCGACCCTTCGGCACTAACCATGGAGGTGATGGGTTTCTAGTGCGCTGATTCGGGTCAGAGAGATGAAGGAGACTGTGAGATGTCCAGGGAATCTGACATCCCTGGAACCCGTCATGTCCTGGAACCCTGTCATGTCCTAGAACGCCATCATGACCTGGAACCCCGTCATGTCCTAGAACCCCATCATGTCCTGGAACTCTGTCATGTCCTGGAACCCCATCATGTCCTGGAACTCCATCATGTCTTGGGGTATGTGGGGTCCAAGGACAGATGGGAAGAGAGGAGAGACATCGTAGAAGCTAGAGGGCATGGAGTGGCCTGAATTCGGGCTACAACCTCTGAAAAAGTCACTTCCTCATTTATAGCCAAAGTAAATGGGCCCCCAGGTGGTCTCAGTGTGGACCAGGAGCCAGCCTCACACATCCCTGCAAACCCTCTCTATCCATCATACCCCTATCCTCTAATCTCACTCCCCAAATACAGGGCAAGCTGATTGTTTCATTAATCACCGCCTCCTCATCGAAGAGCTTGTTAACTTGTTGACTAGCGAGGAGGATGCCTCAGCCTTCGATCAATGGGCTCAGCCACCCCCCTCATCCATACACCCACACCCATCAATGATGCATGACTCAGTGGCCATGAGACTTGTCTGGGGTGTGGAGGGCTGACAGCTATGAGGGGGGAAACTTCAGAAACAATTGTTTTTGTAGATGTGAGACCAGGACCTGCCTCCAATTTGTCCTTGAAGGGTAGGGAACAGAATGAAAGGGTAGGGGACACAATCAAAGAGCTCCCTTGGTCCTCATTCTCACAGCACCTTTCAAAGCCACCCCAAGTCAGGGAGACCATGGACCTGGACCCCAGCTGCCAATCATTTCCCTTGTCCAGTGGGCTCAAGGGCCACTCATCAAGATGGTGTGGTCTCTGCCACATCACCCCATCACCCACCCAGCTGCACCCACTCCCCCACGCACAAGACCTCTCTTTTATTACCACGCACTGTGCAGCACTGGCCCACTGCCTTCCACCCTCAGACATTTCCTCACACCAAGGTTCCTGCAGACAGCACATTGTTATACACCAAGAGTAATTCAACCCTCATTCAACAAGCACTTATCAAGTCTCTGCTGTGGGCCAGGCACTGATCTAGACACTGGGATAGCACAACAGACAAACGGGCAAAATCCCTGCCCACATCGATCTCACATTCTAGTGACAGGAAATAGAAAATAAATAAATAAATATGGAGGCCAGGTGCGGTGGCTCCCAGCACTTTGGGCGGCAAAGGCAGGTAGATCATCTGAGGTCAGGAGTTCGAAACAAGCCTGGTCAACATGGTGAAACCCCATCTCTACTAAAAATACAAAAATTAGCCGGGCACAGTGGCACACACCTATAATCCAGCTACTCAGGAAACTGAGGCAGGAGAATGGTGCCACTGCACTCCAGCCTGGGTGACAGAATAAGACATTCTCGAATGAATGAGTGAATGAATAAGCATGGAATATGTCTGATAAGTACTGTAGAAAAAAAATCAGAGCTTGGTGTAGTGGCTCAGTGCACTGGGAGACCAAGGTAGGAGGATCACTTGAGCCCAGGAAGGAAGTGAGAAAGCAAACCATGAAGCTACATTGGGAAGGGTGGGGGCGGGTGTATAAAACAGCAATGCCAAGAAGGAAGCGATTTTCACGTTTTATGGTAGGAGTTCTCCTAGGAGCCCCTCCCTCTTACCTGAAGCTTCTGCAAAACACAGTAACAGATACCTGTGGCCTGGTGCATGCCAAGGCTCAGGCTTCACTCTAGAACAGAGGTAGGCAAACTCTTTCTGTAAAGGACCAGAGAGTAGATATTTTAGGCTTGTGGTCCATACAATCTCTGTTGACACTGTTAGGCTCAGCCAATGTAGTTTGAAAGCAGCCACTGAATATATCAAAAAAAGAATGGGCGTGGTGGTGCTTCAGTAAATCTTTACTTACAGATGTTAAAGTTTGAATTTCATATAATTTTCATGTCATAAAATTTTAGGGGGGGGTTATTTCGACTGCTTACAGATTCAACCATTTTAAAATTATTTTTATTATTATTGAGCTCAAGGGATCCTCTGGCCTCAGTCACCCAAAATGCTGAGGTTATAGGCATGAGCCACTGTGCCTGGCCTAAAAGGCATTTTTTTTTTTTTTTTTTTTTTTTTGAGACAGAGTCTTGCTGTGTCACCCAGGCTGGAGTGCAGCAGGGTGATCTCAGCTCACTACAACCTCTGCCTCCCGGGTTCAAGAGATTGTCCGCCTCAACCTCCTGAGTAGCTGGGGTTACAGGCATGCACCACCACACCCAGCTAATTTTTGAATTTTTAGTAGAGACGAGGTTTCACTATGTTAGCCAGGCTGGTCTCGAACTCCCGACCTCAAGTGATCCACCTGCCTTGGCCTCCCAAAGTGCTGGGATTACGGGTGTGAGCTGCCATACCCAGCCTGTAAAAGGCATTTTAACCCACAGAATGTATAAAGCAGACCCACAGGGCCAAGAGTTTGCTGAACTCTGGTCTAGAAAAGCAAGAACTCAGCTACTTCTGGGTCGAGTTGTCTGCTTACCAAGAGTCGGTTGGATGTGTCCCTAGCTTGTTTATGCCAGGTGTATTCGTCATTGTAATCCTATAATTGAATTTAATATTATATAAATTGATGAAATATGAGTGCATAAAGAATTGCTTCCTTGCAAACGACGTTAAATCCTTTGGAAGCAATACACAAAGAGATTTGCTGACATGTTGAATTAGATGTGAAAGATAAACTCTTCAGGGAAAACCCTACAAATCTAGAGGTGTGTTACATCACGTTGCTTCACAAGGGTCTTTAAGTTTAAAAAAATTGGAAATGACAGGTGATGAATTATAGAATTGTGGATGTAATTTATGCAAGAAAGTCAAAGGGAGATTTGGGTCAAGATCCTCAAAGAAAAATTAGTGCCTGAATGTGAATTTTTATGTTTGAAGTTGAAACAAAGTGACTAAGACCTGTATGTGTCTGTTTTTATGACTGCCCACTTAAACTGACTTTTTCAAGACTGGTCAATAACTCAGACCTGCTTAGGGCTTCTCCAGTACATTATATATTTCCAATATAGTTTGAATGTTTTACAGGATATTTCTATTTAATGGCTTAAATAACAACCAAAAAAGTCTTTAAAAACCAATAAAAATAGGCTGAGCACAGTGGCTCATGCCTGTAATCCCGCGCTTTGGGAGACCAAGGCGGATGGATCACCTGAGGCCAGGAGTTCGAGAGCAGCCTGGCCAACATGTTGAAACCCTGTTTCTACTAAAGAAAAATTAGTCGGGTGTGGTGGTGCATGCCTGTAATCCCAGCTACTTGGGAGTCTGAGGCAGGAGAATTGCTTGAATCGGGGAGGCGGAGGTTGAAGTGAGCCGAGATCACACCACTGCACTCTAGTCTGGGTAACAGAGAGAGACTCCCTCTCAAAAAATAAATAAACAAATAAAAATAAAATGCTAGTGTGTGTTGTGAAGCCTGAAATTAGCTAGTGTGAGGGTCCCTGGGCTCCAGCACAGGAAGCTCTGTGCATATCCCCTCCACACGAGTGCTCCTGTTCTCAGGATGAGCTCCTGTTTGAATCCAAAACTTTTTCAAGGGTCCAACAGTCTCAAAAGGCTACGGATGCAGAAACTCAAGTCCTGAAAGAGGTATGGATTCAGGGAGAAACAGTTCTGACCTGGTTCAGACACAGTCAGCTCCCTGATTCACCAGGCCCTTGTCACTTGTATCTTTGTGGCTCCTGGTATCCGATGCGGTGCTGGCACGTGGTGGGCTCCTAGGTGATTGAATCAGTCATCAACAAGAGAACATGTTAGCTAAGATACTGGTGCACCTGCCTTCATAGAGACCAAATAGCAGTAGCTTAAATACCATAGAGGTTTATTTCTCTCTCATGTAAGGGTCCAAGCTGGCAGCCAGCGGGTAGGGTGCCTCTGATCTACAAGGAGCCCGAGCACCATCTATCTTCTTACTCCAAGAATGTGCACCCATCCACATGGTTAAGAATGTTTATTAGGCTGGGTGCAGTGGCTCATTCCTATAATCCCAGCACTCTGGGAGGCCAAGGCGGGTGTATCACCTGAGGTCAGGAGTTGGAGACCAGCCTGGCCAACATGGTGAAACCCCGTCTCTACTAAAAATACGAAAAAAATTAGCTGGGCGTGGTGGCAGATGCCTGTAATCCCAGCTACTCAGAAGCCTGAGGCAGGAGAATTGCTTGAACCTGGGAGGTGAAAGTTGCAGAGAGCCGAGATCATGCCACTGCACTCCAGTCTGTGCAACAGAGCAAGATTCCGTCTCAAAAAAAAAAGTGTTCATGACCCCACATTCACACTCCAGGCCACAGGGATGAGAAACAAGGAAGTAGAGGGCAAGCGTTTTGCCCTTTAGGAGTGTGGTGTGGTAGAGATCCGGCTTTGGCTCACACCTGTAATCCCAGCACTTTGGGAGGCTGAGGCAGGAGGACCACTTGAGCCCAGGAATTTGAGACCAGCCTGGGCAACACAGCAGAATCCTGTCCCAACCAAAACAAGGAAAAATAAAATAGCCTGGTATGGTGGTAGGTGCCTGTGGTCACAGCTACTTGGGAGGCTGAGGTGAGGGGATTGCTTGAGCCTGGGAAGTCAGGGCTGCAGTGAGGTGCAATTGTTCCACAGCCTGGGCAACAGAGCAAAACCCCTTCTCAAAACAAACAAACAAACCGGAAAAAAAAAAAGAAGTTGGGGAGGAGGGAGAGTATCAGGAAGAACAGCTAATGGATGCTGGGCTTTATACCTAGGTGCTGGGATGATTTGTACCACAAACCACCATGGTACATATTCACGTATGTAAGAAACCTGCACATCCTGTACACGTACCCCTGAACTGCAAAGTTGGAAAGAAAGAGAAGAGTATGATGAGGAAGCTGCATTGCTGCTTGTGCTCCTATCCCATTGGCCAGAACTTAGTCACGTGGCCATGCCTAACCAGAAGCCTTTTGCTCCATTTTCTTTTTCTTTTTCTTTTTTTTTTTTTTTTGAGAGAGTCTCACTCTGTTGCCCAGGCTGGAGTGCAGTGCCGTAATCTCAGCTCACTGCAACCTCTGCCTTTCGGGTTCAAGTGATTCTTGTGCCTCAGCCTTCCAAGTAGCTGGGATTACAGGCTCCCGACACCACGCCGGACTAAGTTTTGTATTTTTTGTAGAGACGGGGTTTCATCATGTTGGCCAGGCTGGTCTTGAACTAACCTCAGGTGATCCGCCCACCTCAGCCTCCCAAAGTGCTGGGATTATAGGCTTGAGCCACCTCACCAGCCTGTTTTGCTCCATTTTCCCTGACCCTCATGTCAGCCCAGTTTCTGTCTTCTCTGCCTCCAAACTCACCTGTCTCTTACCACAATGAAAGCGGCTTTCACCTCGGCATACAGCATCCTTCTCCCTCAACCCCCTGCCTGGAAGTGGGGAGCCTTTCACCCTACCTCACGCGTCTTTTCCTTTCACTCTTTCCCATCGCTCTTAGTGAAAGAGGCTGTGAGTTGTTCCCCAGTATCTATTTTCCCCTTCTTCCCTTATAATAGAGTTTAGCTGAGCATGTGACTTCGCAGCTAAAAACTGCATTTCCCAGCCTCCCTTGCAGCCAAGTGGTTCCTTGTGACTAAGTTCTGGCCAATGGATGTGAGCGATAGTGATGTGCGCCACTCCCAAAATGTACATTAGAAGGAATGGGGGTATCGTCTCACTCTATTTTCTCCTTTCCATGACCCTCAATGCAAGCCAAATGTAAATGTAAAAATGAGCCATTTTTCAGCTTCAGTGGGGTATCATTAACCCATAAAATTGTATATACTTACAGTGTACAATGTGATGATTTGATAGATGTATACATTGTCAAACGATTACTATAATCAGACTAATACATCCATCACCTCACTTCGGTACTTTTTCTTACGTGAAAATGTTTAAGATCAACACTCTAAGCAGATTTCAAGTATACAATACAGTATTCTTAACTGTTAACTATAATCACCATGCTGTACAAAAAAACGAGCCATTCTTGACCATGTGAATGAAGGAACCTTTTAGTCACAGGAGCACCCTCAGACTGCCAGGACCAATTTGTCTGCATCACATTGGAGATGCCCGGGACTTCCCCATTCCCCAGGGACAGCTTTAACCAATGACTGATGAATGCAGGGGTATAAACACTTCAGTCTGCCTCTGATTTGTATGACCTGAGATGTAGCCAACAGATGTTCCCTGGAAAGTGCGATGGGCATTTTTTGGGGGGTGGCAGCACACAGTTGCTGAAACAGCCGTTGCAATAGCAGGTGAGGGCAACGGAACCAATGCCCTTGTTCAAGTCTAAAGGGCCTGGAGAAGTTCTTGTCCCCTGAGCTCTCAGCACTGAACTGTCAGGGCTCCCTTATGGTACTGAACCCACAGTGGGGATAAGCCACCGAGAAGAGCAGGATAAAAATTAAGCAATAGAGACAAGAAAAGGGGGGGGGAGAGAGAGATCCAGATGAAAAGGGGGAGAGAGGAACACAGCCAGAAAAAGCTGAGACCAAAGACACTGTCATTTTCACATTGCATGAAAACAATAAAAGGAAGAGATCTGTGAAGTCAGAAAAATTCTGGCTGGGCGTGGTGGCTCATGCCTGTAATCCTAGCACTTTGGGAGGCCAATACAGGTGGATCATGAGGTCAGGAGGTCAAGACCAGCCTGGGCAACAGGTCAAAACCCTGTCTCTACTAAAACTACAAAACAAAATTAGCCGGGCGTGGTGGCAGGTGCCTACAATCCCAGCTACTCAGGAGACTGAGGCAGGAGAATGGCTTGAACCTGGGAGGCGGAGGTTGCAGAGTGGAGATCGCAGCGCCACTAACAGTGAGAGACTCCATCTCAGAAAAAAAAAAAAAGAAAAGCTATGGTGAAGCCTCCTTCTGAAAATTCAGGAAAATTAGTTTCACATAAAAATTAGTAATGGAGTTTAAGTGAATCTAGCTCTGAAGGCATGGCCCGGACAAAGCAGACGGCCCGGAAGTCCACCGGCGGCAAGGCGCCACGCAAGCAGCTGGCCACCAAGGCGGCTCGCAAGAGCGCTCCGGCCACCGGCGGCGCGAAGAAGCCTCACAGCTACCGGCCCGGCACAGTCGCTCTGCCCGAGATCCGCCGCTACCAGAAGTCCACAGAGCTGCTGATCAGAAAGCTGCCTTTTCAGCGCCTGGTACGCGAGATCGCGCAGGACCTCAAGACCGACCTGCGCTTCCAGAGCTCCGCGGTGATGGCGCTGCAGGAGGCTTGCGAGGCCTACCTGGTGGGGCTCTTCGAAGACGCCAACCTCTGAGCCATTCACGCCAAGCAGGTGACTCTCATGCCCAAGGACATCCAGCTCGCGCGTCGTATCCGCGGCGAGAGAGCTTGAGTCTCAAGGACTCACCCATTACATATCCAAAGGCTCTTTTCAGAGCCATCCACGTGCGCGCTAAAAAGATCTGTTTCTCTGAGGAATTCTTCCTGCCTGGTACTTGTTTCGCCTATAGTAGATAAGGCCCATTTCCAGACGTTATGCAATCTGTTTTCTAAAGCTCTAAGGCTCAGCCTGTTAAAATGCTAATTTTGGGAGATGCCGGTTGATAATATCCGGCATCTTTCTGTAAGCATTGGGTGTAGCTACTAAGTTTCTTCATGTATTACCCGCCCAGCTCCCGAGCCCAGTTTTGACTGGATGGTGCTTCTAATTTTCTACTAACCTGTACTGTGGTCTGTGTATATTTCTTGCCAACACACCAAGAAAAATAAGGTATTAAAGTTGGAAAAATTCAGGTTAATGTAGCTCATGCTGGCTAAAGTGAAAATATTTCCCCCCCTCCCGCCCCTCCGCCCCCTTACCTAAGCAGTGTTAACTTTTCTTTGAAATTTTCAAGCCGAATTTTGGGCCTCTTTAAACTACTTAAGTGTAGTTAATGACAGATGGTTTGGGGATCAAAAGTCGTCTGGAGGGAGAGCCCGCCAGAGAATATTCCCTTTGAAGCCCCCGGCTGTGAAAATATGTGTGAGAAAGTGTTTTCTCTGTTGACTTTTGCCAGTGGCTGAAACATTGAACTGTCTCAGGAGTACCCAAAATTAAGATTGCTTTGTATGGAAGCCTGTGGTAGTTCTTCTGAGCATAGGATAAAATACTTGTCTTTGCTTAAATGTTACCTTTTCACTGAGGCCTTGTATGACTAAATGAAACGTGTATAATCCCTACCTTTTTTTTTCACACTAGACTTTGTCACTATATGCTGTACCATAGTTTGCTGATGTATTGTCTGATTGTTCTAAAATACAGGCTCATGAGAGGAGGAAAAAAAAAATTAGCAATGGAAAAGTACTAAGATAAAATCCAATACAGACTATTATTAGAAAAATACTGGCTTGTGCCTGTAATCCAAGCACTTTGGGAGGCTGAGGCAGGTGGATCACTTGAGGTCAGAAGTTCTAGACTACTCTGGCCAACATAGTGAAACCCCGTTTCTACTAAAAATACAAAAAGTAGCCAGCATGGAACCACACACTTATAATCCCAGCTACTCGGGAGGAGAATCGCTTGAACCCAGGAGGCAGAGGTTTCAGTGAGCCAAGATCTCAACACTACACTCCAGCCTGGGTGATAGAGCGAGACTCTGTCTCAAAAAAAAAAAAAAAAAAAAAAAAGATAATATTGATTTGATAAAGAAAAATCATTTGACAAAAATTCAAAGTCCACTCACAATTAAAAAAACAACACTCTTAGGCCAGGCTGAGTGGCTTACGCCTATAATTCCAGCACTTTGGGAGGCTAAGGCAAGAGGTATTGCTTGAAACCAGGAGTTCAAGACCAGCCTGGGCAACATAGTAAGACCCTGTCTCTACAAAAAAAAAAAATTTTAATTCGTTGGGGCTGGTGGTGCCTGTAGTCTCTGCTACTTCAGAGGCTGAGGTGGGGAAATTGCTTAAGCCCAGAAGTGTGAGGCCTTGCTCACACCACTGTACTCTGCTTGGATGACAAAGCGAGCCCGTCTCTTAAAAAAAAAAAAAAAAGCCCAGGCAAGGCGGCTCACGCCTGTAATACCAACACTTTGGAAGGCCAAAGCTGGAGGATCACTTGAGGCTAGGAGTTCCAGATCAGCCTGGGCAACATGGCAAAACCCCGTCTCTACTAAAAATACAAAAATTAGCTGGCATGGTGGCGCATGCCTGTAATCCCAGCTACTCAAGAGACTGAGGCATGAGAATTGCTTGAACCCTGTAGGCAGAGGTTGCAGTGAGCTGAGATGGCATCACTGCACTCCAGCCCGGAGACAGAGGGAGACCCTCTCTCAAAAAAAAAAAAAAAAAAAAAAAAAAAGACAGTGAGTGTGGTACAGTTGAAGTGACAGACAGCTAGTGGTCAATGGAACAGAATAGAAAGTATAGAAATCGACCCATGCAAATATAGCAAATTGATTTTTTTTTTGAGGTGGAGTTTGCACCCATTACCATCACTATAGTTCTATCTTTTAGGGAATGTCATACGCCTGGAATAATACAGTATGTAACTTTTCAAACAGGCTTTGTCCACCGCTTATGCCTTGGAGATTACTCTGATTTGTTCTGTGTATCAATAGTCCATTCCTTTCTATTGCTGAGTAGTAAATATCCCAATATATTAATATGGTTTGTTCATTCAGTTACCCATTGAAAGACATTAGAGCTGTTTCCAGTTTGAATCAACTATAAATAAAGCTGCTATAAATATTCATGTGGGCATATTCATCTCTCTAGGATAGACACCCTGGAGAGAGTTTTCTGGGTCATATGCAATTGTTTGCTTAACTTTAGAAAAAAGTGCCAAGGTGTTTTCCAAGATGGCTCTACCATTTTGCATTCCCACAATCCATGGACAAGAGTTCTAACTGCTCTGCACCCTCTCAGCACTTCAGATTGTCAATATTTTTTTATTACCCATTCTAATGTGTGGATAGTGGCACCTCATCACAGTTTTAATTTGCATTTTCCAGCTGGGCGAGGTGGCTCATGCCTGTAATCCCAGCACTTTGGGAGGCCAAGGCAGGTGATCACGTGAGATCAGGAGTTCAAGACCAGCCTGGCCAACATGGTAAAACCCCGTCTCTACTAAAAATACAAAAATTAGCCAGGCGTGGTGCCGTAGGTCTGTAATCCCAGCTATTCAGGAGGCTGAGGCAAGCAAATCACTTAAACCCGGAAGGTGGAGTTTGCAGTGAGCCAAGATCGGAAAAAAAAAAAAGGCATTTTCTATTGTCTAATGATATTGAACATCTATTCATGTGTTTATTTGCCATCTTTATGTCCTCCTTGGTACAGTGTCTGTTCATGTTTGTTGTTGTTGTTGTTGTTGTGTTTTATTTTGTTTTTCTGAGACAGAGTTTTGATCCTGTTGCCCAGGCTGGAGTGCAATGGCGCAGTCTCGGCTCACTGCAACCTTCGTCTCCTGGGTTCGAGCAATTCTCCTTCCTTAGCCTCCTGAGTAGCTGGAACTACAGGTGTGTGCCACCACATCCAGCTAATTTTTTTTTTTTTTTTTTTTTTGTAGAGATGGGATTTCACCATGTTGGGCCAGACTGGTCTCAAACTCCTGACCTCAGGTGATCTACCTGCCTCGGCCTCCCAAAGTACTGGGATTACAGGTGTGAGCCACCGCACTCCACCAACTTTATGTTACTTTTAAAAACATTTTTTTTTTTTTTTTAGACAGAATCTCAATCACCCAGGCTGGAATGCAGTGGCACAGTCATAGCTCACTGTAACCTTGAACTCGTGAGCTCAAACAATCATCCCACTCAGCCTTCCCAGTTGCTAGGAAAACAGGCATGCACCACTATACCCGGCTAATTTTTATTAGCATTTATTTTTGTTGAGACATGATCTCACTATGTTGCCCAGGTTGGTCTCAAACTCCTGACCTCAGGTGATCCTCCTGCTTCAGCCTCCCAAAGTGCTGGGATTACAGGCATGGGCCACACACCCTGTCAAAAAAGTCATTAAAAAAAAAAAGTTATTTCTAAAGTGCTTAGAGCAGAACCTGAAAAATAGCAAGTTTTCAGAAAGTGTTTGTTACTTAAAGATAAATTCCTGGCTGCCTAGGCAAGCCACCCCTCCCTCAGTAAAATAAGCACCCGTGGGTGGCTACTCACAGATCAGGAGAGTCTCTGGGGTTTGTGCCTGGTGTGGGATCACATCCTAGGTCGTTGTGGGAAAAGTTAAATATGAAATTTGAACTCATTTGAACGTGGACACAAACAATGGTCACTAAGTCCCGGAACTGGCTGTGTGAGCCCCTCGAGGCGCTCATCCAGCGCTGCTTCGGAGAAATCTCAATTTCAGTCTATTCCTATACATGAGTTATTGAAAAACAATAGACAATCGCAGAAACAAGTTGACCTTTTTGTGTTCCTTGAGCCCATTCACGAAGGGCCCTGGTGACTGGGCTTCATGCTAAACAACTCGTTACAGAAAGAGCTAGGGTCCCAGACTGCCTGGAGCCTTCATGAGCCCTCTCCTGCCTGTGCACGGACGAGTGGCCGACTCTGGAGCCCAGGCTGTTGCTTCCCGGTCTGGTGGTGAATCCTCCACAGTCTGGTGAATGTAAGTATCTTTTTCCTTCTCCCCTTCCCATTGCAATGTGCTTATTATATCAATCTGCTTATTATATCGGCATTGCCATTTACGTGGGATAAAGGTTGTTTACCCTTAAAGGTATTGTGTGTGCTTCTTTTCTTCTCCCCTCGCACGTTTCCCGCACGGACAGTCGTGTCCCCCAGATGCTACTGTGCAAGCAGAAAGAGAAGCAACAGGGCAACTCGGACCGTCCTGCACAACAGCCCCCTTTACTTGTAGAGCTCAGGGTGGAAGGGCAGACAATGGCGGATGGATCCAGGTGAATGTGCGGGTACCTTTGGAGGGAGGGGGTCCCACAGTCTTGCAAAGCCCCACTCCAGAATCAGAAAAAAACCTGCTTCAAACCTGCCTCAGTTGTTCACCCAGTCTCTGTGGCCTGAACAAATCATTTCCTCTCTGAGATTTGGTTTTGTCATCTGTGGAAAACAGGTCATAAAATTCCCCATAAAGGATTAGGAGAATTGAATGAACTAATAATGCCCATCAGAAGCTCAGGACTGTTGCCAGCTCATTGTAAGCACCCCGTAACACGCTACCTTTTTCTTGCCATTGTTTGCAATAAAGAGACTGGCAGGCTGCGCCCTCAGTGCGAACAGTAGGATCTCTTTTGTTGTGGGATTTCCGGTCCCAACATTGTATTCCAAAAATGTTCAAAGTTACAGCAAATTGAAAAACGCAGTTAGGCGAGTGGTGCTGGTGAGAATTAGGATGCTTTTCCTTCTTTTCGCTTAGCTATCGTTTATTTTTTTCTACAGCAGACATGCATTACTTCAATAATTAGAAATAAATATGGGGGAGAGGATAAGGGGAAAAAAAATTCAGCAGAGCAGGACCAAGGACAGAGCCCCGTGGCGCAAAGCCGCCGCCTCCCGCTTTCAGCCACGGACTGCCTTTAGAAGCAGCCTCTCATCTATTAGAAATTCCTCCAGCCTTTGAGCCATTTCGCCCACACATCACCGCATGTCCGCAGGACGTCAGGAGAGATTTTGCTGTGTGCCTTGCTGAAGTCCAGACACGAGGAGCTTTCGACACCCCATCCCCGACCAAATAATTCCATCAACGGGGAAAATCAGATCAACCCAGAACGATCTGTTCTCAGCTGTTTCTGATCATGTCTTTCCTTCCCACGTACTTACAAACCTCGGGGTGGTGGAAAGGGTATGGATTCTAGGGTCAGAGCTCCCGGGTTTGAATCCAGCTCGCATTTCTCAGCTGTGTGACTTTGGGAGAGTTGCTTGGCCTCTCTGAGCCTCGCTGTAAAAGAGAATAGTAAAGCTCATGTCACAGGCTTCTTTTAACAATGTAAACAGTGGGTAGGCTGGGCACAGTGGCTCACACCTGTAATCCTAGCCCTTTGGGAGGCCAAGGCGGGCGGGTTGCTTGAGCCCAGGAGTTTGAGATCAGCCTGGACAATATATCGAAACCTTATCTTTACTAAAAAAATTTTAAAAACTAGCTGTGTGTTGTGGCATGTGCCTACTTGGGAGCAGCTACTTGGGAGGCTGACATGGGAGGATCAGCTGAACCCAGAAAGTCGAGGCTGTAGTGAGCCGAGATCAAACCACTGCACTACAGCCTGGGTGACGGGAGTAAGAACCTGTAAAAAAAAAAACGGCCAGGCATGGTGGCTCACATCTACAGTCCCAGCACTTTGGGAGGCTGAGGCAGGAGAATCACCTGAGGTCAGGAGTTCAAGACCAGCTTGGTCAACATGGTGAAAGTCCATCTCCACTGAAAATACCAAAATTAGGCGGGCGTGGCGGCGCATACCTATAGTCCCAGCTACCCAGGAGGCTGAGGCAGGAGAATCGCTTGAACCCAGAAGGCAGAGGTTGCAGTGAGCCGAGATGGCGCCACTACACTCCATCCTGGGTAACAGGGCAAGACTCCATCTCAAACCAACCAGTGACTATATCTGCATGCTTCTCTCTCCCCTACCAAACTGTGGTTTCCTCAGGGACAAGGCAGGGTGTGCCCCAGTTCCTGGCACAGAAGGGGACCACCACTCCACCCCACTCCACCCCCACCCGATACATATCCCTTCTCAATCTTGCTCATGTCTCTGCCACTGGCCTCTCCCCCACATTTCTCCATAGTTCTCACCAACTCCCTCTCCACAGTGCTTCTCCCCAGTGCTTACCTCCACCCTCTCGTGTCCCCCCCACGCTGCCTTCCTGGCCTAGGGTGACGGGCCCCATCTTTCAATCCCCATTCCGTGTCTCTAGTGTCCAGGAGCTGCTGTGCTGCCCGTGGCCTCCTCCCTGGCCTTCAGCGGGGGGAGAGGGGAGGGGAGGGGGAGAGGGGAGGCAGAGACAGCAGTTCATTCACCCAGGCACTTGTTAGCAGCCTCATTAGTTCCAGGCTCTGTGAAAAGCCATTAGCTGGGAGAGAGGGGGGTGGAAGGTGACAGCAGAGAGAGAAGAAAACAAAAAAGACCACTCCCACCTTTCTGCCGCCTCCCAGGTAGAATGATGGCCCACACCTGTAATCCACACAACTTGGGAGGCTGAGGTGGGAGGATCACTTAAGCCCAGGGGGTCAAGACTGCAGTGAGCCATGATTGTGCCCACCATACATAAGGGTGACAGAGCAAGACCTTGTAAGAAAGAAAAGGAGAGGGACAGAGAGAGAGAGGAAGGAAGGAGGGAGGGAGGGAGGGCCCCAGAGTCTGAGTCTTACCAAGCCCTCCAAGTGATTCTGATACACACTTAAATTTGAGAATCCCTGATTTCAGGCACTGTTACTTCGCAATTTCTCTTCACTCACAGCTGAACCTAATCTCAAACTGATAAAACATCAGGGAAAGCAGGGCTTCCAGATGACGGCTACACCCGCCTATACAGCAGTTTGTGGGGGAAAAAGTTTAAAGGACTTCTTTCTCTAACAGAAATACATGTTTATGGATGACATAGTCAGACGTCTTCTCTATTAAAGATTAAAAATAAAAATAAAAAAAGCTGTAGTCCCAGCTACTCAGGAGACTCAGACAGGAGGATCACTTGATGCCGGGAGATGAAGGCTACGGTGAGCTATGATGGCATCGCTGCACTCCAGCTTGGGTGATGGCGACACTCTGTCTAAAAAATATATATAATTGCATATCCTGTGCAATCAGAAGCAGACCAGAGGGGTGTGTGGGGGAGCTAGATGAGGCCAGGAATAGAAGAGGGGGAGGCATAGGGGAGGGAACATCAGGGCCAAGAGAGTTTAATCAGTGACACACGGCTTCAATTTACCCTAATGGTAGCTCCATAAATGTCAAAACACAGTTTCAACTTTTTATGGAAGACCAGCACACCTACAGTAAAGTGCACAGATTGTAAATGCTCAGTTTAATGGGTTTTCACAAATGAAATGCATCAGCACAACCAGCACCCAGCCTAAGAAACAGAACATTGCAAGCCCCCAGGAAGTCCTCCCAGTGCCCCTGCCCTTCCCATCCCTTCCCTGCTGAGGAGAACCATTTTTCCTGATTTCTAACATATAAGTGGAATCACAGAGTATTGTTTTTTTGAGACAGAGTCTCACTCTGTCGCCCAGGCTGGAGTGCAGTGGCACGATCTCAGCTCACTGCAGCCTACTTCTCCTGGGTTCAAGCAATTTTCTGCCTCAGCCTCCCGAGTAGCTGGAATTATAGGCACCCACCACCACGCACCACTAATTTCTTTTTTTTTTTTTTTTAATAGAGATGGGGTTTCACCATGTTGGACAGGCTGGTTTCGAACTCCTGACCTCAAGTGATCCACCCGCCTCGGCCTCCCAAAGTGCTGGGATTACAGGCGTGAGCCACCACGCCCAGCCGATGCACCACTAAGTTTAGTATTTTTAGTAGAGACAGGGTTTCACCATGTTGGCCAGGCTGTTCTCACACTCCTGACCTCAGGTGATCCGCCCACCTCAGCCTCCCAAAGTGCTAGGATTATAGGCGTGAGCCACCACACCTGGCCTAATTTTTTGTATTTTTAGTAGAGATGGGGTTTCACCATGTTGGCCAGGCTGGTCTTGAACTCCTGACCTCATAATCCGCCCACCTTGGCCTCCCAAAGTGCTGGGATTACAGATGTGAGCCTCCACATCTGGCCACATAATATTCTTTTAGGTTCAGTTTCTTCTCCTCAATATTGTTTGTGATAATTCAAGGAGATGAGAAAAAAAATATTAGTTTGTGAAATAAATTCATCCATGTTGCTTTGTGTACAGTTTGTTCATTCTTATCTCTATATAATATTCTATTGTGTGAACATAACACTATTTGTTGTACTATTTACAGGCATTTGGATAGTTTCGGGTTTGGAAATATTATGATTACTGTGGCTATGAGCATTTCTTTTAAAGTATGCCCATCTCAGACAGCAGAATTTTTTTTTTTTTTTTTTTTTTTTAATAGAGACAAGGTCTTGCTATTGCTATGTTGCCCAGGCTGGTCTCAAACTCCTGGCCTCAAGCAATCCTCCTTCCTCGGCCTCCAAAAGTGCTGGGATTACAAGCATGAGCCACCGAACCTGGCCAAACGGAACATTCTTGGAAGCGTCTTTTGGTGAACATGTATACACACTCCTGTTGGGTATATACACCTAGGCGTTGAATTGCTGGGTTATAGGGTGGGGGTATGTGCTGCATTTTAGCAGCTATGGCCAGTTTCCTGAAGTGGTTGTACCAATGTACACTCCCATCGGCACAGTATGAGACTTCTGGTTGCACCACATCCTCGCCAATACTTGGCATCATCTGTTTGTCTTTTCATTTTTTTTTTTTTTTTGAGACAGAGTCTCCCTCTATTGCCAGGCTGCAGTGCAGTGGCGCGAGCTTGGCTCACTGCAACTTGTGTTTTCTGGTTTCAAGCAATTCTCCTGCCTCAGCCTCCCAAGTAGCTGGGACTACAGGCACGAACCACCACGCCCGGCTAATTTTTTTGTATTTTTAGTAGAGATGGGGTTTCACCATGTTGGCCAGGATGGTCTCGATCTCTTGACCTTGTGATCCGCCCACCTCGGACTCCCAAAGGGCTGAGATTACAGGCGTGAGCCACCGCGCCCGGCCTGTCTTTTCATTTCAGTCATTCTGGTGGATGGGTAGTGGTAGCTCACTGTGGCTTTAATTTGCATTTTCCTGATGATTGCTTAAAAGAGCATCTTTTCTTTCTTTTCTTTTTTTTAGACAGTCTTGCTTTGTCGCCCAGGCTGGGGTGTAATGGCACAATCTCAGCAAACTGCAATCTCTGCCCCCTGGATTCAAGCAATTCTCCTGCCTCAGCCTCCTGAGTAGCTGGGATTACAGGCACGAGCCACCACACCCAGCTAATTTTTGCACTTTTAGTAGAGACAGGGTTTCACCATGTTGGCCAGGCTGGTCTTGAACTCCTGACCTCATGATCCACCCACCTCAGCCTCCCAAAGTTCTGGGATTACAGGTGTGAGCCACTGCACCTGGCCCTTTTCATATGTTTATTAGCCATTTGGTTATCCTCTGTTGTGAATTGCCTGATCAAGCCTTTTGCCCATTTTTCTTTTGAATTGTCCACCTTTTCTTATTGATTTGTAAACGTTCTATCTATGTTTTGGAAATGGGTCCCTCACAAGTATCTTCTCCCACTCTGTGGCTCGCCTTTCCACTCTCTTAATGGTATGATCAATATAGTCCAATGTATCACTTTCCACAGACATTTTCTATCAGCAGCCACAACATCTGCATTCTCCTAGCAATCAGAGCAAATTGCCTCTTCATAGACCACTTCTGAGCTCTGCCCAGCTCTGTCCAGGGGGAGCTCCCCCAGAGCCCTGCCAACTCTGAATCACAGGTCAGTACCAACTGGTAAGCACCCCCACTTCAGAGTGGATGGGTTGGGAATCCCATCTCTGAGAGGGTCAGGCCAGCAGGAGAAGCCATCTCAGAAGTCTGGAGTGAGGCTAGGCTGGCGCAAGACCCATGTACACACGTGAGTCAGTGAGTATGTTTCCCCATGCATGGCCCTGAATGCCTGTGTGTGTTTTTGTAAGAGGAGTCTCCCCTACTGATTCAGGAAGGACAGTGCACACTCATGTACATCACTTATCTACAGTGTGAACCGTGCCCCGAGATGTGATGCTCTTGTGCGGTGCACAAACTGAACACTTGTACCTGGCAGGCTTGCTTTCAGGCAGAGTCAGACAAAAGCCGGAGAGAGTTTCGCCAACATTGTGGTAGAAGCAGGGAGACTAGGGGGGAAATAAAAGCAGGTTGAAGCACGCGGCAGGAACAGGCATGACTGGACAGGACCCAACAGGACTGGACAAAGTCTTTCAAGCTCATGACATGTCAAGGCTTGTGCCTGAAGATGGGCCAAGCTGGACTCTGGACTCAGTTGGGTGCCTAAGCCTGATGCCTGGGGTCAGTCTGTGTTCAACAGGCTACTCTTGACTGGCAGCAGCTGCTCATTTTGTCCTGGATAAGACGGTTTCTTCTTCAGATGACCTTTGGTAAGGGTGTTCTAAGGAGAAGGAGGAGAGTGGTGGCCCCAAATCTGTAGCCTCCAGCAGCCAGTTGGGGTGCTAGAGGCAGCTGGAGGCCGGGTGCGGTGCCTCATGCCTGTAATCCCAACACTTCGGGAGGCTAAGGCGGGCGGATCACCTGAGGTTGGGAGTTCGAGACCTGCCTGGCCAATGTGGTGAAACTCCGTCTCTACTAAAAATACAAAAATTAGCTGGGTGTGGTGGTGCATGCCTGTAATCTCAGCTATTCGGGAGGCTGAGGCAAGACAATCCCTTGAACCCAGGAGGCAGAGGTAACAGTGAGCAGAGATCACCGCATTGCACTCCAGCCTGGGTGACAGAGGGAGATTCTGTCTAAAAAAACACGCAGCTGGAGTAGGAGACAGGGGCCAAGGAGGGTTTTGGGGTTAATGTCCCGAGATAAGGGAGGCAGTAAAGAGGTGCTGGGTGGCCCTCCAGTGGCTCTCCAACCCCGGCCCCTGCCTGACGGAGCCCCAGCTCTGCGGCCTGCTCAGTGTCCCACAGACCCAGTCCTGCTGAGAACCAGAAGTTTGAGCCTCTTCTGGGAACTCAGGGATCTGGGTGCCCGTGCCCCAAGGGGAGGAGAATGAGGACTGATGGGGGAGCAGCCCGACTACAGGAGACACTGAAGGGATGAGGACCACCCCTGAGGGCTCTCTCAAGGCCCCTCAAGCACACGCGTCATGGGAACAGCCCCTCAGATACCACCAGTTCACCCACCGCCCTCATTCCGCAAGCTCAGGCACCAACGCTCCCCGCCGCCGGGCCTTAGGCGCACATCGGCTCGCCAGGGCACGTCCACTCTCCCGCAGTGTTGTGCCCAGGGCTGTGACAGCCCCGGCCCCCACGGCGGTCCCGCGCGGGTCTGGCGGGTGACGCCGCTGTCACACCCCACGGGCCTTCCGGGATCCTTCCCTGGCGCGCGCAGAGGCCACGTGTCCGGTGCCGGCGCGGCTGATGTCCCAAGGCGAGCGGCTGCTGTTTGCGCAGCTAAGTGGTGACTGTGTACCCAAAGGGACGCAGCGGCCGCGCGCTTATCTCCCGCAAACACCGCGCCCGGATCCGCCGGAACCGCCGCCGCGCCGCCCCATTTGCGCGCCCCGGCCACCGGAGGCCCCTATCGCCCGCGCTTATCCGGCCATCGCTGATAAGGACCCGAGGGAGCGGTGGGCAGCCCCTCCCCTCGGATCCGAAAAGCGTTGGGGTCGCCCGTTAGGGGGCGCCAGCTCCGGGGATGCGGGGGAGCCTTTACAGCCTCTGGGTCAGCCCTGCTCCCTTCCCCCTCCGCGCGGCCGGGATGTGGCTTCAGCCTGGCCGACCCGGGTGCCTGGTCGGTCCTGGCCTCCTTTCCCTTGTGGCGGTCTACACAGCCAGAGCCCCACTTCTTGATCTGAATTCACAGCAGGTGGGAGCATGAGGCTCGTTGGGAATTCCTAAACACAGCTACCATCAGCACCACCAATAATAAGCAATAACTATAATAATATCTAACCGAACTGGGGCACGGGCCTACCTGAGAAGTATGACTGCCATCTGATTTCATTTTCCCAACTATTCAGTGAGGGGAGGCACTATTCCCATTTTGCAGAGGTGGAAACCGCTTAGAGAGGCTGGAAACCTTAGGGCTTGCACCTGGCCACCGGCCCAGCAGGGATTTGAACCAGAGTCTGCACCTGCCTCCTAAGACACCAGCGTGTTAGTCCCACCTCCTCCTTTACAGGTGAAGAAAGGGGCACAGCCTAGAAGGCCCATACCAGGCAGTCCTCTGCACTGCCACAACCACACCCTGCCCACTGCATCTGGGTGTCGGGCACCAGTCAGCTCTGAGCTTATTGAAATTGATCATGTAAATCTACACCAGGCCTTGACTGGCTGATTAAATCTCGATTTTGCTCTTAATTAAATCCTGGCTGGCTGCAGGAGATGATGGAACTGGGCATGACTTTGTTTGTTTCTCTTCTGAAGTTGTAGAAAAGTTGTTATATGACTTATAATAAAAAAGGAAAGGCTCTTCTAAATATACAAACAAACAAAGGAAATATAAAGGAAAGGTTTGTAAATTTGACCACATTAAAATGTAATGCTTCTCTGTATAATAAAAAATGAAATTAAAAGGCAACTCTCAAAATTAAGAAAACATTTACAACATATAAAACCAAAGAAGCACTAAGATCTGGAATATACGAAGAGTACCTACAAATAATAAGAAAATGACACAGACCCCCATTTACTTTCATTTTTCTTTTATTATTTTTTAAAAAGTGAAACAAGGTCTTGCTCTGTCACCAAGCTGAAGTGCAGTGGGCTGATCACAGCTTACTGCAACCTCAATTTCCTAAGCTAAAGTGATCCTCCCACCTCAGCCTCCCAAGTAGCTGGGACTACAGGTGCGTACCACCACACCCAGCTATTTTCTATTTTGCAGATATGAGGTCTCACTATACTCATAGACCAGGCTGGTCTGGAGCTCCTGTCCTCAAAAGATCCTCTGCCTCAGCCTCCCAAAGTGCTAGGATTACAGCCACAAAGATGTTTTTAAATGACAATGCCCAGGCTGGAATGCAGTGGGGTGATCTTGGCTCACTACAACCTCCACCTCCCCGGGTTATTTACCCATTAGGGTAAATGTACCTATCGTTCTACCCAGGGCCTCCATGTTTGTGAATGCAACCAGTGAATATATCCAGAGATAGCACAAGGATATTCATTAGTGTGGTTCACAGTAGCACACACACAAAATAGGAAACAACAAATTTCCAAATGTCCATCAACAAATTATAGTATAAATGAGGTGTGATATTCCAATGGAATCATTAAAAATCATGTTTTTGAAAAATGTTAGATGATATGGAAATATTTATGACATGGTTTTATGGGAGAAAGTAGAATACAAAAAATACCTGTATACAATAATTCCAATTTTATAAAAAATATGTCTACATACAGGAAGAAAAGTTGTGTAGGGGTATTCTACATATGAAACAGTTGGCCAGGCATGGTGGCTCATGCCTGTAAACCCAGCAGTTTGAGAGGCTGAGGTGGGCGGATCACCTGAGGTCAGGAGTTCGAGACTAGCCTGACCAACATAGTGAAACCCCATCTCTACTAAAATCACAAAATTAGCCAGGCATGGTGTTGCATGCCTGTAATCCCAGCTACTCGGGGGGCTGATGCAGGAGAATTACTTAAATCCGGGAGGCAGAGGTTGCAGTGAGCCAAGATCACACCACTGCACTCCAGCCTGGGTGACAGAGTAAGACTCTGTCTGAAGAAAAAAAAAAAGAGTGTGAACATCTAGGTCTTTCTTTCCTGAAGACATGTGCCCATATGCATGTCCAAGACAGGTGGCATGGGGTGTGCCTGAGAGGTCAGTGCCCGTTGCCCTCCATGGTTCACCCCAAGACTGGGTCATGTTTTTGAAAAATGCACCCCAAGCTTCTGTAGCCTTGCAGCTTAAAGGAAAGGATACTTTGAGTATTGTGGCACTAGACAGGTCTGAATTGAAATTCCACCTTTACAGCCCACTGATTTTCAGCAAGCCACTTTGCCTCCCCCAAACCCTGGTTTCCTCATTTGTAAATGGAAAGAACGTAATAGCCTTGCAAGGTCGTGTAAAGACCACAGATACGGGAGGAAAAACAGAGTAGGGTTCATTATACCCTTTCCGGGGCTGCTGTCTGCCTCAAGACTCAGAAACCAGGGCCCACCGTCAGGGCAGCTTCATGTTCCTGCCCTCTGCCCACACACCTGCTGACACGTGGATTCTCAGGCCCAGCTGTCACAAACTGTTCTTGGGATCCCAGCTCTATCATCCCCGGTTTGTGGCATGATAAACACACTGCTAAGCATTTTACATTTAATCCCACAGCAATCCTATGAGGTCCACATTATTAGCCCATGTTACTCATAGGGAAACTGAGGCTCAGAGACGTTATTTGACCTGCCCAAGTTCCTCCAGCAAGTCAATGGCAACACCAGGGCTCAGCTCAGGCCGGTCTGGCCCTGGACTCATGAAGCCAGATGCTAACACATTCCTCGGGCCCCTGTGTCCACCCCTCCTCTGGTGGTCAGCACAGATGTGGTGACCATGGCCCTGAAGCCATGTCTCTATACCAATATTCCCAGACTGGGCAGAGATCTCCCCCTCCCTTGCCCTTATTAATTGCACCTGGAGCCTCCTGAGAAAATGAGGCCTCCCTCCTTTCCTCCCTCCCCGCTGCTGCTATCTGACTTAATTACTTCTCCTCCTGTAATGAATGTCTCTGAGCCCCTGAGACTGAGCTTCATCAGAAGCAGCTGCCTCCAGGACTCCAGCCCTGTCTCCCTAGCTCTATTTCCTCTGGGCCCAGCCCATAGCCTCTGCCCCAGGACTTCAGCTACAAAAAGCATCTGGGCGAAGGAGACTCCCAGCCTCTCAGCCTCCCTGCCACTGATGGAATTCCGGCCAAAGACCAGACCTTGAGAGGTCGACCCAAGCTGGGGGTTCTGGATCCTCAGTCCCCCGTCCAGCAATCCATCTGCAGGCCTTGGAGCAGGCAGCTCAGAATGACCACTCTTCCCAGCTTCCCACATGCCACACCTCTGTGGGGCTGGTAGGAAGAGGCCATTTCTTCCCTTTTTCATCCAACCGACATTCACTGGGCCCCTTCTCCGTGCCAGTCCTTGCTCCAGACACTGAGAGGAGGCCAGTGCCCATTGCTCTGAGCAAAACAGACATGGCATGTGCCCTCCAAGAGCTTAAGGTCCAGCAGGGAACACAGCCCAAAACAAAGAGATGGCTGGGCACAGTGGCTCACGTCTGTAATCCCAGCACTTTGGGAGGCCAAGGCAGCCGGATCACCTGAGGTCGGAGTTCGAGACCAGCCTGACCAACCTGGAGAAACTCTGTCTCTACTAAAAATAAAAAATTAGCCAGGCATGGTGGTGCATGCCTGTAATCCCAGCTACTCGGGAGGCTGAGGCAGGAGAATCGCTTGAACCCGGGAGGTGGAGGTTGCAGTGAGCCGAGATTGTACCATTGCACTCCAGCCTGGGCAACAAGAGCAAAACTCCATCTACAAAAAAAAAAAGATAAACAGAGAACTAAAATTATCAATAGGGAGGGAGGAAAGGGGCAAGGATGGAGAGGGAGTGCGTAGGTAGCAGGGATGGACAGGCACGGTGGGACATATGCCTCCATCCATCCCTTCCAGTCTTTATGCCAGGAGTCCTCACAGCAGTCTGCTCTGATCCCTCCTCCTTCAGACCAGCGTGGTCTACTGGACTGTCCCCTCCAGTCACCCAGGGCTGCAGCCACACACCCTCCCACTCACCCATCACTGAAACAACCACAGGGAGGGGAGAAGGTGACTGGGGGGAGCCCCAGAGCCACCAAGTCAGGATGAAGGGCAGCAGAATGAAGATGTTTCCTCCCGTTTCTGCCTCTTCATCCTTCCACTATGGGCTCATCCCACTGCCAATCATCAAAATAATTTCCAGGTAGATTAAAGAGTTAAATGTAAAAATAAGTCAAACTGTGGAAAAACAGGAAGAAATGGAATCATCAGACCTCTTGCAGAAAGGGAGCTTTACGAGCACAAAAGCTCTGGAAGAAACCATAAAGAGAAAGGTCAACAGCCTTTTGCCTGTACAAGCGTTAAACGGGTGTGCACGTCATAAAAGCGTAACTAAAATCACAGATCGGACCACCTCGCTTTGCCAGGCTAACTTTAATTTACCCTCAATTCAGCTCCCCGGGGAAGCGTCCCTGACCACTTCATCTGCCTCAGGTTGACTGTCACCCCTGAGTACTCCAGGACACTTGATCCTCTCTTCCTCTCTCAGAGCAGAGTTGAAACCGTGTTGTGAGGATTTTATATTTCCATCCCCCACGGACCATCGGCATCTTGACATTTCATTGTTTTGATCATCTCCATGGCCAGCAAGGGATATTTAACACAAAGTAGAACTCAATAACAATTTTTTTTCTTTTTAGTGGATGCTATATTTTCTGGTTTTCTACCTTTATTTTTTTTTTTTTAAGACAGAGTCTCACGCTGTCACCCAGGCTGGAGTGCAAAGGCACAATCTCAGCTCATCACAACCTCTACCTCCTGGGTTCAAGCGATTCTCCCACCTCAGCCTCCTGAGTAGCTGGGACTACAGGCACACACCACCACACCAGGCTAATGTTTGCATTTTTAGTAGAGACAGGGTTTCGCCATGTTGGCCAGGCTGGTCTTGAACTTCTGACCTCAAGTGTTCTGCCTGCCTTGGCCTCCTAAAGTGCTGGGATTACAAGTGTGAGCCACTGCGCCCAGCCCTAGTATTTTTTTAATTGTAAAAAACACATAACGTAAAATTTGCCATGTTAATTTTTGGAGGAACTGCCATACTGCTTCCATAGCAGCTACACCATGTCACATTCCCACCCACAACGCACTAGGATTCCAGTTTCTCCACATCCTCCTCAACACCGGTTATTAGCCGTCCTGATGGATGTGAGGCAGTGTTGATCTGCATTTCTCAATAACTGTTTTTTTAAATAAAGGAGTCAATAGACTAAGAAAAATTCAGATGGCAGATGTGACAAAGGGTTAATACAGGGCCAGCACGATAGCTCCAGACCTATAATCCCACTGTGGGAGGCTGAGGTGAGAGGATCCTTTGAGCTCAGGAGTTTGAGTCTGCAGTGAGCTATGATCGCACCACTGCACTCCAATCTGGGAGATAGACCAAGAGGCTTTCTCTTAAAAAAAAAAAAAAAGAATATACAAATCTGTAAGTAAGACATTAGGATCCTCCAAAGATAAATGAACATGAACAGATAGGTCCACTAGCAAGGAACCATAGCATCACTGGCAAACAAAAAAGGCAAAACAGGATGCCATGTTTTACCTGGTAAGATTTCCAAAATACATACATCAAGCTCACAGCAGGCAAGAGTACAGGAAAACAGGCACACTGGCTGGCTCGTGGCTGGTGAGAGTGTACACTGGTCCAACCCTTTGAAAAGCAACCTCTTCACCAGGCACGGTAGCTCGCTCCTGTAATCCCAGCATTTTTGGAGGCCAAAGCGGGCAGATCACCTGAGGTTAGGAGTTCGAGATCAGCCTGGCCAACATGGTGAAATCCTGTCTCTATAAAAATACAAAAAATTAGCCAGGCATGGTGGCAATCTCAGTTACTTGGGAGGCTAAGTCACGAGAATTGCTTGAACACAGGAGGTGAAGGTTGCAGTGAGCCAAGATCTCACCATTGTACTCCAGCCTGGGCAACAGAGAGACTTCATCTCAAAAAAAAAAAAAAAAAAAAAATGAAAAGCAACTTCTCAAGACTCAAGAGCATTAAAAATATTCATGCACTCTAACCCGGAAATTCAGCCTCTGGGCACTTGCTAAATATTGCTTTTTTTTTGAGATGGAGTTTTGTTCTTGTTGCCCAGGCTGGAATGCAATAGCGCAATCTCAGCTCACTGAAACTTCTGCCTCTTGAGTTCAAGTGATTCTCCTGCCTCAGTCTCCTGAGTAGCTGGGATTACAGGCATGAGCCACCAGACCCGGGTAATTTTTGTATTTTTAGTAGAGACAAGGTTTCTCCATGTTGGTCAGGCTGGTCTCAAACTCCCAACCTCAGGTGATCCGCCTGCCTCAGCCTCCCAAAATGCTGGGATTACAGGTGTGAACCACCAATCCTGGCCTGCTGAATATTACTTTTAATAGCAAAAACTGCAATTACTTTTGGACCAACCTAATACATGCAATTCAGAGATGCAAGGCAAAAAATCTATACTACAGTTCATTTATAAGAGCAAAAACTTGGAAGCATCATAAATCTCTAATGTCAGCAAATCTGATATAAAATTACGAAACATACTTACAATGTAAAATTATGCAGTCACCTAAACGATGATTATGAAGTTTATGACATGAAAAAGTAGGATTTAATGTTATGTGGGAAAGACAGTTACAACATGTTACCCGCAATAAGATCTTAACTGGGGCCGAGCGTGGTGGCTCATGCCTGTAATCCCAGCACTTTGGGGGGCCAAGGCAGGTGGATCACCTAAGGTCAGGAGTTCTAGACCACCCTGGCCAACACTGTGAAACCCCGTCTCTGCTAATAATACAAAAAATCAGTCAGGCATTGTGGCGGGTACCTGTAATCCCAGCTACTTGGGAAGCTGAGGCAGGAGAATCGCTTGAACCCTGGAGGTAGAGGTTGCAGTGAGCCAAGATCTTCCATTGCGCTCCAGCCTGGGCAATAGGAGTGAAACTCCGTCTCAAAGAAAGAAAGAAAGAAAAGAGAAGAAGATCTCAACTGGGAAAAAAATACGGGTAGTAAGTCTATATAAAACTATATGGTCAGACTGGTGGCTGCTGCCTCTGGCTGATGGGCTGTAGCAAATGCTTCCTCTCTTCCTTTTGCTGCTCCATGCTTCCTCTCCCCACAACATAACTCTTGCTGAACCAGTAATGTCATTAAAATATTTTTTGCAGTGTGGGCAACATTGTGAAACCCCATCTCTACAAAAAACTGGCCAGGCGTGGTGGCCAGTGCCTGTAGTCCCAGCTACCAGGGAGGCTGAGGTTGGAGGATCACTGAGCCTGGTGGTTGAGGCTGCAGTGAGCTGTGATTGTGCTACTGCACTCCAGCCTGGGCAACACGGTGAGCCCCTGTCTCAAAAATAAAAATAAAAAAATAAAAGTAAACCTTTACCAGATATTCCCTCTTCTGAATATTTATCCTTCAAAAAAACTAGTTCAACAATATAAGGGAATATTTTATGCACAAAAGTGCTCATTACGCCGGGTGTGGTGGCTGACGCCTGTAATCCCAGCACTTTGGGAGGCCAAGGTGGGCAGATCACAAGGTCAGGAGTTTGAGACGAGTCTGGCCAACATAGTGAAACCCCATCTCCACTAAAAATACAAAAAATTGGCCAGGTGTGGTGGTGTGCGCCTGTAATCCCAGCTACCTGGGAGGCTGAGGCAGGAGAATCACGTGAACCCGGGAGGCGGAGGTTGCAGTGAGCCAAGATGGCACCATTGCACTCCAGCTTGGGTGACAGAGCGAGACTCCATCTCAAAAAAAAAAAAAAAAAAAGAAAAAGTGCTCATTACAGCATTATTTATAACCACATATAAATTGAATGATAATCAAATGTTTAATAATAGGAAATTGAGGCCAGGCACGGTGCCTCATGCCTATAATCCCAGCACTTTGGGAGGCTGAGGCAGGTGGATCACTTGAGGCCAGGAGTTCGAGACCAGCCTGGCCAACACAGTGAAATCCCGACTCTACTAAAAATACAAAATTAGCTGAGCATGGTGGCAGGCACCTGTAATCCCAGTTACTCAGGAGACTGAGGCAGGAGAATCAGTTGATGGCCGTGTGACCACAGAAGCAGATTGGAATGATGCAGTCACAAGCCAAGGGCTGCCTGCAACCACACAAGCTAGAATAGGGGGAGGCTTGTCCCCTGCAGGTTTCAGAGGAAGCATGTCTGTCCTCCAGCCTCCAGACAAAGAGAGGACACGCTTGTGTTGTGTAAGCCACTCAACTTGTGGTGCTTTGCTATGGTTGCCTTAGGAAATGAATACAGAAAGTAAAATGAAAAATGCTGGCCAGGCGCCACAACGCACGTCTGCAATCCCAGCACTTTAGGAGGCTGAGGCAGTTGGATCACCTGAGATTAGGAGTTTCAGGTCACCCTGGCCAACATGGTGAAACCCCATCTCTGCTAATAATAGGAAAAATTCGCTGAGAGGCCAAGAAGGGTGGGAAGCTTGAGCCCAGGAGTTTGAGACCAGCCTAGTCAACATGGCAAAACCTACCTCTACAAAAACACAAAAATTAGCTGGGCATGGTGGCACATACTTGTCATCCCAGCTACTCAGGAGGCTGAGGCAAAAGGATCATATGAGACTGGGAGACAGAGGCTGCAATGAGCTGAGATCGTGCCACTGCACTCCAGCTTGGGCAACAGAGTGAGACTCTGTCTCAAAAAAAAAAAAAAAAAAAATGCTGTGACATACTGATAAGTGAAAAATCAGAAAAATTGATTCTATGTCCATTGTGTGTGTGTGTGTGTGTGTGTGTGTGTGTGTGTGTGTGTGTGTGTGTGTGATGGAGTCTTGCTCTGTAGCCCAGGCTGGAGTGCAGTGGTGCAATCTCGGCTTACTGCAACCTCCGCCTCCCAGGTCCTGGTTCGAGCAATTCTCCTGCCTCAGCCTCCCAAGTAGCTGGGATTACAGGCATGAGCCACCATGTCCAGCTAATTTTTGTATTTTTTAGTAGAGACGGGCTTTCACTTGAACTCCTGACTTCGTGATCCGCCCGCCTCCACTTCCCAAAGTGCTGGGATTACAGGCATGAGCCACCACACCCAGCCATACAGCCACGTTTTTAAGTGTAAAAAGAGCTTGAAAAGAAATAGACCAACAGCAAACTGCAGCTGTATTCATGGGCCAGGTAGGTTTTGTTTATCCAATTTTCAATATTTTTGGTAACCTTTCTAAATTACTTTTTTTTTTAATTATTAATTAATTATTATTATTTTGAGACAGGATCCTGCTCTTTTGCCCAGGCTGGCGTGCAGTGGCATGATCTCTGGTCACTGCAGCCTCCATCACATACATTCAAGTATTCCTCCCACCTCAGCCAGCCGAGTAGCTGGGACTATAGGCATGGGTCACCAGGCCTGGCTAATTTTGAAATTATTTGTAGAGGTGAGCTTGTCTCAAACTCCTGGGCTCAAGCGATCCTCCTGCCTCAGCCTCCCAAAGTGCTGGGATTACAGGCATGAGCCACTGCACCCAGCCTGAAAAAAAAAACGTATTTTTAAACATAATAAGTATACTCTACTGTAACCATCAGCCCCCACCACCAGGCCCCATCTCTGCCTGGGAGCTGTTCTCTCCCAAGTGCTCAACTGAAATCAAGGTACTCCATTCCTCAAAATCCTGCAGGGGCTCCCCAGGTCTCCTCAACCTGTGCCCCACCCCTGGCCTCAAGCTGCCCGTTGGCTTTACCCTTCCCCTGCGCCACCCACAGTAACAGTCAAGTCAGCAAACACTGCCACTTCCTTGGGTTTCTCTGAGCCGCAGTCACCATGTAAGGTAACGAGAGAAGCTTTCTCCCTACCGAGAAGACGTGAGGTCCCCACAGTGGGAATAAAAGTCCTGCACAAAGTCAGCCCGAACTCAGTGACTAAGGCTGGGACTCGAACCTCGCCTTCTGATCCAGAGCGAGGCGAGGGCGCCCCATTCACGTGTCCGGTCTGGAGATGCCGGAGCCCCCTCTTCCGCGGCTGAGCCTGAGGGGGAGAACACCTCCACCTTTGTCCCAAATAAAACCTCCTCTCAACGCCTTTGCCCCTGACTGCCCCGTTAGGCCTCACCCTCACTCCCCCACCCACGAGCTCCGTTCTCCCGGAAGAGAGCTGGGGTCTCGGGATGCGAGACAGCGCCCTGCCTGGGGCAGGCGAACGGGAGGGCGCTGTCTGGGGCCGGGGGTGGCCGGGTCCGCGGGGGAAAGGCTAAGCCTGAGCACCAGGGGACCAGGAGTCGCCCCAGCCCCGCCGCCCTGGCCGGTTCCCACTAGCCCCGCGGGAGGATCGCTTCACGCCGCGGGTCCCCGCACGGCAGGCAGACCCCACGCGGCCGGTCCGGGACTACTCGGGACTTCGCATCGCGTGGCCGGGCCGGCATCGCCCCCTGGTGGCAACTGTTTGTCATTACAACCTGGGGCGCAAAGTGGAATCCGTGTCCTCCATGCACTGAAGGAGCCCGGGGCTATTTTGGCGGCTGGACCTGTGCGCCGTAAGTTCTGAGTCCAACAGGCTCAATATTCATCCTTAGGACATTTTCCTGAACCCCGATTCCCCACAATCTCCTACCCACACGTTAACCTTACCTTGGGACATGCAAATATTAAGTAGAACCATATAAACTTTACATTAACCGGTTTGTTGTTTCGTTTGTTTTTTGTTTTGTTTTGTTTTGTTTGAGGTGGCGTCTCACTCTGTCACCCAGGCTGGAGTGCAGAGGCACGATCTCGCCTCACTGCAAGCTCCACATCCCGGGTTCAAGCGATCCTCCTGCCTCAGCCCCGAGTAGCTGGGACTACAGGCGCACCCAGGTAATTTTTTGTATATTTTGTAGAGCCATGCTGGCCAGGCTGGCCTCCAACTCCTGACCTCAAGTGATCCGCCCGCCTCAGCCTCCCAAAGCAATGGGATTACAGGCGTAAGCCACCGAGACTGGACTGTTTTGTTTTTTGAGACAGGATCTCGCTTCCTAGCCCAGGCCTGGAGTGCAGTGGCCCCATCCCGGCTCACTGCAGCCTCCATTTCCTGGGCTCAGGCCATCCTCCCACCTCAGCCTTCTGAGAAGCTCAAGCTACAGGCAAGCATCACCAAGCCCAGTTAATTTTTAAATTTTTTGTAGAGATGAGGTTTCGCTATGTTACCCAGACTGGTCTCAAACTCTTGGACTCAAGCGATCCTCCCACCTCCGCCTCCCCAAATGCTGGGATTACAGGTGTAAGCCAACACACCCAGCCAAGTTGACCATTTTTAACACACACACACAAAATACCAAAGACACACATGAACCCTACCCTACACCTCACTCACACATGCACAGACATGCAACACCTCTACACACTCCTCTCTTCTCCAAGGAACACACAGGCAGAAAGCCCTCCAGGAGACTTCAGCCATGGGACATGGAAACACCACCTGCCACTACACTACACACATGACACCCCAGCCCCGAAGAGCCATAAACATTCAAACACAACACTCCACAATTTAACAGCTCAGCCCCAGAACCTCCAGTGCCCCTCTCCCCTGCTCCCTCTGTCTCCAGCTTATCAGGTGAGCATTCCCATATGGAAAGCCCACCTCTCCCCATCTCTAGAGACCAGCACCTCTCTCTGTCCCACTACTTCTCAGACTGTAATGCATATACCTTGGGGATCGCATTAAAATGTGGATTCTGATTCAGTAGGCTTAGCGTGGGCCCCAGATCCTGCATTTCTAACCAGTTCCCACATAATGCTATGACCCACACTTTGCTTCTTCGCCAGCCACAATTTCTCCAGGAGTTCCCTGCCATGGTCTCATCCCAGGCCCCTCCCCTCCCTCTGCCATCTGGTCCCCAAGACCCTACCTCCACCACCCCACCCAAATGGAGAAGTCACTGATGAGTGCAACAAGTCCAATTGGCCTTCTCTATCTCTGAGGCATTTACATGGGTGGGGACGGGGGCTGCCCCACCCTTCTTGAACCACCTCCACTCATGGATTCTGAGTGTCTCCTGGTGGGACTCCCACCTCCTACTCCTACCTCTCTGAGCTCTTTTTTTTTTTTTTTTTTTTTTAGACAGGATCTCACTCCTATCACCCTGGCTGGAGTACAGTAGCGTGATCTCGGCCCACTGCAATCTCTGCCTCCCAGTCTCAAGCGATCTTCTCACCTCAGCCTTCCGAGTAGCTGGGACCACAGGTGTGCATCTCCACGCCTGACCAATTTTTTTGCATTTTTGGTAGTGACAGGATTTCGCTGTGTTGGCCGGGCTAGAACATCCCTCTTAAGCAGCTGAAAAACTCTTCCTTTTAACCAACCCCCAGGGAGCCCAGAGAGAAAGTCGCAGAGAATAGAAAGCCCCCTGCTGGACAAGAAGCTCATGGACTACTTGGAAATGAAATTCTTTTCCGTTTTTTCTTTTTGTTTTTTGAGACAGGGTCTTGCTCTGTCCCCTAGGCTGGAGTTCAGTGGTGCAATCATGGCTCACTGCACCCCACAATCTCCTACCCACACGTTAACCTTACCTTGGGACATGCAAATATTAAGTAAAACCATATGAAATTTACATTAGTTAACTGTTTTATTTTTGTTTTGTTTTGTTTTGTTTTGTTTTGTTTTGAGATAGTGTCTCATTCTGTCACCCAGGCTGGAGGGCAGTGGCATGATCTCGGCTCACTGCAACCACCACATCCCGGGTTCAAGCGATTCTCTCACCTCAGCCTCCCAAGTAGCTGGGACTACAGGCGCACACCACTATGCCCACTTTTTTTTTCCCTTTTTTTGGTAGAGATAGGGTCTCCCTTTGTTAACCAGGCTGGTCTCCAACTTCTGGGCTCAAGCTCTCCTTCCGCCTCAGCCTCCCAGTGCTGGAATTACAGGCATGAGCCACTGCACCCAGACTTCTGTTCTCTCTTTATTCATTCGATTTTTTTTTTTTTTTTTTTTTTTTTGAGACGGAGTTTTACTCTTGTTGCCAGGCTGAAGTGCAACGGGAGGATCTCAGCTCAACGAAACCTCCACCTCCCAGGTTCAAGCAATTCTCCTGCCTCAGACTCCCGAGTAGCTGGGATTACAGGCATGTGCCACCACGCCCGGCTAATTTTGTATTTTAGTAGAGATGGGGTTTCTCCATGTTGGTCAGGCTGGTCTTGAACTCCCGATCTCAGGTGATCTGCCCACCTCGGCCTCCCAATGTGTTGGGATTACAGGCATGAGCCACCTCACCTGACCAACAGATTTGTTTTTAATCAACCCCTAGGGAGCCCTGCACTTGTATGCCAGGCACTATTCTAGAAGTTTGAGATAGGAGATAGATCAATGAGCAGAACAATGATATCTACCCTTGTTGAGTGCTGCCATATTCTAGTTGGGGGCCAGGAGTAAGGAAGACACACTATAAACGATTATGGTTTAAAAACAAAAAACCAAGCATGGTAAATTGTATTTTTCACAGATGGTTATAACAATACCTCCCATCCCACATGCCTTTCCACAGACAGACTCGGACACCTCCCATCAAGAAATGCAGGCAGGGCCGGGAGCAGTGGCTAGTGCCTATAATCCCAGTGCTTTGGGAGGCTGGGGTGGGTGGATCACTTGAGGTCAGGAGTTCAAGACCAGCCTGGCCAACATTGTGAAACACTGTCTCTACTAAAAATACGAAAATTAGCCAGGCATGATGGCAGGCGCCTGTAGTCACAGCTACCTGGGAGGCTGAGGCAGGAGGATCCCTTGAACCCAGGAGGCGGAGGTTGCAGTGAACTGAGATGCAGCCACTGCATTCCAGCCTGGGTGACAGAGCGAGACTCTGTCTCAATGAAAAGATAAGAAAAGAAAAGAGAAACGAAATGCAGGCTGCGACAGTGGCTCACGTCTGTAATCCCAGCACTTTGGGAGGCCAAGGCAGGTGGATCACTTGAGCTCAGGAGTTCAAGACAAGCCTGGGAAACAAAGCAAAACCCCATCTCTAAAAAAAAAAAGAAAGAAAAAAATGTGTTATATATATATATATATATATATATATATATATATATAAAGAAATGCAGCCTGTGACCCCTTCTCTTAAGTCTGGTGGGCTTGTGACACACTTATAACCAACAGGATGGGGCAGAAGTGACGCTGCAGGACTGCTGAGGCTGGACTATAAATGACACTGCAGCATCCACCTTTTCTGCTGGACCACGTGGGCTTGAAGCCTCTATTTGCCCCGTAAGCAGCCCAGCAGCCCAAATCAGCCTGCCCAGAGAGACCACTTGGAGACTACATGGAACGAGATGCCTGTCCAGCCCCAGCTGCCCCAGGCCCCGCACTTGCTCCAGCTCCAGCCATCATCTGACTGCAACCACATGAGAAACTCTGAACCAGAACCACCAGGTAAGCCCTTGCTGAATTCCCCCACGAGCAGCATCTATGAGCAAAGAAAATGGTTCTTTCAAGACAGGGGGTTTTGGGGTAATTTTTTTTCTTTTTTGAGACAGGGTCTCACTCTGTCATGCAGGCTGGAGTGCAATGGTGCAATCTCAGCCCACTGCAACTCCCACCTCCCAGGTTCAGATGATCCTCCCACCTCAGCCTCCCAGGTAGCTGGGACCACAAGTGTGCACCACCATACCTGGCTAATTTTTTATTTTTATTTCTTCCTTTTTGCTGGGTTTTTTGTTGGTTTTTGTTGGTTTTGTTTTCGTTTTGTTTTGTTTGTTTTTGAGACAGGGTCTTGCTCTGTTGTGCAGGCTGGAGTGCGGGGTCTCGCTCTGCTGTTCAGGCTGGAGTGCGGGGTCTCGCTCTGCTGTTCAGGCTGGAGTGCGGGGTCTCGCTCTGCTGTGCAGGCTGGAGTGCGGGGTCTCGCTCTGCTGTGCAGGCTGGAGTGCGGGGGTCTCGCTCTGCTGTGCAGGCTGGAGTGCGGGGTCTCGCTCTGCTGTGCAGGCTGGAGTGCGGGGTCTCGCTGTGTTGTGCAGGCTGGAGTGCGAGGTCTTGCTCTGTTGTGCAGGCTGGATTGCGGGGTCTTGCTCTGTTGTGCAGGCTGGAGTGCAGTGGCTCAATCTCAGTTCACTGCAACCTCCACTTCCTGGGCTTAAGCCATCCTCCTGCCTCAGCCACCCGAGTAGCTGGAAATACAGGCGCACACCACATGCCCAGCTAATTTTTGCCCAGGCTGGTCTCAACTTCCTGAGCTCAAGCAATGTGCCTGCCTCAGCCTCCCAAAGTGCCGGGATTACGGGTGTGAGCCACTGCACCTGGGCTAATTTTTTATTTTTTATTTTTTTGAGATGGAGATGGTTTTGAACTCCCGACCTCAGGTGGTCTGTCCGCCTCGACCTCCCAAAGTGCTGGGATTACAGGCATGAGCCACTGTGCCCGGTCTTGGGGTAATTTTAACGCAGCAGAGTAATTGGGACAATCACAGGCATGATAAATATGCACGTGTATGTGTGTGTGTGTTAAAAGGTGATTGCGGCCAGTTGCGATGGCTCACGCCTATAATCCCAGCACTTTGGGAGGTGGAGGTGGGTGGATCCCCTGAGGTCAGGAGTTTAAGACCAGCCTGGCCAACATGGTGAAACCCCATCTCTACTAAAGATACAAAAATTAGCTAGGCATGGTGGCAGGTGCCTATAATCCCAGCTGCTCGGGAGGCTGAGACAGGAGAATCACTTGAACCTCAGAGGCAGAGGTTGCAGTGAGCCGAGATCATGTCATTGCACTCCAGCCTGGGTGACAAGAGCAAAACTCCATCTCAAAAAGAAAGCAAAAAAGGTGATCACGCTGTAGAAAAGACAAGGAAAGAGAGAGGTGGGATACAAGGACAGCACTGGGGTGAGGGTGTTCCACTTTTAAACAGGATGGTGATACTTGAGCAAACCCTGATGGAGGTTACATGGGGACACCTGCAGAAAAATGTCCAAGTAGAGGACACAGCCAGCGCCAAGGCAAAAGCAATGGTACCTGACATGCTTAAGGAATGTGAAGAGGTCCTCACGGCTGGTGAGGAGTGAGCTGGCTGGTGGGGCGGGGCAGTAGGAGATAAGGTCAGACAAGTACCTGGCAACCACTAGGACTTTGGCTTTTTCTGTCAATGAGATGGAACCCATGAGAGATAAGAACAGAGGAATGGCCCATGGGACTCGCCTTTCAAAACATCATTGAGGCAGCTGTGTTGAGAATAGACTCTAGGAGGCAGACATGGAAGCAAGAAGGCTATTTAGTAAGCTATTTCTTCAACTCAGGGTGGCATCCAATATATCCAAGACACTGCACACTGGATACATTTTATGGGTAGAATATATAGTGACTAATTGGACATAGGGTGTGAAAAAACTAATCAAGAATGACCATAGATTGGGTTTTTTGTTTTTTTTTTTTTTTGAGATGGATTTACTCTGTCACCCAGGCTGGAATGCAGTGACGCGATCTCGGCTCACTGCAACCTCCACCTCCCAGGTTCAAGTCATTCTCCTGCCTCAGCCTCCCAAGTAGCTGGGATTACAGGCACCCACCACCGCATTCAGATAATTTTTGTATTTTTAGTGGAGACGGGGTTTCACCACATTGGCCAGACTGGTCTCAAACTCCTGACCTCAGGCGATTTGCCCACCTCGGCCTCCCAAAGTGCTGGGATTACAGGTGTGAGGCACCACGCCTGGACCCATAGGTTGTTTTTTTTTAGGAAAGAGGGTTTCACCGTGTTGTCCAGGCTGGAGTACAGTGGTGTATTCATAGCTCATTGCAGCCTCAACCTCCCTGGCTTAAGAGATCCTCCTCCCTCAGCCTCCCGAGTAGCCAAAATTACAGGCATGAGTCACTATGCCCAGCTGATTATAGATTTTTGGCTCTGAGAAAACAGGAAACTGAGTTGCCATCAACTGAGATGGGAAGATGTGAGTAAAGTAGATTTGGCCACAGCATGGGGGAATGGAGCTCTGATTTAGATGCCTGGAATGTGAGATGCCTACTATTATATTAATAAGTCCAGGGGGATCCAGGAATTAGAGACAAAGATCCGGAGTTCAGAAGAATGGTCTGGGCTGAAAATCGAAAACATGAGAGTCATCAGCTTAGAGGTGGTATTTAAGTCATAAAGCTACACAGGATCCCGGAGAGAGAGAAAGAAGAGAAACGGACCAACGCCTAAGCCCGTGGCTCTCCGTCAGGAAGAGAGCAGGAGAAAGAGGAGGAACGGGAAGGGAGTGTGAGGGGGGAGCAGCCTGAAGACAGGTGAAGCAGGTATCGAGGAGGAGGGGAGGCAAAGGTGGCCAATAGGCTTAGGGGGGAGAAGGGCTGAGAATCGACCCTGGGTTTAGCAATGCAGTGGTCACTGGAGACCTTGACAGTGACCCTGGTAGGGGTGGGGATAATGGCCTGAGTGGATTGCACCTAAGGGAGAACGGGAGGGAAGATCTGGAGACGGCAACTTTGTTCGCTTTTCCAGGAATTTTGAAGTAGGAGCAAAGAACTGGGGCAGCAGTTACTTGATCCCAGAGTGGCGTTAGGGGGTGGGGGGAGGTGAAGTCAGAAGTTTTGTTAGGATGGAGTATAACTGTGTTTATGCGCTGGTGGGAATGTTGACGGTGGAGCAGCAGAGGGGGAGACTTTCCGGTGCAATGCTCAGGAGGAAGGAGGGGACGGGGCCTGTGCACCAGGGCAGGAACTGGCTTTAGATGACACCTGGGCTGTCCATCTACACTAACAGGTGGAGAGCAGAGACATGGGTGCCTGCGTTTTCAAGAGCTTCCCTTTTCTTTTTTTTCCTTTTTTTTTTTTTTTGAGACAGAGCCTCACTCCGTTCCCCAGGCACCCATGGAGTGCAGTGGTGTGGTCATAGCTTACTGCAGTCTCAACCTCCCGGGCTCAAGCGATCCTCCCACCTTTGCTTCCTGAGTAGCTGAGACTACAGGCACACACCATTATGCCCAGCTTGTGGTCATAAATGTAAACTGAGACCAGGCATCGAGGTTGTATGTCTTTCTCTAGCCATCGCGCATGTTCAGCTGCGTGGTGCAGGCATAGAACAGACAGAAGGTGGATTTGATCAGGGCTTCTGTCACATGAGCATGACTGCCCTGCATCTGCCTTTGGTTGGGCCTGGGTGTATCTGTGTGCTTTTGTAGATAGGGGCAGATGGCACTGTCAGGAGGTCTGTGCTACTCTGGGTGTGTTGAAGTGTCCCGTAGCTGTCAACGGCCACAGCTGGGTGTGTTTTTGTGTGTTCTAGGTGTCTTTCCACGTCTATGTCCATGTGTTCCTATATGACAGAGTCACTGAGAATGCCTGAGAATACCTCTGTAAGTTTGCACTTTTTTTTTTTTTTTGAGGCGGAGTCTCACTCTGTCACCCAGGCTGGAGTGCAGCAGCGCAATCTTGGCTCACTGAAACCTTCGCCTCCGAGGTTCAGCCTCCCAGGTAGCTGGGGAGCACCAGCCACCATACCCAGCTAATTTTTGTATTTTTTTTCAACAGAGACAGGGTTTCGCTTGTTGGCCAGGCTGGTCTCAAACTCCTGACCTCAAGTGATCCACCCACCTTGGCCTCCCAAAGTGCTGGGACTACAGGCATGAGCCACAGTGCCCAGCCTGTGTGAATGCACAATTCCGTTGGCAAATGTGTTTGAGTGGATCTGTGTACCTCTGTACACCTGTATGTGTACACACGGGCATCCATCTATGTGCAGATGTGTCTGTGTAACTATGGTAGTGTGGGTCTCCAAGTTTGTGTCTGTGTCTCTCTGTACACCCGTGTGTCTACACATTGTGTATCTGTTTGCTTTTCAAGGCTATGGGGCTCTGTATTTGTGTACTGTGCATATTCGTGTGTGTGTGCCTCCCGTCAGGAGCTGTGACGTGGTGCTGTGATGTGGTACCACAGCCCCTCACTCTGGCCCATTCTGGTCACATTCATGCCCTGCTGGGCTGAGTTGCAGCCAAGAAGGGCTGTATGGGAAGGAAAGCCTTGGGCTTAAACCTGGCTCCTTCGCTGAGGGCCCAGGACCCTTCTGGGTGGAAGCTGTGTCTCTGATCCCAGGATCTCCAAGACCCAAGCCTTGCGAGACAGGCAGGCTCTGCTCTAACAAAATATCAGCCAGCTTTAGAGGAAGAAAAAGTGTGAGTGGGACCCACACAGCAGCAATGATCCTGCAGGCCTTCAACTCAGAGGGGCGGGGCTGTGTAAGAGTGCTGACCCCAGACACCCACACTTCTCCTCCAGAAAGCAGGGCCAATTCCCCAACCAGAGGGGAGGTGGAGGGGGACACAGTGGCCCCAGGGTCAATGGGCCTGGAGTTAATCATCTACTCTGCCATCCCTGGGCCCATTGGCTGCCTGGGGACACAGCCCTCTGGGATGAAACCCAAAGGAATCCGAAGCAGCTTCCCAGCCCGTGTCTGCCCCACAGGCTCAGGGCAATGTAGCTGATTCAGTCCACAGGGACCAAAGTGTGTGGGTACCCAGGAAGCCCCCAGTCAGAGGGAGATACCAGCCTTGCCCTCAGGGAGCCCTAGTCTGAGTCAAAGAGGACACAGGCAAGAAGGAGGAATTCTGAGTGGACAGGGGTCAGCTGGGGTGGCCTTGCAGCCTAGGAAAGGGAAGCACATCTGGGTTCGGGGAGTTTGGAGAGGAAAACTATTATGCTCTCAGGGGCTAAGACCTCCTCCTCTGCTGGATTCTGAGAAGTGTGTGTGTGATGGGGCCTGAGAGTAAACAGGGGAAGAGAAAGAAGGCCCGGGAGCTGGCCCCACATGGTAGGGGGTGCAGCCCCTCCATGCCCTTCTTCATTCTTTGCCTTGGAACCCAAGATTTCTAAGTGGAAAAACATACAAGTCAATCAGGAGGTCATATGTCAGCCCCTCCTTCCACTAGGGAGTCTTCCACCTGGAACAGTGTGTTGGAAGGGTGGGGAGCTGCGGGGAAGATCCCAGAAATGGGTGAGCGCTCTCACTCGGCCTCCCACGGAGAATCCTCAGGAGGGAAGCAGCCCAAGCCCTGCTCCCCCAATAAAGCAGAGCCCTAGGAGTCAGGACTCCAGCATGGGTAGCACAAAACCACATGCAAGGAAGGGAGGAGCGGGCCTGGGAACTCAGGGTGCTTAGGGTCTGGCCATGCCACTGACGAGCTGTGTGACCTTGGCCAGGTCACCTCCCCTCTACAACAACAGAGGATCGGTCCTCTTTCCCGCTCTATAACCACAGAGGGTCCGACTGGATCAGAGTGTCCCCAAGGGGCAGGATGCGTGCAGCAGACAGTGCCCAGCACACGGACACAGTATGAAGTAACATTGAATCATATCCTGTAAATGTTTTCAAGCCTTTCAAGTCCTTTCCAAAACTTGCTTAAGAGCATGGAGCTGGAGCAGAACTGCTATGCTTCCTAAATCAGCTCCATGGCTAGTGAGCTGAGTGACCTTGACCCTCACATATTTCTCTACTTTCATTTTCTCATCTGTAAAATGGGAATAATAATAATCTATCCTGACTCTATCCTGGAGTCACTGGATTAAATGAGTTACTATTTGTGAAGTGCTTGCATAGTACCCGGCATTCCACATGTGTTAGCTATTTCTCTACCACAAAGAAGGCCTTGCTTGGTGCTAGAGTATCTTGTTAAACATGGCACCTGCTAACCTTCTATGTTACCAAGAAAGCAAGCAAGCTATGCAGCTGGAATGTAATAACATTGTTTTCTTCTCATTTGATTCTTTTTTTACTTTTTTTTTTTTTTTTTTTTTTTTTGAGACAGGGTCTCACTCTGTCACCCAGACTGGAGTGCAGTGGCTCAATCTCGGTTCACTGCAACCTCCTCCTCCCAAGCTCAAGTGATTCTCTGGCCTCAGCCTCCTGAGTAGCTGGGATTACAAGCACGTGCCACTACTGCCTGGCTAATTTTTGTATTTTTAGTAGAGAGGGGGTTTCACCATGTTAGCCAGGCTGGTCATGAACTTCTGACCTCATGATCCACCCACCTCCTCACTTGATTCTTAAGGCCTTCTGCTATGGCAAATGAAACTGGCCTAGTTACAGACCTAATAGGGATAAATCTTAAGTTTAAAAAGTTTAAAGAAGTCAAGTGAGGTAGTTTACACCCATAATCCCAGCACCTTGGGAGGCAGAAGTGGGAGGACTGCTTGAGCTCAGGAGTTTGAGAACAGCCTGAGCAACATGGTGAAAACCCATTTCTACAAAAAAAAATTTTTTTTTAATTAGCTGGGCATAGTGGTGTGCATTTGTGGTCCCAGCTACTCAGGAGGCTGAGGCAAGAGGATCACTTGAACCTGGGAGGTGGAGGCTGCAGTGATCTATGATTGCACCACTGTACTCCAGCCTGAGCAACAGAGTGACCCCCCATCTCAAAAAATAAAATGAAAAACTCTATTTTATTTTTACCAGAGGTAATATTTGATAAAGAAAAACCTCAACACTAAAGTATTAGAAGTTTTGAGGGCTGTTTTGAGGATATAACAGAATTTCTCAAGCTAGTACCCAGTGACTAGAGTTTCAAACCCTGGTAACTTCACGGTCATTCATTAGGATACTCTTTGAGCTCAGGCAACAGGGCAGAGGCATCCATGCCCTCCAGCAAGCCGGCACACTGCCCTCCCCCTTCTGCTCTTTCCAGTTCCCTCCCTCCAACCTCCTGCCCAGCCCTGTGCTCAAAGCCACCTGCGGTCCCTTCTTCCCTCGTCAGAATGCCAATCACCCAAGGCCCTGCAGACTCCCAAAGCTGCCCCTGGAACCTACCTTGGCAGGAGATCAAAGACGACCCGCCACATTTAATATCGGCCCCTGACCCTCGATAGTGGGTTCAGTTCCTCCAGGGGCGGGGAATCCTGGTGGCCCCGCCCCCTGACTCATGGCCTGACCCTCCTCAAAAGCAGCCAGAGGTGACTCCTGGTCCCCTGTGAGGACCCCGCCCCGGCCGGGTCCAGCCCCGCCCAACGGCAAGTTAAGAGCCCCCAGTGCCAGACGCTCCAGACAGACTGCCACTCTTGGGGGGGGCAAGAGTTGGTTGTCGTCATGGCTACGGCGCTGACGACCGCGGTTCTGCGGGCAGGGGCTGTGGCCCCGAGGCTGCGCAGCCCGGTAGGCACTGGAGGCGCCCGAAGCCTGAGCTGCGGCGCGCGGTGGCGGGCAGCGAGGGGCACCAGCCCGGAGCGCCGGCTCAGCGCCGCCTGGGCGCAGGCCCAGCCCCCGCCAGAGGAGTCCGCGGGCGCGGAAGACGTCTTCCAGACGCCTGCCGCCAAGGAGCCGTCGTGGGTGCCGACTCCCACGGCCCCGGTGCCCCACGAGCCCCCTGAGTCTCCCCGGGGCCGCTCGCTGGTGCAGCGGGACATCCAGGCCTTCCTGAACCAGTGTGGGGCCAGCCCGGGGGAAGCGCGCCACTGGCTCACGCAGTTCCAGACCTGCCACCACTCCGCGGACAAGCCCTTCGCCGTCATCGAGGTGAGTGGAGCCCGGCGTGGGCCGTGACATAGCGAGGGGGATGGGGCTATGTGGCTACCTGTCCTCAGGCATGGCAGGAGAGGCTGCAGGCTCTGCGCAGCGGAAGCTGGAAGGAGCCTGGCAGAGCCCAGACCAGCGCCGCCGGGAATGGGCGAGCCCATAAGCTCCTCCGGAAGCCTCGTGCCCAGCCCGAGTGAGGAGCCTGGGGGGCCCCCACCAGCCAAGTGTGATGCCCTGAAGAAGGCCCCCAACACCGGCGCCGTTAGGGGTTCAGAAGGGCCTGGACAGGAACCGCCTACTTTGCCCCTCCCCCAAAGGTGTCCCAGAGTCCAAGGTCGCAGGGAGCAGGGGCGGGAGGTACCCCAGAGTGAGATAAGGGAGTGGCAAGACCCAATGGGACAAAGGGCGGAGCAGGTGGGCACCGATGGCCAGAAGTGGGTCCTGAGAGCTCCTGGAAGGGTAGGGTCACCGAGACGGCCCTGCATGGGAGCCAGTGGCTCAGGGCCGTGTCACGCTCCTTGAACGCCCACTCCTCCACAGGTGGACGAGGAGGTGCTCAAGTGCCGGCGGGCCGTATCCAGTCTGGCCTTCGCCCTGGCCTTCTTGCAGCGCATGGACATGAAGCCGCTGGTGGTCCTGGGGCTGCCCGCCCCCACGGCGCCCTCGGGCTGTCTTTCCTTTTGGGAGGCCAAGGCGCAGCTGGCCGAGAGCTGCAAGGTGCTGGTGGACGCGCTTCGGCACAACGCAGCCACTGCCGTGCCTTTTTTTGGCGGCGGGTCTGTGCTAGGCGCTGCCGAGCCGGCTCCCCATGCCAGGTTAGTGACTCCCCCCCGCCCCGCCCCGCCCCGCCCGCCCAGGCGTCCTCAGAGCGCGCTACTCCGCCCACCCTGCCACGCCCGGCAGGCCTGGACGGGGCCTTCTGGAGCACCACGTCTGGCCCACAGCTACGGCGGCATCGTCTCGGTGGAGACAGACCTGCTGCAGTGGTGCCTGGAGTCGGGCAGCATCCCCATCCTGTGCCCCATTGGGGAAACGGCCGCGCGCCGCTCCGTGCTTCTCAACTCCCTAGAGGTGACCGCGTCGCTGGCCAAGGCACTGCGGCCCACCAAGATCATCTTCCTCAATAACACAGGCGGCCTGCGCGACAGCAGTCAAAAGGTGCGGCCCCTTCTTTCCCCCACCCCCGCCCCGGCGATCCCGGCCTTCTCTTGCGCCCCTCGCAGCTCTCCCCGACGGGCGGCAGATTCACTAGCAAGCCGGGGTGGGTAGAAAAGCCTAAGGGAGTATTGGGGAGGGGGTGAGCCCCGGGTGCCCAGATCTGCGCCCTCCCCGGCCAAGGACTCCGGGCGGAAGAAAGGATAAAGGGGTCAGAGAGAAGAAGTCGGTGGGGGCAGGGGCGCAGTCCTTGCCGGCCGTGGGCCGCGGGCTCAGCCGCTGGCTCCGGACACAGGTCCTGAGTAATGTGAACCTGCCCGCCGACCTGGACCTGGTGAGCAACGCCGAGTGGGTGAGCACAAAAGAACGGCAGCAGATGCGGCTCATCGTGGACGTGCTCAGCCGCCTGCCCCACCACTCCTCGGCCGTCATCACTGCCGCCAGCACGCTGCTCACCGAGCTCTTCAGCAACAAGGGTGAGGGCGGCGGGCGGGCGGGTGGGGGCTGGGTCCCGGGAGTGAGCAGTGGCCCGGCCTGCGTGTCTGAGGGCAGGAGGAGTGGCTTCTCCTCCTGTCCGGGAGCCGTAGAGGGCGATCACAGCAATGGCTCCAGCTGCTGCCGAAAACGGGGAAAGGAGAGAGAGGAGACTCCAGCAGACTGGAGGGGAACTGAGAAGTTATTACAGGAATGGGCGGGACGAGAGGAAGAGGGAGGTGCCCAGTGGGCGGGGGCCACGAGGGGCGGGGCCACGAGGGGGCTCCACCGTGAGATATGGGCGGGGCTTAGGTTGGTGGGCGAGGTCAGCGGCGGGAGACCGACTTCGAGGAGAGAGGCGGGACTAAATGAAGTGGGTGGGGCTCCAGGCGGCCGGAGGAGCTAGGGGCACAAGCTCTGCCTGGGAAATGCATCTCCTTGAATTAAAATCACAAATACATAGCAAAGCCACAGCTCATATGAAGAAAAAAAAAAGAAAAGGAAAGAGAAAAAATAAAATAAAATCACAGATAAATCTATGCAGACCACTGAAATCATTTCACTGTGGCGGTCTCCCAAAGACGGAAATTGCTCCACCAGCCCCTGCCCTACCTGCAGCCTCCATGAGGCTGCGCAGACGGCTCTCCTGCCAGACTGGCCCCTCCCCATCCTCCTCCAGGGTCCGGGACCTTGTTCAAGAACGCCGAGCGGACGCTACGGGTGCGCAACCTGGACAACCTGGACCCGGGCCGTCTAGTGAACCTGGTCAATGCCAGCTTCGGCAAGAAGCTCAGGGACGACTACCTGGCCTCGCTGCGCCCGCGGCTGCACTCCATCTACGTCTCCGAGGGGTGAGCCTGCGGACCCCAGAGGGCAGGGTCTCGGGCGGGGTGGGGGGCAGTCGGCCAGCTTCGGACCAGGGAGAGGTCCCAGCCTGCCGCTCTCCCGCTGGGTCAGGTACAACGCCGCCGCCATTCTGACCATGGAGCCCGTCCTGGGGGGCACCCCGTACCTGGACAAATTTGTGGTGAGCTCCAGCCGCCAGGGCCAAGGCTCTGGTCAGATGTTGTGGGAGTGCCTGCGGCGGGACCTGCAGACGCTTTTCTGGCGCTCCCGGGTCACCAACCCCATCAATCCCTGGTAGGTCCCACCACTCCCAGCTCCGGGCTGGGCTCCGACTTCCCTCTCCTCTCCAGCCCTTGCAAACCGTGCCAGGGAGGCTGAGCTTCCTCTTCTTTCACTGGTCTCCCTTTCACTACCTCCCAGGGGCAGACCACATACAAAGCCAGCGTTAGAGCACACGTCCCACTCCTTTTCTGGAAGCAAGTGACACCTCCTAACCCCCAAGGAGCCCACCTCTCCCAGGGCCCTGAGGAATCCTAACCCTCAGGCTCTATTGGAGGCCCGCGGCACCTCCAGTGGAACACCTCTCCTCTCTCTCCTTCAGTAACTGCCCCGTCACCCCTACACCCTGTTCTGTGGGCACTAGGAAGTGAGCAAGAACCCTCCTGTTTGCTGCACAGCTGAGGCAGTGTGGAGAGCAAGGCACCGCCCCCTTCCTAACTGTGTGCCTGGCAAGGTACCTAACTTCTCTCAGCCTTAGCTGCTTCTCTGTGAGCTGAGCATCACAATGCCAGGCTCAGGCCTCTGCTGCAAGGAGAAAATGAGATAACACACAGCAGGACCTAGCTGGGTGCCCAGCATGCAGTAGGTCCTCAATGTTCTTTGAATACAGAACCAGTGAGTAATGAGCACTGGCCTTGCCCTAAAAACTGTTTGCTGCATCACCCCCCGACTCCCAGGTACTTCAAACACAGTGATGGCAGCTTCTCCAACAAGCAGTGGATCTTCTTCTGGTTTGGCCTGGCTGATATCCGGGACTCCTATGAGTTGGTCAACCACGCCAAGGGGCTGCCAGACTCCTTTTGCAAGCCAGCTTCTGACCCCGGCAGCTGACCCTCACCATGGACCCTACAGGCCCTGGAACAGCCGGGGTGGACCAAAAGCCATGCCTGCTGGGGATGAGTGACCCCAGGCAGCCAGCCACAGGCGGGATGGGGCTTGCTGGCTGAGTGATCTGCACAGGAGAAAGTAGCCCCAGCTCTGCCCAGAGGCGGCGTTGAAGTGGGACAAGCACAGGAAAGAGAGGGGCCAGTCTAGGACCCCAACTCGACTCGATCCAAAGCCACAACCAAATTGCCTTTGATTTTCAACCTGGGGATTAGAGGCGGGGAGGGTGCCTTCCAGGGATCTACTCAGGACTAACCCTAAGGGTGAGCTAGTTTCTGTGCCTCTGTGCTGTTTTGAGGCTCCCTTACCCAAGATATTACCCCACCTGCCTGATATTCTACCATTCATTTAAATTCCTTTGGGTTTTGCAGTTTTTCAGGAGGCCTTCATTAAAATCCAAATACTTGTCTGAGAGTCAGCTCACACTTGAAAGAAAATTAGAAGTGACCCCGTGGGAGCAAGATTTATTTTTTTTTTTTTAAGACATGGTCTCAAAAAAAAAAAAAAAAAAAAAAGACATGGTCTCGCTCTGTTACCAAGGCTGGAGTAGTGGTGCCATCACAGCTCACTGCAGCCTCGACCTCAGGCTCAAGCAAACCTCCCATGTCAGCCTCCTTAGTAGCTTGTACCACAGGCATGCACCACCGTGCCTGGCTTTTTTTTTTTTTTTTGGAAGAGATGAGGTCTCACTGTGTTACCAAGTCTGGTCTCAAACTCCTGGGCTCAAGCAATCTTCCCTCTCGGCCTCCCAAAGTACTAGGATCACAGGCTGGGATGAAGATCTTGAGGGCTGGGGAACCAGGGGACTCCTGGAGGGAGTAGAGGACTCCTAGGATGAATGCTGCCACCATCTCCCTCCCAGCAGTTAGGAAGCATCCTCCCTTCCACAGACCAGGCCACAGCAGCCCCAGCTCCCCCTTCCCTGTGGGTACTCCACCCACAGCTCCCTTTCCAGGCTGGGCTGAGCCAGGCCCAGATATTAGTGGCACACCTTTTACCTATAAGAGCCCAGAGACACTACAAGATGGCTTTTGCTTAAAAGCTCGAACTTGGACATTTTCCTCTAGGCCCTACTAGAGGTTGTGTCCAGTCTCTACAGGACCAGCTGGACAGAAATAAAAAACCCAGGGGTTTTGTTGACATTTTTTGAAGCTCCATGATGTGCCAGGCACCATACTGGCTGCTGCTGGGGTGACTTTCTGGCAGATGCACATAGACTAGAAGGGAGAAGGTCAACAGAGAGACCATCATGGCACATAGGGGCTGGGATAGAGCAGCCTCTGTCTACCCTCAGGAGATGGGTCACATTGAGTACATATCTGGGCTTGGCCATTCGACAGACTTGATCTGGAATCCAGCTCTGTGGGCTGGATTTGCTCTGTGGCTTGAGGCAAGCTGCTTACCCTCTCTGAGCCTCCATTTCCTTCATGTACAAAATGTAAAGTATTCCAGTTCACAGTGGACACTTAACAGTTTTTCTCCCTCAGCCGGGTGCGGTGGCTCATGCCTGTAATCCCAGCACTTTGGGAGGCTGAGGCAGAGAGATCACCTAAGGTCGGGAGTTCGAGACCAGCTTGACCAACATGAAGAAACCCTATCTCTACTAAAAATACAAAATTAGCCAGGCGTGGTGACGCATGCCTGTAATCCCAGCTGCTCGGGAGGGTGAGGCAGGAGAAATGCTTGAACCTGGGAGGCAGAGGTTGCAGTGAGCCAAGATCCTGCCATTGCACTTCAGCCTAGGTGACAAGAGTGCAACTCCGTCTCAAAAAAAAAAAAAAACAAAACAGTTCTCTCCCTCTAGCTGCTCTCACCAAGGATGTCTTCACAAGAACCAGGTCCAAATGGGGAGAAAAAGACAAGCTACAACAAGAGGAATTGAGGTGAGAGATCAAAAGCATACAGTACAGTGAGGGTTTTGAGATTCTTGAAAACGAGAGCCATTGGGCATGGTGGCTCATGCCTGTAGTCCCAGCACTTTGGGAGGCTGAGGCTGGAGAATCGCTCGAGCCAAGCAGTCTGAAACCAGCCTGGGCAACAAAGTGAGACCTCATCTCTAAAAAATAAAGAAGTAAAAAAATTAAAAAAAAAAAAAAAGAGCCACAGAATTGTGGGAAATCTTAGAATAGGGGAAAGATCACAGGAGGACCAAGGTGGGGCTTAACCAGATGTGGTCTTTTGAGAAACCCAAGATCAGTCCCAGCCAATGGCAAAGTGCCCTGTTGGGGAGAACAGAAAAGCAAAGCAAAACCAAATGTCTATATAAAATGTTTATTTTTGGAAGACTGTGTGGTCTGGTGTTTGGGAGGGAACTCCAACCCCACCAAGGCCAACCGTGGAGCTAGAAACAGAGGCAACAGGAGGGGCAAGGTTAGCGCTGCCTGCTCCACCCCTGCACAGCTCCGAGCAGACCAGGCCTGCTCCGCTCTCAAGGTGAGCAACAGCTGGTACTGCTTCTGCCCCTGGCATACCCTGAGAACCCATGTGACTTCTGTAGTGCTCAGCCCCTCTGCCCCCTCCTGGGCCTGAACCACCGTGTCAGCACACACTCAGTCTCAGTCTCTGAACAGCACTGGAGAGCCCAGCTGCATCTGCCAGGTTCAAAGAGGAATTTTTCACATTTGCTCACTTCTGATCTCCATCTTCCTTCTGTCTCCCACTTTCAGGACCCGCATCCCAGCCCTGCCATACTCCCTTCTCAGGGACAAGGTACCCAGGGGGCAGCTGGCCTCAGCTCTAACAAACAGGAAAAAAATCTGTGAGGCAATGATGCCAGGGCTCCTACCCTCCCAAAGGCTGAGCCCAGAAATTTGGACAAACCAGCTGCCTCTTAATGCAAAAAAGAAAGAAACAATTTTAAAAAGGCAAAAGATCAAACAGACCAAAAAGCATAAATAAACAGCAACTGGGCCAGCAAGGAAGAAGGCAGGGTCACCCTCAGTGGCTCCCTGTGCCCATCTCAGCCTCTTGCCATAAAACTCAGCCATCAGTGGCCAGGATGACAGCAGTTCCAAAGATGCCCACGCTCTCTCCAAGGAGCTTCATCTGGTTCCAGAACTCAACTCGCCGCGTGTTGTGCCAGTAAGCAACATTGCCATCAATGAGCAGCATGACTGGGGGCAGCAGTACAGCCAGGATCTGGGCAGCGAGGGTCACGTAGTAGCCTGACAGGAAGGCCAGGGCCAGGACGCCATACAGCACGAAGAACAGCTGGATCATGAGCTCCCCTCCTGGGAGATGGTTCAGATACGCCAGCCGGTCCTCTTTGCTGTGCTGCAGTGAGTAGGCCTGGAGACATACCATCCTCTGAGACTCTCCAACAGGCTCGGAAGCCCCCTCTGGGGAGACCCACCTTGGAGATAGCACCTGCATATAAGCCCCTGCAGAAGGGCTTCTGACTCCCTTCTCAGACTGGGAACCCTCTGAAAGTAGGGCCTTTGTCTCACCCTGAGACCATGGAGCCCCAGAAGACTAGGGCCTATGTCTCCCCCACACCCTGGGGGCTATGAAGGAAGTATATTTCCACAGTCAGACTGGAGCTCCTGCCTCTGAATATGGGAGCCCACACAGAGAGCTATACTTGAGATATACCTGGCAACTAAGATGAGACCAAGTGGCCTGGGGCCTGTCCATGTCCCCATCCACACTGGCCTCCCCTAGCACCAGGGAGAACCATAAGTGGCTACCCTAGAGCTACCATCAGAGAGAACCATTACCTGGCTAACCTAGAGCTACCCAGTCCCAGCTGGCGCCTGACCCCACCAAATCTCCTTTATCCCCTTCCAGTCCTTTGGGGGCTGAAGCCATGAATCACCCCATCTTGTTCTCCTGGCTCTCAAGGTTGGGATTTAATGACCAATCTACCTGGTGGTAACACTGTTGGAAGAAGGGCCTCTCAACAGGCACTTGGAGGCCCCTGAGGCCTAGAAGCTGGCCAGGGCAATTCCCGGAAGCCAGGCCTCCAGGAACTGCACACAAGGCCTCGTTCTGTGTCTACCTTCCTGAGGTTCTGCCAGGCCCGGACTCACATTTCACTCCCAGCCAGCGTCTCCAACCAGCAGTCCCCCAACATACCACACAGATGAGATAGATGCCCAGGAACACCTGGCCGGTGGACTGCAGGGAGCGACTGCGAGGTTTCCGGCGGTATAGCTCCCCAGCGCCGCTGGCCAACACAAGAAAGCCGCCGATGATGGCAACTGTGCGCGAGTACATACGGACCTAGGCCGGGGCAAGGGGACCCCAGTCAAGAACACTGCAGCCGCCACATCTCTCCTGGCTTCCCAGAGTGTAAAACTGCCCATCTCTACACATCCCATTCCATCTGATGAATCTTCTTACATTTCCGAGCTTAGTGCGCAGGTGCAACAGAGACAGATCATTCTTTTTCGTTTTTTATAGAAGTAGAAACTGAGGCCCAGAGGGTTAAGAAAACTGTCAGGTCCGGCTTGGCATGGTGGTTCATGCCTGTAATCCCAACACTTTGGGAGGCTGAGGTAGATAGATTACCCTGAGGTCAGGAGTTCAAGACCAGCCTGGCCAACATGAGGAAACCCTGTCTCTACTAAAAATACAAAAATTAGCCGGGTGTGGTGGTGCATGCCTGTAATCCCAGCTACTGGGGAGAGTGAGGTAGGAGAATCAGTTGAACCCAGGAGGTGGAGGTTGCAGTGAGCCGAGATCATGCCATTGCACTCCAGCCCGAGGGACAGAGAGAGACTCTGTCTCCAAAAACAAAACAACAAAAGAAAAACTGCCAGGTCCTATAGAAAGTAAGTGGCAGAACCCAGATGGGATGTGTTTCTCCCTTCCCCACTCTCAGATCTGTAGACCCTAATCTTGGTGTCCTTTATTCTACACAGTATGGGATCTGTCCCACAAAAACAAAACCACTGATCTTGTTGTCCTGTAGCTGTTCACACATCTGCCTCTTCTAAGGGTCTGAGAGTCTCTTCCTCGAGGACGGTGCCTTGTCCAACCTTATCTCCAAGCCTGCAGTGCCTGGCACAGGGTCTGGCTTAAATGCTACACCAAGATTAATTACATTGTCCTAAAATGACTTTATGAAAACTAAGTACTCTCTCCAGGGTCCCTTTTACCCCTTGAGTCTGAGATTACTAAACTAACAGTTTAAAAGTTTCTGGGAACCAGGTGACCGGGGTTCTGGTCCCACCAGTATCCTAACTGTGGTTGGGAAAGTCTGTTTCCCATCTCTGGACCTCAGTTTCCACACTGTGAAGGGGAAGTCTGTGTGGTCTCCAAGATCCATTTCTGCGCTCTGTAATCTCCATAAGCCTAGAGTTTCGAACCTCCCACTCATCACACTGTTCACCTGGCCAGCACCATTTATTGCCCACCAAGCAGCCCTGGGCACTGGCCTCTGATTCCCCATCACCCAGAGGGAAGCCGAGGAGCTCACCTTCAGCCAGTCCCCGTAGTGGACGTAGCCCCCGATGTAGGCGGCGTAGGTGCTAATGGCCAATTGGAGTGCGGCCCCCAGCGCGAACCAGCGCCGCTTCACGCCAAAGGACATGAAACTAGCGCACAGCACGGCCGCCCCCATGTCGAAATACAGGTAAGGCACTGGGATGTCGGGCTTCCTGTGAGCCAGGAGTAGGGAAGCAACGAGGACAGAATGAAGCGGTGGGGGAAGAACCTTGACACCCCCTGAGTTCCCACAGGCTTCAGTGCTCCCCCAAACCGGAGTCCCCTCTCATGGCCAGGACCGCCCTACCAGATTTGGCCCGACACCCGGACCAGAACCCCTCCCAAAGAGGTCCCAATTCCTCCCAGTCCAAGGGTCCCGACTTCTAGCCCCCAATTTCTTGCCCACATCGCCGCCCCCCGCCGCCTTTAGCGGCTGCGTAGGCCTGCTCACCGGCGTGCCTCAGCCCTCTCAGCGTACAGCATGAGCTGGCTGAAGCAGCCCCAAAAGGGGCAGCGTGTGAGCAGCACCGAACCCAACTGCATGATCAGCTGCAACATCCACCGTCTCGAGCCTATCTTTGACGCCATCTTGGGAAAGGGCAGTCCTCTGCGGCATCACCCGTCAGGGAGGCCGGCGCGGGGGGGACACGCAACTTCCGGGTTAAGCGCTTTTTCTTCTTTTTCCTCCCAGAAACAATGGTAACGCTCTCTAGTTCCGAATCTAAGGTGTTCTAGTTGCGAAGTCCACCCTTCTTGTCTGCTGATGGAGACTTCAGGGCCCATCTTTGTCCCTGCAAAACTGAAAACTAGACTAGAGGAAGGAACCGTGAGCTCAGGATAGCAGAAGTCTTGGACCGTAGTGCAAACTGGTCTTTGAATGCAGCCCGATCAGGGGCCTAATCCTAATTCCAACCCTGTGTGATTTTGGGCACATCACCTAAACTTTGTGAGATTCATCATGAAATGGGAATAATGACTCCTGCCTCAGAGTTGTGAACTTTAAATGTGACAGGTTGGTCCTAGTACATAGTAGTGGTTCAATAAATGGTACACATACGCACCAGAGGAAATCCCCGTTTTTAAGTTCAAAGTAAGGGGCCTCCTGGCTCAAAGTCACCTCTTTGGGCTTTGCCTTTTGCCTGGCCCCTGAGAGAAAGGGAGATCTAAACATCTGAGACATCTCAAGTCAGTCCATTTCGCCGGCTGCCATGCTCCCACTGTAGCCCAGATTGTCATCTTTTGTCAGTTTAATTGCAGCGGACATCCAAGGGATCTCCCACATTCCCCTCCAGTGTGTTCTCAGGCCCTTCTCCCACCCCAACCCAGTTATATGTTCTCATAACATCAGCTACCTTCCTTTGAATCACTTAGCATGGTGGCAATTATGTATTTGTGACTTTTTTTTAAGACAGGGTCTCACTCTGTCACCCAGGTTAGAATACAGTGGTGCGATCTTGGCTCACTACAGCCTCCACCTCCCGGGTTCAAGCAATTCTCCTGCCTCAGCCTCCCAAGTAGCTGGGATTACAGGCACCCACCACCACGCCCTGCCAATTTTTATTTTTAGTGGACATAGGGTTTCACCATGTTGGCCAGGCTGGTCTGGAACTCCTGACCTCAATTGATCCACCCGCCTCAGCCTCCCAAAGTGCCAGGATTACAGGCATGAGTCACCACACCCAGCCAATGTATTTGTGATTCTTGTATTGACAATCTCCCCCACACTAGATTGTGAGCTCCATGAGGACAAACACGGTGCCTGGGTTTCTGCTTGCTGTTTACAGATGCTCCTGTAATCCCAGCTACTCAGGAGGCTGAGGCAGGAGAATCACTTGAACCCGGGAGATGGAGGTTGTAGTGAGCCGAGATTGTGCCACTGCACTCCAGCCTGGGCGACAGAGTGAGACTCCATCTCAAAAAAAAAAAAAAAAAAGGTAATTTTGTCTATCTCTGCCCACCAGTGATAACCACACAAAACAAATTTCCTTTACCACGATACAGGCACATAGTACAAAATCAACTTTCCAGTTAATTTTCTTTTTCCAGTCTCCTCACCTCTCCCTTTCAAACGGCCATGGTGTACAGCCCTAAAGTGTTGAGGAAGACCAGAACGAGGACTGTGTACAATAGTCCATAAAATAGTCCTAGGAGTCTCCCTGGGCTGCCCCTACAGGCACAACACCCCACCCTCCCATCATAACCTTAGCAAGCCGTTTCCGACCAGTCTCCAGCAGCAGAGGCCAGGGACTTGTGTGAGGAGGAGGAGGAAGATTAGGATTGGGCAGCTTGCCTTGGTACCCCCTGTATCCCAATTTCTCTGGGCTTAAGTCCCTCTCTATCTTTTCCTGCTCTTTCCTCTTTCCCAGAGGGATACTGAGAAGGGAAAAACTTGGGGCAAAATCCTCGTTTCTAGGGTTGGGACAGATACTGGCATCCTATCAGGTCAGAAGAGGGGAGATGGGTGGGTGGCTTGGGCCCTGAGACATGAACACAGCCATTTGTCTCTGTGGCCCCCCACCACCCCCAGTTCCTCCCACCCCTGCTTGGTGTTCTGTGCAGAAGACGCCTGAGGGGGAGAAGAAAAGGCACACACATAATACCTTTAAGGGAAAATAAGCTTTATCCCACATTAATGGCAATGCGGATATAATAAGCAAATGATAAGCAAATTAATATAATAAACAAATTGCAATGGGAAGGGGGAGAAGGAAAAAGATACTTACGTTCACCAGACTGTGGAGGATTCACCACCAGACCGGGAAGCAACAGCCTGGGCTCCAGAGTCGGCCACTCGTCCGTGCACAGGCAGGAGAGGGCTCATGAAGGCTCCACGCAGTCTGGGACCCTAGCTCCTTCTTGTAACGAGTTGTTTAGCATGAAGCCCAGTCACCAGGGCCCTTCGTGAAATGGGCTCAAGGAACACAAAAAGGTCAACTTGTTTCTGCGATTGTCTGTTGTTTTTCAATAACTCATGTATAGGAATAGACTGAAATAGAGATTTCTCCGAAGCAGCGCTGGATGAGCGCCTCGAGGGGCTCACACAGCCCGTTCCGGGACTTAGTGACCATTGTTTCTGTCCACGTTCAATTGAGTTCAAATTTCATATTTAACTTTTCCCCACAACGACCTAGGATGTGATCCCACACCAGGCACAAACCCCAGAGACTCTCCTGATCTGTCAGTAGCCACCCACGGGTGCTTATTTTACTGAAGGAGGGTGGCTTGCCTAGGCAGCCAGGAATTTATCTTTAAGTAACAAACACTTTTTGAAAACTTGCTATTTTTCAGGTTCTGTCTAAGCACTTTAGAAATAACTTTTTTTTTTATGACTTTTTTGACAGAGTGCTGTGGCCCATTGCCTGTAATCCCAGCACTTTGGGAGGCTGAAGCAGGAGGATCACCTGAGGTCAGGAGTTTGAGACCAACCTGGGCAACATAGTGAGATCATGTCTCAACAAAAATAAATGCTAATAAAAATTAGCCGGGTATAGTGGTGCATGCCTGTTTTCCTAGCAACTGGGAAGGCTGAGTGGGATGATTGTTTGAGCTCGCAAGTTCAAGGTTACAGTGAGCTATGACTGTGCCACTGCATTCCAGCCCGGGTGATTGAGATTCTGTCTCAAAAAAAAAAAAAAAAATGTTTTTTAAAGTAACATAAAGTTGGTGGAGTGCGGTGGCTCACACCTGTAATCCCAGTACTTTGGGAGGCCGAGGCAGGTAGATCACCTGAGGTCAGGAGTTTGAGACCAGTCTGGCCCAACATGGTAAAATCCCATCACTACAAAAAACAAAAAAAAAAAAAGTTAGCTGGATGTGGTGGCACACACCTGTAGTCCCAGCTACTCAGCAGGCTAAGGAAGGAGAATCCCACGAACCCAGGAAATGAAGGTTGCAGTGAGCCGAGACTGCGCCATTGCACTCCAGCCTGGGCAACAGGATCAAAACTCTGTCTCAGAAAAACAAAATAAAACACAACAACAACAACAAAAAAAAACACGAACAGACACTGTACCAAGGAGGACATAAAGATGGCAAATAAACACATGAATAGATGTTCAATATCATTAGACAATAGAAAATGCCTTTTTTTTTTCCGATCTTGGCTCACTGCAAACTCCACCTCCCGGGTTTAAGTGATTCGCTTGCCTCAGCCTCCTGAGTAGCTGGGATTACAGCACGTGCGGCACCACGCCTGGCTAATTTTTGTATTTTTAGTAGAGATGAGGTTTCACCATGTTGATCAGGCTGGTATCAAACTTCTGACATCAAGTGATACGCCAGTCTCAGCCTCCCAAAGTGCTGGGATTAGAGGCGTAAGCCACCACGCCCAGCCTCCTTTTCACTTCCTACCTTCCTCCCCCACCTCTGGGTGCACCCTCCTCTGAACTCAACCTGCATCCCTACCTGCTGGCCACTTACCAGCCAGTCCCTTCATCTGCAATGCGCTTCACTCACCTACAAAGCTCACATCAAAAGTCGCCACTCTCGGGATATCTCTCAAGTTCTCCTCTCTGGTCCCTTGGCCCTTTGCAGGTACCCTTTTTCTTGTGCAAGTCACATGATAATGTGAGGGTTTTTTTTCCCTATCCGGAGCCTGCCTGGTGGACTCACGGTCCATTTGTGGAAACATGAATTTCCCTCTCCTCCACTCCCCCTCCTTCATGATCCATGCTTTATGCAGCCTCTCCAAGGCATGCAGAACAAGCTAAGAAGAGGTAGACAAGCCTGCAGAACCTTTCTTTCTTTCTTTTTTTTTTTTTTTTTTTTTGAGGCGGAATCTTGCTCTGTTGCTCAGGCTAGAGTGCAGTGGTATAATCTCAGCTCACTGCAACCTCTGCCTCCTGGGTTGAAGCAATTCTCAGTCTCAGCCTCCCGAGAAGCTGGGATTACAGGCAAGTGCCACCATGTCCGGCTAATTTTTCATATTTTTAGTAGAGATGGGGGTTTCACCATCTTGGCCAGGCTGATCTTGAACTCCTAACCTCATGATCCGCCCACCTCAGCCTCCCAAAGTGCTGGGATTACAGGCGTGAGCCACCGAGCCTGGCCGCCTGCAGACCTTTCAAAGAAGTGAGGTGGCTTGGGAAGTAAGAGAAGACCAGGAGATAGGGGCTCCTAAAAAGCAGGCACGAGATTACCGAGGGGTCCCCCACAGCTCTAGCACACAGCGGCTGCACAAAAATGCGCTGGAATTACTGAGGGACATTATGTGCTTGTTGGGGGGGACAGAATGCTTGTGCCAAGCCGCCAAGGATGATACTATCCTTTTGCCAAGGTAAAAGGAAGACCTTTCCCTGCTAAATCCCTTACTTTCCACTTTGTTTAAAATGAGTTTAACACCAAGAGAATAGTTTGTCTCTATGTCCTTATTTCTAGTCTTCCTGCTCATCTATGAGCTGTAATAAACACACTCAGACACATCTAGCCTAAAATTGAGAAGGGGAGGTTCTCACTCCTGGGAGAATTACTGAAAGGGTGGTCCTCATACAGTCTGGGGTCATACCCCCAAGAGCTGGTTTTATATTTGAAAGTAGGCAGTAGGACTCTGACCTTTGCAGAGATAGGAGGGACACCCTCCTACCCAGAGAGGCCAAAAGAGCACAGGACGGCCAGGCCGAGGGCAGTGAAGCTTGTGTCCAAGAACTGGCCCGTTCCCCGGCCACCCCTGTGCCCATTTAGGACTCGCATGTAGCCGTACTTCTCCTCACCCACACTCAGGCCCCAGGCTCCCAACTGACCAGAGCCTGCAAGTGTAAGTGTCCAGAGCATGGGTCCCTGACAACACCCCCTGCCCTGCTCTTCACTAGCTGTGGTCACTACTTAGGACATTTTGTTCCAAGTTCATCTGAAAGAATGTCCCTTCTAGGGGCGCCCTGGTCCAAGATGGCGGATGAGGCCACGCGACGAGTTGTGTCTGAGATCCCGGTGCTGAAGACAAATGCCGGACCCCGAGATCGGGAGTTATGGGTGCAGCGACTAAGGAGGAATATCAGTCCCTTATCCAGTATGTGGAGAACAAAAAGAATGCTGACAACGATTGGTTCCGACTGGAGTCCAACAAGGAAGGGACTCGGTGGTTTGGAAAATGCTGGTATATCCATGACCTCCTGAAATACGAGTTTGACATCGAGTTTGACATTCCTATCACATATCCTACTACTGCCCCAGATTGAGTCCCTAGCTTGATAGAAAGACAGCAAAGATGTACAGGGGTGGAAAAATATGCCTGACGGATCACTTCAAACCTTTGTGGGCCAGGAACATGCCAAAATTTGGACTAGTTCATCTCATGGCTCTGGGGCTGGGTCCATGGCTGGCAGTGGAAATCCCTATCTGATTCAGAAGGGCGTCATCCAACACAAAGAGAAATGCAACTAATGAAGGATCAAGCCACTGAGGCAGGGCAGAGGGACCTGTGATAGGCTGTGATCTGTTTTCCTGTGCATCACACTTCACTGCTTCCCCAACACCCTCCACCTCTAGTTGTTACTAAGTAGCTGCAGCAGGCATTTCTGGGGAGAAGCAAACACCAAACAGTATCGCTACTTAGTTTCTAAGGCTGCACAGGGAAGGGAAGACTGGGCTTTGGAAAATCTTAGAGGCAATTTGTGTCCGCCCCAGGTGGGGCAACATGCGATCCTGGAGGCATAGGAAGTAACTAAAGTGAGTACATAGTCTTTCTGGTTTCTGGAGATAACCCATAATAAAAGCTTCTTCCTCTGGTAAAAAAAAAAAAAAAAAAGAAATGTCACTTCTAGGATAGAAAGAAGACAGACAGGCCAGGCGTGGTGGTTCATGCCAAAATCCCCAGCACTTTGGGAGGCCAAGGCAGGAGCGTTGCCTGAGGCCAGGAGTTGGAGACCAGGCTAGGCAACACTGTGAGAAACCCCTATCTCCCTACAACACACACACACACACACACACACACACACACACTAGCTGGGCGTGGTGGTGCATGCTTGTAGTCCCAGCTACTTGAGGCTGAGGTGGGAGAACCCTTTAGCCTTTGAGGTCGAGGGTGTGGTGAGCCATGATGGTGCCACTGCACTCCAGTCTGGGCGACAGAGACCCTGTCTCAAAAACAAAACCAGAAAGGAAGAGAGAAATTGTCTACATGGCTAGAAGAGAATAACCGGGCCCCTAAGCTTCACGTCACGCGTGGCTAAAGGGCGAGTTACACATAGGAGAGTGCCCAAGGGGACCTCAAGGCGTTCCCTTGGGATAAGGTGTGCTTAAAACAGCTATGTTTTTCCTGAAAGCGCAAGGCGGAGGCTCCGCCCCAAGGGCTGCACTGCTGCCCTCGGGCAGGCAAAGCTAGGGCTGGCGTTATTAGTCCCACTCACAAGTGGGAACTCTTCAACTGAGGGATGTGAAGTGACAGCCCCAATATTGCACAGATGGTGCTGAGGCCAAGCGAGGTCAGGAACCCAGAAGCCAGGATCTAGTCTGACGCAGACCTGCGGGAGGCGAGCGGTACGGACGCGTTCCGCCTGGCACCGGTGCCTTCGCCTCTCTGAGCCCGGCCGGCGCCCCTGGGTCCGGAGCCTCCCAGACCAAGAATATGCTCCGGGGTTTGGCTCCCAGGGACTTCCGGGAGCAGCTGGCCCCGCCCCACGGCTCCTTCGGGCCCCGTGATTGGCACTGCGGGCCGGGGGCGGGGCTTGGGCGGGACTTGGGCGGGTCCGGAGCGCCGAGCGAGCGTGATGGCGTCAGGAGCCGCGGGCGCCGCTTCCTGTTGTCAGTGGCCGAGAGGCCGCAACGCCTGCTCCGAGGCTGAGGGGCTGCCGCAACCGGGAGCGCCCCCTGCCTCGCTCCCTTTTCCGTTTGGTGAGTTAGGGGGTCAAGAGGCCAGAAGGGCGGCGGAGGGGGCAGCGGGGCCGAGGCGCGAACGCGCGGGTGGGCCTCCCGCTCCCCCCGCGATCCCCAGCCCTGGTTGCCCTGAGACTGCCCGGCTTCAGAGCCCTCAGCCCTGCCCAGCCCGCGCCCTCCCTGCTCCCACCCAGCCTTCCCCCTCGCACCGCCGCTGCGCACCCGTCCGCCCCGTCTGTTCCACCCCAAGCCCGCGCCCGCATCCCCTCACCAGCGGTCTTGCGTAAATGCAGCTTCACTCGTGACCCCACTATGCCCCAGTTCCAACCCCGATCTCGGCCACGTCCTTTCGCCTCGCCCTGACACACCTCGTCCTCTCTCCTGACCCCTCTGGTAACCCCGATGCTCCGCGCTCACCTCCCCGAGACCCACTATTCGGGTTTCCCCTTTCTGGCTCAGCTTTCTTATCCCAGTCACCCCCATCCCCTGTCCAGCTCCCCAAGGTCTGCTGATCCCAAACACTGTACCTCTGCCCCCCCCCTCATCTAAGGCCCTCCCCCAAAGTAGGTGCCCTGCTGAGCTCACGCTTTCTTCTGGATAACTCCAAGCTCAGCCTTATTCCAAGTCTTAGCTGTGTCTTCTCGTCCTTAGTCTCCTAGCCCACTGTATACTTCCTTTCCGACTCCTGCTGTCCTGAGGACGCCCATCCCTAAGTCTTTGCTAAACTGTCCTGAACTCTTGCTGCCTCCTTTCCTACCACCCTGACCCAATCTTGTTAAAAATGACATCTCCATGTCCTTTCACCCTCCCTGACCCCACCGCAGCTCTTCCCAACTCTGCATCCATTCCTTTTCCTCGACCCAACTCCCATTCTATCTGAGAACTTGGTGCAGAGTCTCCTGCCAACTCCACCAACTGCCCCTCAACGGCCAAATGTAGGTGCTCACTCAGACCGGCAGTTAGAGACCGGCAGTTAGAGACCGAGCAGCGTGATTGGTGGGCCTAGGGCCTCAGGTGGTAAATGAGGTTGGAGGAGCAGTGGGGCTCTTCCCAAATTGTGGATTGGGCCGGAGGGCTTTCCTAGCGTCTGGTCTCCTCATACCTGTCCGCAGCCACTGTGTTTCTGGCATTCATATTAAATGACTTGTGCTGGCTGCTGGAATGGTAGGTATCATTCAAATACCTGGAAGGTGAGAGATAGCCACTCACTCAGCTCACTTTACACATTCTCACTTAGCTCATTTTACACATTCTCCATCTAAGAGGTCTGCACATGCCTACCTGGTTAGTGGCAGATTGCGACGAGACCTCCTGGTTGTCGCGATTAGATGTGCCTCTGTATGCCACTCAAGCCAGACCCTCGAAGCCCAGAGGAGAAAAAGTGTAGCAAGGGAGCCCTTCCTTTTCGAAGCCATTCCAGTTGTACTTTTTACTGCTGAGCTGGCAGACATTGGACTGGGACAAGAGTGAGGGGTGGGGGCAGGGTGTTGCAGGACCCAGCCCCTGAATGTGGCTTGTAAGCCCCTGCTTCCTGGTCCCAGTGGGTTCCTTCCACCTTCAGCTGCATCCTCCCCCTTGAACCCACAGCTCTGTATCTGCATCAGCCTGTCGTTCCCTGCTTACAGGTTTCGATCCTACAGGGTCCTGGCTTTCTGGGCAGCATTTGATGTGAATTGCCTTTACCACCCACTCCTTGGGGTGGACCCACCCCTGGCACCCAGGACTCCTTGCCTCCCAAGGACTGAGCCCTCTGGGCTCTGCTTCCTTCAAATCCACTCTCAGTTTTTACTTTTGTGTTGAGTGAGAGGGGCTGACCTCCTACTGCTTGCTGGGAATGGACTCTGCCTGGTGGGGAGCTGGCCGCCCGTTCATCTGGCTGCCATCTTTCTCTTCAGGCGTTATGTGATTCTCCGAGGGAGCAGCTGTGTGAGTGGAGATGCTCTCAGTGGTGGAGAATGGACTGGACCCCCGGGCTGCCATCCCGGTAGGTGGGCAAGAGAGGATCAAGGGTGGGGAAGGGCTGCAGGGGACGGTCATTTCTTTGGCTTGGCTCACTTCGAAATGAATGGGCACTGCCCTGCAAGAGAGGCCAGGTAGAGGAAAAAGTTACAACACAAGCAGGCTCCGAGGAGACCCTGTCCTTTCTAGATCATCTTATTGGTGGTAAGATGGGAATTTACAAAAAGCAGTGGGGATTTAAGATCAGTTACCTGAAGACCAAGGATTTGCATTTAGCCCTGTGCCCTTAGGCCATGATTTGGTCACAGTCTGGCCAGTGCATTGAATTGGTGGGAAACAGATATTCCCAGGCACTGGTTTGTTGTTTCAGTAATGGGGGTAAGTTGGTTAACTTACATGTATCTGAACATTTACCATTTTCTAGGATTTTCTAAATGTAATTATTTGTGACCAGTTCACCAGAGCCCCCTTGGACTCTCTCTTGGAGAGCCCTTTGCACCCTCCTGGGATGTCTCAGGCACTCTGTGGTTGGAGCTGTCGGTTCCCTTGGAGAGGCAGAAAGTCAGGTAGCTTTGGGGCTGGTCCCTTAGCAGCATCCTGAGGTAACTTTCTGGGAGAGGCCAGGATTTCCCTTTCCTCCTCACTGCTGCTTCCCAGCTCAGAGAACTCTCTGCTTGAAAGGAACTGTAGCCCCCAGAGCTGTGCCTTTCCCCTCCTGGCCGCAGGAGAGTCCAGCTCCACCTGCCTCCCAGCTGGCTTTCATGCAGAGGCTCTTCCTTCCCCTCCGTACCCCCCACTTTACCACCCCAGTACCGGCTGAATCCCGCCCCAGGACCCTCCGGAGCTAGGGCAGAGCCCTGGCCAACTCAGCCTTTTAACAGCAGCTGCATAAACTGACTCCATGAGGGTATGCGTTTCTTGAGGGTATGCCGTATTTCTCTCTGTATACCCTAACCCAACACCTAGTAGGCACAGTTGAACGAAGTGTGTATGTACTTTTTTTAGATAATATACTAATAACATCTTGCATTGAAAAGAACATTTAACATTAGACTTTTTCAAGATTAAAAACTTTTGAGCTTCAAAGGATACTATTAAGAAAATGAAAAGACAACCCACAAAATGGGGAGATAACATTTGCAAATCAAATATCTGATAAGGGTCTAGTATCCAGAACATATAAAGAACACTTATAACTCAATAAAAAGACAAATACTCCAGTTATAAAATGGGTAAAGGATTTGAATAGGCACAGAAGATATACACATGACCAATAGAGACGCTCATTATCATTACACATCAGGGAAATGCACATCAAAGCCACAGTGAGCCACTGCTTCACACCCACTAGGACGGCTGTCATAAAAAGTCAATAACTAGTGCTGGCAACAGTGTGGAGAGACTGGGACTCATATTGCTGGTGGGAATGTAAAGTAGCGCAGCCACTCTGGTTAACAGTTTGGCAGTTTCTCGATAAGTGAAACATAGGGTTACATATACAATTCCACTCCTAGGTATATACCCAAGAGAACTGGAAATATAAAGCCACCCAAAAACTTGTACATGGATGTTCATAGCAGCATTGTTAATAATAGCAAAAGAGTAGAAACAACCCAGATGTCTATTAACCGATGAATGAATGATAAAATGTGGTGTATCTATGCAGTGGAGTATTATCTGGCAATAAAAAGGGATGAAGTACTGATACATGCTTGAAAATATTATACTTTTTGTATTTTTAGTAGAGACGGGTTTCACCATGTTGGCCAGGCTGGTCTCGAACTCCTGACCTCAGGTGATCCACCCACCTTGGCCTCCCAAAGTGCTGGGATTACAGGTATGAGCCACTGTGCCCAGCCATAAAATCTTCTAAAATTAGATAGTAGTCATGGTTGCATAATTGTGTGAATGTACTAGAAACAATTGAACTATGTACTTTAAATGGGTGCATTTTATGGTATATGAATTATATCTCATTAAAGCTGTTACTTTTTTAAAATTTAACTTTTCAAAGATTAGTAACATTTGTTGTTTTGGCTGAAATCAAAATAAAAGATTAAAATATATATCCATAATCCTATCACCCAACAATTCAAACCAGTTTTTCTTCAATCCCTTCCAGTCCTTTTCCAAACAATTATGTGATTTTCACATACTTATAATTATGCTCAATTTTTACTCTATATTTCCAGAAGACTTTATATACATTTTGTGGTGTATTTCATTTAACAAACATTTATCGAGTATTTCTATGTGCCAGGCACAGTGCCAAATGTTGACACAAGGATGAATAAAACACTAGTCTTAGTACCACACTCAGCTCTCTTATATACATATTTATGTTTTTTTTTTTTTTTTTTTTTTTGAGACAGAGTCTCGGCTCTGCCGCCCAGGCTGTAGTGCAGTGGCATGATCTCGGCTCACTACAACCTCTGCCTCCTGGGTTCAAGTGATTCTCCTGCCTCAGCCTCCTAAGTAGCCGAGATTACAGGCGCTCACCATCACACCCAGCTAATTTTTGCGTTTTTAGTAGAGACGGGTTTCATCATGTTTGCCAGGCTGATCCCAAAGTGTTGGGATTACAGGCATGAGCCACCGCGCCCGGCCTCTTTTATAATTTATCTAGTAGGTTTTCTGGTTTTCAAGGGAAACCACTTCCCTAAAAAAAAGGTAGTCCTGCCCTCAGGAGCAATCTTTATAGTGCTATAGATCAGAAAGTATTTTTTCTACCTTAACAGATGAGGAAATTGAGGCTCAGAGAGGTTAAGTGAAATGTCTGAGGAGGCCCATCTAGTTACTGATGGCTAGGACTGAGCCTAGTCCTGTGGCTTACAGGCCTAGGATCTTTCTTTTTTTTTCCCCCTCTTTTCTTTCTTTCTTTCTCTCTCTCTTTTTTTTTTTTTTTTTTTAATACAAAGTCTCACTCTGTCGCCCAAGCTGGAGTCAGTAGCAAGATCTTGGCTTACTGCAACCTCCGCCTCCTGGGTTCAAAGATTCTCCTGCCTCAGCCTCCCCAGTAGCTGGGATGACAGGCTCACACTACCATGCCCTGCTAATTTTTTTGTGTTTTTCAGTAGAGATGGGGTTTCATTATGTTGACCAGGCTGGTCTTGAACTCCTGACCTTGTGATCCACCTGCCTCGGCCTCCCAAAGTGCTGGTACTGCAGGTGTGAGCCACCACGCTCGGCCTTTTTGGCCTTTTCTTTCTTTTTTTTTGAGACAAGGTCTTGCTGTGTTGCCCAGGCTGGAGTACAGTAGTGTGATCACAGCTCACTGCAGCCTTGAACTCCTGGGCTCAAGCAGTTCTCCTGCCTCTAGCATCCCAGAGTGCTGGGATTACGGGCGTGAGCCACCACACCCAGCCTAGGATCTTTCTTAATGTAAACCAGGCTCCTGATCTCCTCACGTTTTTATTGCTGTGGGGGGGGGGTTTTTTTTTTTTTCTCGGGGCCCCCCCCGGGTTTTTTTTTTTTTTTTTTTTATTTTTTGTTCCGGGGTGTCGGGCTGTGGGGGGGGGGGGGGGCTGGGGGGGTTGTGGTCAAGTCACTTTTTTTTTTTTTGAGATGGAGTTTCGCTCTTGTTGCCCAGGCTGGAGTGCAATGGTGAGATCTCGGCTCATTACAACCTCCGCCTCCCAGGTTCAGGCAGTTCTCCTGCCTCAGCCTCCCGAGTAGCTGGGATTACAGGCATGCGCCACCACGCCCAGCTAATTTTTTTTTTTTTTTTTTTTTTGAGACGGAGTCTTGTTCTATCGCCAGGCTGGAGTGCAGTGGCGCAATCTCGGCTCACTGCAACCTCCGCCTCCTGGGTTCAAGCAATTCTCCGCCTCAGCCTCCCTAGTAGCTGGGACCACAGGCACGTGCCACACCATGCCCGGCTAATTTTTTTTGTATTTTTAGTAGAGACGGGGTTTCACCATGTTGGCCAGGATGGTCTCGATCTCTTGACCTCGTGATCCGCCCGCCTTGGCCTCCCAAAGTGCTGGGATTACAGGCGTTGAGCCACCGCACCCGGCTTTTTTTTTTTTTTGAGACAAGGTCTCACTCCGTTGCCTAGGCTGGAGTGTAGTGGTGCAATCTCAGCTCACTGCAACCTCTGCTTCCCAGGCTCAAGCTATCCTCCCACCTCACCTTCCTGAGTAGCTGGGACTACATGTGCAAGCCACCACATCTGGCTATTTTGTTGTTGTTGTTGAGACGGAGTTTTGTCCTGTTGCCCAGGCTGGTCTCGAACTCCTGAGCTCAAGTGATTCGCCTGCCTTGACCTCCCAAAGTGCTGGGATTACAGGTGTGAGCCACCACATTTGGCCTAAAACACTATGATCCAAGAATTCTTCATGCCTGTATCTATTTGCAGTGGTTATTCCTCGTTCCTGCTAACCAGGGGGATAAAAGCACATCTCCATGATTTGGGGTGGTTTCTTGAAACACATCTGGTCTCCCTTTGCAGACACATCATCTCAGAGTTGGAGCACCTGACGTTTGTCAACACGACGTGGGCCGCTGCCGGGCATGGCTACGGCTGGCCCTGAACGACGGCCTGATGGAGTGCTACCTGAAGCTGCTGCTGCAGGAGCAGGCCCGCCTGCGCGAGTACTACCAGCCCACCGCCCTACTCCGGGACGCTGAGGAGGGCGAGTTCCTCCTGAGCTTCCTGCAGGGCCTCACGTCCTTGTCCTTCGAACTCTCCTACAAGTCTGCCATCTTAAACGAGTGGACGCTTACCCCACTGGCCCTGTCTGGGCTTTGCCCACTCTCTGAGCTGGACCCTCTCTCTACCTCTGGTGCAGAACTACAGCGGAAGGAGTCTCTGGATTCCATTTCCCATTCCTCAGGCTCTGAGGACGTCGAAGTCCAGCACTCGGGTCATAAGATCCGGAGGAACCAGAAGCTCACTGCCTCCTCCCTCAGCCTGGACACGGCCAGTTCATCCCAGCTGTCCTGCAGCCTAAACTCTGATAGCTGCTTACTCCAAGAGAATGGCTCCAAGAGTCCAGACCGTTGCGAGGAGCCCATGTCCTACGACTCAGACCTGGGCACAGCAAACGCTGAGGACTCAGACCGGTCTCTGCAAGAGTGAGTACCCTCCCCCCACACCTTCCTACCCTCTCTCCTCCCTCCCTCCTTTCTTTCCTCTCTTCCTCCCTTTCTTCCTGTAGCATGTGATTGTCTGTCACTGAACTCTAGTAGTAATTCAAGAAAGCCAAGGGAGACATCACCTTCTCCAGGAATTGGAGTCGCTGGGAGCTATAGCAGGCAACACAGGCATAGTGGAGAGAGTGGACTTAGAACAGCTCAGAGCTGGTTTGGGCTCCAGCTCTGCCTCGGTGACTTTTAGCAAGTTACTTGGCCGAGTGCAGTGGCTCACACCTGAAATCCGAACACTTGGGAGGCTAAGGCAGGAGGATTGCTTGAGCCCAGGAGTTCGAGGCCAGCCTGGGCCATGTAGCAAGATCCCATCTCTAAATGTAGAAATAATAATAAAATAAAACAAAAACAACAAAAATCAAGTTACTTAGTCACTACAAGGCACAGTATAAAATATTGTTGTCTTCTTCTAGAAGGAAAGGAAGGAAACTAGTAGGTCAGAGCATATTTAAAACTTCCAACAAATAGATGAAACGTAATGCGTGAGTGTGACTTCACAGAAGACCTTGGGGACACAGGACCTGAGTGCTGTGTGCAGGAGGTGGTGGACAGGTGGGGGACAGACAGGTGTGTGGAAGAGTACGTGGGGCAGATGAACTTGGCTGGAGAGGGAACTGGGGCAGAGCCTTCTTCACACAGCCTTCTAAAATTTTTTTGGTGGCCGCGGGGGGTCCCGGCCAGAAACCCAGCCCCTGGGGGGCCGGCGGGGCCCCCCCGGCCGGGGGGGGGGGGCCGGGGCGGGGCGGCCCGCGGGGGGGGGCCCCGGGGGGGAAAAAAAAAAAAAAACACCCCCCCCCCCCCAAAATTTTTTTGCATAGATAATCCATTTTTATATAGTTAAAACAAATCTAAAATATGTATAGTAAAAGCCCTTCCCATCCTGTTCTCCCTCTACCCTGTTCTTTCCTCCCACTCCTACAACCATAATGATTAATTTCCTGTATATTCTTCCAAATTTCTAAATGCATCTACAACAAATACCAGTATAAAGATTTTTAAAGGCGGACGCGCCGTGCCTGCTGTGGGGCCGCAAGGAACCGGCTAGGGGCGGGCGGGGGCCGGGAGGAGGGCGGGGCGGGGCGGCAGCGCTGGCGGGCGGGCAGAGGCGAGAGGGCAGGGCGGGCCGAGGCGGGAGGGCAGGACCGGCGGGCGGCGGCGGCGGCGGTGCTGGAGTCGGCGTGGGTGCAAGCGCCATGGAGGCCGAGAGGCCCCCCGAGCGCCCGCCTGCGGAGCGCAGCAGCCCGGGCCCGACGCCGGACGAGGGTGCGTGGTCCCTGGCCGAGTTCGTGCGCTGCACGGCCCAGCGCTGCGCGCCTCGGGGGTCCCCGAACGGTACTGGGGGTCGTCTCCTGCACAAGCTGGTGCATGAGGTTTTCGATGCTGGGGAAGTGTTTGGGATCATGCAAGTGGAGGAAATGGAAGAGGAGGAGGATGAGGCAGCCCAGGAGGTGCGGAGGAGAGCAGCCCAACCCCTGGAGCGAGCTGTGCTACAAGGTCATCGTGACCAGGGAGAGCAGGCTCCAGGTGGCTGACCCCAACAGCATCTTCCTCATCGACCACGCCTGGACGTGTCGCGTGGAGTACGCGCGCCAGCAGCTGCTGCAGGTGCCCGGGCTGCTGCACCGCATGGCCAGCCTGATGGGCGTCGAGTTCCACGGCGAGCTGCCCAGCGCGGAGGCTGTGAGCCTGGTGCTGGAGGAGATGTGGAAGTTCAACCAGACCTACCAGCTGGCCCATGGGACAGCCAAGGAGAAGATGCCGGTGTGGTACTTCATGGACAAGTTCGGCTCGCGGATCCAGCACGCGGACGTGCCCAGCTTTGCCACGGTCCCCCTTCTTCTACATGCCCCAGCAGGTGGCCTACACACTGCTGTGGCCCCTGAGAGACCTAGACACTGGTGAGGAGGTGACCCGGGACTTTGCCTACGGAGAGACAGATCCCCTGATGCGGAAGTGCATGCTGCTGCCCCTGGGCCCCCGCCGACATGCTGGACCTCAGCTCCTGCACGCCCGAGCCGCCCGCCGAGCATTACCAGGCCATTCTGAAGGAAAACAAGGGGAAGCTGCTATTTGCCATCAGCCAAGTGGTGTACCCCGACGACCACGTCTTCAGGGTCTACACGGACATGCAACAGGTGGTAGCAGCCTCACCCACCCGCGCTTCACCCTCACCCAGAGCGAGGCAGACGCCGACATCCTCTTCAACTTCTCACACTTCAGGGACTACAGGAAACTCAGCCAGCAGAGGCCGGGCATGCTGCTGAACCAGTTCCCCTGCGAGAACCTGCTGACCGTCAAGGACTGCCTGGCCTCCATCGCGTACCGGGTGGGCGGCCCCGAGGGCCCACCCTGGCTGCCCCGAACCTTTAACCTGCGCACTGAGCTGCCCCAGTTTGTCAGCTCCTTCCAGCAGCGGGAAAGGAGGGGCGAGGACAACCACTGGATCTGCAAACCCTGGAACCTGGCACACAGCCTGGACACCCACGTCACCAAGAACCTGCACAGCATCATCCCGCACCGAGAGAGCACCCCCAAGGTTGTGTCCAAGTACATCGAAAGTCCCATGTTGTTCCTTCGAGAAGACGTGGGAAGGTAAAGTTCGACATCCGCTACATCGTGCTGCTGCGCTCGGTGAAGCCCCTGCGGGCTGTTCGTGTATGATGTGTTCTGGCTACGGTTCTCCAACCGGGCCTTTGCACTCAGCGACCTGGATGACTACGAAAAGCACTTCACGGTCATGAACTACGACCTGGATGTGATGCTGAAGCAGGTGCACTGTGAAGACTTCATTCCCGAGTTTGAGAAGCAATACCCAGAATTTCCCTGGACGCATCCGTCCAGGAAAGGCAGATCTCAGGCCCACGCTGAGATCTTCGGGCCTTCAGGGGAGCTGTTCCAGGTGGCCTGTGCCAAGCCACCACCCCTAGGCCTCTGCGACTAACCCTCATCCCGGGCCATGTATGCCGTCGACCTCAAGCTGAAGTGGGATAGCCATCCAGATGGAAAGCGGGTGATGCAGCCACAGATCCTGGAGGTGAACTTCAGCCCTGACTGCGAATGAGCCTGCAGGTACCACCCCACCTTCTTCAATGACGTCTTCAGCACGTTGTTTCTGGACCAGCCCGGTGGCTGCCACGTCACCTGCCTTGTCTAGACACTCGCTGTCCTGTGCTTGGGGCAGGATTCCAACCTCAGTTCTCGGAGCTGCTTCTGCAAAGGCCCCCACACCCCTCCCCCACACTGGCCCTGGGCACAGCGTGAGCCCCAGGCCTCTGTCCGCCTGAGCCCCGCTCCCGGCCTCAGAGTCCGGAAGCACAGCGTCCTCCTCCCACCTGTCGGTCAAAGCAGGACAGGATGGTGTCCCCCAGGGCTGAGCACTGCCCCAGGCCCTGTCCTCACCCCTCAGCACCATCTGTGCACTGATGAGTCTCTGGCTTAGCCAAGGCCTTCGTTCCTGGCATGGAGAGTTTGTTCCCAGCTACGTTTCCGGGGGGTGCTGGGGGGAAGGGTTCCGTGGAGCGAAACGAGGTGTCCTCAGGAGCAGGGTTCCACAGGGAAGCCTTTGGGAGCCCTGTGTCACATGGGGCAGGCGACTTTCACTTCCAGGGTCTCTGCTCTTATGCATCAGGATGCCCCTGCGACGGATGTGGGCCCCACACTGCACCCACAGGGCTCTATGTGACAAGTGCCCAGGGACAGCCTGAGGCCACCGCCCTGCAGGCCCGCCTTATCCCCATCCAGCTCACCCAGAGCCTTCACCAGCAAACCTCCCGCTGAGGTCCCGGCAGGAGCCGCCATCTTCTGCTGCCGTTTCCTTTTCCATTTGCTGAGGGTCACAGACCCCGACAGGGAAGTCAGTCCCTGTCTTCCCAGGGGTTGCCCTGCTCACCGGGTACTCCTCCGGGTCCCGCCCTCTTCTGAGATGGGCCAGGATCCCCCCGGGGCTGGGGCTGATGGCGGATGGCAGAGCGCGAGGCTGAAAAGGATTCCAAGGAGACCTTCGGGTTCAAGTCATATGCACCTACCAGATGCCACCTACCAGGATCTACAGTCAAAATGGTGGCTTTTTCTTATTTTTTAATCTATGGGAGAAAAAATGTAAAATTCCAGTTCTTTTCTAATTGTGTTTCTGAAATTTGGAGTTAGCTGCCAGCGTTTTTGTGTGGCTACAGTGTGCCTGGGGCCAGCACACCTAACTCCCCAGGCAGGTGGGAGCTGCTTCCAGAACCTTCCAGTGCGCAGGAGGGCAGGGCTAGGCATGGCAGTGTCTCCTCTTTGAAATTAAGAACAACCTTTCTTGTAGCAAAGCTGCACCTGATGATGGTGACCTCCCCGTGTTGTCTGGGCCCCTATTTACAAACATGCCTTGCCCTTCCTGGGAGGAGCCACACTCTAGCCCCTGGGGGGCATGTTGCAGGGGCAGGGTAGGCCCATCGCCCTTGGTGGCTCCTGGAGAGCTGCTGACATGCTGTCCCCCTCACTCGGTTCATGCTGCAATAAAGGCCATCTTCTCTCCTGAAAAAAAAAAAAAGATTTTTAAAATTTCTTCCTTATTTATTACTTTCTCCCCTCCAAAGGCAGTATTTACACACTGTTCTATATCTTATTTTTAGAGAAGATCTTTTCATATCAGAGTTTCTTCATTCTTTTATTTTTTTACTTTTTGTTTTTATTTTTTATAGAGACGGGGGTCTCACTATGTTGCCCCGACTGGTCTTCAAGTTCTGGGCCATGTGTCACTTAACATGAAAAAGGATAAGTCTTAGCAAAATAGTGAATAAAAAAAATTAAGTGAAATAATTGTTCACTTAAGTGAAAAAAGTCAGGCCCCAGGGATGGATAAAATAATGATTCCCTTTTTTTAATGTCACAGAAAATGCATTTGGACAGACACGATTCCCTTTTTATAAAGGGAAAAATAACTGTATTCATTTCAGAAGTATGTGGAGTATATACAGACACATTAAAACTCTTTAACAGGGAAGCCAGGCAATGACAAGCACCCTAAATCAAGATGGTGCTCTCTGCAGGCAGGAGGGTAAGTGGGGCATGTGCTTACATGTTGGATATTGTCAAGAGCTTTGTTTTTTAGTTTGGGTGCTGGGTTCTCTTAGATCCTCGTTATATAATTTTTAAAAATCTAATTTAGGCTGGGTGTGGTGGCTCACGCTTGTAATCCCAGCACTTTGGGAGGCCAAGGCAGGTGGATCGCTTGAGGTCAGGAGTTCAAAACCAGCCTGGCCAACATGGTGAAACCCTGTCTCTACTAAAATACAAAAAATTGGTTGAGTGTGATGGCACATGCCTGTAGTCCCAGCTACTTGCGAGGCTGTGGCATGAAAACTGCCTGAGCCTGGGAGGCAGAGGTTTCAGTGAGCTGAGATTGTGCCACTGCACTCCAGCTTGGGCTACAGAGTGAGACTCCGTTTCAGAAAAAAAAAAAAATTTATTTTAATACTAACTAACACAAACCGTGCACAAACCAATGTTGAGAAGATATTATGAACCAATATTATGTGATTCATCCAATTCTGAAAGTCCAAAAAAGTGTGTGGCAAATTGCGCTACATGCTGAGTGTTCTTGGTGCTGGTCAATCAACTGTTTAGTTCAGCCCACTGAGGTGTTGGTTTTGTATTTGAATGATTAAATGTTTCAAGTTTCCTCTGGGCTGTGAGGTTGAGCTTGGAAGAGCTGTGTTTTCATATCTGTGGGTATAAAACTTCCAGGGTGGCCACAGGAGGAGGAATGGATTAGCCCCTGGTCGGAATGTCACTGAGTCAAAGATGGGAGGTAAGCAGCTTAGGAGGCACCCTGGCTTCCCCCTGATCAAACACGTCTCCTCAGAAAACTTGTCCTCCATCCATGGAGCAGATGGTGCTAAAGTCAAAATGAGTGACCTCTCTAATGCTCACATCAGGACACCTGGGCCAGAGCTGGTTCCTGTTAACCCGAAAGAGCCATGCAAGGGCTGCTATGGTGAGATCGTTGCTGCCTGAGTGCCTTTGTTTGTTCTTGAACTCAGTTGTTGGGGCTTGGATTCCCAGCGTTGTCCGGCACAGGGGTAATAGAGCCAGGACGCCTCCCTCACAATGGGGCTCCGTGGGCTGGGCTGAGCTAAATGACTGAACATCACACAGGGCTCTGTGGAAGACCAACCCTCTGGGGCTTGTTCCTGTCCCCAGTGCTGTTCCTTTGCCCCATTAGTTGTCTGTTTCCTCAGTAGGCTGTGGGTGTCAGTCTAAAACGCTGCCCACCTGGCAGAGGATGCATTAGGAGGTGGTGGGGCCATGTGGGGTGCTGTTCCCTGGCCTGTTTGGGAAAAGAGAAGGCAGAAAGGATCTAACCTTGATTGAGCACCTGCTGTGTACCAGGCACTGTGTCCATCTCACCAACTCCTCACAGCAATCCTATGAGGTGTTATTCAAATCTCACTATCTCATGGCTAAACCAGCTTTCTATTATGAAAAAATTTAAAAATATATTCCAAACCTCCATCACCCAGCACCCCACTTCAGCATTTAACAAGTCTTGTTATCTTGTTTCCTCCATACCTTCACCCCCTTCCCTCTCTCCTCCATTGTTTGGAATAGATCTCAGCCATAATAGATTGTATCTGTGTTTGATTATGTCTATCAACCGAAAAGGATTCTTTAAAAAAATGTTACACTACTATTCTCACACCTCCTAAAAAAAAATCAAACAGTAGTTTTCTTGTGAATTTTTTTAATTAAAAAAAATTGTTTTAAATGGAGATGGGGTGCTGTTAAAGTCAGAGGGGAAAAAAAAAAAGAAAGGAAGAAAAAATAAAGATAAAAATGGAGATGGGGTTTTGCTGTCTTGAACTCCTGGGCTCGAGTGATCTTCCTGCCTTGGCCTCCCAAAGTGCTGGGATTACAGATGTGAGCCATTGTGCCCAGTCGTGAATTTTTAATAAATGGTATTGGGATGTCTGGATAGTCATATTGAATGGATCCAGACCTCACATTATATATCAGAATAAACTCCAAGTGGATCAGAGATCTCCTTGTGAAAATATAAATCATACATGTTCTTTTTTTTTTTTTTTTTTAAGACGGGGTTTCACCATATTGGTCAGGCTGGTCTTGAACTCGTGACCTCAGGTGATCCGCCCGCCTCAGCCTCCCAAAGTGCTAGGATTACAGGCGTGAGCCACCGCACCCGGCAAATCATACATGTTCTAAAGAAAACAAGGCTCTGTATGGGAAAAGCCCTCCCTTAAAAAAAAAAACAAAAAAAAAACCTAGCCTTCAAAATTCAGATGCATGAAAGATTAATAAATTCACCCACATTAAATTTTTTTTTTTTTTTTGAGCCAGGGTCTTGCTATGTCACTCAGGCTGGAGTGCAATGGTGCAAACAGTGCTCACTGCAGCCTCAACCTCCTGGGTTCAAGTGATCCTTCCACCTCAGCCCCCCGCAAGTAAGAGTAGCAGGGATCTCAAGTGCATGCCACCATGCTCTGGTAATTTAAAAAATATTTTGTAGCAACGGGCTTGCCGTGTTGCCCAGGCTGGTCTTAAATTCCTGGGCTCAAGTAGTCTTCCTCCTTGACCTCCCAAAGTGCTGGGATTACAGGTGTGAGCCACTGCACCTGACCTCAATTTGTTTTGCATGCAAAAACACCGGAAGCAGAGTGAAAAGACACGTGACAAACTGGGGGAGATGATTTGCAAGAGATACCACAAAGGGCTAATTTTCCCAATAGAAAACATTTTTAAAAATGGGGAAAAGAATAAAAACCAAGACCTGGCAGAAAAACTGGGAAAGACATGAGTAGACAGTTCACAGAAAAAGATATACACATGGCCCTTAGACGTGAAGAGATGCTTGACTTCACTCATAGTAAGCAAAATGCAAAGCAAGCCCGAGAGATCATTTCTCCTGCATGTGATCGGCAGACATGCAAATATTTGATCAACACTCTGGTGGTGAGCTTCAAGAAAATCCCTCATACAGTGCTAGCAGGAAGGCAAATTGGCCCCAGTCCCAGAGAGGGGAATTTGTCAATATCTAAGAAAATTGCGTATGTGTTTACTGCTTGACCCAGCAAGACTTCTAGGAATTTACGTGGAAGATCTCCACAGATATAGAATACTATGCCAGAGTCTTTTACTGCAACATTATTTGCAATAGCAAAGTATTAGAAACAACCTAAATACCCATGGAGACTGGTTGAATAAGTTACAGGAATCCAGTCATGCAGTGGGTCAAATGCAGTATTTAAGATAATAGGACGGGTGCGGTGGCTCATGCCTGTAATCCCAACCCGGGAGGCAGAGGTTGCAGTGAGCGGAGATCGTGCCACTGCACTCCATCCTTGGAGACAGAGCAAGACTCTGTCTCAAACAAACAACAATAATAATAATAATAAAGGAAGATCTCCATGCAGTTTCATGGGCTGATTTCCATATATTTTTCATTAAAAAGCCAGAAAACAAACCAGTTAAACAAAAGCCCCAGGGTATCAAAGAATATGTACAATTTTATGTAAGAAAGAAAGGGCAATTTATTTTATTTTATTTTTTTGAGACAGAGTCTTGGTCTGTTGCCCAGGCTGGAGTGGAGGGGTACAATCTCAGTTCTCTGCAACCTCTGCCTCCCGGGTCAAAGCAATTCTCATGCCTCAGCCTCCGTAGTAACTGGGATTACAGGCGTGCACCACCACGCCCGGCTGATTTTTGTATTTTTTTTTTTTATTATTTTTTTTTAAAGATGGGGTTTCACCATGATGGCCAGGCTGGTCTTGAACTCCTGACCTCAGGTAATCCACCCACCTCAGCCTCCCAAAGTGCTAGGATTACAGGCGTGAGCCACCGCGCCCGGCCGATTTTGTATTTTTAATAGAGATGGAGTTTCACCATGTTGGTCAGGCTGGTCTCGAACTCCTGACCTCAGGTGATCCACCCGCCTTGGCCTCCCAAAGTGTTGGGATTACAGGTGTGAGCCACCGCGCCTGACCTTTAGCAATGATTTCTGAGATTTTGATGCACCCATCACCCGAGCAGTGTACACTATACCCACTGTGTAGTCTTTCATCTCTTACACCCCTACGACCCTTCCCTCTTGATTTTTACTTAATTTGTGATAGGTAGTAGCGGTTGTACAGCAATTCTGAAACTGCTTTGAATATTGAAGGACAGAACAAGTAAGTAAATATATTGATGTTATTGGGAACTAAGTTCACACTGAAGGAGAAGGGAGACACAAATATGGAATGGGGGAAGATAGAAAAATCCTGTAAAGTTTGATTTTATTTGGAGCCATCAATATCTACTAATGTTAGCAAAGAAATGATGCCCCAGAAACAATGGGTACTGAGTGCCCACATCTTGGTTTCTAAATACTGTTCCCTGCCAAAAGGAGTCAGGGTTCCTTTAAGAAATTGCTGATTCCGCCGGGCGCGGTGGCGCGTGCCTGTAGTCCCAGCTATTCGGGAGGCTGAGGCTGGAGGATCTCTTGAGTCCAGGAGTTCTGGGCTGTAGTGCGCTATGCCGATCGGGTGTCCGCACTAAGTTCGGCATCAATATGGTGACCTCCTGGGAGCAGGGGACCACCAGGTTGCCTAAGGAGGGGTGAACCGGCCCAGGTCGGAAACAGAGCAAGTCAAAACTCCCGTGCTGATCAGTAGTGGGATCGCGCCTGTGAATAGCCACTGCACTCCAGCCTGGGCAACATAGCGAGACCCTGTCTCAATTTAAAAAAAAGAAAAAAGAAATTGCTGATTCCAGACCTGGGGTAGGGAAAGTATCAGATGAGCCTGTGCGGGAAGGGAAGAAGATGGGAACATGTGAACAGGACAGAGGTGTGAAAGGGGCCCCCACTGGACACATTCGGGATAAACGGGGTCGATGAAGATAGTGATCGTAATGGATTGAAACACACGGAATAAAAGTTCATAGTGACATGAGAGAAGAGAAGGAGGAGTGGGGTGGGAGGGAGAAAAGAAAAGCTCATTCTTTTTTCTTTACAACGGAGTCTCGCTCTTGTTGCCCAAGCTGGAGTGCAATGGCACGATCTCGGCTCAGTGCAACCTCCGCCTCCCAGGTTCAAGCAATTCTTCTGCCTCAGCGCCCGGAGTAGCTGGGATTATAGGCACTCACCACCACACCCAGCTAACTTTTGTATTTTTAGTAGAGACGGGGTTTCGCCATGTTATCCAGGCTGTTTCTTAAACTCCTGACCTCAGGTGATCCACCCGTCTTGGCCTCCCTAAGTGCAGGGATTATGGACATGAGCTTCCACGCCTGGCTGAAAAGCTCATTCTTATAGTAGAATGCCAATAAATGTAGAGGGAATGATGGGAGTTACGTAGTCACTATTTTGCAACCTCCAGTATAATAATTCATTGAGGCAAGGGTCATAAATTGACGCTAAATCCACTGGCAAAGGATTTTGGGGGAACAGAATGGTCACATAGTCTCAAAATATGGGAAAGACAAAGACACAAGATCACCTATGTAGAACTCTTGTCAAAAGGACTCACTCAAGTCTAATAATGAGGAAACAATCACATAAATCCGGTGGTAGAGCATCCTGAAAACTACTAGCCTGGAGTCTAAAAATGTCTAGGTCGGGTGCAGTGGCTCACGCCTGTAATCCCAGGCTTTGGGAGCCTGAGGCGAGAGGATCGCTTGAAGCCAAGAGTTTGAGACCAGCCTAGGCAATGTAGTGAGACCCTGTCTCTGTAAAACAAAAACAGAAACAAAAAACAAAACAACAAATGTCCTGAAAGTCTAAAGTTATTGGGATCTGCGCTAGATTAGAGGAGAATAAAGAGACGTGCCGAGCAATACAACATATGATCAGTTAGATCCTGAGAAAATAGAACGATAAAGGATACTTTTGGGACAAGAGTGAGCATTTGAATATGGACTGTCTTACATAATATATTAATGTATCAATGTTAAATTTCTTGCGGGTGATAATGGTGTGGTTTATACAGCAGAATGGCTTTGTTCCTATGAAATACATGCTGAAATGCTTTGGGATAAAGTGGCTTGTGTTGTCTGCAGTGATCTTCAAAGATTCAGGAGGGGGAAAAAGGTCTTCATCTATATTCTTGAAATGGAATTCCTGGAGGGCTGGGCGCAGTGGCTCACGCCTATAATCCCAGCACTTTGGGAGGCCATGGCGGGTGGATCACCCGAAGTTGGGAGTTTGAGACCACCCTGACCAACATGGAGAAACCTTTTCTCTACTAAAAATACAAAATTAGCCGGGCATGGTGGCGCATGCCTGTAATCCCAGCTACTCAGGAGGCTGAGGCAGGAGAATCGCTTGAACCCAGGAAGCGGAGGTTTCGGTGAGCTGAGATCATGCCATTGGACTCCAGCCTGGGCAACAAGAGTGAAAAGCCATCTCAAAAAGAAAGAAATGGAATTCCTTTCTTCCTGACCCACTAACCTAATACTCCCCACTGGGCTGGAGCCCAGAGCCAGCAGAGCGACAGATAGGTACAGGGCCTGCTCCTGGTACCATGTGCTGATTTCTTGTCCCCTCATTCACTGGGATCACTGAGTTGAGGGCCTGGAGATGCAAGTTCAAGTCCCAGTGACCCTGGGAATGTTATTCCACCTCCCTAACTTCCTCATCCTGGGCTTCAGGGTCTTCAAGTCCCCCACCCAATCATGATGTCCCATGGAAGAAGCTGCCCTTGAACTCCAATGCATATAGGGTCCTGGGAGCTGGGGACATTTTGGTAACTTTTAATGACCCTTTGTGGCAAAGGGATGGAAAGGAAGGTTTGTCCTTTGGTTTCTTCCTTCCCTAAACTAGGTCCTAGTAATTTTGGGGAAGAAAGGAGACAGCAAGGAATGCATACACACGTGTGGGTATGATTGTGCGTGAGTGAGGAGCTGAGGCTGGGGGCTGGGGGTGGGGTGAGGAAAATGCCTGGGCCTGAGGGAGGACCCTGTTTGGTGTCCCAGGGCTCCTGGGGAAGCTCCTAGTCCCACCTGTTCTGCTTCCACCCCCAGGCCCACGAGAGGCTGGAGGAGACGAGGCTGGAGGAGACGAAGCTGGAGGCCGTGAGAGACAACAACCTGGGGCTGGTGCAGGAGATCCTGCGGGACCTGGCACAGCTGGCCGAGCAGAGCAGCACGGCCGCAGAGCTGGCCCGCATCCTCCAGGAGCACCATTTCCAGGTTCCTGACTCCTGGGGCTGCGGTGAGGGAGTGGGAGGCGGGTGAACTGGGGTGTGCTGCTGTTGGAGGGGCTGGCAGGAAGTTGGAGCTGGGATCGGAAGAGACCTCCAGGCAATGCCCTGTTGGCCCTTCTCTTCCCACCACCCCGCAGTCCCTCTTGGAGACACACGACTCTGTGGCCTCAAAGACCTATGACACACCACCCCCCAGCCCTGGCCTGGACCCGACATTCAGCAACCAGCCCGTACCTCCTGATGCCGTGTGCATGGTGGGCATCCGCAAGACAGCCGGAGAACATCTGGTGAGGACGCTGGGCAGGGCCAGAGGTGGGGCTGGTGAGGGTCAAAATTGAGAAAAACCAATAGGGGGCCAGGAAGGTCAAGCAAGGGCTGAAGATAAAGATGGGGCCAGCTTTGTGTAGGAAAGGGCCCATGCAGATCCGGCAGACCATAGACTGCATACGTACCTGTGTCCACGCCTCTCCAGTCTGCCCACTTCTCCCCGTTAGTGCCTGATATAAGTGAAGAATTTAGGCAGAAGGATGGAAGAGGACTTTGTGAGGGTGGAGGTGAGTGGATGGGGACAGGAATGGAGGAGCTATTAGGAGACTACTTGAAGATTGTGACTTGGAACAATTGGGGCTTCATCTTACACTCCCTCGACCTGCAGGGTGTAACGTTCCGAGTGGGAGGGTGGCGAGCTGGTGATTGCTCGCATTCTGCACAGGGGTATGGTGGCTCAGCAAGGCCTGCTGCACGTGAGTGACATCATCAAGGAGGTGAACGGGGCAGCTGGTGGGCAGTCACCCCCAAGCGCTGTAGGAGCTCCTGCGCAATGCCAGTGGCAGTGTCATCCTCAAGATCCCGCCCAGCTACCAGGAGCCCCATCTGCCCCACCAGGTGGGCCCCTCCACCAGCCCCTCACCCAGCCAAGGCCCAAGGGATGGCCAAGCCTCCTGCCTGTCAGGGTTGCAGGTCTCACTGAGGACCTCCTCTCCTACTGGTTTCCTCCAGGGGAGATGGGGGTGGGACCTGCAGCCAAGGGGCAGCTGACCGCAGCCATGGACAGGCCTCTGCCTCTGCTGCACCTGCACGTGCTTCCACATTGGTTCGCATTATGCACACAGCCACAGCCTGGGGTACCAGAGTGTATGAGACAACAGCTGCATCATGGTCAGCGTTCTTCACATGTTTGTGCGCATGTGCAGGGTGGAGTTGTCGTATGTCCTGGATAGCTGTCTCCTGGTTGGTGGATTCTGGGGGTCTGGCTGCTTGTCCACCTCTCCTATTGACTTTCTCACCCTCTCCCCAGAACCCTTCTCCAAGGGGAGAGGGTGAGTGGAGGGAGGGATCCAGGATTAGGTGCCAGAGTCCTGTTCCCTACTTGCTGTTCTCACATCCTTGGTCCTGAGATCTGAATCCTGTAGTACTAGATGCAAAGGGAGGCTGGCACCAGGGAGGCATGTGGGGCAGGCCTGGAGGCATCACTCCTGCAGGGGTGGCTCCATTGCCCCTTGCATCTTTGTGAGGGGAGGGGACATGGGGTGGACCTCCACTTGCAGCCTTCCACTGACCCTTCCCCTGACTTTTTGCTGATTCCTGGGCCCAGGTATTTGTGAAATGCCACTTTGACTATGACCCGGCCCGAGACAGCCTCATCCCCTGCAAGGAAGCAGGCCTGCGCTTCAATGCTGGGGACTTGCTCCAGACCAGAAACCAGGACGATGCCAACTGGTGGCAGGTGAGCCTCGGGCACCCCTGCGTCTCTCCAGGTGTGGTGCATGGGAGGGCGAGGCGCAGGGACGGGTCCTCTTGCTCAGGCCGATCTTGGTCTCATGTCCGTTTCAGGCGTGTCATGTGGAAGGCAGTAGTGCTGGCCTCATCCCCAGCCAGCTGCTGGAGGAGAAGCGGAAAGCATTTGTCAAGAGGGACCTGGAGCTGACACCAAACTCAGATAGCAGGACTCCCCCACCCCACATCCCCAATCTGGGATCCAACAGGGCCCTGCCTGCCTCACTCACCCATCTCCCTATGGCCAGGGGCCCTATGTGGCAGCCTTTCAGGAAAGAAAAGAAGCGAATGATGTATTTGACCACCAAGAATACAGGTGGGTATCAGAGCATCCCTTCCCTTGTCTTCCTCTAACATGGCTCCCCCCAGTCACCTTCTCCCCTCCCTGTGGTTGTTTCAGTGATGGGTGAGTGGGAGGGTGTGTGGCTGCAGCCCTGGGTGACTGAGGGGGACGGTCCAGTAGACCACGCTGGTCTGAAGGAGGAGGGATCAGAGCTGACTGCTGTGAGGACTCCTGGCATAGAGACTGGAAGGGACGGATGGAGGCATATGCCTGTCCATCCCTGCTACCCACGCACTCCCTCTCCATCCTTGCCCCCTTCCTCCCTCCCTATTGATAATCTTAGTTCTCTGTTTATCTTTTTTTTTTTTTTGTAGATGGAGTTTTGCTCTTGTTGCCCAGGCTGGAGTGCAATGGTACAATCTCGGCTAACTGCAACCTCTGCCTCCCGGATTTAAGTAATTCTCCTGCGTCAGCCCCCGAGTAGCTGGGATTACAGGCATGCACCACCATGCCCGGCTAATTTTGTGATTTTAGTAGAGATGGGGTTTCACTATGTTGGTCAGGCTAGTCTCGAACTCCTGACCTCAGGTGATCCGCCCACCTTAGCCTCTCAAACTGCTGGGATTACAGGCGTGAGCCACGATGGCTGGCCAACTTTTTCATATATAGAATACCCCTACAGGACTTTTCTTCCTGTATGTAGACATACTTTTTATAAAATTGGAATTATTGTATACAGGTATTTTTTGTATTCTGCTTTCTCCCATAAAACCATGTCATAAATATTTCCATATCATCTAACATTTTTCAAAAACATGATTTTTAATGATTCCATTGGAATATCACACCTCATTTATACTGTAATTTGTTGATGGACATTTGGAAATTTGTTGTTTCCTATTTTGTGTGTGTGCTACTGTGAACCACACTGATGAATATCCTTGTGCTATCTCTGGATATATTCACTGGTTGCATTCACAAACATGGAGGCCCTGGGTAGAAGGATAGGTACATTTACCCTAACGGGTAAATAACCCGGGAGGTGGAGGTTGTAGTGAGCCAAGATCGCCCCACTGCATTCCAGCCTGGGCATTCCATGTGGGGCAGGCCTGGAGGCATCACTCCTGCAGGGGTGGCTCCATTGCCCCTTGCATCTTTGTGAGGGGAGGGGACATGGGGTAGACCTCCACTTGCAGCCTTCCACTGACCCTTCCCCTGTCATTTAAAAACATCTTTGTGGCTGTAATCCTAGCACTTTGGGAGGCTGAGGCAGAGGATCTCTTGAGGACAGGAGCTCCAGACCAGCCTGGTCTATGAGTATAGTGAGACCTCATATCTGCAAAATAAAAAATAGCTGGGTGTGGTGGTACGCACCTGTAGTCCCAGCTACTTGGGAGGCTGAGGTGGGAGGATCACTTTAGCTTAGGAAATTGAGGTTGCAGTAAGCTGTGATCAGCCCACTGCACTTCAGCTTGGTGACAGAGCAAGACCTTGTTTCACTTTTTTAAAAATAATAAAAGAAAAATGAAAGTAAATGGGGGTCTGTGTCATTTTGTTATTATTTGTAGGTACTCTTCGTATATTCCAGATCTTAGTGCTTCTTTGGTTTTATATGTTGTGAATGTTTTCTTAATTTTGAGAGTTGCCTTTTGAATTTCGTTTTTTATTATACAGAGAAGCATTACATTTTAATGTGGTCAAATTTATAAACCTTTCCTTTATATTTCCTTTGTTTGTTTGTATATTTAGAAGAGCCTTTCCTTTTTTATTATAAGTCATATAACAACTTTTCTACAACTTCAGAAGAGAAACAAACAAAGTCATGCCCAGTTCCATCATCTCCTGCAGCCAGCCAGGATTTAATTAAGAGCAAAATCGAGATTTAATCAGCCAGTCAAGGCCTGGTGTAGATTTACATGATCAATTTCAATAAGCTCAGAGCTGACTGGTGCCCAACACCCAGATGCAGTGGGCAGGGCGTGGTTGTGGCAGTGCAGAGGACTGCCTGGTATGGGCCTTCTAGGCTGTGCCCCTTTCTTCACCTGTAAAGGAGGAGGTGGGACGAACGCGCTGGTGTCTTAGGAGGCAGGTGCAGACTCTGGTTCAAATCCCTGCTGGGCCGGTGGCCAGGTGCAAGCCCTAAGGTTTCCAGCCTCTCTAAGCGGTTTCCACCTCTGCAAAATGGGAATAGTGCCTCCCTCACTGAATAGTTGGGAAAATGAAATCAGATGGCAGTCATACTTCTCAGGCAGGCCCGTGCCCCAGTTCGGTTAGATATTATTATAGTTATTGCTTATTATTGGTGGTGTTGATGGTAGCTGTGTTTAGGAATTTCCAATGAGCCTCCTGCTCCCACCTGCTGTGAACCCAAATCAAGAGGTGGGGGCTCTGGCTGTGTAGACCGCCACAAGGGGAAGGAGGCCAGGACCGACCAGGCACCCGGGTCGGACAGGCTGAGGCCACATCCCGGCCGCGCGGAGGGGGAAGGGAGCAGGGCTGACCCGGAGGCTGTGAAGGCTCCCCGCATCCCCGGAGCTGGCGCCCCTTAACAGCGACCCCATCGCTTTTCGGATTCGAGGGGGAGGGGCTGCCCCGCCGCTCCCTCGGGTCCTTACTAGCGACGGCCGGATAAGCGCGGGCCATAAGGGCCTCCGGTGGCCGGGGCGCGCTAATGGGGCGGCGCGGCGGCGGTTCCGGCGGATCCGGGCGCGGTGTTCGCGGGAGATAAGCGCGCGGCCGCTGCGTCCCTTTGGGTACACAGTCATCACTTAGCTGCGCAAACAGCAGCTGCTCGCCTTGGGACATCAGCCGCGCCGGCACCGGACACGTGGCCTCTGCGCGCACCAGGGAAGGACCCCGGAAGGCCGGTGGGGTGTGACAGCGGCGTCACCCGCCAGACCCGCGCGGGACCGCCGTGGGGGCCCGGGGCTGTCACAGCCCCGGGCACGACACTGCGGGAGAGTGGACGTGCACTGGCGAGCCGATGTGCGCCTAAGGCCCGGCGGCGGGGAGCGTTGGTGCCTGAGCTTGCGGAATGAGGGCGGTGGGTGAACTGGTGGTATCTGAGGGGCTGTTCCCATGATGTGTGTGCTTGAGGGGCCTTGAGAGAGCCCTCAGGGGTGGTCCTCATCCTTTCAGTGTCTCCTGTAGCCGGGCTGCTCCCCATCAGTTCTTATTCTCCTCCCCTTGGGGACCGGCACCCAGATCCCTGAGTTCCCAGAAGAGGCTCAAACTTCTGGTTCTCAGCAGGACTGGGTCTGTGGGACACTGAGCAGGCCGCAGAGCTGGGGCTCCGTCAGGCAGGGGCCGGGGTTGGAGAGCCACTGGAGGGCCACCCAGCACCTCTTTACTGCCTCCCTTATCTCGGGGCATTAACCCCAAAACCCTCCTTGGCCCCTGTCTCCTACTCCAGCTGCGTGTTTTTTTAGACAGAATCTCCCTCTGTCACCCAGGCTGGAGTGCAATGCGGTGATCTCTGCTCACTGTTACCTCTGCCTCCTGGGTTCAAGGGATTGTCTTGCCTCAGCCTCCCGAATAGCTGAGATTACAGGCATGCACCACCACACCCAGCTAATTTTTGTATTTTTAGTAGAGACGGAGTTTCACCACATTGGCCAGGCAGGTCTCGAACTCCCAACCTCAGGTGATCCGCCCGCCTTAGCCTCCCCAAGTGTTGGGATTACAGGCATGAGGCACCGCACCCGGCCCCCAGCTGCCTCTAGCACCCCAACTGGCTGCTGGAGGCTACAGATTTGGGGCCACCACTCTCCTCCTTCTCCTTAGAACACCCTTACCAAAGGTCATCTGAAGAAGAAACCGTCTTATCCAGGACAAAATGAGCAGCTGCTGCCAGTCAAGAGTAGCCTGTTGAACACAGACTGACCCCAGGCATCAGGCTTAGGCACCCAACTGAGTCCAGAGTCCAGCTTGGCCCATCTTCAGGCACAAGCCTTGACATGTCATGAGCTTGAAAGACTTTGTCCAGTCCTGTTGGGTCCTGTCCAGTCATGCCTGTTCCTGCCGCGTGCTTCAACCTGCTTTTATTTCCCCCCTAGTCTCCCTGCTTCTACCACAACGTTGGCGAAACTCTCTCCGGCTTTTGTCTGACTCTGCCTGAAAGCAAGCCTGCCAGGTACAAGTGTTCAGTTTGTGCACCGCACAAGAGCATCACATCTCGGGGCACGGTTCACACTGTAGATAAGTGATGTACATGAGTGTGCACTGTCCTTCCTGAATCAGTAGGGGGAGACTCCTCTTACAAAAACACACACAGGCATTCAGGGCCATGCATGGGGAAACATACTCACTGACTCACGTGTGTACATGTGGTCTTGCGCCAGCCTAGCCTCACTCCAGACTTCTGAGATGGCTTCTCCTGCTGGCCTGACCCTCTCAGAGATGGGATTCCCAACCCATCCACTCTGGAAGTGGGGGGTGCTTACCAGTTGGTGCTGACCTGTCATTCAGAGTTGGCAGGGCTCTGGGGAGCTCCCCCTGGACAGAGCTGGGCAGAGCTCAGAAGTGGTCTATGAAGAGGCAATTTGCTCTGATTGCTAGGAGGGTGCAGATGGTCTGGCTGCTGATAGAAAATGTCTGTGGAAAGTGATACATTGGACTATATTGATCATACCATTAAGAGAGTGGAAGGCGAGCCACAGAGTGGGAGAAGATACTTGTGAGGGACCCATTTCCAAAACATAGCTAGAACGTTTACAAATCAATAAGAAAAGGTGGACAATTCAAAAGAAAAATGGGCAAAAGGCTTGATCAGGCAATTCACAACAGAGGATAACCAAATGGCTAATAAACATATGAAAAGGGCCAGGTGCAGTGGCTCACACCTGTAATCCCAGAACTTTGGGAGGCTGAGGTGGGTGGATCATGAGGTCAGGAGTTCAAGACCAGCCTGGCCAACATGGTGAAACCCTGTCTCTACTAAAAGTGCAAAAATTAGCTGGGTGTGGTGGCTTGTGCCTGTAATCCCAGCTACTCAGGAGGCTGAGGCAGGAGAATTGCTTGAATCCAGGGGGCAGAGATTGCAGTTTGCTGAGATTGTGCCATTACACCCAGCCTGGGCGACAAAGCAAAACTGTCTAAAAAAAAAAGAAAGAAGAAAAAAAAAAAGAAAGAAAGAAAAGATGCTCTTTAAGAAATCATCAGGAAAATGCAAATTAAAGCCACAGTGAGCTACCACTACCCATCCACCAGAATGACTAAAATGAAAAGACAGGCCGGGCACGGTGGCTCACGCCTGTAATCTCAGCCCTTTGGGAGTCCGAGGTGGGCGGATCACAAGGTCAAGAGATCGAGACCATCCTGGCCAACATGGTGAAACCCCATCTCTACTAAAAATACAAAAAAATTAGCCGGGCGTGGTGGTTCGTGCCTGTAGTCCCAGCTACTTGGGAGGCTGAGGCAGGAGAATTGCTTGAAACCAGAAGACACAAGTTGCAGTGAGCCAAGATCCCGCCACTGCACTGCAGCCTGGCAATAGAGGGAGACTCTGTCTCAAAAAAAAAAAAAAAAATGAAAAGACAAACAGATGATGCCAAGTATTGGCGAGGATGTGGTGCAACCAGAAGTCTCATACTGTGCCGATGGGAGTGTACATTGGTACAACCACTTCAGGAAACTGGCCATAGCTGCTAAAATGCAGCACATACCCCCACCCTATAACCCAGCAATTCAACGCCTAGGTGTATATACCCAACAGGAGTGTGTATACATGTTCACCAAAAGACGCTTCCAAGAATGTTCTGTTTGGCCAGGTTCGGTGGCTCATGCTTGTTATCCCAGCACTTTGGAGGCCGAGGAAGGAGGATTGCTTGAGGCCAGGAGTTTGAGACCAGCCTGGGCAACATAGCAATAGCAAGACCTTGTCTCTATTTAAAAAAAAAAAAAAAAAAAAAAGTTCTGCTGTCTGAGATGGGCATACTTGAAAAGAAATACTCATAGCCACAGTAATCATATTTCCAAACCCGAAACTATCCAAATGGCTGTAAATAGTACAACAAATAAATAGTGTTATGTTCACACAATAGAATATTATATAGAGATAAGAATGAACAAACTGTACACAAAACAACATGGATGAATTTATTTCACAAACTAATATTTTTTTCTCATCTCCTTGTATTATCACAAACATAATATTGAGGAGAAGAAACTGAACCTAAAAGAATATTATGTGGCCAGATGTGGAGGCTCACATCTGTAATCCCAGCACTTTGGGAGGCCAAGGTGGGCGGATTATGAGGTCAGGAGTTCAAAACCAGCCTGGCCAACATGGTGAAACCCCATCTCTACTAAAAATATAAAAAATTAGGCCAGATGCGGTGGCTTACACCTGTAATCCTAGCACTTTGGGAGGCCAAGGTGGGCGGATCACCTGAGGTCAGGAGTGTGAGAACAGCCTGGCCAACATGGTGAAACCCTGTCTCTACTGAAAATACTAAATTTAGTGGTGCGTCGGCTGGGCGTGGTGGCTCACGCCTCTAATCCCAGCACTTTGGGAGGCCGAGGCGGGTGGATCACTTGAGGTCAGGAGTTCAAACTAGCCTGTCCAACATGGTGAAACCCCATCTCTATTTAAAAAAAAAAAAGAAATTAGTGGTGCGTGGTGGTGGGTGCCTATAATCCCAGCTACTCGGGAGGCTGAGGCAGAAAATTGCTTGAACCCAGGAGAGTAGGCTGCAGTGAGCTGAGATCGTGCCACTGCACTCCAGCCTGGGCGACAGAGTGAGACTCTGTCTCAAAAAAAAAGAATACTGTGTGATTCCACTTATATGTTAGAAATCAGGAAAAATGGTTCTCCTCAGCAGGGAACGGATGAGAAGGGCAGGGGCACTGGGAGGACTTCCTGGGGGCTTGTAATGTTCTGTTTCTTAGGCTGGGTGCTGGTTGTGCTGATGCATTTCATTTGTGAAAACCCATTAAACTGAGCATTTACAATCTGTGCACTTTACTGTAGGTGTGCTGGTCTTCCATAAAAAGTTGAAACTGTGTTTTGACATTTATGGAGCTACCGTTTGGGTAAATTGAAGCCGTGTGTCACTGATTAAACTCTCTTGGCCCTGATGTTCCCTCCCCTATGCCTCCCCCTCTTCTATTCCTGGCCTCATCTAGCTCCTCACACACCCCTCTGGTCTGCTTCTGATTGCACAGGATATGCAATTATATATATTTTTTAGACAGAGTGTCGCCATCACCCAAGCTGGAGTGCAGCGATGCCATCATAGCTCACCGTAGCCTTCATCTCCCGGCATCAAGTGATCCTCCTGTCTGAGTCTCCTGAGTAGCTGGGACTACAGCTTTTTTTATTTTTATTTTTAATCTTTAATAAGAGAAGACGTCTGACTATGTCATCCATAAACATGTATTTCTGTTAGAGAAAGAAGTCCTTTAAACTTTTTCCCCACAAACTGCTGTATAGGCGGGTGTAGCCGTCATCTGGAAGCCCTGCTTTCCCTGATGTTTTATCAGTTTGAGATTAGGTTCAGCTGTGAGTGAAGAGAAATTGCGAAGTAACAGTGCCTGAAATCAGGGATTCTCAAATTTAAGTGTGTATCAGAATCACTTGGAGGGCTTGGTAAGACTCAGACTCTGGGGCCCTCCCTCCCTCCCTCCTTCCTTCCTCTCTCTCTGTCTCTCTCTCTCTCTCCCTCTCCTTTTCTTCTTTCTTACAGGGTCTTGCTCTGTCACCCTTATGTATGGTGGCACAATCATGGCCCACTGCAGTCTTGACCTCCTGGGCTCAAGTGATCCTCCCACCTCAGCCTCCCAAGTTGTGTGGATTACAGGTGTGTGCCAACATGCGTGACTAATTTATTTTTTGGTAGAGATGGGGTCTCCCCCTGTTGCCCAGGCTGGTCTTGAACTCCTGGGCTCAAGCAGGCCACCCACCTTGGCCTCCCAGAATGCTGGGATTACAGGTGTAAGCCACTGTGCCCGACCAAGATTCACTTTGGTACACATTTTACTATGCAACCTCAAGAGGTTCACAGACCCCTGAGATTCACTGAGGAACCGCATTTAAAAATCCTTGTTGTAGAGGAAATCTCCATTTCAGCAGTGGTTTTAGGAGCCCCAGGCCCTGGGACAGCAGTTTCAGGAGGTTTTCCTGAATAGCACCAACTCCGAAGTGAGGGTTCTAAGTGGGAAGACCCTTGTGGCAGTGGCATAGGTGGCTGAGATGGCGCTGCAGTCTCAAGGGACCCCAGAGCTGGGCTGAAGACACAGAGTAGGGTGAAGGTAAGGAGGAGAAAGTGGACAGAGGGACAAACGGGCATGGAGCAGGAGGGGGTCAGGAATGCATACGCCAAGGAACTGCATGTCAGCAGCGCCCACGTCAGGCAGGCAGGCACTGGGACACCTGCAACGTGTTCCCCACTGGGGTGGCATCCTTGCATGAGGTCCTGTTCAGGGGGGCGTCCGGGAGAGGGCCCTGGAACGCTAGTCTCCAGGTCACTGGCTTGGGCCCCATTCTCCCTGGGAGGTGGCAGAAAGGTGGGGAGTGGTCGTTTTTTGTTTTCTTCTCTCTCTGCTGTCACCTCCACCCCTCTCTCTGATGGATGGCACAGACTGAGTCCCAGCTAATGGCTTTTCACGGAGCCTGGAACTAATGAAGCTGCTAACAAGTGCCTGGGTGAATGAATTGCTGTCTCTGCCTCCCTCTCCCCCTCCCTCCCTCTCCCCCCGCTGAAGGCCATGGAGGAGGCCACTGGGCAGCACAGCAGCTCCTGGACACTAGAGACACGGAATGGGGATTGAAAGATGGGGCCCGTCAGCCTAGGCCAGGAAGGCAGCATGGGGGGACACGAGAGGGTGGAGGTAAGCACTGGGGGAGAAGCACTGTGGAGAGGGAGTTGGTGAGAACTGTGGAGAAATGTGGGGGAGAGGCTGGTGGCAGAGACATGAGCAAGAATGAGAAGGGATATGTATCGGGTGGGGTGGAGTGGGGTGGAGTGGTGGTCCCCTTCTGTGCCAGGAACTGGGGCACACCCTGCCTTGTCCCTGAGGAAACCACAGTTTGGTAGGGGGAGAGAGAAGCATGCAGATATAGTCACTGGTTGGTTTGAGATGGAGTCTTGCCCTGTTACCCAGGATGGAGTGTAGTGGCGCCATCTCGGCTCACTGCAACCTCTGCCTTCTGGGTTCAAGCGATTCTCCTGCCTCAGCCTCCTGGGTAGCTGGGACTATAGGTATGCGCCGCCACGCCCGCCTAATTTTGGTATTTTAAGTGGAGATGGACTTTCACCATGTTGACCAAGCTGGTCTTGAACTCCTGACCTCAGGTGATTCTCCTGCCTCAGCCTCCCAAAGTGCTGGGACTGTAGATGTGAGCCACCATGCCTGGCCGTTTTTTTTTTTTACAGGTTCTTACTCCCGTCACCCAGGCTGTAGTGCAGTGGTTTGATCTCGGCTCACTACAGCCTCGACTTTCTGGGCTCAGCTGATCCTCCCATGTCAGCCTCCCAAGTAGCTGCTCCCAAGTAGGCACATGCCACAACACGCAGCTAATTTTTTTAAAATTTTTTAGTAAAGATAAGGTTTAGATATGTAGTCCACGCTGATCTCAAACTCCTGGGCTCAAGCAACCCGCCCGCCTTGGCCTCCCAAAGGGCTAGGATTACAGGTGTGAGCCACTGTGCCCAGCCTACCCACTGTTTACATTGTTAAAAGAAGCCTGTGACATGAGCTTTACTCTTCTCTTTTTACAGCGAGGCTCAGAGAGGCCAAGCAACTCTCCCAAAGTCACACAGCTGAGAAATGCGAGCTGGATTCAAACCCGGGAGCTCTGACCCTAGAATCCATACCCTTTCCACCACCCCGAGGTTTGTAAGTACGTGGGAAGGAAAGACATGATCAGAAACAGCTGAGAACAGATCGTTCTGGGTTGATCTGATTTTCCCCGTTGATGGAATTATTTGGTCGGGGATGGGGTGTCGAAAGCTCCTCGTGTCTGGACTTCAGCAAGGCACACAGCAAAATCTCTCCTGACGTCCTGCGGACATGCGGTGATGTGTGGGCGAAATGGCTCAAAGGCTGGAGGAATTTCTAATAGATGAGAGGCTGCTTCTAAAGGCAGTCCGTGGCTGAAAGCGGGAGGCGGCGGCTTTGCGCCACGGGGCTCTGTCCTTGGTCCTGCTCTGCTGAATTTTTTTTTTTCCCTTATCCTCTCCCCCATATTTATTTCTAATTATTGAAGTAATGCGTGTCTGCTGTAGAAAAAAATAAACGATAGCTAAGCGAAAAGAAAGAAAAGCATCCTAATTCTCACCAGCACCACTCGCCTAACTGCGTTTTTCAATTTGCTGTAACTTTGAACATTTTTGGAATACAATGTTGGGACCGGAAATCCCACAACAAAAGAGAACCCACTGTTCGCACTGAGGGCGCAGCCCGCCAGTCTCTTTATTGCAAACAATGGCAAGAAAAGGTAGCGTGTTACGGGGTGCTTACAATGAGCTGGCAACAGTCCTGAGCTTCTGATGGGCATTATTAGTTCATTCAATTCTCCTAATCCTTTATAGGGAATTTTATGACCTGTTTTCCACAGATGACAAAACCAAAGCTCAGAGAGGAAATGATTTGTTCAGGCCACAGAGACTGGGTGAACAACTGAGGCAGGGTTTGAAGCAGGTTTTTTCTGATTCTGGAGTGGGGCTTTGCGCGACTATGGGACCCCCTCCCTCCAAAGGTGCCCGCACATTCACCTGGACCCATCCGCCATTGTCTGCCCTTCCACCCTGCGCTCTACGAGTAAAGGGGGCTGTTGTGCAGGACGGTCCGAGTTGCCCTGTTGCTTCTCTTCTGCTTACACAGTAGCATCTGGGGACAGACTGTTCCGTGCGGGAAACGTGCGAGGGGGAGAAGAAAAGAAACACACACAATACCTTTAAGGGTAAACAACCTTTATCCCACGTAAATGGCAATGCCGATATAATAAGCAAATGATATAATAATAAGCAGATTGATATAATAAGCACATTGCAATGGGAAGGGGAGAAGGAAAAAGATATTTACATTCACCAGACTGTGGAGGATTCACCACCAGACCGGGAAGCAACAGCCTGGGCTCCAGAGTCGGCCACTCGTCCGTGCACAGGCAGGAGAGGGCTCATGAAGGCTCCACGCAGTCTGGGACCCTAGCTCTTTCTGTAACGAGTTGTTTAGCATGAAGCCCAGTCACCAGGGCCCTTCGTGAATGGGCTCAAGGAACACAAAAAGGTCAACTTGTTTCTGCGATTGTCTGTTGTTTTTCAATAACTCATGTATAGGAATAGACTGAAATAGAGATTTCTCCGAAGCAGCACTGGATGAGCACCTCGAGGGGCTCACACAGCCCGTTCCGGGACTTGGTGACCATTGTTTGTGTCCACGTTCAATTGAGTTCAAATTTCATATTTAATTTTTCCTCCACACCTGGGAGGACTGAGCTCCAGCTGAGCTCCACAGAATTCTGAGGAACTTCCCTTTTCCTCTCTCACACCTGCCTCTGCTCTCCCTCCTCTAGCTGCCTTGACCTTGCTCTGCAGCACCCCTCACCTCTCCAGAGAGCTCCCCAGCTCCCCAGCTTCTTCCGGGCCCTGCCTGCGCTTGCGCTCTGCCATTAGCACAACCACAGCCACGGTGAGCAGCACGCTGCCTGTGATGCCCAGCACAGTGGCAGTCTCCGCCAGGCAAAGCTGGGCCTCCACACCGCTCAGCACTACCCCGGACAGCCTTTCGGGCCCAGTGCAAGTCAGGTTGCCCAGGTCTGCCACACGCAGGTGCTGCAGGTGACCCAGCTTTCTGAAGGCTCGATGCAGGTCACAGTCACATGTCCAGGGGTTGCTGGCCAACAGCAGCCACGTGCCTGCTGTCCGGATGCCTGCCACTGCCTTGAACTCCAGGTGCTGCAGTTGGTTGCCCACGAGAGAGAGAAGGCCCAGTGCCCCTAAGGTTGCAAACGCCTCGGCCTCCAGCTCACTGATGTCATTCCCAGCCAGAGAGAGAACTTCCAAGCCTGGCATAGTGGCCAGTGCAGCCCCCTCCACCCGCTTCAGCTGGTTCCCGGCCAATGAGAGCCAGCGTAGGCGGAAGAGGCCCCCAAAGACCCCTGCAGCCAGTTCAGCCAGCTGGTTGTAGCTCAGGTCAAGAGGCTCCAGGCTCCCCAGGTGCCACAGGCTGCTGGGGTCCAGGGAAGTGAGCAGGTTGTGAGAGAGGTCCAGGCGGAGCAGAGAGCCCAGGGTAGCTGAGAAGTCTGGGGGCAGACGGGCCAGCTGGTTGTGGCTGAGGTCCAGCTGCTCCAGGAACCTCAGGCCCCCTAGGGCCCCACCAGACAGATCCCACAGGATATTGTGAGAGAGCAGCAACACCCGCAGTCCCCAGAGGCCCTGGAAGGTGCCAACCGGCAGATGGCTGAGAATATTGTGGCTCAGCTCCAGGAGCCAGACTCCATCAGGCAGCCTGGAAGGGAGACGGAACAGGTGGAGGCCCCCACAGTCCACCACGCTGCCTGAGGTCGGGCAGGTGCATGGTATTGGGCACGCTGCCACCAAGACGGATGCCACCACTATGACTATAGCCATTGTGAGGGAGGAGTGGCCACACCCACCCCGTCCTTGCTCCATGGAGGGCTGGGGTGAGGATGGCATCAGGCACTCATGGCTGCTGAGACCTTCAGGCCTCACTCCTCCACCTGGGACCGTGGCAAGCACAGTGATGCTAGGGGAGAAAGACACAAGTAGACACCATTCAGGGGTCTCACCATGTGCTGGGTGCCCAAACATTGTCTCAAAGACACCCTGCCTGCATCCCCCATGATTTTAAGTGTTACCTAAGCTTCTGGCAAGAGCCCTCTTTAACCTGAGACCCCAGCATTCGGCTCCCCCTCCCCTAACCACCTCTCGTGCCATTCTTCCTGCTGGGATGAAGAACCATCAGGGAAGATGGCCTGTAATCCTCCGCACCTCCTTACTCCCACCCACACAGCAGCTCACTGATTTCACCCCCCACTCTCTATTCTCTCCCTCTGACTTCCCCAAAGCAAGAGGAGCAGGATCACCAATGGCACACGGCAGCTGCAGCAAAGCAACACCAACAGCCAGAGTCAGCTCAGGAGAGACTGCGCCTCTTCATAGTTACCAGTGCTCTGCATGTGCAGAGACGCTTATCTCGTAACTACAGCAATGATCCCTGAGAGTACAGGCTTCTCACTGACTTTCTAGAGGTTCCCAGGAGAAACTCTGCCTTTTGCTGCCCCCCAAACATGCACGCAACTGCTTTCATGCAGCCAACATTTATGGAGCTCCCGTTCTGCCAGAGGTCAGAGCAGCAACTAGATCCTGGCCCAGTCTGGCCACTGAAGATAGGGCCTCAGGCCATGAAAGTCCAATGCACTCACCTGTGTTCCTGGCAACACCTGCACCCGAGTGCACCTGAGTGTAGTCCCAGCCCAGGAATGGCAGTGGAAAGAATCCAGGCTCTAGCTCCGGCCTGCCTGGCCTCCTGCCAGAGCTCCACCCTCAAGAGCAGCAACAGGACTAGCTCTCAGGGAAGCCACAGCCCCAAGGGTGAGCAAGTGGGACAGGCTTAGGAAATCCTCACCCTTATGGCCTTGTATCCAGGGGGAGCAGGGCCTGCCCCAACCTCTTCCTCCCTTCTTCTGGAAACCCACAACCTGCTCTCTACTGTCAGAATGGCAGCTTGAGGCCCCTTGGGGCTCTCCCTCAGTTTGGGAAGGAGTCAGGTGTCTTCTCCTTCATTCTATACTGCCTGCCTAAGAAATCTGCCATCATCTATAATTCACCCAGGTGTTGTATGGGCACAAAGGAAGGGAATGCTTTTTCTTCTCACTAGGCCAAAGGTCAAAACACTTCATGCTGGCATTTGAGGGGAAGCTCAGCTTCTCCTGGAACACATATTTGTGCCTAGTACCTCTGCCTTGCCCTAGGAGCCAAAACCTCCTGTCCAGGATTCCCAGTGTGCTCACTAGCCCTGCCCAGTGAATGCTTAAGAGAATAGTAACGGCCACACGGAAGGGCCAGGCATCTCATTAAAGGCTTCATTTAATCCTCAACTGAGGAAAGGAACTCTCTCTTTTTTTGAGATAGGATCTCACTCTGTCGCCTACGCTGAAATGCAGTGATGTGGTCATGGGCCACCACAGCCTCAACTTCCCAGGCTCAGGTGATCCTCCCACCTCAGCCTCCTGAATAGCTGGGACTACAAGTATGTGCCACCAAGCCCAGCTAGCTTTTGTGTTTTTTTGTAGAGACAGGCTTTCACTGTGTTGCCCTTGCTGGTCTCGAACTCCTGGACTCCTGCGATCCTCCCGCCTAAGCCTCCCAAAGTGCTGGGATTACAGGCGGGAACCACTGCACCCAGCCAGTGTGATTTTACACATGAGGAAACCAATGCTTGACAAAGTTAAGTTTCCAAGTCATACTGCTAGTTAGGGGCAGAGGTAAAATCTGACAGAACTCAGGCCTGACAGAATCCAGTCATGCCTGGCCAACCGTGGTGGCTCACACCTATAATTCCAGCACTCTGGGAGGCCAAGGTGGACAGATCACCTGAGGTCAGGAGTTCGAGACCAGCCTGGCCAACGTGGTGAAACACTGTCTCTAAAAATACAAAAAAATAGCTGGGCATTGTGGTGCACGCCTGTGGTCCCAGCTACTTGGGAGGCTGAGGAGAATTGTTTAAACCCGGGAATTGGAGGTTGCAGTGAGCTGAGATTGTGTCACTATACTCCAGCCTGGGTGACAGAGCAAGATTCTGTCTCAAAACAGATAATAAATTTCTTGTAGAAATGAGGCCTCACTATGTCGCCCAGGCTGGCCTTGAACTTCTGAGCAACGTGGTGAACCGCCCCGTCTACAAAAAATACCAAAAATTAGCTGGGTGTGCTGGCACATCCCTGTAGTCCCAGCTACTCAGGAAGCTGAGGTGGAAGGATTTCTTGAGCCCAGGAGGCTGAGGCTGTGGTAAGCCGTGATCACACCACAGCACTCCAGCCTGGGTGACAAAGGGAAACCTTGTCTTAAAAAAAAAAAAAAAAAAAAAAAAGGCGAGGTCTACTAGATAAGAGCAAAGGGATGAATAACATAGATTATCCCCCGAGGGGGAAGAGTAGCAGAACCATCACCAACCTAGGGCGGAGTCTGAGCCTCTGGTTAATCTCAAGCCCCTCAGAATTAGTTCAAGTGATCTGGTTCAAGCAAATGATACTGGACAAACTTGAGGAATCAGTGTCAATCATCTGTAAGAAAGCATTACCAACAGAAGGTTGCTAGAGCCTCGAGCTCAGCCAAATTTCCAATTTTCCAGTCACATAAATAACTACAACAGTTCACAAAACTCAAAACGGGCTCATTGAACATGTCATGTCTGAGCAATTTCCTAAAACATGGGGACCACTAGGTGCCCACGAGTTCACTAAAAATAAGTTTTACTCAAACAACTTTATTTTCTTTTTGTCTTTTGAGACAGAGTTTTGCTCTTGTTGCCTAGGCTGGAGTGCAATGACGTGATCTTGGCTCACTGCAGCCTCCGCTTCCCAGGTTCAAGTGATTCTCCTGCCTCGGCCTCCCAAGTAGCTGGGGTTACAGGTATGCACCACCATGCCCAGGTAATCAGACAACTTTATTTCCCTTTTTGATAGGGCTACCAGATGTCAATCGTACACATCAGATGTTATTAAAATCTCTCAGGGTACCTCTTTGGATAAGATGAAAACACAGAAGACAGTTTATCAAAATTAAAAGTAACACAACATTGGGATGGACAATTAGTATACCGATTATGGAATCAAGACTTTTTAAAGCTCTTAATAGGTTAAAATTGTTGGCTAAAAATAGTTAATAGCAGGCCAGGTGCGGTGGCTCACACCTGTAATCGTAGCACTTTGGGAGGCCAAGGAGGGCAGATCACCTGAAGTCAGGGGTTCAAGACCAGCTTGGAAAACATGGCAAAACCCCATCTCTACTAAAAAATACAAAAATTAGCCAAGCATGGTGGCGCATGCCTGTAATCTCAACTACGCGGGAGGCTGAGGCGGGAGAACCACTTGAACTCAGGAGGTGGCAATGAGCCGAGAAATCGCACCACTGCGCTCCAGCCTGGGCGACAGAGTGAGACTCCATCTCAAAAAAAAAAAAATTTAATAGCAATAAATGTCAAATTCCGTATTTAGGAATTTAAAATCTACTTACACGAGCTGGAGAAGACTTGGCATAACAGCTACTTCTGTGAAGAAGTCTGGCCAGATTTTGCTGATCACATCAAATTGAGTCAACAGTGTGATGTATCTGCCAGAAGCAGCGAGTCACTGTCGTGTCCGGCATCGCAGCAGATTAAATGGCTGCGGGGAAGGTCCCAGTGTGCTACCAGACCATGTCCAGTGCTGAGGCCACACTTAAGAACTAGGAAAGCATCCTTCAAAAGCCATCTGACTGGAGAAGATAGCTCTCAGTCACATCTGCCGATGTAGGGGCTGCCAGCAAAAACAAACAAACAAAGCCTGAAAGAGCAGGGACTACCGTGTAGGACACCTGAGCATCAGCCTTGGCTCTAACGGTGAGCTGCCACTGCAGGACAAGCAGGGCACAGCAGCTGCCACATGCTGCCTCCTTGAGTAACAAGCGCCCCATCAATCAAAGTTCAAATACAGGCAATCTGCTGAGGATGCTCTACGAGGGATATGTAAAGTGGGAGGCTTCACTACACGGGATGAACTCTAAGACCCCTGGCATTATCAAGTGCTAGGAAATCTGTTCTAAGCTTCCGATACCAGCCCCAGCACAGGAAGCATCCCAAAGTCCTGGGATTACAGGTATGAGCCACCACATCCATCCTCGTATTAGGCTTTTAAAATATCTTACTAACCCAAATATCTTATTAACCCTTCATATCAATCCTAGGAGAGGGATATTATTTCCACATTTACAGTTGGGAAATTTAAGGCTCAGAAAGGTGAAGTGACTTACCCAGTAACAACATGAGGAATTAAGGTATCAAAGCCTTTAGTTATTTCTTCTACATTCACTGCCTGCCTTTCCAACCATACTAATTCCACCTCTTGACCTGCTTGAAGTTCCCCCACATCATTTTAGCAACTACAACTAAGGAGTCAAAAGTGCTTCCTTCCAGATGCAGCTGGTCCTCACTTCCCCCCCCCCATTTACAGAATTGAGACTAATGGGGAGGGACAGGAAGATGTGGGACACATGAAGAGCTTCCTCCCAGGTTTGCTGTTCCCCACTAACGAATCACCTCCCAGCTTCTCATGTACCTCCTACGCTTTCTAGATCTTGCAAGGTCTCTTCTCTTCTCCCTCTCCCATCTTCTCTAAGGCTACATTCCCATGCAGGCTAAATCAAGTTCTGACCAATGGCAGGTGGATCTGAAGGTTTACTTCTCAGCTCTCTGACCATCTGTGCTTCCAAAGAGTCCTATAACAAATGGTTCTATGTATGTGACTAAGCCTTTTCCCCATACTCCACCTACACACCACTCCAAACCCTGGACCCGAGTCTTAAATTACACCCTACATTGTATTTCTGCACAAGTCCCTGGAGGGTGAAAGAGGGTAAATAGTAGGAAGAAACTCTAAAGGAAAAGGTCAAACCAGACAGACATACCCTCTTCGGGGTAACTTAGATCCTCTCCCCCGGGGCCTCTAAAGGACGAACAAACCTGAGACAAATGATGGTTAAAAAAATTTGGGTTTTATTGTTTTTGCTAAATAATACTTAAAAAAAAAATTTCATTTTGAAGGCAGGGCTTGAATTATTTGATTTTGATCCATTTATTTAATTAAAAGAAAAAGGAAGGGGAAAGAGATCATGGCCAAAAAAACAGTTAACCCCCACCCCACCCCCAAAGCTCTAGCCAGTCATGTGAGCATCACCCACACCCCACTCAGTGCCTGATATTCGGATGGTGGCATACTCTGCCCCATGAGACTGCCTGAAGGCACGGGGCAATGGATGCCAATTTTAACTCTCAGCAGGTTAGTCAACCAGACAAACTGGTGGGCTAAAGTCCAGAAATTCTTTCCAGGTTTTCTGCTCACTGGCTGAGCACATACAAACTGTCATAAGCTTGTAAAATTTAAGGGGAGTTGGGTGGGGCATAAGAGCAAGAGGACAGCGAGGAGAAGAGAAACGACAGGCCACCCAAGCTTTTTCTTGGGCTAGTGGCTCTGGATACAGATTTAAAGAGAGGTCAGAGTAGATGGACTCCAGGTTTCTTATCAAAGAAAACTATCCCTCAAATAAGAGGAGCTGAGATGTGCCATGCAAAGAGATTTTTCCTGCAGAGGCACAGGAGAAAGGGCAGCTGACTCTCTCATGTGGAGAGAGTGGCGAGGAAGTTCTAGTACCATGAAGTAAGACAGGCAGAGGGAGAATCCTGAGGTTTGGGCCAAATGTGAGACCGGTACACACACAGTTAAAGACGAAAAAGCCGTCAGGAACCCTCGAAGCCAAATTCTTCTGCACACACCGGCTCTACAAAGTTCACAGCAAGAATCTCTTGCACCAAGTCAAGTTAGTGGCCTGGCTGTGGATGGTGGGGAGGGCAGTACATTTTTATTTTCAGAGGGATGAGGTGGGAAGAATAGCCATGATCTAGTAAAAGAGACCTGCAAGAAGCAGCGAATATTTAGAGAACATTTTAATATATATTTTCATATATATATTTAAAGTTAAGAAAAATAAAACTAATTCAAGCCATGCCCTGTGCAAAAAAAAAAAAAAAGAAAAGAAAAAAAGAAAAAAAAAAAGAAAACAAAGAAAAATTTAAAGTGAGACCTTTGCTGCTCTGGTCTCAACTTAAGAATCACAGTCAGCTTGTTATTTTTATTTTGGAAGATGTAAAAGTTTCTTTCAATCATTCAGAAGGCAAGAGTAGCCACTTATAAAAACAGAATGGCAGGAACAGACTAGGAAAGGAAAGTCAGAAGGGCAGAGTGGGAAAGGAATTTTCAAAAATAAAATTAACAAGGTGACTGTTCCAGAAGGGCGCTGTGAAAAGGACATGGTGGACCGAAGTCTGTTAGTCAAGTAATGATTCAACTTTTAAATTATTCTCTTGTTCTTTTTTGTTGGGTGTTCTGTTTGTTCAAGTCTAAGATTTGGAAATGCTGACCCTTTGTTAACAAGAGCCAACAGGACATATAGGATCCCTTCCCTCCCCCGGCCTGCCTCCGCTGAAGCCACCACCAGCGCCTCCTTGGCTGGATGCTGGAAGAGTCCTCCATGTGTACGGACTCAGGACGACAGGGCAGCCTCCTTCTGTGGTTGCTGGGCTTGTGAACGCTGCAGTATCTTTTGGCTTTCCACGTCTCTAAAATGTTTTTCAACCTGAAAAAGACCAAGCAACCAAGGTCAGTAAAGGAGATGGGCAAGAAAGGTCCAAACAAGAAAGGTCTCAAACAATCCAACCGAGGTTTCAACAGCCCCGCCCTGGCTGTCCAGCCTATGGCACTAGCCAGGCACCTCTGTCCTTGCTGTCTACTGGCCTTTCCAACAACAAGGTAGGCCAGGGTCTCCTGCTTCAGCCACATTTTTTGCAGTTTCCACTAAGATTGGCTAGAAGAGGGTGAATATACAAACTAAACGATAAAATGAGAGGAGATTATCATGACCTAAACTCCTCCTCTCTTCTACACACAGGTGCAGAATGAAAAGCTGGTGGGGGGAATTACAGTCTTACCATACCTCCTACATCTACAGTGTTGGTCTCTCAATGTTCCTCAGAGAAAAAAAAAGCAGGAGTGTTTTGAAAGTTTGCTTTCACAAATGGTATAACTCAATCTAAAGTCCAGTGATATATGTAGGGTCAGAGACACCAATGGCAACTGATTTATACCAATCAGATCTTTCTAGAAGGATGCCTGCAGCTAAAAAAAACCCAGTATGGGGCCGGGCACAGTGGGTCACGCCTGCAATCCCAGCCCTTTGGGAGGCCAAGGTGGGCGGATCATTTCAGGACAGGAGTTTGAGACCAGCCTGGCCAACATGGTGAAAGCCTGTCTCTACTAAAAATACAATAATTAGCTGGGTGTGGTGGTGCACGCCTGTAGTCCCAGGTACTCGGAAGGCTGAGGCAGGAGAATCGCCTGAACCCGGGAGGCGGAGGTTGCAGTGAGCTGAGATTGTACCACTGCACTCCAGCCTGGGTAACAGAGCGACTCTGTCTCTAAAAAAGAAAAACCCAATATGGGATGAGAGAAACTGCTCAGGCCCAATACCACGGAATGACCTTGCTAATTCTAAAAAGCCAGTAAAGGACACTGGGTCAATCAACCACTCACTTCATTCCACACCACCCCGTGGTTCCTTTCCCATAGGAGTGTCCAAGCCACAGCTGCAGAGTCCCACAGTACAGGAAAGTCAGGGAGACCAGACAGGGCTGCAAGCGGAGGCAGAGACTGTAGCACAGTGTCCTGCTCTGGTGCTAAAGACTGAAGGCCCGAAGAACCATCCTCTCTCCCTTAAAGTTTCAAGGTTCCTTTACTTACTATTTTGCGTACATGGCTCAGTGCACTTCCCTCTTTGCCTTTACAGTTTTCCACTTGATATGGGGGTGTAATAACAACTTCTTCCATGACTACGATGTTTTTTCTTGCCATTTACAGTCTTTAATGCTGGAAGGAGAAGACAGCAGGCGAAATGTAACCTCCTCTTGAGGGCATCCCACATCTCCTGTCTGATGTATAAATAACTCCAGAAGGCTGATCCCAAGTTCTCAGCTCACCATTAAGCCAACAACTAGACGCCAGCAGCCCACAGAGTAGCCAAGAAACATTCCTTGGGTGCCACTGGCTAGAAAACCAATGAAACTCATGCACATTTACTCTTGCGAGAGCCCGGAAATTGTTACTCTGAGGCATCAGAGACCTGAGAAGTCATAAAAATGCGATGGCAGCCTCAAGAAACCAAACTAAGATAGCAGCCTAGGGCAGAGGCTGGCAAACTTTTTCTCTCAAGGGTCTCTTAGCAAATACTTTAGGCTTTGCCAGCCATATCGTCTCTGTTACAACTAGCACTGAACTCTGCCACAGTTAAGCAAAAGTAGCCATGGACAGTAAGTAAACAGATGAGCAGATCTGGCCTGCTGGTATAGTTTGCTAACAATTGGCGTAGGGAGAAATACCACCTTTAGAAAGACAGGAAAACAGGCTGGGTGTGATGGCTCACACCTGTAATTCCAGCACTCTGGGAGGCCAAGGCAGGTAGACTGCTTCAGTCCAGGAGTTCGAGACCAGCCTGGGCAACATGGCAAAAACCCGTCTCTACTAAAAATACATACATAAAATTAGCTGGTAGCAGTGGCATGTGCCTGTACTCCCAGTTACTCCAGAGGCTGAGGTGGGAGAATCACTGGAGCCCAGGGAGATCGAGGCTACATTAAGCTAAAATTGTGCCACTGCACTCCAACCTGGGCGATTAAAATGAGACCCTGTCTCAAAAAAAAAAAAAAAAAAAAAAAAAAAAAAAAAAAAAGAGGGAGAGAGAGAGAGGCCAGGCATGGTGACTCATGCCTATAATCCCAACACTCTGGGAGGCCAACGGGGGCGGATCACACGGTCAAGAGATCAAGACAACCATCCTGACCAACACAGTGAAACCCCGTCTCTACTAAAAATACAAAAATTAGCTGGGGTGGTGGCGCATGCCTGTAGTCCTAGCTACTCGGGAGACTTAGGCAGGAGAATCGCTTGAACCCAGAAGGCAGAGGCTGCAGTGAGCCGGTATCGCACCTCTGCACTCCAGCCTGGCGACAGAGTGAGACTCCATCTCAAAAAGAAAAGAAAAAGAATTGGCATGAACAGTTTGGAATTTAAAAGAAAAAAAAAAAGAGAGAGAGAAAAAAGAAAACAAACTCCCCCATCTTACTATGATCTGTACTCTGATCCTTATCACCCACAATGGGAGTGGCTTCTCAGACTGGCTCCTCTCAATTATCAGACAGTTGGGCACTTGCCAGACTGGGAAAACCCATTCCAGTTCACACTTGGGGAGCCTCAGGGCAGCTGATGCAACTGAGAGTTCCTTTACATACCTGTAAATGTTCAGATACTCACACCATGGCCTCAAACAGCTCTAATGCCAGCTGTCATCTGTGCACCAGACCGACCCAGGGTGGTTAAATAGGGTAACAGAAGGCAGTGGTGGGGGGGGGGTTGGAGGGGGTGTCAAATGCTCCAGTTTTTCAGCAGCTAGGGAAGCTAGTGGAGAGTCAAATGACTTCTGCTGTGACAAATGTCTTCTAAGAGGTGTTAAGAAGGTGGCCTACTCTAACTCCCTGTGTTCATCCCAATCTACATTGGGAAAAGTGATACAGATATAACTTATCCTTAATAAAAACTGCATCAGCTTTTAGAGAAAGGCACAAAACAACAAAATCGAAGAGAAAGAAATTCACTAGTTCTAAATTATGGACTACTAGGTTTAAAAGGGATTCTTAGGGATGATCTAATCCAAAACTAAGTTTTACAGACAAGAAACTGAAGACCAGAGAAGACAACTTGTCCATACTTACACTATCCTTCTGTGTGGAAAGCGGGCAACCGCAGCTGCATCTCTGGATGCCGGCGTATTGCCAATACCCTACCCAGCTTCCCCAGTAGACTTTTAGGAAGACAACCACCCAAAAGCCTGCCACCAGACAGCACAACCAGGTAGCGTTACCCCAGGACAAAGGACCTCTCCAATCCCCCAACTCACGTCTTGTGAATGGTCTGGAAGAAGCTGCTGGCCCTCTAGAGAGACACCAGCACTGATTGCATAGGCCTGGCTCAGCTTCTCCTCCTTCTCCGTCCGTGCTTTGCTGGCAAGCTAGGGTGGAAGAGAGGAAAGAGACTCAGAATGGGATTCATCTTCATTCTTCCCAACAGTCAGGACCTACGCTGAGGAAAGGAGGCCAGGAAAGACTGATCTGGACAGATTCTGTTTTCTCAGAAATGAAAAGTGAAACAAATTTTAAAAATCCACAACATACCTGAACAGTTACTGCTATTCCAAGAAAACGTTCCTTCCTTCCTTCTACTACATACTGCATATCTACCATGTGCCAGACATTCACTGTGCTAGGCTAGATACAGCCTGAGTGGGTGGGGGAGACAGACTATAAACAACTGAAAACAAGGTAATTTCAGACAGCGATAAGCGCTAGGAAGAAAACAGAGCACTTTAACATATAGAGTGTGGCTGGGGACTATGTGATGGCAAATGATGGTCAGAGATGTAAAAATACATACATTTCCGGCTGGGCACAGTGGCTCACGCCTGTAATCCCAGCACTATGGGAGGCTAAGGCGGGTGAAACATGAGGTCAGGAGTTTAAGACCACTCTGGCCAAGATGGTGAAACCCTGTCTCTACTATAAATACAAAAAAATTAGCTGGGCATCCCAGCTACTCAGGAGGCTAAGGCAGCAGAATCACTTGAACCTGGCAGGCAGATGTTGCAGTGAGCCGAGATCATGCTACTGTACTTTAGCCTGGGCAAAAAAGCCAGACTCTGTCTTGAAAAAAAAATACACCCACACTCTCTTTCCGTTTCAAGGAGAAAATTAAGAATTTTTATCAGCTGCTGTGCAAGAGCCTCCAGTTTAAAAATTAATACATACCACACCTTCACAGACCACAATTTGAGGCTTGAAAGACTCTTTCCAGCACCATCACCTGTGCTCACAAGGGGAGCCAGGACTCAAGTAAATCTAAGCACAGACACTGGCCACCTTTACTTCAGCTAAAGGCAACCCTGTCCTGCTTTTGAGAAAAAGAAACGGTCTGAATTCTATGTCATGTCTGTTCCTTCCCTGCCCTCTGGTGGAATAATTCACAAACTGATCAAAAGAAAATCTAGTAAAATCTGGTAGTCTACTACAGTGTAGTAAATGCTACCCTGTCAATCCCTATCACCTCTCCAGCACATTTCTGATCCCTGTCCCACACTACTGGTTGCTAGAGACTCCAGAGGTAAAATTTGTTTGAGTGTAAGACAAAACAAATGTGCTAGACAAGGTTTGTTAAAACTAGGCAGACAGTGCATCTGAAAAAGTCCAACAAATAATCCAGAGACTTTTCAGACCCATGAACATAAACAGCTGAATATAACAAAGCTGCAGCACATGCGCAAACACACACGAGAACACACAGTTTGTCCCCAAACACCAATTCCTTAAATAAAAGGAGAGACTGACCAGGCACGGTGATTCACACCTTTAAACCCAGCACTTTGGGAGGCTGAGGTGGACAGATCACTTGAAGTCAATTCAACACCACCCTGGCCAACAAGGTGAAACCCTGTCTCTACTAAAAATACAAAAATTAGCTAGGTGTGGTGGCACACGCCTGTAATCCCAGCTACTCAGGAGGCTGAGACAGGAGAATGGCTTGAACCCAGGAGGCGGAGGCTGCAGTGAGCTGCGATTGCACTAACTGAGATTGCACTCCATCTAGGGCAACAGAGCAAGATTCTGTCTCAAAAAAAAGGGACTACACCTACAGCATGTTCCAAAAGTACCTTGATGCTTGGAATCTTCAAACATTTATATTCTGCTTTTACACTAATCCATCAAACCACAAACCAAGCATAGTTTTATAGCAGGGGAAGTAAACCAAGTGTCTAATTCTTTGTTGATAAAAGTAAGCACTTTGTTAAGGCTTAGGTTTGACTATGAAGAAAAGGAGGACTTCGATTGCCATGTGGCACTGGGTATTCTTGTCCTTGCCTGAGTTTCAAAGACTGTCTCAGGAAGGAGGAGCGGGTGTGAGCACAGAAGGCCAGCTCATGCTATCATTTCAGCCTCCCTGGATAAGAGAGGCAAGAATGGCAAAACTCTGCAGTGATCTTAAGCCAGAGCTCCTTTTCACAGGATCTCTAGGACATGGAGAGAGACAAATACAGCAGCAATATATAAACAATCTTTCAGGCCTGGCTGCCATTCTGGCCCCACCAGGCTATAACTGTACAGACAAATAAACGCACAGGCTGACAGCATTCCAAGCAGTGGCAATCCCAACTGTAGCAAGAAAGGCTTGTAGCTTCTATGTAGTTTCTATGGAAAGAGAGCTGCTACTGATGTATTTTAAGCAGCAACAAGCAACGCTTACTCAAGCACCAAAAAAACCCTGGTAACGACGAGTTTCCTTTTTTTGAGACGGAGTCTCACTCTGTGGGGCCCAGGCTGCAGTGCAGTGGTGAGAACTCGGCTCACTGCAACCTAAGAAGGAGTTTCCCTGAATCTTGCTTTCCAAACAATGCCTTAAGAAAATCTGAAGTGGGCCAGCACTGTGGCTCACGTCTGTAATCCCAGCATTTGGGGAGGCTGAACTGGGAGGATCACTTGAGCCCAGGAGTTAGAGACCAGCCTGGGTAACATAGTGGGACTCTGTCTCTATTAAAAAAGAAAAAAAAAATCTGAAGTCTTCAAGGGATGAAGGAAAAACTGGAGGGTGGCAGAGGTCCTGGGAAGCATCTAGTGGTCAGGCATACATTTACCTTATAAGCAGGCTGGAGAATCTCACTTTGAAACTTCAATCCCTTTTAAAAATGTTTATTCCTGAAAATCAAAATCATCTCCAAATGCTGGGTCAGAGAAAGCTGCTTCTATAAAGCTTGTGTTGACTAGATAGTCTGAACACTCAAAGAGTAAAATGTCTTTGTCACCTACATAGTAGCTTAAAAACATAATATCACCCCATTTAGTAAGAGAGAAGAGTTGGCTCAGGAAACCAGGCATCTATGCAGATTGTTTAAGAATGGAACTGACAAATTAAGCTAGAGGAGGGGAGAAAAAAAGCTGGGAGAAGAGTCACTTTTGAATTTTTGCCAGAGAGAAAATAAAATGGATATAAATCTCAGCCAGAAGTGATTCTTTAGACAGCCTGAGTTTCACACTGTGGTTTTCACTTGCACTTCATGTCTAATGGTATCAAGTATCTTATATGCTTATTGTAATTACTGTGTCTTCTCTGATACAGTATTCAAAGCTTCTGCCCATTTTTTAACTGGTTTTTTTTTTTTTTTTTTTGAGACAGAGTCTTGCTCTGTCGCCCAGACTGGAGTGCAGTGGTGAAATCTCAGCTCACCACAACCTCTGCCTCCCAGGTTCAAGCAATTCTCCTATCTCAGCCTTCCAATTAGCTGGGACTACAAGGACCCCACCACCATGCGCAGCTAATTTTTAGTAGAGTTGGGGTTTCATCACATGGCCAGGCTGGTCTCAATCTCTCACCTGCCTTGGCCTCCCAAAGTGCTGGGATCATGGATGTGAGCCATGAAGCCTGGTCTGGACTGTCTTATTATCATTATTTTCTTTTTTGAGATAGGTCTTGCTCTATTGCCCAGGCTGGAGTATACTGGCACAATCATGGCTTACTGCAGCCTTGACCTCCTTGGGTAAAGCAATCCTCCCACCTCAGCCTTCTGAGTAGCCGAGACCACAGGCAAGCATGCACCACTATGCATGGCCATTTTTTTCTTGAGATGAAGTCTCGCTCTGTCGCCCAGCTCACTGCAACATCGGCCTCCCGGCTTCAAGCAATTCTCCTGCCTCTGCCTCCCGAATACCTGGGATTACGGGTGCGCGTCACCACGGCCAGCTAATTTTTGTATTTTTTTTTAGTAAAGACATAGTTTCACCATATTGGCCAAGTTCGTCTCGAACTTCTGATCTTGTGATCCGCCCACCCTGGCCTCCCAAAGTGCTGGGATTACAGGCATGAGCCACCTTGCCCAGCCTTTTTTTTTTTTTTTTAATTTTATCTAGCAATGGAGTCTCCCTATGTCACCCAGGCTGGTCTCAAACTCCTGATCTCAAGTGATCCTCCCACCTCAGCCTCCAGAAGTGCTGGAATTACAGGTGTAAACGACAGTGCCTGGCCTGCCTTATCAAGTTTTAAGAGTTCTTGGCTGGGCGTGGTAACTCACACCTGTAATCCTAGCACTTTGGGAGGCTGAGGAAGGTAGGACACTTGAGCCAGGGGTTTGAAACCAATGTGGACAACATAGTGAGATGTGTTTTAAAAAAACAGATACCATCTCACTATGTTGTCCACACTGGTGTGTATACACACACACACACACACACACACACACACACACAACATATTTTAAAAGTTCTTTATATATTCTGGACACAAGTGCTTTATAACATATATGTTTTGCAAATGACTCCCAGTCTATGGCTCGTCTTTTCATTTTCTTTATGGAGCAAAACATAAAAAAATTTTCCAAGCCAAGTGCAGTGGCTCATGCCTGTAATTCCAGCACTTTGGGAGGCCAAGGCAGACAGATCACTTGAGCCCAGGAGTTTGAGACCAGCCTAGGCAACATGGCGAAACCTCATCTCTACAAAAACTAGCTGGGCATGGTGACATGCGCCTGTAGTCCCAACTACATGGGAGGCTAAGGCAGGAGAACTGCTTGAACCCAGGAGGCGGAGGTTTCAGTGAGCTGAGCTTGCGCCACCGCACTCCAGCCTGGGAGACAGAGAGAGACTCCATCTCAAAAAAAAGAGTAACCATAACAATTCAATGACTATCACTCAAACTGCACCCATTCTCAATGCAAACATGCTAGCTGCTGGCCTCACTACCAGTCAGTCAGAATAACAAACTGGTTATCACCTCAAAGAATAAAAAGCACCATATTTAAGAACACACTGGGTTCAGGGAAACCAAGAAGCATAAACTTATAAATATTTGTTACTAACGTGCATATGGCTTACTTGAAATCACAGCACATGACAACCTGTGCTTACCTGGCTCTCCTTTCATTCCACATGATTCCCAGTGAAAACAGTCCTTGTGTACTAACCAATGTTTCCTCCTGTGCCCATTTTATATGTAGCACCTTGATGTGGGCAAAGGAGAAAACTACATGCATTCGATACCAAAGCACATCAATATTAAAAGGCTTCTAAGCTGGACGAGGTGGCTCATGCCTATAACCCCAGCACTTTGGGAGGCCAAGGCAGGAGGATCGCTTGAGGCCAGTTCAGAAAAGCCTGGCCAACACTGTGAAACCCCATCTCTACTAAAAATACAAAAATTAGCCAGGTATGGTGGTGCACACCCAGCTACTCAGGAGGCTGAGGCAGGAAAATCCCTTGAACCCGGGAGACGGAGGCTGCAGTGAGCTCAGCTCGTGACACTGCACTCTAGCCTGTGTGACAGAAACTCTGTCTTTAAAATAAAAAAAAGGTTTCTAATCATGCCTGATGCTGGGTAACCCTTTTGTTTTGTTTTTGTTTTAAGAGACAGGGTCTCACTCTTTTGCCAAGGCTGGAGTGCAGTGGCATGATCCTAGCTCACTGCAACCTCAAACTCCTGGGCTCAAGCCATCTTTTCACCTCAGTCTACTGAATAGCTGAGACTACAGGCATGCGCCACCATACCCAGCTTTTTATTTTTTAAATTTCTGTAGATACAGGGTCTTGCTATGTTGCCCAGGCTGGTCTTGAACTCCTGGCCTCCAGCAATCCTCCCTCCTCAGCCTTCCAAAGTGCTGGGATCACAGGCAGGAGCCACTGCATCCAGCAAGTGAGTGATTTTATGAACACCAAGGGCACACATCTCCCCTGCAAGCAGTGACATGGAAGGAAGAGGGAGAAGCCAAAGAACAAAATCTAAGCAATATGCACTTCATTTTGTTCTGCAGTCACCAGCTGGGCCATCATTTCCACATGCCCAGACAAGGAAGGCACAGGTGCCATGGGGAGTCCAGAGGGATTCCTACTGCGAGTATCTAACAGGCTGAGACAGCTGAAACAACAAGGGAAGCAGAGAAGCCAGAGAGGAACCTGCTGGGTGTGACCTACTGACTCCAATGAGCCCCTCTCAGTTTATCTTCTCTGTGTATTTGGGTCTTCCAACCAGCTGCCCTCACAGAGGGCTCAGGAAACACTGCAGCTGCTGCCCAGAACTGCTTGTGACGCCTGCAAGCCTGGTGGGGGTCAAGGGATGGCAGACAAGAATGGCTAAGAGCAACTGTCACTGTAAGGGCCTTTGCATGTTTCATATGTTTCAAATCTGGGGTAGGCTCTTGGAAAGCCTTCATTCTTAGCTAGCAACAAACAGGCTCTCAAAAATCTATCTTCCGAATATCAACATCCCCAGGTCAACTGTTCCCTAGCTGAATGCCTGTGAATGAACATTTTTCTTTTTCTTGAGACGGAGCCTCGCTCTGTTGCCCAGGCTGCAGTGTAGTGGTGTGATCTTGGTTCACTGTAACCTCCATCTCCTACGTTCAAGTGATTCTCCTACCTCTGTCTTCGGAATAGCTGAGATCACAGGCATGCACCACCACACCCAGCTAGTTTTTATATTCTGAGTAAAGACAGGATTTCACCATGTTGGCCAAGCTGGTCTCTAACTCCTGACCTCAAGTGATCCACCCGCCTCAGCCTCCCAAAGTGCTGGGATTACAGGCGTGAGCTACCACGCCTAGTGTGCCTGAACATAAATGTTCAGCCACTCTCAGCTTGTCTTCTCTGTGTATTTGTTATGCAGTCACCAGCTGGGCCATCTTATTTCCACATGCCCACTATGTTCAGGCACACTAGGCATGGTGGCTCATGCCTGTTCCTGGCCAGGTGCAGTGGCTCACACCTGTAATCCCAGCACTTTGAGAGACAGAGGCGGGTGGATACCTTCAGCTCAGGGATCCGAGACCAGCCTGGGCTACATGGTGAAACCCTGTCTCTACAAAAATTTTTTTTAAAATTAGCTGAATGTGGTAGCACGCTCCTGTGGTCCCAGCTACTTGGGAGGCTGAGGTGGGAGGGTAGCTTGTGCCTGGGAGGAGAAGGTGGCAGTGAGGTAAGATCGTACCACCATACTCCAACCTGGGTAACAGAGTAAGACCCTGTCTCGGAGGAAAGAAAAAAAAAAAAACACTGGTCCCTACAAATCGAACAGTTAGAACTAAAAAAGTACAGTTACCCTACTTGAAGTTGTGTCCTAGAATAAGTAACAGTAAATAAATAATAATGAATCAAAATATTGAATCAAGTCAGGGGCGGTGGCTCACACCTGTAATCCCAGCATTTTGGGAGGCTGAGGCAGGTGGATCACAAGGTCAGGACTTCAAGACCAGCCTGGCCAAGATGGTGAAACTCTGTCTCTACTAATAAACTACAAAAATTAGCCAGGCATGGTGACAGGTGCCTGTAATCCCAGCTGCTCGGGAGGCTGAGGCAGAAGAATTGCTTGAACCTGGGCAGCAGAGGTTGCAGTGAGACAAGAACACGCCAGCCATTGCACTCCAGCCTGGGCAACAGAGACTCTCTGTCTCAAAAAAATAAATAAATAAAATAAAATAAAATAAAATATTGAATCAGGCCAGGATTGGTGGCTCATACCTGTAATCCTAATTCTTTAGGAGGACAAGGCAGGAGGATGGCTTGAGTCTGTGATAACCTGTTTTTTGTCAGCTAAAACTCACTCTCAGATTGAGAGCTGTTCAGGCTTCATGTTAGCTTCTTGGGCAGAACAGATTCCATCTTGCTTCTTCATTTTAGTTATTTTCCCCACCATTAAGTATGTAACTGTAGTATGTAGCTGGGGCAGGATGACACTGCCAGGCACAGTGGCTCATGCTTATAATCCCAGCACTCTGAGACACAGATAGATCACTTGAGGTCAGGAGTTCAAGACCAGCCTGGCCAACATGCTAAAACCCTATCTCTACTAAAAATACAAAAATTATCTGGGTGTGGTGGCCTGTGCCTGTAATTCCAGCTACTCGGGAGGCTGAGGCAGGAGAACTGTTTGAACTGGGGAGGCGGAGGCTACGGTGAGTTGAGATTATGCCACTGCACTACAGCCTGGCGACAGAGCAAGACTCCGTCTCAAAAACAACAACAACAACAACAACAACAACAACAAATCAGCCAGGTGTGGCAGCATACACCTGTAGTCTCAGCTACTTGAAAGGCTGAAGTGGGAGGACTGCCTGAGCCCAGGATGTCAAGGCTGCTGCAAGCTGTGTTTGAACCACTGCACACCAGCCTGGACAACAGAGCGAGACCTTGTCTTTAAAAAAACAAACAGAAACACTGAATCAAACACTAAAATTCTTTTATTTTTTTTTTAGAGCAGAAGAACTTGACTTTTTTGTTTTTTGTTCATTGAGACAGGGTCTCGCTCTGCTGCCCAAGCCGGAGTGCAGTGGTGCAAACACAGCTCACTGCAGCCTCGACCTCCTGGGCTTAAGCAATTTTCCCAACCCATCCTCCCCAAGTGTTGGGATTACAAGCATAAGCCACCTCGCCTGGCTGTCTTTTTAACCAGTACATTTTTGGCATTTCTACCAGACAATGCCCCCAGAACAGAACACAACTTTTTTTTTTTTTACACCCCCCTAGGCCTCCCAAAGTGCTGGGATTCTAGGCATGAGCCACTGTGCCCGGCCACAACTGTCTTTTGTGAAGGGCCTCTCTTCCAACAAGGGCTCCATTCTCACCCTACACCTCAAGAACATGCTTTTTGTTAAAAGTAATTAACAAGGATACTTTAAAGAGAACAGATCATGTGTGAGAAAAGCACAACCAATAAGGATAAACGTATTACCTGGATCCATCATTTTCTGATGCTCCAAGACCAGATAAAGTAAATCAGGCAAGTCTGCACTTCAAAGTTAAGATATGCTAAGTGCTTAGTTATGAAGAACACCCTGCAAATTCAGGGGGCCACATGATCGCCTCAGTCTCCAGGTTTCTACAGGATCCTTGTAGAAACCATCGTAATCTTACCATATAATACAGAGTCATTGTTAATACACACTATAAGTGAAGCTTTATTTTCAATCTAGTTTAAAACAAAAACTGTCACCAATGTCAACGGTTTCTGCTATTTGTAATAACGTCACAAAACATTGAGAGCTACAACAGACAACTAAATCTCCTGGACACCAACAGAGTAATTTTCTAGTCCTGAGACCGAAACGAAGTACTGTTGTGAAAATTGCCACGTGGTTCTGCCAAAGAGAAAACTGGCTGGGATGTGAGCTGAAATCCGACCGTAACAGCCTATCTCTAACACTGCACGCTCAAATTCGTCTCCAATCAGCCATCTCACGGCATGGCTCTGAGGATTAGGAAAAACAAAAAAAGCACTAAGTGAGTTGTAAAGCACTGTACAAATGTTAGCTGTCATTATTATTTTATTATTATTATTAGCACAGAGGTGGTGGTTTGTCAGTCATTTAAGAAAAATCCATATACAGTAATCCAACCTTCCTTTAGCCAATGAGCTCATATTTTTTCACTTCTTATTTTTTTGAGACGGAGTTTTGCTTTTGTTGCCCAGGCTGGAGTGCAATGGCACAATCTCAGCTCACTGCAACCTGCATCTCCTGGGTTCAAGTGATTCTCCTGCCTCAGCCTCCTGAGTAGCTAGGATTACAGGTGTGCGCCACCATGCCCAGCTATTTTTGAGAAGGAGTCTTGCTCTGTCACCCAGGCTAGAGTGCCGTGGCACCATCTCGGCTCACTGCAACCTCCGGCTCCCAGGTTCAAGTGATTCTCCTGCCTCAGCCTCCCGAGTAGCTGGGATTACAGGCATGCCGCACTGTGCCTGGCTAATTTTTGTATTTTTTAGTAGAGATGGGGTTTCACCATGTTGGTCAGGATGATCTCAAACTCCTGATCTCAAGTGATCCACCCAGCCTTGGTCTCCCCTCCCAAACTGCTGGGATTACAGGCATGAGCCATCACGTCCAACTCACTTTTTAAAGTGCTACATGCTGTCTAAACAATAAATACTATTCTTTACTAGTCTCTTCCCCTCCTTTTTGAGAACTAACAACCTCCAGTCCAGCTCAACAGAAAAGCATCAAGTTCTAAACTGCAGAGATGGGCAAAACTGAGCACTCCCAAATCAGCTTGATTCCCTTCATCTTCCTTCCGTTTCTCTGAATAATTGTCATTTATTTTTCAAACCCCTCCTCCATTGTCACATCCGAAGTGTCTTCCCTAAAATGCTCACCACTCTATACCAAGGGTTGGCAAACTACATCCTGTGGCCCAAATTCAGCTAACCACTTGTCTTAGATAAGTTTTACTGAACAGCTACGCCCATTTGTTTACACTTTGTCTATGGCGACTTTGCTACAAACGCAAGGCTGAGCAGTTGTGACCAAGACCATACAGCCAATACAGCATACAAGATTTATTATTTGGTCCTTTATAGAAAAAGTTTAAAAAAAAAAAGGCCAGGCGTGGTGGCTCACGCCTGCAATCCCAGCACTTTGGGAGGCCCAGATGGGTGGATCACGAGGTCAGGAGTTCAAGACCAGCCTGACCAAGATGGTGAAACCCCATCTCTATTAAAAAAAAAAAAAAAAAAAAGTTTGTTTCTCCTGCTCTATGCTGTCACGAACCTTGCTCACAGGACCACTAGCGCAGAGCGGGGCTTGCCATATTGTTATCACTAAGTTAAATGCTGCTGTCCTTCACAACTCCCAACAAATGTGAGATTCTGGAGGGCAAGAGCAGTGTCTTAATCATCCTGGCATTTCCCAGCACCTTGAAGGGAGAGAGTGAAAGAGGGAAGGCAGAAAAAGGAGAAGAAACAATGACAGTCAGAGACTCAGAGGACCAATCATAAAACAGTTCTCAGAGGTTAAGGGACTAACAAGAGGTCACACATTCATTAACAGCACAGTTGGAAAAACACAGCTGTTTGGGCCAGGTGCAGTGTCACGCCTATGATCCCAGCACTCTGGGAAGCCAAGGCGGTTGGATCATGAGGTCAGAGTTCAAGACCAGCCTGGCCAAGATGGTGAAACCTTGTCTCTACTAAAAATACAAAAATTAGCTGGGCATGGTGGTGGACGCCAGTAATCCCAGCTACTTGGGAGGCTGAGGCAGAGAATCTTGAACCCAGGAGGCAGAGGTTGCAGTGAGCTGAGATTGCACCACTGCACTCCAGCCTGGGCGACAGTGAGACTCCGTTAAAAAAATAAAATAACAAAAACCAAAACTGCTGTTCTTCAAACTCCCTATATCTTACTCCACACTACTTTTAGCATAATGTGTGGACCCTTTAATTTTCCAGCTCAGCTAGAATTTGCTTCAATCTCCGGGTAGTTTCTGATACTTACCTGAGCTAGTCTTAAAAATTCCACTGCTAGAATTTGACTCTACCACTTGTTGGTTCCCTTACCCTACCCCAAGCCTGGTCTCTGCCAGAAAAAGTTGTACTTAGATACCCTTCTCTTAATACTGGAGGAAATACCACCACTGACCCACTCTAATGTGCTTATTTTGAACTGTCTCCACGTCAGGGGTTGGATACAGAGACGGTTGCAAAACACACATGTGGCACAACTCTGCTAGACTCACTTGGGCTCAGCAATTTACCTTTTCAGGAGGGTAACAGTTCTCCCCCTCCCCCTCCCATGTCCTATGAGGCCAAGAAGGTCACCTTGGGAACTAAACTTTTGGCCTAACAAGAGCCCCACTGTGTCAGCATGCTGCCATGCACTATAACCTGAACTGAGTCATGAGTTCTCTAGCCTGTAGCACTGCACCCCCATCATGATTCTGCCAGGTTGACCCCAAAGTTTGAATGCCATTGAATCTAACTTCAAAACACCAATGGGTTTTTTTTTGTTTTTTGTTTTTAGAAAGGGTCTCACTCTGCTGCCCAGCCTGGAGTGTAGTGGTGTGATCATGGCTCCCTGCAGCCTTGATCTCCCCAGTTTCAGGTGATCCTCCCGCCTCAGTCTCCAGACTAGCTGGGACCACAGGCACATGCACCACGCCTGACTAATTTTGTATTTTTTATAGAGACAGGGTCTATGTTGCCCAGGCTGGTCTTGACCTCTTGGCCTCAAGCCATCTACCCACCTCAGTCTCCCAAACTGCTGGGACTACAGGTGTGAGCCACCATACCCAGCAAGTCGGTGACTTTTAAAATGGCAATAAATTATTCCACCATTCTGACTCATTTGACACCACTCACTATTTATCATGCCCCTGGCACTCAGCAGCGATGGGCTCTTCCTCCCCATCTCCCACTTGTGTCTTCATGACACTTCTATGATGTAACAGCTGTCTGCTTAAAGCCAGGTGCAAGTCTTACCAGTGGACTCTCACCAGGGACTGTGGCCCTGGCAACATTTTTTTTGAGACGGAGTCTCAAATCTGTCCCCCAGACTGGAGTGCAGTGGCACTATCTCAGCTCACTGCAACCTCCATCTCCCAGGTTCAAGCACTTCTCCTGCCTCAGCTTCCTGAGTAGCTGAGACTACAGGGGCCCACCACCACACCAGGCTAATTTTTGTATTTTTAGTACAGATGAGGTTTCACCACATTGGCCCGGCTGGTCTCAAACTCCCGACCTTGTAATCCACCGGCCTCAAGGTGCTGGGATTACAGGTGTGAGCCACCACACCCGGCCAGCAACATTTTCTAAACAAGTTAATCAACAGGTTATATCCTTGAGAAGCCAGAAAAACTATCTCTAGCAAAAAAATCTTGCTTGCCCCTAGACAAGCAGTTTTTCCTTCTCACTTTCACATATCTTATACCTCCTACTAAAACATACACAGCTAAATATAGGCTGGCCAGGCCATCTCTGACTCTACAGCAAACCTCAACACATTAGGGTCAAGATATCACCAAGGGCCACGTGCGGCAGCTCATGCTGGTAATCCCAGCACTTTGGGAGGTCACGGAGGGTGGATCATCTGAGCTCCGGAGTTCGAGATCAGCTTGGGCAACATGGTGAAGCCCTGTCTCTACCAAAAATACAAAAAAAAAAAAAAAAAATTAGCCCGGCGTGTTAGTGCATACCTGTAGTCCCAGCTACTTGAGAGGCTGAGGCCCAAGAATTGCTTTAGCACAGGAGGTAGATGTTGCAGTGAGCAGAGATCATACCACTGCACTCTAGCATGGGTGACAGAGTGAGACCCTGTCTCAAAAATATATATAAATAAATAAAAAGATACAACCAAGAGCCCTCCTTTGACTAGGTTCATAAACATAGGCCACCATGTAATAATTATCATATAAATCCCAGGATTTACTGATACTTGGGTTTAACCCTCAAATCACCAAAAAGCCATAGGATTATACTGAATTTTAGCTGTGAAACTGGTAGAATTTAAAATAAAATAATTCCTCCCTCAATGTGACATGATACCTAAAGGTAAACACTGTTAGTTTCTTTTAAAAGTGAACTCTAAAAAAAAAGTGAACCCTAGGCCAGGCGCAGTGGCTCACTTCTATAATCCCTGCACTTTGGGAGGCCGAGGTAGGTGGATCACCTGAGGTCAGGAGTTCGAGACCAGCCTTACCAACACGGGAAGAAACCCTATCTCTACTAAAAATACAAAATTAGCTGGGCGTGGTGGTACATGCCTGTAATCCCAGCTACTCCGGAGGCTGAGGCAGAAGAATCACTGGAATCTGGGAGGCGGAGGTTGTGGTGAGCCGACACCACCACTGCACTCCAGCCTGGGTAACAAGAGCGAAACTCTGTCTCAAAAAAAAAAAAATTAGCTGGGTATGGTGGCACATGCCTATAATCCCAGCTACTCGGGAGGCTGAGGCCGGAGAATCACTTGAACCCGTGAAGCGGAGGTTGCAGTGAGCTGAGATCATGTCATTGCATTACAGCCTGGGCAACAAGAGCAAAACTCCATCTCAAAAAAAAAAAAAAAAAAAAAAGTGAACACTGGCTGGGCGCAGTAGCTCACTCCTATAATTCCAGCACATTGGAAGGCTGAGGTGTGAGGATCACTTGAGGCCAGGAGGTTGAGACCAGCATGGGCAATATAGTGAGACCATGTCTCAAGCCAAAAAACAAAAAAGTTTTTTTTTAATTAGCTGGATGTGGTGGCACACACCTGTAGTCCCAGTTACTCAGAAGGATGAGGCAGAAGGACTGCTTGAGATTGGGAGGTTGAGGCTGCAGTGAGCTATGATGATGTCATTGCACTCCAGCCTGAGCAACAGAGCAAGACCCTGTCTCAAAAACAAAAACAAAGTGAACCTTGTGATTTTTCCATGTTCTCAGCTTTACTAGGCCCCCTATTCCCAGACCTATCTCCAGATAACCATTTTAATTCAGTGGCAGCCAACTCATTTATTACCGGGAGCCAAGGATAAGCCCTTTGAATCTCTTCTTCCTGGTTCCATTTGATCACTTTCTGCTTGTTAATAATGAATAAATGAGTAATAAATGGAGAAAAAAAGCTAGTAACTAGTCTGTGGTTTGGTAAGGGAGGTGAATGCCCAAACTCTATATTACCTGTGCATTTCTATTTTCCATGCTTTGTCTCTTTCCTGCTCACCACCTCTTTCCCCTAATATCTCCTCCAGAAAAGCATTCTCCAACTCATCAAAGTGTTAAGACACAGATATCATTCTGATACGCTGCATGTATTCATCTAAACAAATGATTACCTCCATTGGACTTGGCTGTGTCAACAAATCCCTTCCTAAGTGACTCAGAGGTGGAAAGCACAGCCATTTCAGTTCTGTGACTGCTCATCCTAACCTCCAGGACTCAGAGAAGTGTTTAATTAACTATGCTACTTGATAACACCCCCTTGGAAATTAATGTTAATTCGGATCACCAGAGGTCTCTTAAAACATCTTTTAATAGTAAGATATTACATATTAATGGTATCCTGTATAATTCCGATTTTCCCCAGTCTTTGGGTGGCAAGTTCCAATCTCTGACTGAATGTCAGATGCAATGCTAGCGAGCACTGACAAAGTACTCTAGGTCGTCAAACAAATGTCATTTCATTCAACATCATTTTGTTACGACACTGATGAGGGAAAAAACTGGGGGGCCGGGCGCGGTGGCTCACGCTTGTAATCACAGCACTTTGGGAGGCCAAGGTGGTCCGAATTACCTGAGGTCAGGAGTTCGAGACCTGCCTGGCCAATCTAGTGAAACCCCATCTCTACTAAAATAAAAAAATTAAAATTAGCTGAGTAGACCAGGCACGGTGGCTCACGCCTGTAATCCCAGCACTTTGGGAGGCCGAGGCGGGAGGATCATGAGGTCAGGAGATAGAGACTATCCTGGCCATGGTGAAACCGTGGCCTACTCTACTATAATACAAAAAATAGCTGGGCGTGGTGGTGTGCGCCTGTAGTCCCAGCTACTCAGGAGGCTGAGGCAGAGGAATCGCTTGAATCCAGGAGATGGAGGTTGCACTGAGCCGAGATCACCGAGATCGTGCCACTGCACTCCAGCCTGGTGAAAGAACAAGACTGTCTCAAAAAAAAATATTAGCCAAGCGTGGTAGCAGGCACCTGTAATCACAACTACTCGGGAGGCTGAGGCAGGAGAATCGCTTGAACCCAAGGGGGTAGAGGCTGCAGTGAGCCAAGATCGCACCACTTCACTCTAGCCTGGGCAACAGAGTAAGACCCTGTCTCAAAAAAAAAAAAAAAAAATTTCCCCTACCGCAACCCTACTGTCCTCTTCCAAGCTTCCTCTTACATGCTATTGCTGGAGATAGAAATAAGACTGCTTAGCCTGAAGTGAACTATCATTCGAAAGCAAAACAGGCCAATCTCCAAGAAGTTGCTACTTTATACCTTCCCTAGTTGAGCTATTATTAAGTATTTCCTGTAAAAGCCCTTCTCTTCCATGTCCTGCTAAGTCAGAGTAAACAATTACCTAGTTTATATCAACAGGTTTAATTAAGCAGAGCACTTACTATGTCAGCAAGATGAGCCAACATGTGATGGTACCTTCGACTAAAGTTAAGAGTATACAAGCAGTGCTTCTCCAGACTGCAAGCATCTGAAGCACTACATATTTCAACCGTTTTTCTTCCAGACATCCCAGAATACGTTAGTTCCCTTCCACATGCTTAAACAATCCTCCATCTTAAGAAAAACTCGAGTCTATGCTCTTAAAAATGAGATGAGCTTTTCATGTCATTCATGCAACATATTAATAGCTGCCCAAATCAGCTGTTTTCAGCAACAGGCTCTCTCTTAATTCTTTTTTTTTTTTTGAGTCTGATCTTATTTATTTGTTACTTAAAAAATCTTATTTCTGACTGGATTCAGACTTAGAAGTAGAAGCTCGCAGAGATGAAAGTCTGCGTCTCCTCGCAATTTGTTCCTGGCGCTTCTCTTTAGCCTCCTTCATTCTCTTGGCCAAAAGTTTAGCACATTCTGCAGCCTCTTCCTTATTTTTCTTGGTATGCTGCTTCTTCAGAGCAATATGCCGCCGTTTGTGCTGCAGGACACGTGGAGTAACAAGACGCTGAATCTTGGGTGCTTTGGTCCTAGGTTTCTTACCTTCTTTGTTTAAGCGCTTTCTTACAACATACTGGCGGACATCATCTTCTTTAGAAAGACTGAAAAGTTTGCGGATTCTGCTAGCTCTTTGGGCCCTAGGCGACGAGGCACAGTGGTGTCAGTTAGTCCAGGAATATCCTTCTCTTCTTTTTTTTTTTTTTTTACAATAACCAAGTTGACAACGCTCAGATTAGCATCCACAATGCAACCACGAACTGATTTTCTCTTCTTTCTCCAGTTCTCCTTGGTCTGTAACAGGAATGTCCCTTACTCAGTAGCAGGCGGACACGGCCATGGGTCAAGACACCCTGCTTCCTGGGGAAACCTTGTTTGTCGTTCCCACCACTGATTCGGACCACATAACCCTTCCATTCTTCACCCAGAGCATCAGCAGCAACTTCCGTCGCCATACGCTTCTCATAAGAAGTACGAAGTTTGCGTTCATCGTCCACTTCAATGAGTTTCTGGCAGCCAGTGGCTGGGAAGGAGATGTTCAGCTTCATCTTGAAGCAGCTATCCAGGCTCTCTCTAATTCTAAGTCAATCTCCAAAGAGGAATCACAAAGCATCCTAAAAAGTTGGTTTCAAGGGAAAGCCAATATAGCTTACTCATAAACATCTCTGCAAACGGAGGAATAAACGAAATCCAAAGATAACCCTCCAACCTAATTTTAGTTTTTAGTTTCTGACTCCTCTTCCCAGCAAACCTTTTTCAAGATTTGGCGAGCAGGCCAGACAGTAAGAAAAGTAAAGATTTCTGGTGTTCCCCAAGCTATTACTTCCTGCTGCTTTCCTCAAAGAGTGGGTAATCGGCTAGTTTACAACAATGCTATTAAAATAGGAAAACTGACCAGCAGCAAGCAAAATCCTAAAGGCAAAGATAATCCACAAGCTAACCAAAAGCTATTTCTTTTTCTTTTCTTTTTTTTTTTTCTGAGACAGTTTCACTCTTGTTTCTCAGGCTGGAGTGAAATGGCACAACCTCTGCCTCCCAGGTTCAAGTGATTCTCCTGCCTCCGCCTCCTGAGTAGCTGGGATTGCAGGCGCCTGCCACCACGCCCAGCTAATTTTTGTAGTTTTAGTAGAGACAGATTTTCACCACGTTGGCCAGGCTGCTCTCAAACTCCTGACCTCGTGATCTGCCTGTCTTGGCCTCCGAAAGTGCTGGGATTACAGGTGTGAGCCACCAGCCTGGCCTACCAAAAGCTATTTCTATTTGAGGTTAAATATAAGAAAAGAACTGCTTCTTTTATTTATATATATATATATATATATATATATATATATATATATATATATAATTTATTTATTTATTTTTAGAGACAGGGTTTCACTATGTTGGTCAGGCTAGTCTCGAACTCCTGACCTCAGGCGATCCACTTGCCTCGGCCTCCCAAAGTGCTGGGATTACAGGCATGAACCACCTCACCCAGCCGAGAACTGCTTACACAGCTCCCACTTAACAGTCCCACCCCACACAACCCCTGCCCCTCTAAATAGTGGCACTTGTTGGTCACAAGAGTCAACTTTCTAACTTCAGAAAATCATCTCTCTTTCAGATCTTCACTACTCACTAAAGGTCTATTGACAGACTTCTCATACCCTGTAAACACCCCAAAAATAACTCAGAGCCTACAGAACATACTGTAAGTTTATGTTCTTTAATATACTGGGAATAAATTATTTCACAAGTCTTTTAAATTTTCATAAGCAAATCAAAGACCACCCAAAGAGCTCCTCCCATACTGTAGTAGGAGACATATTACTAAGCCAGGGTTTCAAAACCCTATAGGCTTAAAAGAATAGGACATCCCGTATATGACAACACCCATATGAAACTCAACAGCCCTCCAAATCTGTCCCTGGCCATCACTAAAAACTATGTGGCATTTCCCTGGAATCTGACAAGGCAGGCGCTCCAGATCTGAGGTAACGACATTCACTAGCCTCAGTTACCCTCTATTATTTCAGTTGCCTGAGTGTTTCCTTGCTTTGCTAACCGTAGAGAATACACCACATTCCCAAGAGAGGCAAAGTAATACACATTATTACAAGACTCCTCTAGAGGGAAAAACTTCCACCACACTAATTCAAGAGACTTCATGAAAGGCACCTGCTACTAAAATCGGAGGCATAACTTATTCATCCAACAAATATTTACTAAAAACTCTGTGCAAGGCTCTGTATATTCAATAGCAAACACAACAGGAGTGGTTCCCATTCTTGCAGAATAAAGTTTAGTGAGACAGACACTAGACAAGTAAACAAATACATAATTACCAAAAAGCTATGAATAGGGTAACCTGAGGTCCCAATTTGCCCAGGACACATTAATCTGTACCTGTCGTCCCAGTGTAAAATAAAAGCATTCTCCTTTACTCTCGAAAATGTCCCAGGTTGGACTACAAATGATGGTCACCTTAACTGTGAAGGACAAGGTACTATGAGAGAGAATAATGCTGGCAAATTACTTTAACCTTACGACTTTAGGTGATCAGAGAAGACTTCTTGGAAGATGTGCCATTTAACAAAGTCCTGATTGGTAAGGCTTTTTCCTTCCAGTCATTCTGGAAGGAAAAATGTTCCAAGTACAAGGGACAGCACAGGCTATGACAGGGCTTGGGCGTTATTACTGTTCAACATCAATTTTGACCAAATAAACTGAATTGTCAAAAAAAATGAGGTGGGGCCTGGCATAATAGTTCACACCTGTAATCCCAGCACTTTGAGAGGCTGAGGCGGACAGATCACTTGAGGTCAGGAGTTTGAGACCAGCCTGGCCAGCATGGTGAAAGCCTGGTCTCTACTAGTAATACAAAAATTGTGCCAAGCACAGTGGCTCACACCTATAATCCTAGCACTTTGGGAGGCCGAGGCAGGCAGACTGCCTGAGCTCAGGAGTTCAAGACCAGCCTGGGCAACAAAGTGAAACCCGGTCTCTACTAAAATGCAAAAAATTAGCCAGGTGTGGTTGCATACGCCTGTAGTCCCAGCTACTTAAGAGGCTGAGGCAGGAGAATCGCTTGAACCTGGGAGGCGGAGACTGCAGGGAGCCAAGACTGTGCCACTGCACTCCAACCTGGACAACAAGGGCAAAACTCCATCTCAAAAAAAAATTGGCCAGGTGTGGTGGTACACACCTGTAGTTCCAACAACTCCAGAGGCTGAGGCATGAGAATCACTCGAACCCGGGAGGCGGAGGCTGCAGTGAGCTAAGATCCCACCACTGCACTCCAGCCTGGGCAACAGAGACAGGCTCTGTCTCAAAAATAAATAAAGGCTGGGCACAGTGGCTCACACCTGTAATCCCAGCACTTTGGGACGCTGAAGTGGGTGGATCACCTGAGGTAGGGAGTTCAAGAACAGTCTGATCAACATGGAGAAACCCCATCTCTACTAAAAACACAAAATTAGCCAGGCGTGGTGGCTCATGCCTGTAATCCCAGCTACTCGGAAGGCTGAGGCAAGAGAACTGCTTGAATCCGGGAGATGGAGGTTGCGGTGAGCTGAGACTGTGCCATTGCACTCCAGCTTGGGCAACAAGAGCAAGACTCTGTCTCCAAAAAAAAAAAAAAAAAAAAAAGACTTGGGCAGGCATGGTGGCGCATGCCTATAATCCCAGCTACTCAGAAGGCTGAGGCAGGAGGATCACTTGAGCCCAGGCGTTCAAGTTCAATCTGGGCAACAAAGCAAGGCTCTGTTAACACATAAACAAAAGTGACCTGGGGATTCCCAGAGATCAATTTGTACGTGCAAGATTAAAACATGCTAAGCAAAAAAAAAAAACAAAAAAAAAACATGCTAAGCGTGTAACTGTTAGCTCAAAATTCAAACATAAAGAGAAAAAAGAACCTTAAAACAGTGACTTTCAAACTTTTATAGGTCACGGATCCCTCTGAGAATCTGAAAAACATTTCAGATCTTCATACAGAAAACGCATATATTCACATATGCACACATCCACATACATACAATCTGAGGACGTCCATAGGCAACGCCACCACCCAAACCCCACCATCACCAGAATTTCATCACGTACTCCAAGAATAAAACTTTAAGTTAAAAAAAAAGTCCTCTTTCATAAAGACAAAATCAAGTTCTCAACTTCTTTGACAGTTATTTCTTAAGATCTACTGACAACACCCAGGAATAAACAGAAAAACTAAACACGTATGTGTTAAAAAGAGATCAGAAGAAGCAATTTTAAGTCAATTAAAAAAATGAAAAATAGACAACAATGTATCACCAAGAGTCAATGAGACTTATCTTTCCCAAGATTTTAGAGAGCCAGATTTGCCCGTGGGTCCTTACCTTACTAACATTGAGTGAAGCTAGGGGAGGAGGGGTTTCTGTTCGGTCATTAATTATTTCCACTTCTGAAACATACTGTAAGTTTATAAGCAAGATATCTGCATGGTTGGGCTTTCCACTGGAAGAGGGACATTCTGGTAAGAAAAAAAAGTTAAGGAAAAATAGGACAAGCAGAGGCACTGACACATCCCAAAAGGGGCACAGAAAACACAATTCACACAAGGCTTTAAAAGGCATGCCAGGAGCAAGAGGGCTTTATAAGAATCACAGCTCTCCTCAGGAAATCCCTGCCTGTCACCTTCCTCCTGTCCAAACCTTTGGAAGTCTCGTAAGGAATTCTGTCACCTTCTGTCTACTGGTTTTACGGAGCAGCATAATGCTTATTTAATGCGTTTGTCTTGAACCTATGAATCAGACAAAAGAGCTAGACATTTCTGTTCTTCGTATAATACTCTCTATATCTGCACAGTGTTTTTACTTTTTCAGATGTGAGCTTTCCCATTTTGCAGAGGAGAAATCTACAGCACTGGAAAGGAAATTCACCTAAGGTGGCCCAGCCAGTTAATCCATTCATTCATTCACACACTCATTCCCCAACTATTTAAGCGCCCACTGTATGTCAGCTAAAAATTGAGTAATTCCTAGTTCCAAGACCCTTCCAACTAAACTACTAATGTAAAATGTCTTATTTGTTCCAGGTGCAACCTCTTATTTTTTAAAAAAGCAACTATTCTTGCTGTAATTTGATTCAAAGGACATCTTCCTAAGCTAGAAATCTACAAGCAGTGGTTAAATGAATTAAAATATTTGCCACTCAAAAAGGCAGCAAACTCAGTAGGAAACTTCATTTTGAAAGATGCAATGGCAGGGCACACTGGCTCACGGCTGTCATCCCAGCTACTCAGGAGGCTGAGGCAAGAGAATCGCTTGAACCCGGGAGGCAGAGGTTACGGTGAGCCAAGATGGTGCCATTGCACTCCAGCCTGAGCAACAAGAGCAAAACTCTGTCCAGCCGCCACCACAAAAAAAAAAAAAAAAAAAAAAAAAAGGGCGGGGAGCGGTGGCTCACACCTGTAATCCCAGCACTTTGGGAGGCCGAGGCGGGCGGATCACAAGGGCAGATCACGAGGTCAGGAGATAGAGACCATCCTGGCCAACATGGTGAAACTCCGTCTCTACTGAAAAATAAAATAAAAAATACAAAAATTAGCTGGGCATGGTGGTTTGTGCCAGTAATCCCAGCTACTCAGGAGGCTGAGGCAGGAGAATCGCTTGAAGAAGGCAGTCGGAGGTTACAGTGAGCAGCGATGGCGCCACTGCACTCCAACCTGGCGACAGAGCAAGACTCCATCTCAAAAAAAAAAAAAAAAAAAAATCCATAATGAATTACTCCTCAAAAAAAAAATTGCAATAAACCCACCTGTAGCTCACATAAAAGGGGAAGCCGTGGCACATTTATTCCAACAAGGAAGTGTTTCATTTCCAAGACTGAGTTTCCTGGAATAATTCAGAAGTCATTTCCACCCCCAAAGAAGCAGGCCACCTTTTCCAATCAGTTTAACATTGCTACTTTCAAAAGGGAGGCTGCTATTACGTAAAAGTAAGGACTCCATGTGCTGGACTGAGCAAGGGAGCATGAGAACTTCACTCTTTTACCTGTAATTCACACATCCCCAACCCACATAAGCCCCTGAAAAACGTGGCAAGCCCTCTCTGGACCAGGTTTCCAATGCAAACATCCCCTAAACAGCAATTTCCAAATGACCGAGAAGCCTAAAAATCAACACAGACCCCCACCACACATACACACTCATCAGCGAAACAAACCACGATCCCCAGTTCAGATACAAACTCTGCCCTGCGCTTACTCTCCCCCAAAACAGGCAAGGACCATTTGGTCACCATCCCACTGCCTTTCTTGGACAAAATCCCATGAGTGGACATGCCCTCCTAAATTCCATACCTTTGCCCTACCAGCAGTTCCTTACCCCTACACACCCCTCCCCATAACATTTTACCCGCCCCTCCTTTCCATCCGGGCTCCAATCCACCAGCCCCCTCCCACTACCACCCACTCTCCTAATCACCGTGTCCCCTCTAATAACGTTCCCCCCGAAAAGCCATCCCCGTGTCATGCTCTCCTCCACCCCTTGATCCTTGGTCGGGCCCCAGCTCCCGCAAGGGGTGAGAGACAGGGTCCCCAAAGCTGACCGAAGGACCCGCGGGAGGGGGAGGGGAGCTCAAGGCCGTGCGCATGCGCCCCGGGCGCCGCGGTAGCCGGTCGCCCCTAGGCCCGGAGAGAGCCCCGGCCGCCGCCGTCGTCCCCCGCACCCCGACCACCGCACCTACACGCCGGCCCGGCCTCGGGCTCCACGCAGGGAAGGATACTTAAAGCCAGCATTTTGGACTGGTAGTCGAAGGCTACCACCTCGCCCTGCAGCCGCTGCTCCTGGCACGTCCGGCACGACACCTGGCTCCCAACGCTGAAGTACTCACCCGGAGGAGCCGCCATCTTGGGAGTGCAGCCGCGGCCGGCGGCGGCGGCGGCAGCAGCGGGCGAAAGCCGGGCCCCCAGTGAGCGCCGCGACGCAACGCGACGCACGGAGCGTGCTTCCGTCACACGCCGGGGCGTGGCCTGGTGCTGGGTGGGGCGAGAGCCTAGGTAGACTAGGAAAGAAGAGGAAATAAAGGGGAATCTGAAAAATAATATTTGTATAGCTGCGTCCGCTCGGTTAAGTGCTTGTAGAGTCTATTTTAGAAGTTAAGGATAAATGATCTACGTGGAATGAAAAGGGGGAAGAGGAAGGAGCTGTAGTCTCCATTATATGCACACCTTGAACACAACAGTTTAATGAATGAATTTTATTAAATAATTTATATTATCCCCATTTTGCATATGAGGAATCAGAGCCTCAGAGGACTTAACGAAACTTGGTCAAGATGATTATAACGGCCGGGTGGGTGGCTCACGCCTGTAATCCCAGAACTTTGGGAGGCCAAGGGGAGGTGTAAATCACCAGCGGTCAGGAGTTCGAGACCAGCCTGGCCAACATGGCAAAACCCTGTCTCTACTAAAAATACAAAAATTAGCTGGGCGTGGTGGCGCGTGCCTGTAATCCCAGCTACGAGGGGTGCTGAGGCAGGCGGATTACTTGAACCTCGGAGGTGGAGATTACAGTGAGCCGAGATCATTCTCTGCCACTCCAGCCTGGGAAACAGAGCAAGTCTCCGTCTCAAAAAAAAAAAAAAAAAAAAAAAAAGATGATTATAACTACAGAGTGATAGTGGAAAGAACATTGGCTGTGAAGTTAGATAAGCCGGAATCAGAATTTCAGGTCAGCTTACTAAATTACGTGACCTTGAGCAAGCAAATTACCTGATCCTGTTTCTTCATAGGCATTTATATTGTCACTTCTTGAGCATCTATCTAACAGCCCTTTGAGGTAGGAATCAATGTCCTCCTTTTACAGAAACTAAGTTTTAGACTAAACTTGGCCACGCTTGCACAACTAGCAAAAACAGTCTGCCTATTTCCAAAGATGGTGCTATTTACTGCTATACTAGATTGGATAATAATACCTACCTCAAAGGAGGTTTAAATGTGATAACACGTATATGTGCATGGCATATACTAGCTCTTTAATAAATAGTAGTTCCCCCTTAGTCATCCATCATTCTTTGAAATCAAGACACTTCCCCTTCTCCCTTTTTGCCCTCTCCCCCAGAAAGCCAGGCAAAAGGCAGGAATGAGGAGCAGCGAACACTGACAAAAAGGGGCTTGGAGGAGGGGTTTTGCACCCCTGCCCTTTCATGTCCATCTGATACACAAAACAGTCATTTTCGGGCCGGGCGTGGTGGCTTACGCCTGTAATCCAAGCACTTTGGAGACCAAGGTGGGCGGATCACCTGAGGTCGGGAGTTCAAGACCAGTCTGACGGACATGGTGAAACCCCATCTTTAAAAAAAAAAAAAAAAAAAACAGTCATTTTCTTAATCTATGTAAAGGACTATGCTGATGCATTTTCAAGCCCTGTTACCACCAATTGCCGTAGGTAATCTGTAACTCACCCACCCCTCACTGTAGAAATTTTGGAGCCTTGCTTCCTGTATGAGAAATAGGTTGACCTTTTTCTAGTCCGAGAGGGAGGCAAAGGGCCAGTCTTGGCGCAGCTTAACCTGAACAAAGTTCAAAAGTATTTCCCTCCCCCTCCAAGAAACATAAACTTCCTGGTGTTGGAGGTATTGGTACAATCATTGTAATAGGAATAAAAATTCTGCTCCTTTATATTGTGCTTTTTCAGATAACTTTTTTTTTTTTTTTTTGAGACAGCGTCTCACCCTGTCGCCCAGGCTGGACTGCAGTGGCACCATCTCGGCTCACTGCAACCTGTGCCTCCCAGGTTGAAGCGATTCTCCTGCCTCAGCCTCCTGAGTAGCTGAAATTACAGGTGTGAGCCACCTTGCCTGGCTAATTTTTGTACTTTTAGTAGAGATGGGGTTTCATCCTGTTGGCCAGGTTGGTCTTGAATACCTGGGCTCAAGCAATCTTCGCCTTGGCCGGCCTGTCAAGTGCTAGGAGTACAGGCATGAGCCATTGTGGCCAGCCTCAGAAAACTTTCATGCCTCTCATCCTTGTTCTGGCCTCCATAACAAATCATACATAATCACCATTCCAGTTGTCCGCTTTTTATATGAAATCGTGATTATATAGCACTGAAATCTCCTTTGACATGATAAAAAAAAGAAGAAATCGTGATTACAGGTTTTCATATATGACTTATAGGCGCCACTAGGAAGTGAAAATCTGTGCTGAGACCTGAAGAATTAGCAAGGAAAGAAGGTGGCCATGTTCCAGGCAGAGGGTACTGCATGGGTCAGGACCCCTAGGAGGAGAGAACTTGGCAATCTCAAGGAATGTATAGCTCAGAAATATTTTAAACTGGAGTGTGGGAATAGGGTGGTGAAGGTTGAGGCTAGATCCAGGGCAAACTTTCCAAGATTCAGTAAGAAAATGTAGACTTTCTCCTTGGGCAATTAATTAAAAAACATCTAGCAAGGCAGTGAACTAAGATTTATGCCCAGCTTCCCTCCCCTATACCTTTTTTTTTTTTTTGAGACGGAGTTTCACTCTTCTTGCCCAGGCTGGAGTGCAATGGTACGATCTTGGCTTACAGCAACCTCCGCCTCCCAGGTTCAAACAATTCTCCTGCCTCAGCCTCCTGAGTAGCTGGGATTATGGGCATGTGCCACCACATCCGGCTAATTTTGTATTTTTAGCAGAGAAAGGGTTTCTCCATATTGGTCAGAGTGATCTCGAACTCCTGACCTTTGGGAGGCCTGCCTTAGCCTCCCAAAGTGCTAGGATTACAGGCATGAGCCACCACACCAGGCCTCCTCCACTTTTTAAATTAGTGATATTAATATCTTTCAGAGAAGACACAGATTTACATTCTCATTTTAATCTACCTATTAGAAAACTTTTAAAGAGCCGGGCGCGGTGGCTCAAACCTGTAATCCCAGCACTTTGGGAGGCCGAGGAGGGCAGATCACCTGAGGTCAGGAGTTTGAGACCAGCCTGCCCAAATTTGGGAAATCCCATCTCTACTAAAAATACAAAAATTAGCTGGGCATGGTAGGGTGTGCCTCTAATCCCAGCTAATGGGGGGCTGAAGCAAGAGAATTGCTTGAATCCAGGAGGCAGAGGTTGCAGTGAGCTGAGATTGTGTCACTGCACTCCAGCCTGGGCAACAAAGTGAGACTCCAACTCCAAAAATAAAGAGAAAAAGAAATTTAGCCGTGTGTGGTAGCACAGGCCTGTAATCCCAGCTACTAGGGAGGCTGAGGCAGGAGAATCCCTTGAACCCGGGAGTCAGAGGTTGCAGTGAGCCGAGATCACGCCAATGCACTCCAGCCTGAGCTACACGAGCGCAACTCCTTCTCAAAAAAAAAAAAAAAAAAAAAAAAAAAAACTTTTCAAGAACAAAGTTGATAGAGGTAGGAAGAAACTAAGGAGACACTGTTCGACCGTCTTCTAGGCAGGACCTCGCCTAGAATAGCTGAGATTTCTGTTTTCTGTGTGTCGTGCCAATCCTCTTCCCATACCAACACTGTTCTATTCTCTTGGTTTCATCTGCCTAAGCAGGGTTTTGGATGGCAGGAGGATGGGGGTGGGGGGAAGCAAGGGAAGAACTGGGAAGAAGTGTGACTTTGCACTATATGTGAGAATTCGCCTTTTTAGGGAAGACCCCTCAAAATCAATAGATTTATCTGTCAGCCTCCAAATTAATAGAGGGCAAATTAGAGAAGGAGCGTCTTGAGCTGGGGGAGGAAGGGGTGAACTGATTATCGGTGTTTGCAAATTTAGGATCCCACATCCCACTTCAGCTCCCAGGAGGAGGGGCGTCTACTGCCTTTTCTCCAAAGGATCTGTTTTTTTGTTTTGTTTTGTTTTTTTGAGACAGAGTGTGGCTCCGTCGCCAGGCACCAGGCTGGAGTGCAGTGGCGCGATCTCGGCTCACTGTAACCTCCGCCTCCCGGGTTCAAACAATTCTCCTGCCTCAGCCTCCGAAGTAGCTGGAGCTACAGGCGCGCGCCACCACACCCAGCTAATTTTTGTATTTTTAGTAGAGACGGGGTTTCACCATGTTGGCCAGGATGGTTTCGATCTCTTGACCTCGTGATCCACCGGCCTCGGCCTCCCAAAGTGCTGGGATTACAGGCGTGAGCCGCCGCGCCCAGCCCCCTTTTTTTTTTTTTTTTTTGAGGCGGAATTTTTGGCTCTTGTCGCCCAGGCTGGGCGACATCTCGGCTCACTGCAACCTCCGCCTCCCAAGTTCAAGCGATTCTCCTGCCTCAGCCTTCCGAGCAGCTGGGATTATAGGCTCCCGCCGCCACGCCCGGCTAATTTTTTGTATTTTTAGTAGAAACGGGTTTCGCCATGTTGGTCAGGCTGGTCTTGAACCCCTGACCTCAGGTGATCCACCCCCCCTCGGCCTCCCAAAGCTGGGTTTACAGGCGTGAGCCACCGCTCCCGGCCTTTGCTGTTGTTTTTTTTGATGGTTAGCGGTACTGGAGAAGAGAGGTCCGGTCGGGAAAGAATCCTGGCCCTGGAGATTACACATCCGCCTTCGCATGAGCAGAACGGACGCTGGGAGTGCCGGCCGCTCTCGGGTTAGTCTGTCCCCTGACCCGGAACCGCACCGGTGCCGCCACTCACCGGCTGCCCACGTGCCGGCTACAGCCGCCACGTGGGGCCCTGAGGAAACGCCTTTAAAAAGGTTTGTCCCTACGCTGCCCAGTACGGAGGAAAACCGGAGGAGAGCACAGGAGGAAACTGTACTGGCTGGAGGCCGGACTTGCAGGAGCCCGGGACTGCCTGGGGCGGAGCTTGGTGGCGACAGCTAGCGGGGGAGGGCGGGGCCTGGGACTCTGAAGGGTGGGCTTTGGAGAGCAGCTGGCCGACTCTACATCGTCGGTTGGACTCTTCGGCTTCCGCCCGGAGCAAGCCCCGGAAGCTGGGTCGTCATGGAGTCCACGCTGGGCGCGGGCATCGTGATAGCCGAGGCGCTACAGAACCAGCTAGCCTGGCTGGAGAACGTGTGGCTCTGGATCACCTTTCTGGGCGATCCCAAGATCCTCTTTCTGTTCTACTTCCCCCGCGGCCTACTACGCCTCTCGCCGCGTGGGCATCGCGGTGCTCTGGATCAGCCTCATCACCGAGTGGCTCAACCTCGTCTTCAAGTGGTGAGACAGCGAAGCCCTCCGGCGTCCTGGTCCCCGCCCCCGAGGGCCCTGAGTCATGTGTAAGCCCTGGTCTCTCTCAGCAGCTGTCTTAGGGGCCTTCCCACCCCTACTCTAGTCCCTAATTTTTTCCCTTTGAGCATCTTTGTGCAGCTTGTACTCAAACCTCAGAGTTCACCCATCCTACTCATTGGACCAGTGTTCTTCAAACTGGTCTGATAGAGAAATCACCTAAGGGGGGTGTCTAAAATGTAAATATCCCATCCTCATCTCACACTTACTGATTTAGAAACTCCAAGGGGTTAGGAATTTATTTTTTATTTTTATTCTTTTTGTTTTTTGGGGAAAAATATATATATTCCCAATATATTATACTCTCTCTATATATATTCTCTATATATCTATATATAGATATATGGATAGAGAGACAGAGAGAGAGACGGAGTCTTGCTCTGTCACCCAGACTGGAGTGCAGTGGCACGATTTTGGCTCACTGCAACCTCCGCGTCCTGGGTTCAAGCCGTTCTCCTGCCTCAGCCTTCCCTGTAGCTGGGATTACAGGCGTGTACTACCGCGCCCAGCTACTTTTTGTATTTTTAGCGGCGGGGTTTCACCATGTTGGCCAGGTTGGTCTCGAACTCTTGACCTCGTGATCTGCCCACCTCAGCCTCCCAAAATGCTGGGATTACTGGTGTGAGCCACTGCACCTGGAGGGAATTTATATTTTAACAAATACCTATGGTGATTTAAGTGGAGAGTTCTACCTCTCAACTCACTTTTTCATTCATCTATTCATTCATTTGCTATAATTTTTCAGAAGCATGCTTAGTGCTGGGCATCACAGTAGCTGCTAAGGACAGAGACACCTTGCAGATTAACGTGTGGTCCTTGGACCACGTGCAAGGGCATAGGCAGCACTTGAAAACTAGCTAGAAATGCAGACTCTCAGGTCCAGGGCCAGAGCTACTGAATCAAAATCTACATTTTATCAGGGTCCCCAGTTGATTCCCTGTGTGTGTGCAGTAAAGTTTGGGCTAAAGCTCTGCTTTCCAGGGAACACTTTCCCTTCTTTCTCCTTCATTCACTAGTAGATGACTCTTCACACTGAAACTTAGAAACCAGGAAGCCCAGGGTCATGGGTAAAGGCCCTGTGGCCCTTGGGGCTGGGCATGCAGCCACAACTCCCTTCTATTGCCAGATCCCCAGCCTGGGGGAAGAAAGGGAGGCTCATACTAGGTATTTCAATGGGCTGCAATGACTTGCTGAAATGGCCTCATCCTTACGGTAAAGGGAACCACAGTGGTCTCTTCAGTTCCTTCTTGCCTAATTGCCCTTTGCTTTGTGCTCTCTCCTCCCTCAAAGTCTATAAGCCTCCCTCTCTAGTCCTTGTCCCCCAAAGATCACAATCTCCCCCCAGACATTATTATTATTGAGCCGGAGTCTTGCTGTGTCACCAGGCTGGAGTGCAGTGGTGCAATCTCAGCTCACTGCAACCTCCACCTCCTGGGTTCAAGCGATTCTTCCGCCTCAGCCTCCCGAGTAGCTAGGACCACAGGCATGTGCCATCACGCCCGGCTAATTTTTGTATTTTTAGTAGAGACGCAGTTTCACCATGTTGGCCAGGATGGTCTCGATCTCTTGACCTCGTGACCTCGTGATCCGCCCACCTCGACCTCCCAAAGTGCTGGAATGACAGGCGTGAGCCACTGCACCTGGCCTCCCCCCAGACATTATTAATATCCCCCAAGTGGCAAAGCCCCTATTCATTTTCTTTTCTTTCTTCCTTTTTTTTTTATTTTTATTTTTATTTTAATGACGGAGTTTTGCTCTTGTCGCCCAGCCTGGAGTACAATGGCGAGATCTTGGTTTACTGCAATCTCTGCCTCCTGGATTCAAGCGATTCTCCTGCCTCAGCCTCCCAAGTAGCTGGGATTACAGGTGCATGCCACCACACCCAGCTAATTTTTGTATTTTTAGTAGAGACGGAGTTTCTCCATGTTGGCCACGCTGATCTCAAACTCCTGACCTCAGGTAATCCACCCACCTTGGCCTCTCAAAGTGCTGGGATTATAGGTGTGAGCCACCATGCCTGGCATTCTTTTTTTTTTTTTTTGAGATGGAGTCTCTGTCTCCCAGGTTCAAGTGATTCTCCTGCCTCATCCTCCCAAGTAGCTGGGATTACAGGTGCCTACCACCCGCCTGGCGAATTTTTGTATTTTTAGTGAGGGGGGGTGGGTTCACCATGTTGGCCAGGCTGGTCTCAAACTCCTGACGTCAAGTGATCTGCCTGCTCAGCCTCCTAAAGTGCCAAGATTATAGGCGTGAGCCACCGCGCCTGGCACCCCCATTCATTTTCTAAGTGAGCACTTGATGTATACTAGGCTCAGTTTTCAGAGGCAAGAGGCAAGTGCCTTCTGTATCTTCCTTCCCAGCATGCCGCTTCCTGCCATCATCTCATTTGCTATCCCATCTTTTCTCTTCCTGGCCACAGCAGCCTCTTCAGTGTGTGGTTTCCCAGGGCCCAGCCAAGCACTTGTTCGACCAGAGAATTTTGAAATTTTTTTGTCCTCCTTATTCTTTTTCAACCTCCTGTGTCCATTTCCTACTCCCATTTTCAGACATGAGAGGCTCACATAAATAATTTAGATGTGGATAATTCAGGCTGTAACTAGGGACATGGGGGCAGGGGTAGTAGGAGGGTTAGTGAAGGAGAGAGAACTGGGTCCTGGGCTCTCTATGGATGATAAGAGCTGGCTCTTCAGTGAAAGGGGATAGAGTGGGACGGCTGAGTATCGCAGAGCGCACACACACGCTTGCCACAATCTCTTGCCTCTGTATCAGTTTTTTTTTTATTCACTTTTTTTCTGTTTTCTGCTCCATCACCAGGCTAGAGTACAATGGCACGATCACAGCTCACTGCAGCCTCCACCTCCTGGGCTCAAGTGATTCTTCCCACTTCAGCCTCTGAAGTAGCAGGGACTACAGGTGCACCCCAAGATGCCTGGCTAATTTTTGTAGTTTTTCTAGAGATGGGGTTTTGTCATGTTGCCCAGGCTGGTCTCGAACTCCTGGGCTCAAGCGATCTACCTGCCCAGCCTCCCAAGTAGCTGGGACTAAAGCTGAGCACCACCACTTCTAGCTAATTTTTTTTATTTTTGTTGAATCTGGGTCTTGCTATGTTGCTCAGGCTGGTCTTGAACTCCTGGTATCAAATGATCCTCCAGCCGAGGCCTCCCAAAGTACTGGGATTACAGTCATAAGCCACTGTACCTGGCCCCAGGCTAGTTTTTAAAAATATTTCCACAGGCTTTGAGGGTTAAAGGAAAAAAGAAAATAAATAGTGTGCTTTCTTCCTCCTGTTCTAAGGTAGAAAACCATGGCAAGGTATCCATGGATACCTTGAGAGCAACGTACAGAATCGGAGCCCCTTTTTGACTTCATCCCTCAGGCCCTCCGGGGTACTCCGTGTCCTGCTCCCCTTGCATCTCCCTGGCTGTGTGTGCATGTGGAAAGTCATCTTGCATCTGTTCTCTTCCAGGTTTCTGTTTGGAGACAGGCCCTTTTGGTGGGTCCATGAGTCTGGGTACTACAGCCAGGCTCCAGTCCAGGTTCACCAGTTCCCCTCTTCTTGTGAGACTGGTCCAGGTGGGAAGCCTCAAACATCCTCCCTTTCCCAGTGTGGTTAGGATTCAGGTGAACATTTCAGAGTACTTTTCAGCCTGGGGTGGCCCAACCATAGGTCTAGCCTCCCAATTACTGGCCCAGAGAACAAAGGAGCCCCAGAGAGACCAAGCTGAGTTATGGGAGGAGGGCACTCATGCTATGTACCAGCTGCCCACCTTGTATAGAGTACAGCCAAGAGACACAGGTCAGGATAGAAGCCTGAGCGCAGTGACCTCAGGTGGCAGTAAAAAGGCCTCAGAGCAGAGCGAGCTATGGATCAGTGCCGGGAAAAGCTCTCTTCTCAGCCAGGAGAGGCAGCTGTATTATTGGGGCATCACCAGAGGCCCTGGGTTCTGCCTCCATCTTCTCACCACGAGCTTCTGGATTCGTTGGCAGGCAGCCCTTCTGGACACTGCATGATCACAGGAGCAGCCCTCTGGCCCATAATGACAGCCCTCTCTTCACAGCTGGCCACTCGGACCCGCAGGTATACCCTTGGCATTGCCCACCATTGGGAACAGGGCTGATGGCACCATGTACCTAAAAGACCCAGCAGCATAGCAGCCTGGGAGCTGGAGTTCTGGGGTCCCTGCGGTGTGTGGTCAAGCCATGGGGTAGCTGGGTGCTACAGGAGGCCGAGCTGTGTATGGACGCACTCTGAGCTCCTTGCCTCTCTTCTTTCTAGCCGCTGGGTAAGGGTGATGCCTAGCCTGGCTTATTGCACGTTCCTTTTGGCGGTTGGCCTGTCGCGGGTCTTCATCTTAGCACATTTTCCTCACCAGGTGCTGGCTGGCCTAATAACTGGTGAGCAATGGGGCAACGGGGTGGGCTGAGAGGATGCCTTTGGCAGTGGGAGGATCAGTCTGGGATCTTCCCAGCTTCTGTAGAGCCCACCCCAGAGGCCTCCCTTATATCTCAGTTTGTTCTCTTGCCAAGCTGCACTGCAGCTGGGGGTGGGGGCGGGGGAGGGTCATATCCCTAAACTCCTTGAAGCTGCTGTCACTCCACTCTCCTAGGCGCTGTCCTGGGCTGGCTGATGACTCCCCGGGTGCCTGTGGAGCGGGAGCTGAGCTTCTATGGGTTGACCGCACTGGCCCTCATGCTAGGGACCAGCCTCATCTATTGGACCCTCTTTACACTGGGCCTGGATCTTTCTTGGTAAGTCTCACTTTGAAGCCTGGATGGGCTGGGCCCTGTCCTGTCTTGCCTGCACCTACCTGGTGGGTCTCTGGTGTATTATAGCTGAAAAAGGACACATTACCTATTCACATAGACCCTTACAGGCACAAAGCAGAACACAGGAGTGGGCCCCAGGGGCAGATGGCCAAGAGCCAGTGGCCTTCTACGTTCCAGTCTCTCCTGGCAAGGACTCTTCTTTCCCACAGGTCCATCAGCCTAGCCTTCAAGTGGTGTGAGCGGCCTGAGTGGATACACATGGATAGCCGGCCTTTTGCCTCCCTGAGCCGTGACTCAGGGGCTGCCCTGGGCCTGGGCATTGCCCTGCACTCTCCCTGCTACGCGCAGGTGCGTCGGGCACAGCTGGGAAATGGCCAGAAGATAGCCTGCCTTGTGCTGGCCATGGGGCTGCTGGGCCCCCTGGGCTGGCTGGGCCACCCCCCTCAGGTCAGCCTCTTCTACATCTTCAATTTCCTCAAGTACACCCTCTGGCCATGCCTAGTCCTGGCCCTCGTGCCCTGGGTAGTGCACATGTTCAGTGCCCAGGAAGCAGCGCCCATCCACTCTTCCTGACTTCTTGTGTGTCTCCTTCTTTCCTTTTTCTCCCACAAAAGCCAATGCTCTGTGACCACCACTCTCCAGGAGGCAGCCCCATGCCCTTCCAGCCCCAAAGCAGGCCCTCCTCTCCCCTAAATCTGCTTTCCCACCACCTGGTCTTAGCCCCAAAGATGGGCCTTCTCTCTCCCAGAGTAGCTGGTCCTCCCTCTTCCTTTCCTCTCACGCCCCCAAAGAGCAAAGGCAACAGCAAGACCAGCGGGTTCCTGCAACACTGTGAGGGGCAGCTGGGGGGGGCCCCAATAAAGCCCTCGAATACTTTGAGATTCCTTTCTTGCCTGTGCGCACCTCCCCATAGGCCTTGCCTGTGTGTGCACAAGCGGAACCCTTGCCAGGCTGCTCCAGCGGTCTCTGTGCCACCTCCAGCCTTGTTTCCAGGGGCAGAGAGGCAGGAAAGGAGAGGGCTGTAAACTCAGGTGAGACCTCTTGGCCCCTGGATCCCCTGCCTCATCACTGCCTAGGCCACATGAGAGGTCCCATGAGATGCTCTGACTATATTCAGTGTAACCCTGACTTTCACCTACAGGACAGATCTTGCGCCCCAACCTCCAGTTTCCTAAATTGGCTTCTAGTCCAGGGGCTGGAGCAAAGAGTACTGTTTTTGGCTGGGAAGGACGATGAGAACCTCTACTCCATTTGGGAGCCCAGAGAATAGAGACATTGGCCCCAGAAGGCACTGCCAGAAACAAGTTTATTTACACAAGGACACACAGTGTAACGGGTTACAAAATACTTAACTGAAATCCATATCCAGGGAGACAAAGCAAGGAGTGGGTTTACATGAGAACCAGACCAGCCACAGGGAGAGGGTGGGCAAGGGGCCCGGAGCCTGGGGCTCAGCAGAGGCCTGGTACACTGGGCCTAGCCCCGTCCCCCGTCCCCCCAGGAGGATCTAAAACATACAACACACAGTGCACAACAAACCAATGAATCGATGGTGCTGGGGCTCCTGCCCCTCCCCCTGGCTCCCTCAACCCTGCTCAGGCCCCCAGTAGGATAATAAATATGTAAACAGATTGGTGGGGCCCTGGGGATGGGAGGAGAGAAAGTATATGTGGTACTGGGGAGGAGGAGGGAGGAAGAGTCAGCCCCTTAGGAGCCACTTCCCATCTTTGGTTTCCTACAGGCTGGACAGCATTCCCCGGAAGCCTTGTAGGCCCACATCCCCTGGCAGGTATCCTGGGAAAGAGAAGGGGCAGCACCCAGCCCCCTCCTGATCTTAGCTCCCTTGGGCTTGGGACCAGCAAAGGGAGCCCAAGAGGTATGGAAGCTCCAGTGGAGGGCCAACTCCTGGATCCCTGGGTTCTGGCCTTACCCCTTCTAGAACCCCCACTCTCACCATCCCTAGGCTCCAAAGCAAAAGGCCCCAGGAGGGAGTGAGCCCCTGCCCCTTCTCCCTCCAGCATGCTGGATGGCTAGGGAAAGCTAGTCCTGACAGCAGCAGGGCTCTCACCAGCCTGGAACCCCCCTGCAGGGACCACCTTCTCCCCCTGCCCAGGCTGAGCCAGCAGAGGGACAGGGAGGCCATCCAAGTAAGGTGGGGGAGCAGGCCTGGTTCTGCAGCTCCTCCTGGGCCCTGAGAACCCAGGAATCCAGTCCTCTCCTTCCCCCACACACTTTTCGCCCTCTCAGCCGCGGGGAAGGGGAAGCAGGCCCTGAAGAGTGTGAGGCAAGATAGCCCTGCTCACAGACCGCAGCCATGGCTTGGGCACCAGCCTCCCATCAGTGCTGAGACCAAGGAGGAGGAGGAAAGGGGTCTGTGCAGAGATGGAGAGGACGAAAGAAGGGGAAAAGGTGGAGGATCGTAGGGTGGGTGCCACCTCCCTTCCACTCTGCATCTTAGTAGTGGACCCTCCAGATCCACCCCGAGGCTAGAGAAGGGAGGAGGGTGAAATTAAGGCATTTCCCCCCCAAGTCAGCTGAAACCAAGGCACCGACTCTCCTGTTCCCTCCTCACTCAGGGGGGCCCCAGAACTGGAGGTTACTGTCTGGGTCCCGTGTCCACCTTGAGCTGGCCCAGGCTCCAAGGGGGAAAAGGACAGAATGCAGGAAAATGGGTGGAGGGACACCTGGGTCAGGGCTGGGAAGACACCCCCCACCCCCTGTGGAGGGAGCAGGCTTCTGGAGCTGAGGTGGAGGCCACAGGGCTGGGGGCCTGAGGCAGCATGGAGGAGCAGGAGGGACAAGGCTTAGAGACCCCACACGGCACACCTTGTTGAATGTGTGACTTTTTGTTTTTAATAGAAAAAATAAACAAAATCACAATGGTGAAGCCCAGAGGGCCGGGGGCCGGGGGCCGGGGCGTCACGGGGCAGGCTCCTGCTCCATGGGCTCCTCTGCCGGCCTGTTGGGGACAAACACAGGGGAGGGGGTTGAGTTGGGCACACCAGTAGGGGCGAGGGCAGAGAGGCAGCAGGGGTGCTGCTTACCTGGGGCTGTGCTCCCGGGCTGCAGCAGCCTGGGCCTGCTCGGCCCCCACCGACAGCAAAGCCATGGCGCTCACAGTCTCAGCCTCCTCGGTCTCACCCGCCTGGGCCTCCCGCAGGGAACGGCCCAGACCAGCGGCGAACTTCTGCACACAGCTCCAGTGTTTGCCTGTGGATGAGAGACAGGCAAGGGGTCAGGGAGGGCAGACGACACCCACATGAACTGCTCCAGCCCTGGTGCTCCCACAAGCTCCGCCCCGCTTGGCCGCCTGAGCCCCTCCACGAGTCCTCACGCACTCTGGATCTCGATGACTTTCTCTAGTGTGGCCACTGCATTGATGTTGGGCTTTTGCTGCAAGACTGCCTCGTCCAAGGGCTGCAGCTGGCAGGGGAAAGAAGAGAAGGCTTAGGGTGGGGAGTAGGGTTGCAATACGTACCCTTCTAACTGCCCCGCTCGGCCCCAAATATCCCTCATGACAGGGGCAAACATGGTCTTTTTGGACGAACCCATACTCAGAAAGCCATCCCTGGCCATTAGCTATTCCTTAGGACCAAGGAAAAGCTTCCTAAGGGGCTCCCAGTGCTGGCTGGCCCCTCAGCCCCCTGGCCTGCCACCTCCCAGCCCCTTCCCCACCCCTCACCTCTACACTGAGCAGAGCCGAGACACAAGCCTCAGAGGCATCACAGATGGCGGTCAAGTCGTGGCCTCCCTCCAGGGCCAGCACCACCCGGCCCTCTGCCAGGGTCATCAGCTGCCTGGTCAAGTGGCCAAAACCTTTGGGGATGGGTGAAGGGAGGAGGATGAAATGGTAAAAGGTATTCAATTCAAGAGTCAGTAAGAAAAGGAGACAGAAAGAAACAGGAGAGGCGTGGTGGCTCACGCCTGTAATCCCAGCACATTGGGAGGCCAAGGTGGGTGAATCACTTGAGGTCAGGAGTTCCAGACCAGCCTGGCCAATATGGTGAAATCCCATCTCTACTAAAAAATATATAAAAATTAGCCAGCCGTGGTGGCACACACCTGTAGTCTCACCTATTCGGGAGGCTGAGGCAGAAGAATCGCTTGAACCCGGGAGGTGGAGCTTGCAGTGAGCCAAGATCGTGCCACTGCACTCCAACCTGGGCGACAGAGCAAGACTCCATCTCAAACAAAAAGAAAAAGAAAAAGACAAGAGGTGGGACAAATAGCACAAAATATGATGGCAGATATAAACTCTAATAGATCCTTAATAAAATACAATGGTGGCCAGGCACGGTGGCTCACACCTGTAATCCCAGCACTTTGGGAGGCCGAGGCAGGTGGATCACAGGAGACTGAGACCATCCTGGCCAACATGGTGAAACCCTGTCCTTATTAAAATACAAAAAATTAGCCACGCGTGGTGGCGTGTGCCTGTAGTCCCAGCTACTCGGGAGGCTGAGGCAGGGGAATTGCTTGAACCCGGGAGGCAGAGGTTGCAGTGAGCCGAGATCACGCCACTGCACTCCAGCCTGGGCAACAGAGCGAGACTCCATCTCAAAAAAAATAAAAAATAGTAAAATAAAATACAATGTCAATGGGCTAAATGCCCTATCACAGTCAAAACATTAACAGACTGGCTAAAGACTCTGATGACCAGCTGCTTTCAAGGAGCATCACTGCCAACACCAGGGACCACAAGCTCCGTGACTACAGCTCCCGCAGTATGAATCCTCTACCTTCTGCTACGCCGCTTCCACCTGCCAGCCCCTCGAGTCCAAGGTTGGCAGAGGACGAGCTGGGGGAGTCAAGATGATTCCAAGTCTAGGCCCTGCCCCTGCTTTCCCCCATCCCCTGCAGTATCAGTCTGTTCCCTGACCCACGCCCCACTGTCTCTATCCTCACTATTCCACTTCCTCTATCCCCCAGCACGCTTACATCTGGCGGTGACAGAGTAGCCACCCAGTGGAGACAGATGTCCTTCAACAGCATCAAACCCGGCAGAGACTAGGACCACGTCAGGTGAGAACTCGTGGGCAATGGGCATCACCACTGTCCTGCAAAGGGATGGCCCAAGCTGAGCCCAGCAGATGGCCAGGCCAGGCCTCGTCCCACTGTTACCATGCCAGCGACAACCCCCTCTACCCACACTGAATTGACTGCCTTCTGTCCCCCTCCCACCACAGGGCCCAGGGGGGCTCCCTGTGACTCCCGTGGCCCTTTTCAGTCCCTACCTGAAGGCTGTAAGGTACTCCACGTCTCCAATGGGGGGATCCACACCTCCTGTCCATGCCACATTCACATTGTACCCCACGCCTGGCCCTCCACCAACCTGGCACCAGAGTTGGGGAGAGGGCTATTCTCACTGCCTGGGGATCCCAAACATTGCCCCTGCCCTCAACCCTGCCTCCAGGTCTCACTCCACTGACCTCTGCTCTGCCTGGAGGAGCAGTCAGATCAGTGTGGTCCTCCCTCTAGGAGCCCAGACTCCCCAGGTACCAGCACCACCGGGCCTCTGTGGCTCCCCCACCAGGTCCCACTGTGCCACCTCCCAGAGGGACCAACAGAGTCTGCATTTATGCCCAGGAGCTATACCTCTTCAGGCGCCCCAGAGCCTGGAGAGAGTTCCCGTTGTCATAGCGATGCAGAGAGATGTACAGCACAGAGGGGTCGTTGTAGAATGCCTGCTGGGTGCCATTGCCATGGTGAATGTCCTAAGAGGGGAGGTGGAAGCATCAGGAAAATGGCCCACGGTCTGACCCAATGGTCACAATTCCACCTGTCAGCTGGGCGCTGTCACTCATGCCTGTGCTCCCAGCATTTTGGGAGGCTGAGGGCTGGGGGGGATTGTTGAGCCCAGGAGTTCAAGACCCACCACCTGGACAACATAGCAAAACCTCAACCACCAAACCAAAAAGACTCCACCGGCCCCACCCCACCGCATGGTGGGCTTTGGGGGTATACCCACCCCAGCCACAGGGCATCCGTATTCTGTTCAATATGGCACTGCCCACCCCACGCTTCTCTAACTAGGGTCTGAGCCTCTGTGGTGTGGTACTGTGTAGGGGATACTCAAAGCCATGGGATAAATGTGGCAGATCTCCCTACAGAACCCATTCCGCTTCACCGTTTGGGGGAAAACATTAAGGCTAGTAGGGAATTTAAAACAAGCAGATTACATTCTTTTTCTTTTTGTTTGAGACAGTTTCACTCTTGTCGCCAGGCTGGAGTGCAGTGGCAACGACTTGGCTCACTGCAATCTCTACCTCCCACGTTCAAGCGATTCTCCTGCCTCAGCCTCCCAGAGTAGCTGGGATTACAGGTATGCGCCATCACGCCCAGCTAATTTTTTTTTTGTATTTTTAGTGGAGATGGGGTTTCACCATGTTGGCCAGGCTGGTCTCGAACTCCTGACCTAAGGTGATCCACCTGCCTTGGCCTCCCAAAGTGCTGGGATTACAGGCATGAGCCACTGTGCTGGGCCTTTTTTTTTCTTTTTTTGGAGACAGAGTCTCACTCTGTCATCGAGACTGGAGTGCGGTAGCATCATCTCGGCTCACTGCAATCTCCGCCTCCCGGGTTCAAGTGATTCTCCTGCCTCAGCCTGCCAAGTAGCTGGGATTACAGGCTCCCGACACCACACCTGGCTAATTTTTTGTATTTCCAGTGGAGACGGGGTTTCACCATGTTGACCAGGCTGGTCTCAAACTCCTGACCTCAAGTGATTCACCCACCTTGGCCTCCCAAAGTGCTGGGATTATAGGCCTTAAGCCACTGTGCCCAGCCACAAACACATAAGATTCTGAAGAATGATCCAACATTTACATAAATTTTTAAGCCAGAATTGGGCTTCCAAGAGATTTCATCCTTCTCGAGGCTCGCTCCTGGCTACTTCTCCAGCTCACGGAGTGGCGTGTGCGTCTGCCTCCACCATTTAGGAGCAGGGTTTGAGAAGCACCCGTGATAGCACGAGCAGAGTGCTGGGGCCAAAAGGCCTGGTCTGAAACCCACTGCCAATATCCCCAGCGGAGTGGCCTTGGGGTGAGTCACACGACGACTGACACCTTCATTTGCAGAAATGGACATCCCCGTTCTTACTACTCGAGGTGGCCATAAAATACTCATTGGGTTCCTGGTATACAGTCCCCCCCAGCAGGTCGTAGGGGGTGGGAGAAAAAAAATCGGCTACTAGCAATGGCAGCAGCGTCACTACTGTCCAAGGTAGGAAATCCCGGGGACTTCATTGCTTGAAGCTGCAACGTGAGGGCCAAGATGGAACAGGAGCTAAATGTCTTTCGTAGAGAGGAGGGAGCCCTGCTGGAATGTGAGGTTAGTCATCCGGCAGGAGCCCCAGCACCCTTCCTTCCGCACTGGGCACCCGAGGATGAGGATGACTGGGCTGCTTGGAGGTGGGGCTGGGGGGAGGGGGACTTCCTGAAGGCCAACCCTGGTCCCAGCTCTGCCCACCCCTGCCCAGCCCCACCAGCTCACTGCCTACCCAGTCCACGATGAGGACCCTGCCCACGTTCAACTTCTGTTGTAGGAGTTTCGCTGTGATGGCTACAGAGTTGAAGAAGCAGAATCCCCTGAGGTGGGCGGGGGAGAAACGGGTGGGGAGGTCAGCTTCAGCATGATGTCTGCAAGAGACAGGAAGGGGCGAGGGCAGAGAATCTAGGACACTCACATGGCTGTGGACTCCTCGGCGTGGTGTCCTGGGGGCCGGATGATGGCAAATCCATTCTGAAGAGGTGCGGGCAGAGGTCAAGGACAAGATCCAGACAGGAAGGCCGTGGAGGGGGTGGCACAGGACAGAAGCACAAGCCAGGCAGGGAAGTGAACACAAACCAGAAAAGCAGATCTATATGTTCAACGCGCAGATTTGTTGTTTTTTTTTGTTGTTGTTGTTTATTTTGGAGACAGGGTCTTGCTCTATCACCCAGGCTGGAGTGCAGTGGCGCGATCATGGCTCACTACAACCTTGGCCTCCCAGGCTCAGGCAATCCTCCCAACTCAGTCTCCCGAGTAGCTTGGACTACAAGCACACGCCACCATGCCTGGTTAATTTTTTGTAGAGATAGTGTTTCACCATGTTGCCCAGGCTGGTCTCCAACTCCTGGGCTCAAGCTCTCCGCTCGCCTCAGCCTCCCAAAGTGTTGAGATTACAGGCGTGAGCCACTGTGCCCAGCCTCAACGGACCATTTTGAATGCCAACCATGAGGCTTGAGTAGGGAGACAGTACTTCTGCCTCAAGACACCCACGAGCGCGCTAGGCATTAGTGTCTTTTTTTGGTCCTTCATACACCTTAATCCCAGCTGACACCTCCTTCCCACCCTGGTGTCCAAGAGTTGGGCTCGCAAAGGACAGTGCCTCACTGAAAGGAACCCAAGGCTGCCCCTGTCCTCCGCCTCTAGGAGCAGGACCATGCCAAGGGGCACCAAGGTCACAAGCACATGCTCACCTTGAGCTCTCCCGCAGCCACCTTGAAGGCCAGCTCCAGCAGGCAGCCCACCGCCATGCGCACAGCACTGGAGGAGTGCATCTCATTCCACACAGTGTCGCTGTCCACCTGCAGGGCAGGAGAGCAGGCTTCAGCATGCCCCCTGCAGGGGGAGGGCAAGAACAGGGAAGGCACCTGGACAGTGGGCCAGCGGCCGTGGGAGGCAGGGAAGAGACAGCGCCGGAAGAGCCACCCACCCACCCCCAGTGCTTCACGTCTTACTCACCCCGATGCCCCCACAAGGCAGCACGGCATACATCTTCTGGCTGATGGGGCCTGCAGGGAAAGGGACAGAGCTACTCTACAAGTGGCCTCGGGTGGATCATTTGAGGTCAGGAGTTCAAGACCATCCCGGCCAACATGGTGAAACCCCATCTCTACTAAAAATACAAAAATTAGCCAGGCATGGTGGCACACGCCTATAAACCCAGCTACTCGGGAGGCGGAGGCAGGAGAATCACCTGAGCCCGGGGAAACGGAGGTTGCAGTGAGCTGAGATCAAGCCACTGCACTCCAGCCTGGGGAACAGAGCGAGACTATCTCAAAAAAAAAAAAAAAAAACAGAAGAAGAAGTGGCCTCAACTGCCAAGGGCTACAGGCTTAGCCACTAAAAATGAGGGGTCAGACCCAAGTCTAAGGCCTCTGCAGCCCACACCAGTTGGGAGCTGTCAGTCCCGTTCCTGGGGACGTCCTAGGGTTGGAAGGTAGGTAGAAAGGAGCATGATAAGCCTGGAGGGGGAGCAAAGCAGTCCTCCCAGCCAAGCACCTCCAGATGGGGATCCTCCTGCACTGCACCCTACACATGCTCTATGTTAATGGCGCCCTCTGGAGGTGTATGATGTGATAACTGTGCCACCTCTGCAGCAGTGATGCCCTGTGCCCAAGGGGACAACCCTCCTAGCCTGGCTCGGCGGTCCTCCTAACAGCCCCCATCTCACCCTGGCACTGGACATGCCCTGCCCATCCGCCCATGTGCCAGCTCACCAAGCAACTTCTTGCTGTCCAGCTTCTGCCGGTTGAGGGGGCTGGTCCCGTAGAGCAGGGTGTGGTATTGAGAGTGCACTGTCTGGATCTCGTCTAATGTGGCTTTGCGACCCCGGATCCGCTGTCAGGAGGATCAGTCAGAGGGGTCACAGAAAGGCGCAGCTCTCCCAGCCCCTCTCTGCCCGATAGCCAGGGGCACACAGAGCCGCTTGCTGGCCTCAGGAGCTCCAAGTATTTTTGAGAAAGTAGACCCTGGCTGCGTCATGACCCTACTCCAGGATCCTCCCACAGTCAGGTGGGGACCATGCAAGAATATAGGCTGCAAGGGATAGAATGGAGGGGGGCGGGGGGGGCAGAGACTGGCCCCGAAGTGTGGGGGTGAAGAGAGGATGAGGAAGAGGCATGAAGAGAGGCTTCTCTAACAGGGGAAACAAAGGCTGGATTTCAGTTGAGGGCCAGAGGAAGGAGGGGGCTCCCTTACCTCGCACTTGCTAGCAGGCCTGTCTCCTGCAGCCGGGACCAGATGCTCTGGATCCGGCCAGCATGTTCAGGGTGCACATGTGTGTTTCCGCACATGCACTGGTGCTTTAGCATGAACGTGTCGTAGACCACACCTGGGCCACAGACCCACTGTCAGCCAGCACTGCTCTGGGCCCAGGGTCCCAGCCTGGCTACCACGATCCTCAGCAGGGCTCATGGAGCTCTCTCCAACCCCCAGGTCCAAATTCCTCCCCCGCAGCCACCGCAGCCACCCTCCCACACACCTGCCCCCTCTCCTCTCCAGTTTGTTTGTTTTTCTCTTTGAAACAGGGTCTCACTCTGTCAGCCAGGCTGGAGTGCAGTGGCGCTACTGGCTCACTGCAGCCTCAACCACAGCCCCCACCCCCCTGTGCTCAAGCGATCCTCCCACCTCAGTGTTCTGAGTAGCTGGCACTACAGGCATGCACTACCACACCTAGCTTTTTTTTTTTTTTTTTTAAGAGACAGGGTCTCACTATGTCGCTCACACTGGTCTCTAACTCCTGGGCTCAAGTGATCCTCTCTCTTTGGCCTCCCAAGATGCTTGGATTACAGGTGTGAGACACTGCACCTGGGCTTTCCTCTCCAGCCTTTGCCCCCCTCAACTCCTGAAATTCCTTTGCTCCATTATTGTCTGTCAGAAGCTTCCGTGCTCCTCAACCCCAGCAAGGCTGCCCTGGACACCCCACAGGTCCGATCTCTGCCGGCTGCACCCCTCAGCTGCACCCTTCTCACAGCACCTCCTGCTTCCCCCCTCCTGCCAAACCCGTGTCTTACTCCCCACTGGTGACATGGGACCGCCCTCAGGGATGTCTGTGTCCTCCCAGAGCCCAGCCTGTGGCAGCTTCATGGGGAAGAGGACTCTGGTCTCGTCCCAGACCTCACAGGGAGAAGGAAGGGAAGGTTGAAGGGCGGGGCCCAATAGGGGCAGCAGGCTCTCTCTACCGAGCACTTCAGGCTGTGGGGCAGTCCTTCCTTCCGTGGGGGTGAGAAGATGCTGCCCAGTGGGCAAAGGTGGAGCTACCCACTCTCCCAGCTGATGCAGAAGGCCCTGCCACTACCACAAACAGCTCTGGGGTAAAGGGAGAGAATGAAGGCCTGTGTCCCCACCTTTCAGGGTGCCTCAGGGGCTCCAGCAGCCTCTTCCCCCTGCCTACGGGCCAGACACCACGAACAGGCCCCCTGCCTGGCCGAAGGACATAACTGGTGATGGGGACTCACCTGTGGTGAAGAGGTGTTTCACGGGCTGGTCTGCAGGGCTCTTCATGCCCCCAGGGGCAGCAGGGGAGGACTGGGTGCGGCCCAGGGCCTGGTGAGGCACAGTGGCCAGGCTGAGGGGTACCTGGTACACCTGCAGTGGCTGCAGCTGCTGGGCATCTGAGAATAGCTGGAAGGGAGGACAAATGGGAGGGGGCCAAGATCAGACTCACCCTGGACAGGGGTGAGGGCAGGGCCTCCAGGGAAGTCCCAATCCAGCACTTTTCTTCTAAGTCTTCTCCTTCCCCCACCTCCTCCCACTTGCTCTCTCCTGGGACAGGAGACACATCTCCTCTGAGACAGAGAGGGATGGGGGGGATGTGATGAGTCACATCAAAGAGTAGCATTGAGGTAAGAGGCTGGGAGGGGCGGGGGCGGGGGGTGGGGCGGGGGCGGGGATGAGTCAGGCCCAGAGGGCTCCGCTGTGTCCGCAATGAATGGAGTGCCAGCTAGGCGCGAGGCAGACTGTAGTAACAGCGGGGGTGTGTGTGTACACACGTGCACAGGCACGCACAGGGACCGACGCACAGCCGGCCCTACGCAGGCAGAAACGCAGATACACACAGGCCATGTGTGCACACGCACACACCCACATACGCGCACACACACACACAGACACAAGCAGAGAGGCAGGCCAGTATCATAGATGCAGGGAGGGATCTGGCAGCCTAGGACAGACACAGCTCTGAGATGAACACAAACAGCTCCCCCTTCTCCCCGCTGGCCTCCTTCCCACTCCCCTTTTGCTCTCTACAGAACGCAGCTCCTGCAAGGCCTGGAAACTGCAGATGGGGGGAAAGGGAAAGACAAGGGCAGAGGCAGTAGCGGGGAAGGATAGAGGGGTGGTGACTAAGGGCTGGGACCACGGTCCAGGGACGGGGCTCACCTTTTTGTAACCAGCACTGGGCTCCTCCGAGTTGGGCCCCTCCTCGGCACCACTCTCGCCCTCCTCGTCCTTGACCTGGATGCAATCCTCCTCCTCCCCATCCTCTTCCTCCTCCTCCTCTTCCTCCAGGTCTTCCTGTGTGCTCTCACTCTCTGTGGAGCCCTCCCGGGGCATGGTAGGGCTCCCTCCCCCAGCAAGGCCTCCTGCTGCTCCGTCAGCTCCTCCTCTGTTTCCTCAGGGTGGGTGGTGGGCTGCCTGGGCAGCTCCCCTGTTTTGGTGAGGATCTGGTAACAGAAACAGAGGCACATCAGCTGGAAGCAGCCTGGAACCTAGACGGATTATCCTTCCCTCCCTTCTTCCAGGCAGAGCTTCTATGTGAGTTAGAAAAAGGCCAGGTGGCTCCTCTGAGAGGAGGGCTCTTTTTTTCTTCTTGAGACAGAGTCTCCCTCAGTTGCCCAGACTGGAATGCAGTGGCTCAATCTCAGCTCACTGCAACCTCTGCCTCCCCCGGTTCAAGAGATTCTCCTGCCTCAGCCTCCCCAGTGGCTGGGATTATAGGTGCATGCCACCATGCCCAGCTAATTTTTGCTTTTTTTTTTTTTTTGAGATGGAGTCTTGCTCTTGTTGCCCAGGCTGGAGTGCAATGGCGTGATCTCGGCTCACTGCAACCTCCGCCTCCTGGGTTCAAGCGATGCTCCTGCCTCAGACTCCTGAGTAGCTGGGATTACACCGCACCTGCCACCACGCCCAGCTAATTTTTGTGTTTTTAGTAGAGACGAAGTTTCACCATGTTGGCCAGGCTGGTCTCAAACTCCTGACCCAGGGGATCCGCCCACCTGAGCCTCCCAAACTTCTGGGATTACAGGTGTGAGCAACTGCACCTGGCCTGAGAGGAGGACTTTCTGCCAGCCTGGTGCTCACCTGCGTCCTGCCCCCAGCACAGCCCCAGGCCATTCACCTCTCTAGGCTCACCTTGCCCAGCTGCAGCTGCTGCTGCTTCTGCTTCTCCAGGAACTGCTGGTGCTGCTGTTGCATGACCAGCTGCTGCAGGGCCTGGGGGACTCTGCGGCAGCGGTGAGGACTGAGTGCGGCTCAGCGGCCGATGCCGTGGGAGCTTGCCCACTGTCCGCATGCTGGTGGCCACACGTTCACCCGTCACTAGTGGGGGACTGCCCATGGAGCGGCACTATGGAGTTAGGGGTGACGACTAAGCACCATTGTCAGGGCACCTGACTGCCCCCCAAGCCTGCATCTTGCCCCCATATCCCCTCTGGAATATCACCACCTAAATAGTCAGGAAACACCCTGGGGGACCTGGAGCACCCTCCACCCAAACCTGAGCCCCATTCTTCCTCTTCCCCACGACTGAAGAGTTTCACAACTCTAAGGTACCGCCTCCAGGAAGCCTTCCTGGATTCACCATCTTTTCCCTTTTATTTGCGTAACTGAATAAACTGAGTACACATGTAGTCTGGAGCCCTGTTTGAGTGAACAATGACTTGTTCTCCCCAAGCGCAACAAGGCCTCCTTGATTGTGGACCCCCGTGGACCCCACCAGGCCAGGAAGCCCTGGGGGCCAGGATCATGTATCTTTCAAGCAGAACCTCTTCTGATGCCAACAGGTACTTAAGGGCTGTCTAAAGCTGTGCTGTCCCGTCCCATGGCTACTGGTTACACGTGACTACCGAGCCCTTCAACACAGCCTATCTAAAGTGAAATGTGACGTAAGTGTGAAGTATACCCTAGATTTCAAAGACTTAGTATGAAACAAAAAGCAAAATATCTCATTGGTAACTGAATGTTAGCCAGGCACAGTGCAGCTCACACCCGTAATCCCAGCACTTTGAGAGGCCAAGGCAGGAGGATGGCTTGATTCCAGGAGTTCAAGACCAACCCAGGCAGCCAGGCACAATGGCTCACGCCTGTAATTCCAGCACTCTGGAAGGCTGAGTCGGATAAACTACCTGAGGTCAGGAGTTCGAGACCAGCCTGGCCAACATGGTGAAACCTCATCTCTAATAAAAATACAAAAAATTAGCTGGGCGTGGTGACGCATGCCCGTAATCCCAGCTACTTGGGAGGCTGAGGCAGGAGAATCACTTGAACCTGAGAGGCAGAGGTTGCAGTCAGCTGAGATCATGCCACTGCATTCCAGCCTGGGCAACAAGAGTGAAACTTTGTCTCAAAAAAAAAAAATTAGTGAGGTGTGGTGGCTGATGTCTATAGTCCCAACTACGCAGGAGGCTGAAGCAAAAGAACTGCTTGAACTCAGGAGGCCGGGGGTTGCAGTGAGCCGAGATCCCGCCATTGCACTCCAGCCTGGTGACAGAATGAGACTCTGTCTCAAAAAAACAAAACAAAACAAAACAAAGACCAGCCTGGGCAACATAGCACGATTCTGTCTCTACCAAAAAAAAAAAAAATCTTAATTAAAAAATAAAAAGCTGCTGGCCCACGCCTATAATCCCAGCAGTTTGGGAGACGAAGGTGGGTGGATCACAAGATCAGGAGTTCAAGACCAGCCTGAGCAACATAGTGAAACCCTGTTTCTACCAAAAATACAAAAATTAGCCAGGCGTGGTGGCGCACGCCTGTAATTTCAGCTATTCAGGAGGCTGAGGCAGGAGAATCACTTGAACCCAGGAGGTGGAGGCTGCAGTGAACTGAGATCGCACCACTGCACTCCAGCCTGGGCAACAGAGCGAGACTCTGACTCAAAAATAAAATAAAATAAATAAAAACCTCATGGCTGGGCATGGTGGCTCACATCTGTAATCCCAGCACTTTGGGAGGCCAAGGTAGGCAGATCACCCAAGGTCAGGAGTTTGAGACCAGCCTGGCCAACATGGTGAAACCCGGTTTCTACTAAAAATACAAAAAATTAGCTGGGTGCCATGGTGGGCTCCTGTAATCCCAGCTACTCAGGAGGCTGAAGCAGGAGAATTACTTGAACCCAGAAGGCGGAGGTGGCAGTGAGCCGAGATTGTACGACTACACTCCAGCCTGGGCAACTGAGTGAAACTCAGGAAAATAAATAAATAAAAAGATATGCACATGTATTACAGAAATTATAATATTCTGGATATACTGAGTTAAATATATGTCGTAAAATTAATTCCACTTGCTTCTTTTTTTTTTTTTTTGAGATGGAGTCTTGCTCTATCGCCCAGGCTGGAGTACAATGGCGCGATCTCAGCTCACTGCAACCTCCGCCTCCTGGGTTCAAGCGATTCTCCTGCCTCAGCCTCCTGAGTAGCTGGGATTACAGGAGCCCACCACGGCACCCAGCTAATTTCTGTAATTTTAGTAGAGATAGGGTTTCACTATGTTGGCCAGGCTGGTCTCAAGCTCCTGATCTCAAGTGATCTACCTGCCTTGGCCTCCAAAGTGCTGGGATCACAGATGTGAGCCACCACGTCCAGCTCCACTTGCTTCTTTTTACATTTTTCAATGTGGCTGCTAGAAATTACATATGCAGGTTGTGTTATGTTTCTACTGAACAGCACTGCTCTGGGATGTGAACTCCAAGATGGCAGCAGATTTTGTCAAGAACAGTGCCTGGCATCCCATAAGGCAGCCCATGTTTCTAGATTGTGGAAGAAATCCCTGCTGCTGAGGGGAGCTGTGACAGCAGTGCTGCAGAGTATCCCTGGCTGTTGGTCCTGACCTGAGCCCCTCCCTTGCACAGCTGCCTGCCCACTCACCAGCAATGAGGGTGCTCTGCTGCCGGGCCTGCTCCAGCAGTAGCACGTGCTGCAGCAGGGAGGCATGTCCATGGGGGCTCCCGCGCCCTCCAGTGCCACGCCCAGCAGGCAGCCAGGGATAGAGGATGTGCTCATGAACTTGCCGGTCAGCATGCCACCCTGCCGCAGGGACTGGAGGGCCTGCCTCTCGGCCTCCTGCTGCGTCGACAGCTTCGGGGAGGCCTGGGGGGGTGGAGGGGGGAGGGGCTTATACAGCCTCAGTCCTGCCAACTTTGGACCAGCATCCCCATCTACCTGCTATCTACCCACCAGCTCTGGGTAGGGCCAGGCAATCTCCCTTATGGCTTTGAAAGAGCAAAAGCCCCAGCTGGGGGCATCCAGGACCTCTGACCTCAACACCAGAGGGAGGACTGGGTATGTGCCCTGTACTTACGGTGAGGTGCGAGTTGGTGACAGTGACCGTGGCCTGCAGCCCTAGGGAGATGTTAGGCAGAGAGGGAGATGTGTAGAGGCTGAACTGGTTGGGGGAGCTGTCCAGAGGGGAGGGCTCGGTGCTGGGGGAGCATCTGGGAAGCAGTCAGAAGAGACAGGTATGAGAGTGAGCAAAGGGGAGGCGACAAGGGAGGGCAACCTGGGGCCAAGGCCAAGGTCTCTGAATGGTGCCCAGTTCCCTCTACCCTGAGCTCCCACTGAGGGAGACTGAGCCATCAGAGCTCTTCACAGTCCTATGGGACAAATCCCCCTTCAAGGCAATTAATTTCAAGCAAGGACTCTCCAGCCTATTCATGTGGGCAGAGAGGTCTCTGGTGGGCACTCAGCCAGACAGACTGGAAGGAGCCGTACTCTGTCTTCCAAGGGAGGGAGAGCAGCTCTGTCCCACCCCAACCAGCCCTCGACCAGGCCTGTACCTCGGTAGGGATGTTGGGGACTGAGCCAGTAAAGCCATTTTCAGCGATGGTGCTGTGGGAGCTGTTGGGAGAGCTGGGGCCGGAGCCTGGTGCGCTGTTACACACGGACGACGCTATAGGAGAAGTGGCTGTCACCTGGGCCTGCTCTGAACTAGCCCCTTTCCCCCTGATTCCCAGACCCTCAGAACAGGTAACAGGAGAGCAGCCCTTACCCCCAGGCCCTGCACCTGTGATCTCAACGGCTCTCTTCTTAAAGGTGCTAATAACAGTCCCATCCTTGCGACGCAGGAGGGGACTGCTTCTCCGCTCTGCCACCTTCTGTTTTAGCCTTGAACGCACTTTCAAGTTGGGTTCAGAGGCTAGAGAGAAGGTAACCGAGGTTCAGATATGTGCATAGAGCACACACCTGCAGCTGAGCCCACTGTGGTCAGGGCTGACCCTGCCACAAAGCCCACCCCTGCCTCCCAGGAGCCATATTCTGGGAGGCCAGGTTGGGGGACTCAATCACCTGTTTTGCGGAGGGGGAAGTCGTCTCGACTGTCGTAGGGCCCAGGCAAAGGCAGTTTGTAGGAGGGGAGGCGTCCCAGGGGGGCCGCTCTGGGGGAGGGGAACTCTGGTCCAAAGAAGCATGGTGGGCTCCCCCTGGAGGTGGGGTTGGGGACGGAAGCAGACCGAGGTTACCACCCAGCCTGCTGGACCTGCCACCTGGCAATCTCCACTTATGAAAAATCCTTTGTATACAGGAAGACGACATGGATCTTGGGGAAGGAATGAGGAAATAAACAGGGATGGGGGCATCCTATCTCCAAGGAGAGATTGCAGGGCCCGTATATGGGCACCGGGCAGAAGCCCCTTGCCATCCTATAGCCAGGCAGCCCCTGAGCGGCTCACCTCTGCCCACCCATGCCTGCCCAGGGCCATTACCAGCATTTGGGGTGCTGTGGGAGGGAATGGTTGAGGCCGCCTGGTGTGGGCTCCTTTGACTTCGACAAGAGGAATTCCTGGAGCCTCAGCTTTACCTCGGTGCTGGCAATGGCACCTGCAGGACAGGGCACAACTGACTTGGCTGCTTGGGGCCAGACCCGCCACGACAGGGGCAGGTGTCACGGGTGGGGCCTTAGGAGGTCCCAGGAGGCCACGCCTTACTCTCTTTGCTCTTCTCCTTGTTCCGCAGGATGAGCAGCTGCTGCTCCAGCCGCTGCTTCTCCAGCTCTTCCTGCCGCTGCTGCTCCCGCTGCCGCTGCTGCTCCAGCTCCTGCTGCCGCTTTGGCTGCCAGCATCTCCTGCTGCTGTTTGGCTGCCAGCATCTCCTGCTGCTGCTGCAGGGGCATGGGGGAGGGAGGCAGGAGTGAGCCAGGCCCGGGCGGGGGTCGGAGGTCGGGGCGGCCCCCCCCGCGCCCCCCCTCGCTCACCTTGAGGTGCTTCTGCAGCTGGACCTCATGCTGCCTTGTCAGGTGGTCATGCTGTTTCTGGAACTCAGCAAACAGGAGCTGCTTCTGCAGCTGCTGCTGCTGCTTGAGCGCCAGGAGCTCCTGCTGCAGTTGCTGCTCCCGCAGTGTGGGGTCCACAGAGCCCACCAGAGCCCCCCCGTAGCTCCACAGGGCTGGGGCTGCCTCCACCCCCACCCCCCCATGGAGCTGGGCATGGCTCCTGGCAGCACCGGCTTCACCTCCACTGCGGGCAGAAGAGACAGGAGGGAGTTAGTGGACCCAGCCCCAGACTGCAGCCATGCCTGCGGCCCAAAGGCTACCAGGTAGGATTCTAGGAGACCCAAAGAGAACAGAGGCAGAGGGGGAAGTCAAATCCCTCTGCTCCATGGATGCAACATTTTGCCTTAATTAAATGAGGCTGAAGCCATGAAATTCAATAGGCAAATATGGGCCAAGCGGTGGCTCACACCTGTAATTCCAACACTTTGGGAGGCTGAGGCAGGCGGATCACTTGAGGCCAGGAGTTTGAGACCAGCCTGGCCAACATGGTGAAACCCCCTCTCTACTAAAAATACAAAAATTAGCTGAGCGTGATGGTGCACGCCTGTAATCCCAGCTCCCCAGGTCGCTGAGGCAGGAGAATCTCCTATACCCTGGGAGGCGGAGGCTGCAGTGAGCCGAGATCTGCAGCTGCACTCCAGCCAGGGCAACAGAGCAAGACTGTCTCAAACAAAGAAAATATGCATAAGCATGAAGCTGTACCTGACAGATTGAGTACTAAACACATTTTATGTAGTGTGTGTGTGTGTGTGTGTGTGTATCTATCTACCCACATATATATTAGAGACAAGGTCTTGCTGTGTTGCCCACGCTGGAATGCAATGGCATGATCATGGCTCACGACAGCCTCGACCTCAAGCAACTCTCCCGCCTCAGCTTCCCAGCAGCTGGGACTACAGGAGCACACCAATGCACCAGGCTAATTTTTAAATCTTTAGTAGAGACAGGGTCTCACTAGGTTGCCCAGACTGGCCTTTAACTCCTAGGCTCAAGTGATCCTCCCACCTCAGCCTCCCAAAGTGCTAGAATTATAGATGTGAGCCACTGCCCAGCCTTCAACACATAATATTGTCATTGATAATCAACACACCTCTGGGCATTTTATAAGGATGACTCATTTAAATGTCATGGTTAGGTAAAATTTGGGTACTATTATCACCCCATTTTCCTGATGAGGAAACTGAGGTTTAGAGAAGTTTAAGTAGCAACCAAACACAACCAGGCAATCAAAGAACCAGAATGTGAGTGCAATCCCAAGCTTTTAACCACCGTCCTGTGCCCACTCCCATTTCTCAACACCATGCTCCATGCAAAGCCTCATACTAGAAGAGAAACTGAGGCACGGAGGTTGGTTCTAGAACTGATGGAGCCCTTGGTAACCCCAGGAGAGGCTGGTGGAGACCTTCTGGATATTCCTAGTCTCTGTCCCATTCTCGGGGCCTCATCCCTATCTGGGGCAGGAGGGAGAGGCTGTGGGAATGGGGGGTGGGGTGGGAACAGAAGGCCTTGGGGGAAAGGGGGTGCAGGGCTGCACCAAGCCCAGGACAGGAGGGGGCTGGGAGTCAGACTCACTTCCTTTGCTGGATTATCTCCTTTCAACAGTTTTATTGTAATTACCCTGAAAATGCCGCTATATATAGAGTGAGCCAAACAGCAGCTGTGCCTGGGGGGAGGGGGAATGAGAGGATGGGCGGGCGGGCAGCAGGGAGGAGGTGGGGAGGAGGAGACAGGAAAGGAAAGGGAATCAGACAGGAAGAAGGGTAAGGGCAGGGGGGAGGGCGGGAGCTTCGGCAGAGATCTCAGAACTCTCGTCCTAGGGAGAACTGTCTGGGGAGGAGGAGGCTGCTGGGGAGGGGAAGGCAGTAGAGGGAGGGCCTGCTCGGTTCCCAGACCTTGGGTCCAGGCCCCACATAGACAATGGGCCAAGTGGCTCGGGGAGTGCACGAGGTTCCAATGGGCTTATGGGAAGGCTGGGTCTCCACCTCTTTGTCCCTACACAAGGTCTTATGGTCACTGCATGTCACTCCCTACCGCTGCCCTGTGGTTGTCAAGACAACCGGGCAAACACCACACCAGCAGGGAGCCCCAAGCCCAGCCCACGCCCCACAAAGCCTCCAGCCAGGAAGGGGAAGGCAGGATACCTTCACTGCCTGGGAAGGTGGAAGTGAGAGAGGCAGGGCCAACCCATTCCTGTTTCTCTTCTACTTCTTTCTCCAAAGAAAGCCCTCACTCTCCTCGCTACAGCCCAGGGAGGTCATGAGGGGCTGGGAAGGCCCTCCTGTGGCAAAGTGGCCCACTCCGGCCCAGGGCTGGGCAGAAAGGACTCCAATATTCTTCTGGCTACCAGTGCTTCTGCCCTCATGAGCTGGACTCTCTCTAGGCCACCCCCCCAGCATTAAGAGGAAAGAGAGAAAAAAAAAGTTGGTTTTTTTTTTTTTTCTGAGAGTCTCACTGCAACCTCCACCGCCTGGGTTCAAGCAATTCTCCTGCCTCAGACTCCCAAGTGACTGGGATTACACCATGCCCAGCTAATTTTTGTATTTTTAGTAGAAACGGGGTTTCACCATGTTGGTCAGGCTGGTCTTGAACTCCTGAGCATAGGTGATCCACCTGCCTCAACCTCCCAAAGTGCTGGGATTATAGCCCATCGCACCGGCCGAAAATTTTCAGAGAAGAGAGGAAGGTGGGAGGTGGGAGGTGGCAGGTGGCAAAGGGTGGGCTAAGAGAGGCCCCCACACCTGTGTAGATGGATCTGGATCTCTCCAGAGAACCTAGCACTGAATCAGTGTCACCAAGACAGGAGCAAGGCCTGCTGGAGGCCAAGGCCATACCACCAGGTATGGCCTCTGGGACCCCCTGCAGGCAGGGTGGGGTGGGAGACGGTAAAGGCTAACCACGATGTCGCAGTCCCCCCTAGCCAGCCTCTTCTCCCCCAAGCGTGATTGGGAACGTTCCTCTGTGGTTTGCCCGCCAGCCGTACTGACGACTCTGTGGCCACAAGGCCAGAGCCACATGTGCAGAAGTGGCCAGATGTGACCAGAGGGTGGGGTTACACATACTCACTCACCCTCCTTCCCAACCCATGTCCTGCCCCAGCACCAGGAGGAAGGGTCCTTGGAAACTGCAGAAGGCCTTCCTGGAGGTAGCCAGCCAAGGTCCACGATGGTGGCAAGGAAATGGCAGCCAGCTCAGGACTCCCCAACCCGTGAAGTGCTCAGCAAGGCCCTGAGCTGGCCGGACAGTTATCTGTTCTGCTGGCTTGGCCCGTGGAATTCTGATCACTAAGCCAAGCGGTGGACGGGCTTCAACCTGCTGCTCCCGGCAATGGCGGGGTTGCAGGAGCCGGATGCCAGCCAGCCCGCCCGCCCAGGGAAGGGCAGGGGTCCAAGCACTCCCGGCTCCCAGCAGATAACCCTGCCTCAGGCTGGAACTGCTGCCAGCAGTACCGGCTTCCCTTGCAGGAGCCCTGCAGAGAGCACATGGGCTCAGGAAGGGGAATCTCCCACCAGACTGCCACTGCCACTGCAGTCGCAGCGATGTCAGGCTCGTAGCTACAGTGGGAGCCACAGCCCTATTGGTATGCAGGTGGCAGGGTAGGCAGAGGGCTCTGCCATGCAGCCTCGTTCCTATGCGAACTGGAAGCACAGGCGACTCCAGAATATTAATTTGCAGGGCCTGGGTGGCATGCAGCACCCCAGGGGTTTGTCAGGTGGCAACCTGCTCCACCCAAAGTGGAAGGGGCCATGGCTGCTCGGCCTAAGTCAGAGAAGGAGGGGCATGGAGCCCCATGAGTAGATCTGCCAGGCACAGACCCTGGAGCCTGGCTAGGCTTGCACTCTCTCAACGATCTGTGTCCTCTGCCAGGCTGGCATGAGCAGACCAGGTGGCAGCAGCTGCCATCAGCACGAAGCACCTGGAAGGGGAATTGGGTGCGTCATGATAGGAAGAGGCTCTTGGCCGCCTCCTGGTGGACCAAAGGTGGCTGGGGACCCTCTGGGAAAAGTAGAGGGTAGATGGGCTGGGCTTGGTGGCTCATGCCTGTAATCCCAGCACTTTGGGAGGCTGAGGCAGGAGGATCACCTAAGGTCAGGAGTTCAAGACCAGCTTGGCCAACAAGGCAAAACCCCATCTCTACCAAAAAATATAAAAATTGGCCCAGCGCGGTGGCTCACGCCTGTAATCCCAGCACTTTGGGAAGCCGAGGCGGGTGGATTACTGGGTCAGGAGATTGAGACCAGCCTGGCCAACATGGTGAAACTCCGTCTCTACTAAAAATACAAAAATTAGCTGGGCGTGGAGGCAGGAGACTCGTTTGAACCCGGGAGGCAGAGGCTGCAGTGATCTGAGATCGAGCCACTGCACTCCAGCATGGTAGACAGAGCAAGACTCCATCTCAAAAAAAAAAAAAAAAAAAAAGCCAGTTGTGGTATCGAGCGCTTGTAATCACTAAAAAATACAAAAATTAGCTGGGCATGGCAGTGGGTGCTTGTAATCTCAGCCACTCAGGAGGCCGAAGCAGGGAGAATTGCTTGAACCTGGGAGGTGGAGGTTGCAGTAAGCCTAGATCATGCCACTGCACCCTAGCCTGGGTGACAGAGCGAGACTCCATCTCAAGAAAAAAAAAAAGAGGGTAGACGAAGGGACACTGTTTCCTAAGGGGATAGGTCAGGAGCTCTAGCTAGCAAAGAGCCCCACTGAAAGGCCAGGGAGCGCCAGGTACGGTGGCTCACGCCTGTAATCCTAATACTTTGGGAGGCTGAGGCTGGCAGATCACCTGAGGTTGGGAGTTCGAGACCAGTCTGACCAACATGGAGAAACCCCATCTCTAATAAAAATACAAAATTAGCCAGGCATGGTGGTACATGCCTGTAATCCCAGCTACTTGGGAGGCTGAGGCAGAAGAATCACTTAAACCCAGGAGGCAGAGGTTGCACTGAGCCGAGATCGTACCATTGCACTCCAGCCTGGGCAACAAAAGTGAAACCCCGTCTCAAAAAAAAAAAAAAAAGGCCAGGGAAAGGTCACAGAGGAGGACAAGGCCCTGGGTCCTTCCCCTCAACCCCCAGGGCCTCACTCTGATGGGAATCAAGAGGCCAGGCGCCCAACAGAGCCACCTCCTGGGAAGGTCGAAGGCAAGACTCTGGGGGGAAAAGCCCTGGGCCCCCACACCTGGCTCTATACTTTCCTCTTTCCTGGGACTAAGAGCCTTCCTCCTCCTGGGAGTGGTGGCCTCAGGAACAAGCAGCAGCACCATCCTGTCCTCTGGTTTCTGCAGGGCTGACCACCCTGCCTCCATGGGAAGTCCCAGCCTGGGTGGCTGGGTGGGCGGGGCTGTGTGTTTCTAGCTATGCCAGAGCCGGGGAAAATAGCAAAGCTCTGGCTCAGGAGCTGCCCTGCCCAGCTCACAGGCACAAGTGGCCATGGGCAGTACACCACCTGAGTGACACTTCCTTCCCATCCTGCTGGGCCTGCCTCCTCTTCAGGAACCCCATTAGTCCAGTGGGGGTTTCTGCGGCAGATTCTTCAGGCAGCTTGAGGGGAGAGCCTACCCCTCTGGGGGAGAGGATGTAGGTGCTCATGGGCAACCCCTGAGACTACTGCCACCACAGCCTTGATCTACAAAAAAGGGTGTCCAGGCAAAGAGACACTGCCTCCAAGCAGACAAGGGGCTCTGGGCCATGAGGGGCAGGTTTTAGCAGTGCCTCGGGAACAAGAGTTCACAATAAAAAACATCTAGCTTCCCAAGAGCAAGGGCAGGTCTCCCCTCCTGCTCCGAACATACCACGAGCTGCAGCCCAGCTCCAAGCCCTCTCTCAGAGACACCACCTCCAACTCAGAATCCCTGTGACAGGAACCCTGGCCAGCAGGGAAACGGGACCTTCAGTTCCCCCTAGAGAAGCCCTGGAGGAAGCGAGCTGCTGGCACAGTTCGGACCTGCCCCGGCAGACCCAAGAGGCTTAGCACCCGCCTCTAAAATAAATAAAAAATAAGAATAAAATTAATTTTTAAAAAGACCCTGCTCCAGAAGCCACCAGCCCCATAAGGCTAGGAGAAGGGAACCCAGGGGGCATACAGTACAAGGCATGGGGCATTATTATCTTTTTTTTTTGAGACGGAGACTCACTCTGTCGCCAGGCTGGAGTGCAGTGGCACGATCTCGGCTCACTGCAACCTCTACCTCCTGGGTTCAAGCGATTCTCCTGCCTCAGCCTCCTGGGTAGCTGGGACTACAGGCATGTGCCAACATGCCCAGCTAATTTTTGTATTTTTAGTAGAGACCAGGTTTCACCATGTTGGCCAGGCTGATCTCGAACTCCTGACCTTGGCGATCCACCCGCCTCAGCCTCCCAAACTGCTGGGATTACACCGCATGAGCCACCGCGCCCAGCAGCGTGGGGCATTATTATGCCTCTTGGAATGTCTATACAGGACATAAATCAGGCCCATGCAGACACTCCCCTGGTCTGAGGAGCTGCCTTCACAAGAGGAGAGAGAGTGAAAGGGACCTTGGAGATCATGTTTGAACACCCTCGTGGCACAGGCGAGGAAACCAAGCCTCTTAGGCTGCTCTGCAGACAATCCTACTAGCTAAGCAGCAGCAAAACAGGGATCTGAACCCAGGTGTCCTGACTCCCGGCAGAAGGCAGGTCCCCGCTCAACACACACATGTGCAGCCTGGCTCCCATGTGGGGGGTGTCCTGTGTGCTCAGTGTAAGCCAGCCCGGGGGACAGCTGAGGGTCTCAAAAACAAGACAGAGGGGATGAGACAGGGGGAGGGGGTAGGGGAGGTTGTATGGGAGCTGGTGTTCAACTTTGCTCCTGAGCCCCCTTCTCTCCTTGGGCTAAAGTCCCTCAGGGAGGAAGATCACTGACCAAGTGGTCCCCCAGTATTGACAGAAAAACAAAGCCTCCTCTCAGAACCCCAGGAGGCCCCTGAGGCCAGAATGGTCCCCGTGCTCTGGGAGAACAAACTGGACTCACTGACAGGCCCAGCACAGAGGGCTGTGTAGGTTGCATCCTGCACATGGGCTGTCAGCTAAAGGAGTGAGTTGGGGCTGAAATCTCGCCCAAGCTCCAATTGCCGGGCCACGCACACTGGCATGAGGACGTATCCACCCACAAGGGCTAAGCTTTTAAAGATCTGCACAAAGAAGCTTTTATGTGGATTAGCAATGTTCCTACCCAGAGACCCGAGTTCAAACTCCAGCTCTCACTTACTGTGTGACCTTTGGCAGGTTCCTTTTTTTTTCTGAGACAGAGTCTCGCTCTGTCGCCCAGGCTGGAGCGCAGTGGCTCACTGCAACCTGTGCCTCCCGGGTTCAAGCGATTCTCCAGCCTCAGCCTCCTGAGTAGCTGAGACTACAGGTGTATGCCATTACACTCAGCTAATTTCTGTATTTTTAGTAGAGACAGGGTTTCACCATGTTGGCCAGGATGGTCCCAATCTCTTGACCTTGTTATCTGCCCGCCTTGGCCTCCCAAAGTGTTGGGATTACAGGCATAAGCCACCGTGCCTGGCCAGGTTCCCTTTTTTTAAGAGACAGCCCTGGGTAACTGGCCCACCCTAGAAGGCAGAATCTGCCACCAGCACCCACTCCCTCAGGACCTCCCTCACCAGGCTGGGGGAGTCAGCAGCTTCTAATTACCTTGTTCTGTCTCTTGGAGATTGGGGAAAGGCTCTTGTTCCTGTCCTGGCCTGAGGGAGTTTGGAAGGAGGCGGAGAACAGCATTTCACACCCTGAGCCCATGACGCTGTGACACCGATGACCCCTCCCCAGCAAGGACGGTTTCCCATGATCTATTTCTGTGCTCTTGTGTGACTAGTGAGGCCAATTTAGGCTCAACAGGTTCTACCACAATTCAGATACTATTTCCACATAGGCAAGCTGGGGTCTGACTCTCACCTAGCAATTTTCACAATTCCTTAAGTAACACAAGTGAACACACATCACATAATGGTTAAGAGCAAGGGCTCTGGAGTGAGAGGATGCTAGGGTTCAAGTCAGGCGCTCCCCCTTCGTAGGGCAAGGTATGGGGCACCTCCCTGTGTTCCATGCAGGCATCTGTAAACTAGGAGGCAGAACAGCACCCACCTCCCAGGGTAGTTAGGCCCGCGACAATGCAAGCGGAGGAGCCTGGCACAGGGCCTGGGAAGATCAAGAGGTGCCAGGCAGGGCTATTATTAATGTCCTGACATTTTTTGTGTCCTGAACTCTTTTGGCAACCTAGTCAAGCATGTGGACCACTTCTCAGGATGTTTCCTTTTTTTTTCTATTTGAGATAGAGTTTCACTCTTGTTGCCCAGACTGGAGTGCAATGGTGCAATCTCGGCTCAGTGCAACCTCTACCTCCCAAGTTCAAGGGATTCTCCTGCCTCAGCCTCCCAACTAGCTGGGGTTACAGGTGTGCACCACCACACCCAGCTAATTTTGTATTTTAGTAGAGATGGAGTTTCACCATGTTGACCAGGCAGGTTTCGAACCCCTGACCTCAGGTGATCCACCTGCCTTGGCCTCCCAAAGTGCAGATTATAGGCGTGAGCCACCCACCATCCCTGGCCATCTCAGGATGTTTCTAAAGTGCATAAAATCAGCCAGGCGCAGTGGCTCACACCTGTAATCCATTGGGGGGCCCGAGGCAGGTGGATCACTTGAGGTCAGGAGTTGGAGACCAGCCTGGCCAACGTGGTGAAACCCCGTCTCCACTAAAAATACAAAAATTAGCCAGGTGTGGTGGCTCATGTACTTGGGACGCTGAGGCAGGAGAATCGCTTAAACCCAGAGGCAGAGGTTGCAGTGAGCTGAGATTGCACCACTGCACTCCAGCCTGGGCAACCGAGCAAGATTCCATCTCCAAAAACAAAATTAAAAAAGTAAGGTGCATAAAATGAAATACTTAGAACTCCCAAGTCTTTTAAGTGGGGCCAACTTCACAGACCACCTGGATTCTAAGGGTGTCAGCCTCAGACTCCCACCAGAGGGATGTCTAGCACTCATTTGAGACTGTCTGAAGGTCACTCTGTGGTCCTGTCACAAACAAAGCCTTTCTGTGGGTCGGACACAACAAAAGCCGGTGCACCCAGGGGCTGGGTATCGATGCCAGAGAGGGAAACTCTGAGAGCAGCCTCCCTCCCACTCCCGCACTTCCAGGCCACCTCACCTGCCTCACTGCCTCCAGGAAGGGCCACTCTGTGCTCTAGGGCTCAGGTCACAGCTGTAGGATTCCTTTTGTCCCTCAAAAACATTGCTTAGCACAGATGAGCACAAGTTTCGGTGCTTGCTCTCGGACCCCGCTGCAAGCAGTCCAAAATTCTTCCCCAGTCTCTAATCTCACTACCACTGCAGGAGAGAGAGCTCTCCAGTTCTATTCCACATCCACCTGGGGTGAGGACATGGGAGACCCTAAGCCCCTCTTCCCACAAAGCAGACACAACGTGAAACTGACCTCAGAGACCCTTAGAGTGTCAGGGAAGGAAGGGCCTGAAGATCAGCAACTCAATTCCCCCCAGTTTTCAGAGAAGGAAAGTGAGGCCAGAGAAGGAAGAGACTTGTCCAAGATCACCCGGGAAGGAGATGGAGGACCCAGGGCTTAATCCCAGCTCTTCTGGCTCTCTCTCTGCTCCCCACTAAAAAACAGAAGGGGAAACACTGAGGCCCAGTGTCAAACTAAATGAGGGATGCAACAAGGAGCCGAACTCTGTATTAAGGATCCAGAGACCTAGACAAGGGCACCTGGTTGGCCCCAGAACATCAGAGCCCAGGCATGCAGAGAGAATGGGGTCGAGTGTAGGGAACCCCCAGAAACTTTGAGGCAGACTGACTCAAGGACCTTAAGCTCAGGGGATCAGAGCCCTGGTGGAAGGCACAAAGCACCTCTCACTGGTGCGGATGGAGTTAGTGGTTGATCCTGGGATGCTCTCTGGAGAAGAAGCAGATTCACGTTTCCAGTCCAGCCATTTTCCGGTATACACCTGGGCACAAAGCTACCGGCAAGTAAAAGGTACACTAACCATTCAAAGTCTGCAGCTGTTGCTAGGACTGTTTGCTCCACACCTGGGGTGGAATGCCAGGGGCTGCAGAGCAGATCTGCCTCCATCGCCAAACACAGCACAGCCCTGGGTGTCCAGCAGGGTGCCCTGCCCACCTGGCTGTTTGCCATAATCCCCCATTCCGCTGAGGTTTAGACACCTGCTCCCTGGCAGCTGGAAACATCCTCTCTCCCAACTGACAGGCAGCTGGGAGTTGGGTTCACCTCTCTCTGGGGTGACGGCCTCCCTCCTCCTGCACAGGCCCTTCTCCCAGGAGTCCCAAGACCCACCAAGGCCTTCCAGGGATGCTGATGATTCACTGGCCGACTGCTGGACCCTGCGACCCCTGTCCACTCATTCCTCACTCAAAGCATGGTCTGAGTCTACTCGCATCAGAATCACGTGAGACATGAGTTTAAATCACTGGTTCCTGGGCTGCCCTAGAGAATCCCAACCTTTGTGGTGAGGACGCGGTGTCAAGGCCTGAGAATCTGCATTTTAATACCTTCCCTTGGTAATTCTGATGCAACCAAAAGTTGGAGAACCACTGCCTCACAGTGTCCCCAGGCTGCCTGCACTCATTTCTGCTGCCAACCTGACAGCTGTTACAGCTGTGTGTGTGGACACAGTTAATCTGATTTCCTGTCTGGCAGCTGTGTGGCAGGGAAGGGAGAGCTGAGGGTCTCAAAAACAAGAAGAGGGCATGAGGCAGGGGGAGGGGGACAGAGGAGGTTGTACGGGGGCTGGTATTCAACTTTGTTCCTGAGCCCTCTTCTGTCCTTGGGCTAAAGTCCCTCAGGGAGGAAGATCACTGACCAAATGGTCCTTAGTATTTACAGAAAACAAAGCCTCCTCTCAGAACCCCACCAGGCCCCTGAGGCCAGAATGGTTCCTGTGCTCTAGGAGCACAAACTGTGGACACTGCACTGACAGGCCCAGCACAGAGGGCTGTGTAGGTTGCATCCTGCACATGGGCTGTCAGCTAAAGGAATGAGTTGGGGCTGAAATCTCGCTCAAGCTCCAATCGCCAGGCCACGCACACTGGCATAAGGATGCACCTACCCAGAAGAAGGGCCACTTTTTAAAAAATCTGCACAAAGAAGCTTTTTTTTTTTTTTTAAGACGGGGTTTCACCATGTTGGTCAGGCTGGTCTTGAACTCCCGACCTCAGGTGATCTGCCCACCTTGGCCTCCAAAGTGCTTGGATTACAGGCGTGAGCCACCACACCCGGCCCCAAAAGAAGCTTTTATGTGGATTAGCAATTTTCCTGCCTAAGTAGGAATCAGAGCACCTGAGTTCAAATTCCAGCTCTCACTTACTGTGTGACCTTGGGCAGGTTCCCTTTTTAAGAGAGAGGGTCTTGTTATAGCGCCCAGGCTGGAGTGTAGAGATCATGTCTCACTGCAGCCTCAAATTCCTGGGCTCAAGCAATCCTCCTGCCTCAGCCTCCTGAGTAGCTAGAACTACAGGTACATGCCACTATGCCTGGATAATTTTTTTAACATTTTTTGTAGAGACAGGGTCTGGCTATGTTACTCAGGCTGGTCTCAAACTCCTAGCCTCAAGTCATCCTCCTGCCTCAGCCTCCCAAAGTGCTGGGATTACAGGTGTGAACCACCATGTGCAGCAAGTCCCCAAGCAGGTCCCTTAACCTCTCTTGAGCCTTCTCAATTGTAAACTACGGCTATGGCTCATGCCTGTACTCTCAGCACTTTGGGAGGCTGAGGCAGGCGGATCACGAAGTCAGGAGTTCGAGACCAGCCTAGCTAACACAGTGAAACCCCCGTCTCTACTAAAAATACAAAAATTAGCTGGGCATGGTGGCACATGCCTGCAATTCCCAGCTACTTGGGAGGCTGAGGCAGGAAAATCACTTGAACCCAGAAGGCAGAGGTTATGGTGAGCCGAGATCGCACCGCTGCACTCTAGCCTGGGCAACAGAGCAAGACTCCATTTCAAAAAAAAAAAAAAAAAGAGAGAGAGAGAGATGTTAAAGTACCTGATAGCCTTGTCACTTAGTGTATTACCACAGTTCCACTCTCACCCCGAGTCTTGCCCTTCCTACCTTCCTGGCATGCTTACACCTACATACCTACACACACCAAACCCGGAAAGTCTGAAGAGCACGAACAAGAATATTCACGGAAAGCCCCAGGGCCAAACCTGGACCCCATGGCACTTCCCAGTGTCCACTGCATTCCTTCCTGGCACAAGCAGGATTCACACCCTCCCTCCACGGGGAAAGCCGACTCCTCCTCCACGCCTTCTTATAAAGTCCCGCACATTGTCTGGGTATCAGCTCCACCCAGTACAGGACAAAGGGGAATCCAGGGCCCACATAAGGAAGGCAGAGAATTCCCCAGCTCTGGTGTCCTTGAGACTCCCATACTAGAGTTCAAACTCCCAGACTCCCCAGGCCAGAACTAAGCTTGGATGCTGGTAATGCCCACTGTGTACTGGGGGGCTGTGGCAGGGTGGCCAGGCAGAGACCTTACCCATCAAGGGAGACCTCTGATCACCAAGAGCGGATGCTGAGATCCGGCCCCATCTTCAAGAAAGAACAGCAGAGTGGCCCCATCCTTCGGTAGTTAAGACTCTGTCTCACCCGCTCAGTGACTCACTAAAGCTGTCTCTATTCACCTGGAGGTCCGAGCCCCAGAATAGAGCCCAAGAATCCTGCCAGCAATCCTGGACTCCAGCCCTCCCCCATGCGACATTCATTCATCCATGTGCCAGGCACTGTGCTAGGTGCTGTGCTGGCAGCAACCAAGACAGCCCAGAAAGCAAAGGCTATCCCTAAAATAGGGTTCCCAAGATGCTGCTGGAGATGTCAGGCAGGCGCACCCTCAAAAGCCCCTTGCCCCAATCCCTGAGGCTTGGGAGTCCTGTGCAATTCACACTATCCAAAGAAGCATCCCTGGACACCTGCTTTTTCAGCCACAGGCTCTTGCATCCTGTCTGGAGACCAATCAAGAGATGGGGGAGAGGGTGTGGGGAGGGAAACACCAGGCCGCCCAGGCCCTCATGGCCATGTTTATCCCGGGTGGATTTTTTTTAACCCAAAGGTTAAAGTGTTTCTATTTGAAACATCTATTTACATTCCAGAGTCCAAAAAAAAAAAACAAGGCAGCCGAGCTCCAGGCCTATATCTGTCCCTAGCGCGTCACAGACACAGCATCAGAGCTGCGCAGGGGGGAACATTCTTAGCCCTCTCCCCGAGCTGCTGAGGTGACTCACGCCTCCCTCCTGCCAGCATGGACCAAGCCACCACTCGGAAGGCTTGGTCCACCCCCCATACCACCAGCCGGTGTGGGGGGGGTGGAGGTGGGGGAGACAGGCATCTGGAGAGGGGGGCTGCCTGGGGGGTCCATGCAGGGGCAGCCAGGCTTAGGGAGGGGGATGAGAGAGCAGGGTCCCAGCCTTCGAGGTTTCTGGGGTACAGTCTGAGAGGAGGTGAGTAAACAAGCCAAGGAGGAAACTTTGGGCCAACTGCTGGCTGCTGCTGGTAGCAAGGAATGGAGGGGACAGGGCAGGATGGGTGGACCTGATAAGCCACACAGGGTAGAGCCGCCTCAAGCAAATGCTCCGTGATTATTCTGCTTTCCAAGAGACCACCTTAAGTCCCAGAGGCCATGGACTAGGGGCAAGCAGGCAGGGTCTTTCGCTGGACCTGTGGACTCCAGACCAGGATAAGAACCAGCCCTCTGGGTTTATTCTTCACCCCAGGGGCCTGTGTAGGTGGCTCCCAGGCATATGCCCCTACCTCAGGGGACTTCGTGGGTACCCTATAGAGCTGGTCCTCAAGGTTATACCCCCATCCCAGCCCCAGCCTACAGGGCTGGCCCCAGGGTGAGGCCCCTATCCCCGGGGCCTGCATGGATACCCTGCAGGGCTAGTCTCCAGGGCCATGCCCCTACATGAGAACACTGCATGGGTATCCCTGCCCAGGCAGATGATAGGCCATGTTCCAAAGATCTTCTGAATCCTCCCGAAACATTCATTCTCTGACACATCCAAGTCGCGCTGCAACCTTATCCCTGGGCAGCTCAGAGCCAAATCACAGGGGAACTGCAGAGGCACACAGTTCCCACCTTCCAATTCGAAGCTTGGGATGCACACCCACATATCCACAGGCAAAGACTCCCCATTCACACGCACACACACAGACACCCCACACTTGAGTGCCAAGCCACTACCAGGAGGGGCCAAGCAGGCATGGGTCCAGCAGGCCCCTCCCTGGAGGAAGCATCTTGTGGTGCCGGCCTGGTGGGGAGGCTGTGCCAGAAAGGCTTAATGCTGCCAACAGGTTCCCAGGAGTGAGGGAAGGAGAGGCCCAGCTCTGGGGGACCCCACCCCTAGCCAAGAGCCAAAAAAGGTTACTGCTGAGAGGGTGGCAGGATTAGGGGGTCCTAAGCCCATCTGAGCCAGAGTAACACCTCTTCATCTTCATGACATGGGAATCAACCCGGACCTGGGGGAGAGGAGCGCTATCGGGAGCCAGCTAGGGGCAAAGGCAGCCAAGCCCCCTCAATATCCGAGCTGCTAGCCTCTGCGTGACTCCACCACGACCGCACCAAGCCTCCCCAGGTGTCTGATTCTCAGGAGACTCCTGGCTGGGGGACTTGGCGGGAGTCACTGGACTTGATGCTCTAGCCCTAAGAACCAAGCCAGAGGAGCCGGGTTAACCTTTATTCCTGTGGACACCTAGCTACGCCTTCTTCCCCTGCCCAAACCTGGGGAGCGGGCAGCAAGGAGGCGGGTCACTGACCCACTTCCTCCCCTCTGACCATAGTGCCAACTAGGCCAGGATCCTCCAGTAACCCCCAGCCCCCACCAGCGGGTGCCGACCCTGCCAGAGACCAAAGTGACTGGAAGTGAAGCAGCAGAGTCCAGCTGCGGGGCACAGGGGAGCAGCAGGCTCTGGGCAGGGAGGATGGGGGCCTCTCTGAGCAGGGATCCCCCAGCCCCGTGTATTCTCAACAAAACTCTTATGACAGATCTACGCAGGACGCTATCTGCGCAAGGCTCGGAGCCAGATGCTCAGACCAGGGACGAGGATACCTGATGACAGAGGGCAGGCAGGGACGCCAAGGCACTTACCTGTCACAGGGATGCTGTGCAGAGAAGTCCGAGGCAGGATTTCCAAGGATGGTTCCCGGCCTGACATCCCATCTGCTGAGAAACAGGATTCTGTCTCATAGATGGTCTGCAGCATCTCCACAAGCCCCTGAGCCTTGGGCACCAGCAGCATGCCAGGGGAGGGGGCCGCCAGAGGCGGGAAGCCAGCCCAAGGAAAGGTGGTCGGGCGGCCCGCACTGCGCAGGGGTTCCCTCAGGCCACTGCCAATGGGACCCGCACTGTGGGGAAGTGCCTCATCCGGCCTGGGCACTCCTGGCGGCAGGAGGGGGCAGGGAGGCCCAAGAGCTGCAGGCCCAGCTCTGCTCTAGAGGGGCATCCGACCACCAGCCTTTCCTTGGTTCCCGGGAGCTAGGGTATGGCTGAGCACTTGGGACAGGAAGGGGAGCTCAGCGGACAGGCGGGCTCTCTGTGTTCCCTCCCAATCCTGGGTGACAGCTCTGGGCCCGGCTCCCTGCTCCTCCTTCCCGAATGAGCCGCCGCCGGCAGCTGGCAGGAGACTGAAATAGCAGTTGGGGGAGGGCCCTGTCTATAAATAGGTGGAGCATGCTCAGGGAGCTGCGGGCCGGCTGCCAGGAGGCCCCATGGGGGGGGGGGGAGGCGGTTCTACCCCAGGAGGAAGCGCCAGGCGAGGGGGATGGGAACGGGGGAGGGCCTGCACTCAGGGCCAAGGCCACAGCGCTGGGTGGCCAGAGGCTGGGCTGGGGAAGGGCGCCGGCCGGGTACCCATGCATCTGGGAGCGGCTCTGACTGCTAGTTTTGGCAAGCAAGCCAGGGGACGGAGACCAAGAAGCCAGACTCAAGCCTCCGTCTGCCCTCTTGCCTTCCAGAGCAGGTAAAGGAATAGGAAGGGTCTGGGGAGAGGCTGGTAGACAGGCACCTTCCCTGGACTTCTAACAGCCCCATGGAGGTTTGCTTAACTTCTGCCCTCCCACAGAGCTGAGAAGGAGTGGAGTGCCTCCTCACTCCTTCAACCAGCAGAGAGACCCCCAGACACCTGCCAAATGGCAGCTCCCTCCCGCTCATTCTGGAGTGTCGCCTCCAGAGGCTGCTCAGCCTCAGCTTCTTTCTAGGGGGTAGGGATATTCTTCCTGGGCAGACAGGGGTTCCCTGGTTCCCTTTCCTCACCCCAAGCCTGGGAAAGCGGACCAGGGAACACCTGCCCATGCTCGAAGTACAGGTAGCTCCTCCCTGGCCATGTGCCAGGTGTGGTGCTAAGAACGTCACATCCATCATCTCATTTTGCATGGTGACCTTGGGAGAGAGGTACAGATGGGAAAACTGAGGCACAGGGAGATGGTCACTCACCCTGGGTCATACAGCTGCTTAGATGGCAGGCCTGGGGTGTCTGAGACTCAGTCTGAGCTCGAACCACCACACTACACTGCCTCCCATTTCCCAGGGTTTCCTAACAGGTAGAATAAACCCTGTGCTCAAGCAGGAAGAGACTCGAGGTTGGCGCCTTGCTAGGGAGAGTCAGGAGTCTTTCAGCATCCAGCCATTCCCCACCAGCCAGCCTCAGGCCTGGCAGCACAGACTCTGCTCCCTGGGTCCCGGGGCTGGTACGCCGTGAGGACCGGTGCCACTCCCATGCCCTCCCCACTGCTGGCCTGCCCCTTCTCCTCAGGTTGTGCCTCCCACTGGTACAGAGATCCCACTTGGCCCCCTGACCTCACTAGAGCCTTTTAATAGCCTGGTTATTCCTGTGTCTGCTCCCCCTCCCCCTTCCTGATGTCACAGTTGCTATTTTGGAGCCCCCCTCCTTGCCCCCCACTCCAGGCATGGAGCCAGGGACACCTGTCCTCTCTCTGCACTGGATGACCTCACCCTCTTGTTGGGAGCCCAGAAGGAGCTGGCCAACCAAGGACACAGTGGCTGTGGCTCCTGGAGCCCAATTTCCCAGCCAGCTTCCACCAGTCAGGGATGGCAAAGGGGTCCCCTGCCCTCAGACTGGGAGTAAGAGGATTGGGGGGGGACCACACCTATAGGCAGAGGCAGGGTTTGCCAGGCCCTAGACTGGCAAGATGTATATGTTGCCAGGGGGTACCCCGTGGTGGACCAGGAAAGAAACAGGGGTCTGGAGCTGCAGCTTCTAAGCCAGGGCAGATTCTAGAAAAAGACAATGGAGCAGTACTCCCTCAGAGGCCTCGTGCTGGTGGACACTTCACGGTATGTCCGGGGGATCCCGTTTACCACCCCTTGTCCCAAGCTCATCCTGGCCAACAAGGCCCTCTCAAGAGGAAGGGAAGGGAAGGTCTCCATCAGCAGGGTGATGGGCAGCAGATTCAAGGGAGCCCAGAAAGCCGGGGAGTAGCAACCCCTCCCAGCCTAGGACTCCACCCACCCACGCTAGGAGCAACCAGAAGGGCTGGCTAGCCCTGTCCCAGCTCTCTCTGCCTGCCCCAGGCACAGGAGTGTGGCAGGAGAGCCCTGCTCTAAAGAAGAGGAAATCATCAGTTACCAGGACCCAAAAGCAGGGCCCCCAGAACCTGGAGCACCCAGACATCGAAGGAAAGAGGCCTTCCTGCTTTGGGAAGATAGGAGCACCCAGGACACGGACACCCAGAGGTGGCTAGAGCCAGGAGTTTGGAACAGCCTCGCAAAGTGTCAGACATGGCCAGAAAATCCTCAGTACCAATTCCCAGAATCCTCCAAAGGAATAAGAGAAGAGGTCTGGGATGGGGACAAATGTCTTTTTTTTTTATTTCTGAGATTTAGGTAGTATAAGGTCCTCCTAATGTCTAACTTCAGTCCTTCATGCTTTAGCCCCTCTCCTTGCAGTTCATTTCTCTTTCCATCCTCTCCCATGCAGTGCTCCCATGTATCATCCCATAAACCTTGCAGAGCACCCACCAAGCGTGGGGTACATGAGCTTCACCCAGACCCAGGACTGTCCTCCCGAGACTCACTCCACCCCTCCCTCAAAGGCTGCACTCTGACCTCCTAACTCTCTGAATCTGAAGAAGGAAAGAGCCTAACGCTGGCTTCAGGTTCTATTTCCTGAGCCCAAAGGCTGTGGGGGTGGGGGGGACCCTGATCCAAGGGAAGAAAGCAGGGTCTGCTTAGTGCACAGTGAAAAAACTCCCGGCCCAGGAGCATCCTGGATGGAGTGTGAGATGCCAGCTTCCCTGAGCCCCAGATACATGAGGCCTGCCCGCCCTCCTGTTCTTTCCCACCCTTCGAGCCCAGCCGTGCGGGAGCCCATAGGCAAGGCCTGGGAGCCACCATGTGCCAGGTCCCAGGCTAGGTGTTGGCTGAACCCTCTCATTTGAAGCCAAGTCCAGGAAAAATGTGAACTTCTACTTCCCCTCAGAGTTGACCCTGCCTCCTCTGGCCATTCCATTCTAAGCCTTCAATCCCTTTGGAACGACAGAGCAGGGAAAAGGAGGGGAGAAGTAGGCCCCAGTCCACAGTGAGCTCAGAGGTGTGCCGCGAGGCATCTCGGGAGAGAAGGGGAGGCCGGGAGTCCACTTCCCAGACCCCTGCCCCATGCCAGGACTGACCCACTTTCTCACTACCTGCCTTCCCGGGGGGCACAGAGGCAGAGCCTGAGGCTGGGAGGCAGGACGCCGAGGTTCCTGGCTCCACCCCACACCCATGCCCCAGTTTCTCTGGTCACCCAGAGACCAGGGGTGGCGGGGGGGAGCTGCCCTCCCTCCTGGGAAAGGGGAAGAGAGAAAGTGTGAGGGTTCTGGGAGGTGCTGGGCAGGCAGGTGTTGTCATGAAGCTTATCTCCCTCCCACACTGGGGGAGAAGGATCCTGGCCGCCTCCTCCATGGCCCCGCTGCCACCCAGCCTAGCTTGCATAGTGGGCCTCACTCTTGCCTGCTCTTCTGGGCAACAGCACAGAGAAAAGGGTACAACCAGAGCTGGCCTGGGTCCCAGGCCCCTGGGCGGCTCCTCCAACCTGGCTGGGCAGAGCCTGAGCTACAGGAAAATTCTGTCAGCCTTTCAGCCCCACTGAGAACATGCAGAAGCAATCAGTTCCAGAAAAAGAAAGCAAGCCTCAATCCTCAAGCCCCCTTTGCTTGAAGAAAAGGCAGAGATCAGGGAATGGTCTCAGGGGAAGCGGGCAGCCCCATCAATAGCCTCCACCCGTGCTTCCAAGACTGCGAAAGAGGTTAATAAGGTCAAAGGCTGGCAGGCAGCCCGAGCCAGAGGGAAGTGATCAGCTCCCACCTCCCTGGGTGGTGGGCCCCAGAAGGAAGTCACTGGCAGTCTCCACCTGCTGCCCCTCACCAGAAACTCTCTCTTGCTAACATGTTCCCCGTGACGGGCAGAGACGGCTCATCTCATGTTTTCTTCTGCCTTCCACAGGCTGAGCCTGTCGGTGATACTCAGTGAGGACTTGCCACATGGCAAAAGCTTTACGATGAGAGGAACTGAGAGGAACTAGAAGCTCTGCCCCTTACCCAGCCTGCTGCTCTGCACTCTGGGAAAAGAGGCAAGTGCGGAGGGGAAGTGAGGAGAAGGTGGAAGGCACTTAGGGACTGGAGCAGACCCTGGGGGATCAACCATTTCCATCCTTCCCACCTCTGTCTCCTGTCCTGGGCCCCATACCTTTCCTTCTTGGGGCTCTCTGCAGGGTATCTATGGGGGAAGTGGACACCCGCGTGCTCTGGCTACAATTCGCGGTTTCATTTTACTTCCGCGGAGTTCCAAGGCATGTGGTTTCCAGGCTTCTGCCAGGCACTGGGCACCCCAGCCCTAGTCCAGATGCCAGCCCAAGCTCTGGGAATAGCAGACGCTAGGCCCCTCAGAAAGGAAGAGCTGGGGGGGAGGCTGGCTATCTCCCTGGCCCAGGGCAGCTAGAACCCCGTAACTGGGAGAGCCAGTCCCAGAACCCCAGGAACACTCCGCAGAAAGGGCTTCGAGCAGACATCCCCAAGCAGTGGTCCCAGTTCCAAAGCCTCTCAACAGTCCTAAAGTGAGGTTCTCAATCCCTAGCCCCCTCCTTTTTCTCTCCTTCCCCCCACACAGAGAAGACAGCATCTTCCCCTGCTGGGGGGAGCCGGAAAACCAGCCAGGAGGCGGGACCCATCCACAGGCCCACTGGATGCCCCTCCCAGCCAGGGCCCAGCAGTGACTCTCAAGCCGCCAGCCTCCAGCGCTGGTGGACACGCCCAGCTCCTCCAACACTCCAGTCAGCTCCCGCAGAGGTGGCTGCAAGGGAAACAGACCGCCAGCGTCTGGAAAGGTAACCCAATAACTTCATCTATCCTGGGTTGATTATGATCACATTTCCCTGTGAGGGAAAGAAACCCCAAAGCTGAGAAATATCCTTTCCAAGCCACCAACAAGAGTTAGACCCCAGCCTCACAGGAAGCAGGGACTGGAAATGACTCCCAGACAGGTCGGCGTCACAACTCAGAGGAAAGAAGCCACTGGCACGACTGCCCGATGCAGCTGACCTTGCTGGGGTGGCATCCAGCTGAGACATGAAAGGGACAGATGAGGACCCGGGCTTCTCCTTTCCCTTCACCACCCAGCCTCAGAGGAGGAAGCAAGAAGGCAGAGCTAGACAGCCCACCTGGCCCAGCACCTATGGGCTGAATGAGGGCAAGGGCAGAGGCAGGAATACCTGACGGGGAACTGCAAACCCTGCAGGAAGGATGATAGGGAAGAAAATGTGCGGTGGCCTGGATTCCTCCCTGATGCTGCTTCTGTACAATCCTGCAAATGGGTATTCATCCTAGGCCCTAATTGCCCTTATCTCTAAAAGGAGAAACATCTACCCGCCCCTGCATAAAAAGATGGGGGAGTACGATGGGCGTGGAGGGCTGAAATTGAGCAAGATGGACCTTTAACACTGCGGACGGAGACAGCCAAGGAGACAGCAGCCATTACTCTGACCACACTGCCCCAGGACCCTCCCTGGAAACAGCTGAGGGTCCAGCTCAGGCCACCAGAACACAGCCTCACAGGCACACATCCAGACCCAGCTGCACATAAAGCTGCCTGGAGTCCCCCCCCAATAGACTATTTCTGGTAGCACTGGACAGGGTCCTAGGAGCAGAGAGGAACAGGAAATCTCAGAGTAAAAGACCCCAGATTAGGAATCTACAATGTGCAGGGCCCAAGAGAGGCAGTCTACCTCCGAGGAGAGCCAAGACTCCTCTATACACATCACCCTGCTCCCCCCCCAATGCCAAACACCACACACGGAGGTTAAGGCCCAGTGCCCTTGGAAACCTCCACTAAGAAAAAAGTATGGAACACAAACATTCCACCAAGGAAAGAAGCCACCATCACAAAAAGGAAGCTGGGCATTCTGCTATAGTAAAGAAATTCCTCCAGCACCATCCCAGACCGCCCAGAGAGATCTAGGGACACACATACCCCTCCGGCCCACCTGTCTTGGCTAGCAGAGCAAGGTGGAGCCGGAATGGAGCACCCCAAAGTTGGGGACGGCAAGCACTGGGGGCAGAGTAGGACCCATGCCTTCCCAGGACCCGGCCAGACCGTCGACCCCTCATTTCCCAGGTCTCCCTCATGGGCCTTTCTTGCAACACTTCTCCACTCCTGACCCCCTGATTCCCTTACAGCTCAGACAGAAAGGTCAGCTGGCCTGGACGGGGAAACCCACACAGCCCATCACATCCAAAGCTACCCCAGGGTGCTCTTCTCCAACCTCCCAGCTCTTACCCGACTCGTTGGGAGAGTTCATGCCGGCTCTGGGCCCGCAGGAAGCTGGCGTTGGGGGCTGGGACGGGAGGGGGTGGAGCTGCGGTGATGTCAAGAGAGACAGACGATAACAGACAGACGGACGGGACGGGAGCCCGGGGCCGCCGTGCCTCTAATGCCCATCCGAGGCCATCCTTCGGGGCGAGGCAGTCAGGCACTCAGAACGGCATCCCTGGGGGAGAGATGGAGCAGGGTTAGAGGCCCCTAACTCAGGAATCTGAGAGCTGAAGGAGACCTTGGAGCTTGTCAGTTTATACCTGGGGGATGAGAGGGATGAGAGGGAGGGATACCTGCCCACAGCCATGGTGGAAGTCAGCAGAACTGGAGAGACCCTGGTTTCTTACTAACCGATGAGGCTCCCAGAGCCCAAGGGATAGGAAATGGCTATGGTGGCCAACACACCCCTTTTCAGGTGAGTGTCTACCGCCAGGTGGGGGAGACCCTATAGATTCCTAACGGTGCCTTGCCATGGGACTAGGTGTGCACCAGAGAAGAAAGTGCAGGGGGGGCTTCTGGCCTCTATCCACAGCAGCAGGGAGATGCAGGGCTGCTCTGGAGTCCTTGGCAGAAGTTAAGGGAGAAACTGGTATCCCAGCCTCTGTAGCCTAAGCCGGGACTCCTAGGGGAGTCTTCTCCCCCACTTTCTGATCCTTGTGCCTCTCAACTCCGGAAATATGATATGCTTCTGTTTTGGTCTCCTCCATTCAACAACAGACCAGGACAAGAGCTCCTGTTTCCAGGAACTGAGAAAGTCAGAGGCCTCTCCATCCCAAATCAAGTAACCGCGGCCCGGCAGGTGCAGGGCCCCAGCCCAGGGCTTTGTGTGTCTTGTACAGGTAGTGCTCTGTGTAAGGAGGTCTGGTCCAGGGAGGTATGAAATCCGGCCTGTGCCCTGCCTGCCAAGCCATGGCCTGACATGCTGAGTCCACCCAAAACAAGGGACAGTTTTTCCCAGTTTGTACAAAAGGAACAAAAGGCCCAGCAGTAGCCCTGCTGAGGCCAATATAGTAAAGGAGAAGGTATTACAAGATCATGGCTTTGCCAACCCATGCCCACTCCTCCAGCCTTCCCCCCACCCCAGCTCCACAGTTAGTCCTCAAGCCTCAGACACTATGCACACAGCCACCTGGCCCATCCCTAAACAGCCCATGATCCACCCCAGACATGATCTCATTCATTTGCTTCCAAATGAAGGCAGGCCCTCCAACACCCAATGAAAGCAAGGTAGCAGGAAGCCATCAGAGGAGGCTGCGAGCTGCTAGATGTTTAAGCGCTAACTCTGCTTCCCAAGCCTCGAACCAGCAATCAGCTCTGCCCCCTAGACAGCCCCACCTCCTGGCAGAATTAATTCTCAGTAAGCCTTGCATTCTTGTCAGATTCTCAAGGGTAGGGTCCATTTGGAGCCCAGAAGCCAGCTATAGCAGAAACACAAGAACATGAACAGACAGACAGACAACACACACACACACACACACACACACACACACACACACACACGAGAGCTCGAGGTCCCAGGCTTGCTGCTCTCTGCTCTTGCCCACAGGGCTTGGACACTATGGCTGGGGGAAAAGTGCACTCAGTTTGGGGGCCAGAGTTGAAGTGGCTAAATTGCTCCTGACAGGCACAGGTGTGGGATAAGGACAAAAAGGCTGCACAGGGCTGGGGCCAAGCTCAGGAATGTGGCAGGTAGGGCTGCTGGTGCCCTGGCAGGGCCCACGTGGGCAGACAGTTCAGCCTGAGCCCACGCCAGGGCTGGCGCCCAGTCCCGCTCACACCCTTTCCCGTGGGCTGGGGAACACAGGTTCAGAAATTCCCCACGATTCCCAGCAGCCTGAGTAGCCCAGCCCATCTCCACAGTGAGAGGCATCTCCCACAGTGAGAGGCATCTCCACAGTGAGAGGCATCTCCACAGTGAGAGGCACCTCCACAGCAAGGTACTAAGGGGCACAGCCCCAGTGGTACAGAAGCCAGTTCAGCTCAGCCCGCAGCCCCCATCATCTTAACCCACCCACTCTTCCTCTGGGTCTCAAAGGTACTGATCCTCACCCCTGAGGCAGAAGAGGAAGGGAGCGGCTCCTTGAACTCATGGTAGGCTCAGGACTCAGCTCCATCTACTCCTCCGCATCCTATAAAATTCAGCAGGATCCCTGGGCCCCGTCCACCTGTAAAGAGTGTCTGCCAACACCCCCATCAATCTCTCAAGAGAATCAGAGCCACAGGCTGGGCCTCCCTGAGAAACAAAGCAGTGTTTACGGCCTGATCGGGACAAGCACAGATTCTTGTCTAGGGTGGGGCATGAAGGGGAGAAGGGGTGCCTGATGTTTAAAACCTGAGCTGTTTGTTCCCACATCTGCCAGAGAAATTCGCTGGGTCTCAGTGGGCAGTCAGGGACCAGGAGCTAAGTCCCAGATGACCTAACACTTGGATGCCAAACCAGGAAGCGGCCCAGCTTCCAAGACATCATAAGTAGGCAGATCCCCTGGCCACCCTGAGGGTCCTGCCCCACAAACTCATACCCACTCCTTCTTCAGACAGACTCCTACCCTAGGGGTCCCAAACCACCTCCAACCTCCAGCCAAGACAGCCGAGCAAGGATGAAGGAAGGAAACGGGCTGCATCTCACCCTACAAGCTCATGGCTGAACTTGGGGAGGTAGAGCAGAAACCCTAGGGAGATACCCCCCACCCCATTCATAAGCAATAAAAACTCTAGCAGAGGGTGGGAAGAGGAAGGCAGACAAGTGAGGGACACATGGTACAATGCAGTGCTACAGAGACCACAGCTTCACAATGCTGCCCCGTAGAGATCCTATCCCTCAAACAACTCCCTCGGAATTCCTGGGGAATCAGGTGTCCCTTGGAGACCCTCTCTGGAACCTAGACTCCAGTACCACCATGCAACCCCCTCCCAAAACACCTGGCAGGGCCAGAGCATCCCAGGCCAGGGCACACCCTGGGTCATAGGTGATAGGGTCAAGCTGTGTGAACCAAGTCTTGGGAGTCTGAGCTTGTTTCACTCTACCCCAACAACTTATCAAAAAGTTACAAGCCGGCCGGGCTCGGTGGCTCACGCCTATAATCCCAGCATCTTGGGAGGCCGAGGCAGGCAGATCCCCAGAGGTCAGGAGTTCGAGACTAGCCTGATCAACATAGAGAAACCCCATCTCTACTAAAAAAAAAATGTAAAATTAGCCAGGCATGGTGGAGCATGCCTGTAATCCCAGCTACTAAGGAGGATGAGGCAGGAGAATCGCTTGAACCCAGGAAGCAGAGGTTGCCATGAGCCAAGATTGTGCCATTGCACACCAGCCTGGGCAACAAGAGCAAAACTGTCTCAAAAAAAAAAAAAAAATGTTACAAGCCAAGACATCCCACTCAGAGCCACTAGGGACTTGTCATCTTGACCCTCCTGACCAGGCCACAGCCTACCCCTATCCTCAGCCTCCGAGAGTGTCTGTTGCCTGGTGCCTCCCCCAGGATAGGCCAACAGAAGGCCGGAAGAACTGGAGCCATGAAGAGTGGCTGACTTGGATGTCCAAGCCCCAAACCAGGGAAAGGGGGAGGGTGACAGGGGAGGAAAAAAGGCACCAGCCTGACAAATTCATTTTTGCAATCGGCCCATTTCTGTTTGTCTGCTCAGACGCAGCTCCAGGCATCTGCACAAGCCAGATGGAGGAGGCTGCTATTTCTAGAAAAAAAAAAAGGGGGGGTGGTGAGAGGGGAGGAAGGGAGGAGGCGGAGGCAGAGGGCAGAAGACGGGGTCTGTTTGCCCTAAAACCTCAGGCAGAACGATACCCTCTTCCCAGCACTACCAGACAGGGTCGCCATTCAAGAAAGGGCTGGAGCTGGGCCTGGGGTGAGGTGGGATGGGAAAGAAGAAAGGCAGAGAAAGTTTAATTAGCTAAAGTCAGCTACAATAGGCCCCCTCACAGGCTGCATCAGGTTTTCATTCATAAGCAAGCTACAGTGCTCCAAAAATGCCAAGAACCACCCCGCCTTGCTGTCTCCCGCTCCCCCCCCCACCAACAGGAGTGAGTCCTCTAGCAGGCTGGCTGAGCCTGATGCCGTGTTCCAGACATCCCTCCTCAAAGGGATGTGAGTAGGAAGAATTAATTATTAAAGAGCAGCTGGTACTTCAGCACCGACTGCGCTACCCCCAATTCCTATAGCTGATCCCCCCCCGCCCCCACTATGCGGGAACACAAACGACCCCCCCCAGCCCGAAACATTCCCAGGCCCCATTTCTAAACATACAGTTAAGATGCCACCCCTAGGGAAGGAAAAGCAAACCTTTGTCTCTGCAGCTACTTGGGGGTGGGTGGGGCACGTGAAACTGCTGCCCCCCCCCCCCTCCAAATTACATGATCCAGCCAAAGTAGGAGGATATATTGGGGAAGAAGGGGAGGATGGCACAGAACATTTCCTCCATCCTTGCCCCCCAAGTAACCCGCACCTGAGATCTGTTTCTCTGGTCTCTGCCATGCGCACATTCCCAGGACAGAATGGAGATGCTGGGGGCCCATTTCTCTTACTCAGAGAGACCCCCTACTGCCTTGTCAAGAAAGCCAGATCCAAGTTCAAGTGAAAAGAGGGCAAAGAGAGGAGTCAAGAAAAGAGGAAGGAGGAAAACAAAGATCTCCCCAAGCTCCGCGTTTAGGGAGGGAGAGGAAGGAGGGAAGACTGGAATGAAGAAGCAGGCAGCCCCTCAACATGGCTCACCCACCATCCAGCCCAGCGAAGCATCTCAACAGCCAGCACAGGCTCAGGGTGCCTAGGACTTGGCAGACTGAAGAGCATCCCTGCCTGCCTACATCCTCTGAACCTAAGAGGAGGCGGGAAGGCAGGACCCAGACCCAGGCTGCAATCTTAGAAGGCAACCTGGCCAGGGGTCCCTCTGATCAAGACTCCTGGATCTTGCCCTCCCCCCGACCTCCTTTTGTTCCCATAATCTGGCTCTATCCTCCCACCCCAGTTGGACGCTGAACCCAATCACCACTACTTCCCCAAGCTCCAAACCTAATTCCAGGTCCCAAAAGCATGGTGGTCACTGACAGAGTGATGGGTCCCTCTGCACCCTCCTAAAAGCAACTGCAGCTGTTTCCTTTCCTTTTAGGGGCACACCTCATCTCAGAAAGGGTATCAGTCAGGGGTATCAGGTGGTCATCTCTCCCAAAGGAAGCACCCAACCTCCCCACTCCAACAGCCCCCCCAGGCTCCCAGATTAATTACTTATCACCCAGCCAGTACTCATCTTCCCCAGGGCCCCAGAGAAGGGTGGGGTGGAGAAGCTGACTCCCCCAAGTTAACAAGGCACCGGTAGTGCCCCCGCCTCCATGAGATACAGACCCGGGATGAAAAATCGGGGCATCCACCTCAGACAAGAAGGAGTGGGGGGTGGGGGGAGCTCCATTTCATCTCCTAGTTCTCACATCCTGCTCCAGAGTGTCAGACAGGAGAAGAGGGTGGGAACAAACGCAGTAACGCCTCACAGGAGAGGGGGTGAGAATAATGGGAGAGAGGTAAGGTGGACTCTGCAGTCCCCCTCCTCATGCACGACAGTCAAGGGCATAAAATCAAGGATGCGTTCGTAGCTGTAGGGAGAAGCGCTGTGGGTGGGCAGCACCCTTCACCTCAGAGTACCAAGAAAAGGGTGTCCAGCGAAAAGGGGTCTGCACAGAATCCGGGTGCAGGGCTCAAATGGCCCAGCAACGCAACATGCGCCGCCAGGATAGAGGCAAATCAGATAACCGCGGTCGGTCTCCGAGCCATTTGGGGGCGCGGGGCGCGGGGAAGGCGGGCCCCTCCCTTGCCTGCAGGGGAAGGCGCCCCATTCTGGGAGGGGCAGGGAGGGGCGCCCGCAGCAACCCCGATGCCCCGCTCCCAGGCTGGCGATGCTCCAGGGGGGCGCCGGCTGGCACCCGGGCCCGGAGGAAGAATGGGGGCCGCGGAGCGCGGCGGGCGCGCGGGGGAGCCCGGGGACAGGGGACGGCAGGAAGAGGGGGCACCGCTTCGCGTCCCGGGGGCAGGGGGAGATGGGATCTGGGACGGGGCGGCGCGCTCACCCGCTGCGGCTCGAGCTCCGGCTTCGCGGGCGGCGGCGGCAGCAGCGGCGGCGGCAGCGGCGGCAGCACCTCCTCGACGGCTCCTCCATCTTTGCGGCGGCTCCTCCGGCTCCGCTCGCCGCCGCCACCAACAACAACATTCGGAGACGTCACTCCCGTCACGTGACCCGACCCGGAGCTAAAAATAGACCCAGACCCCCCCCCCCACACCTCCCCACAGCCACCACCAACCCCTCCCCTGCCTCTCGGCCCTCCCCGTCGCGGGCGGGGCCAGCGACGCCAGCGTGACAACTCCTTAAAGGGCCAGTGCCCAGCACAGGGTTGGGCAGAGACGGGGTAGAAGGGAAGGGATCGGAGCCCGGCGAGTAGAAGTGGAAGGAGCGCTGCAGAGGCAGAGTATGAATGCTGGGGCTCAACCTTTGGGTTATACAAGTTTCCTCCCTGTGCTTCCCAGATTTCCTTTCCAAACCGTGGATGGTACAATCGTTGACTGCCTAAGCTGCTCCCCTAACACGCCCTCCTGCGGTCGGGGAGGGGAACTGGGGGATGGATTCCCAGGGGCTGGGGAGGGCCACCGCAGCCGCTGCAGCGGGGCCTGGCTGGGGGTGGATGGTTCGGACAGGTCTCGAACTCGCCAGCTCTGACCGCACACACTGCATCTGTGCCAGGGAAAGAAAAGCCTGGGAAAGGCCAGGGTATGGCTGAACAATATAGGGCCTTCTAAAGGGCAGGAGCCGGAAAGACTTCCCTGAGTTCGGTGCCGTGCTCGCTACACCTCTCCTTGGTACACAGTGTGAACGTGTTTAATTAGACCTAGACAATTTAGACCCAGCAATTCCACTCACAAAAATGTATTCCAAATAAATAAACGTTGTTATGTTAAAAAGTGAACATGAAAGAGATTGTAATGATGTGAAAAGTTGAAAACAGCCTAAATATCCATCAATAGGGAATTGGCAAACAAAACAGGGAACATCCGTTGAATACAATATTATCCAGACATTAAAAGTTTTACAGGGGCCTGAGCATAGTGGCTCACGCCTGTAATCCCAGTACTTTGGGAGGCCGAGGCGGGTGGATCACCTGAGGTCAGGAGTTCAAGACCAGCCTGGCCAACACGGTAAAGGCCAACATGGTAAAACCCCATCTCTACTAAAAATACAAAAATTAGCCGGGCACTGGTGCCTCCCTATAATCCCAGCTACTCGGGAGGTGGAGGCAGGAGAATCGCTTGAACCCGGGAAGCGGAGGTTGCAGTGAGCCGAGATCGCACCATTGCACTCCAACCTGGGGGACAGACGAAACTCTGTCTCAAAAAAAAAAAAGTTTTATAGGGGCCAGGAGCATTGGCTCATGCCTGTAATCAATCTCAGCACTTGGGAGGCCGAGGTGGGAGGATTGCTTGAGCTGAGGAGTTCAAGACCAGCCTGGGCAACATGGTGAGACACTATCTATATTTTTAAAAAGAAGAAAAAAAAATTTATAGGTCTATACCGACCTGAAAAGATGCCTGTGATATACTGTTTTCTTGAAAGTCGGGACTCAATTTATAATAATGGAACTGAATTGTTCCATTATTATAAACAACAACAAACTAGATTCATTATGCCCGAGTGTAGGTGTATATCAAAAAGCCTGGTCAGCAGGCATGCTGGCTCACGCCTGTAATCCCAGCACTTTGGGAGGCCAAGGCGGATGGATCACAAGGTCAGGAGTTCGAGATGAGCCTGGCCAATATGGGGAAACCCCATCTCTACTAAAAATACCAAAATTAGCCGGGTGTGGTGTTGGGCACCTGTAGTTCCAGCTACTCAGGAGGTTGAGACAGGAGAATCTCCTGAACCTGGGAGATGGAGGTTGCAGTGAGCCAAGATCACGCCACTGCGCTCCAGTCTGGGCAACAGAGCGAGACTCCAGCCCCGCCCCTCCCCCCAAAAAAGCTTGGCCAGGGACCTGGCCTGTGCTCACCCTGGGGGCTGAGGTTGGAGGATAGCTTGAGCCAGAGAGGTGAGCTAAGAACACACCTCTGCACTCCAGCCTGGGTGACAAAGTAAGATCGTGTCTCAAAAAAAAAAAAGCCTGATCAGACCAGACATGGTGGCATGGTGGCACACGCCTGTAGGCCTACCTACTTGGGAGGCTGAAAAGGGAGGATCCATTGACCCAGGAGTTCCAGGCCAGCCTGGGCAACATAGAGAGACCCCATCTCTAAAAAAAAAAGAAACCAAAAAAGCCTAGAAGAATAAATACCAGAATGTTTCTCTTTACTTTTTTGTCCTACTTTTTTATTTATTTTGAGACAGAGTCTCGTTGTGTCTCCTAGGCTTTAGTGCAGTGGCATGGTCATAGCTCACTGTAACCTTGAACTCCTGGGCTCAACTAATCCTCCCACCTCAGCCTCCCAAGTAGGTAGCACACCACTACATCCAGCTAAAATTTTTTTTTTTAATTTTTTTTTTTGGGGGGCAGGATCTCGCCCTGTCACTCAGGCTGGAGTGCAGTGGCACCATCACCCTCACTGCAGCCTCAATTTCCCAGGCTCCAGCGATCCTCCCACTTCAGCGTCCAAGTAGCTGGGACCACAGGTGTACGCCACCACACCCGGCTAATTTTTGTATTTTTTGTAGAGATGGGGTTTTCCTGTGTTGCCCAGGCTAGTCTCATACTACTGGGCTCAAGCGATTCGCCCACCTCAGCCTTTCAAAATGCTGGGATTACAGGAGTGAGCCACTACACCTGACCACTCCAAGGGATTTTACTGCAACTGGTCCTTTCCTCATATTTGGGGGAGAAAAAAAAGAAACAGCCAAAGCTTCTATGTGATCTGATCTCTGCTCATGTCACCTCTCTTTCCTTAGCTTTCTGTACTCCCGCCATGTGACTTTCTCTCACATCCTTAAACAATGTGCTCTCTGCTCTTCAGGGCCTTTGCACGGGCTGTTTTTTCTTGTTAGAATGCCTCCCTTCCTTCTTCTCTTTGCCTGGCTAACTCCAACTCATCCGTCAGAGCTTATTTAAATATCACTGAAAGAAGAGGTCTTTCTTGGTCCCTTAATTAAAATAGATCCCCTTGTTATATATGCTTTATATTTATCTATTTACGGCATTATGGTTCATTGTCCATCTTGTCCTCTAAACTACAAACTTTTCTTTCTTTCTTTCTTTCTTTTCTCTCTCTCTCCTTCCTTCCTTCCTTCTGGACGATCTTGCTCTGTCACTCAGGCTGGAGTGCAGTGGTGCAATCTTGGCTCACTGCAACTTCTGCCTCCCAGGTTTAAGCAATTCTTGTGCCTCAGCCAGCCAAATAGCCGGGATTACAGGCATGTATTACCACACCCAGCTAATTTTTGCATTTTTAGTAGAGACAGGGTTTCACCATGTTGGTCAGGCTGGTCTCAAACTCCTGACCTCAGGTGATCCACCCGCCTCAGCCTCCCAAAGTGCTAGGATTACAGGTGTGAGCCACCACGCCCTGCTTTAAACTATAATGAAATTTTGCTCTTGTCATCCAGGTTGGAGTGCAATGACACGATCTCGGCTCACTGCAACCTCTGCCTCCCAGGTTCAAGTGATTCTCCTGCCTCAGCCTCCCGAGTAGCTGGGATTGTAGGCGCCTGCCACCATGCCCAGCTAATTTTTGTATTTTTGGTAGAGATGGGTTTTCACCATGTTGGCCAGGCTGGTCTTGAACTCCTGACCTCAGATGATCCACCTGCCTTAGCCTCCCAAAGTGCTGGGATTACAGGCGTGAACCACCGCGTCTAGCCAACTGTAAACTTATGGAACACAGAAACTATATGTCTTCTAGCACAGTGCCTGGAACAAAAAAAGACTTAATGAGCATGTGTTGAATGAAATGAATGCGTGTTAAAAGATTAAATCATGTCAGGCGTGGTGGCTCAAGCCTGTAATCCTAGCACCTTGGGAGGCTGAGGTGGGCAGATCACCTGAGGTCAGGAGTTCGAGACCAGCCTGGTCAAAGTTGCAAAACCCCATCTCTACTAAAAATACAAAAATTAGCTGGGCTTAGTGGCGGGCACCTGTAATGCCAGCTACTCGGGAGGCTGAGGCAGGAGAATCACTTCAACCCGGGAGGTGGAGGTTGCAGTGAGCCCAGATTGGGTCACTGCACTCTAGCCTTCACAATAGGAGTAAGACTCCATCTCAAAAAAAAAAAAAAAGATTAAATCAAGGTGAGTAACTTCCACCTGGACAATGGATTTTTCGAAGAAATGGCACCCCATGAAATCACCCCAGTCACTTCAAGATAGGAGTCCTCCTGCCTCCGTCCTGTAATGATGGCATCGCCTATTTGTCATTGCGCTTGCACAGCCTTTCGCTATCTCCTGGCAGTTAGGATGGGCTGGATTTTGGGATTTTGTTTCCTCGGGGCTTGTGCTTTATCTCCCTAAACAGATTATGAGCCACTTGAGAAAAGAGACAAAATCATATGTCTTTTTGCCTTTCTAGCACCTACCACATCACCTTGCACATAGTAGGTGCTCAGTAAAGGTTTGGGGACACTGAAAGATTCTAGACTCTTCTCTCTTGGGATCTCAGAACATGAGAAAAGAATCTCCCCCTGTGATATCACAAATGATGGTCAATAACTGCCTCATGGAGCACCTTGGCTTGGCACTTCCCATTTTATGGATGAAGAAACAGAGATTCAGAGAAACTTAATATTTTCCCAAAGTCTGGATCACCTAAGGTCAGGAGTTAGAGTCCAGCGTGGCCAACATGGCAAAACCCCGTCTCTACTAAAAATACAAAAAAAAAAAAAAAAAATTAGCCGGGCATAGTGGCACGTACCTGTAGTCCTAGCTATTCGAGGAGGCTGAGATCGCACCACTGCATCCAGCCTGGGCAACAGAGGGAGACCCCGTCTCAATCAATCAATCAATACATACATACATAATTGTCCAAAGTTACAAAGTTCCTACAAGCAAGAATTGGAGTTCAAACCCAGGTTTCTCTGTTCCCCCAAACACAAGGAACAGGGGCTGAGGGGAGCTGGACTCCCAACCCCAGAAATCTAGCCTTCTTCTCCAGAGGTCTCTGAGATTATTACATCCATACCCCAGTGGCCAAATGTCCCAGAAGTTACAAGCAGGTACCATATGGTGCCCTGATAAGTCTTCAGATTTCCTCTTCTCAGGTAAGTGGGGGCTAAATAATTCAGCATGCATTCGACATGTTTCTTGAGTACCTGTGACAGATGCTGAGGATATAGAGATGATTCTGCCTTTCGGGAGTCTCAAGTTCCTTACAGAAAATAGAACTGTCTTTTGTTGTGAGTCCCTAGGGTAGGCAGATATCCTTACCAGGACCATTCACCATGGAAACAGGGGTCCTGGGACTGTCTCCTTCCCCCACTTCCTCAGTTTCTCGATGTAGAAGAAGCCTGCAGATGGGATCTAGGAGCTGGCTGGAGAACTTCTGACCCTGAGAACCAGTGTTGAATTTGGCCTCTTGGTAGAAGGAAATAAATCTCAGAAAAGAGCCAGGTATTTAACCCATAGCCTGACAGATGGCAGCATGAGTGGACTTTGGAAGTGGGCAAGGAGAGGAATAGGCGTGTTGAGCAACGCTGCTAGGCAGTCTGGGAGTTAGTTCCTGCTCCTATCTGGAATCACGAAAAAGTCCTAGGCCAAGTGCCGTGGCTCATGCCTGTAATCCCAGCACTTTGGGAGTCCGACACCAGTGGATCATTTGAGGTCAGGAGTTTGAGACCAGCCTGGCCAACATGGTGAAACCCCATCACTAATAAAATTGCAAAAATTGGCAGGGCATGACGGCACATGCCTGTAATCCCAGCTACTCAGGAGGCTGAGGCAGGAGAATCGCTTGAACCTGGGAGGCAGAGGTTGCAGTGAGCCAAGATTACGCCACTGACTCCAGCCTGGGTGACAAGAGCAAAACTTGGTCTCAAAATAAAAAAGGTCGGGCACAGTGGTTCACGCCTGTAATCTCAGCACTTTGGGAGGCCGAGGTGGGTGGATCACCCAAGGTCAAAAGTTCAAGACCAGCCTGGTCAACATGGCAAAAACCTGTCTCTGCTAAAAATACAAAAAAATTAGCTGAGCATGGTGATAGTTGCCTGTAATCCCGGCCACTCTGGAGGCTGAGACAAGAGAATCGCTTGAACCCAGGAGATGGAGGTTGCAGAGAGCCAAGACAGTGCCATTGCACTCCAGCCTGGGCAACAGAGTGGGACTCCATCTCAAAAAAATGCACAAAAAGCAAAAAAAATTATGCTGGGCACAGTGGCTCATGCCTGTAATCCCAGCACTTTGAGAGTGCACGGCAGGTGGATCACTTGAGGTCAGGAGTTTGAGACCAGCCTAGCCAACATGGTAAAACCCCGTCTCTACTAAAAATACATAAATTAGCCAGGCACGGTGGTGGGCACCTGTAATCCCAGCTACTTGGGAGGCTGAGGCAGGAGAGTCGCTTGAACTCAGGAGGTGGAGGTTGCAATGTTGCAATGAGCCAAGATCGTGTCACTGCACTGAAGCCTGGGCGACAGAGCAAGACTGTCTCGGAAAAAAAAAAAAATCTGGGTCTTAGTTCTTAAGGTCTAAAAAATGGTCTTAGAGACAACTCCATGCTGGTGTGCTGTTGAATGAGTCATTTGCCCATAGGGCCTTGGTCTTGTCTGGAAAATAGGATTTGAACTTCTGCTCTCTGAGGTCCCTTTCAGTTCTAACACTTCATGAGTCCTAAATTAGATATGATGGCAGATATGACAATGTCCAGCATGGAGCTGGGTGGCAAAGTTTAAGCCGGACCTTCATTCCTCCAGGATATTCAAGGTCCAGTCCTGCCCTTGGGCTGTTTACAATGAGCTCTGGAGACAGAAGAGAGTTCATTTCCTGGCAAACAATCCATATGCCCCAGGCACAAAGCAAAGGCAGTGTCATTGAGGATGAGTTATGAAGAGTGCAATGAAAACTGAAAACTGGCCCTAGGATGCCTGGGTTTGGCCCAGGTCTCTCTGTGTGACTCTGGACAAGCCCCTTCTCCCTGACCTGTTTCTTTTTCCGTATGATTAGAGGGTTGGACTGAATTTCCTTCCTTCCAGCTGGAGACTTTTCTGGGTGGTTCAACAAGGTGAAGTTGAGAAAGAAGGGTGGAACAAAAACTTCTTCCTTCTTTCCCTCCTTCCCCTGACTACTCTGGGCTTCAGGGAGAAGAAAGCAGTTTCAGGCCATTTTCCACCATGCAGTCTTGCCTGATCGTTTGAGGTGTTTGGGGGAGAGCAACAGGCAGGGGCCTTGGGCAAGTCACCACCCATCTGAGCCTCGGTTTCCCTGTCTGTAAAAGGGCATAGTTGGATGGATGACATCTGAGGATTTTTCCAGCTCTGCCAGCTAACTCTATTCTAGAGTTGGATCTCAAACAAACAAACAAGGAGGACCTGGCTAGAGGCAAGAGCCTCAGCCAATCCTCACGTGAGAGCCCAACCTAACCCTTGACACCTTCTGTCCATTTTCAGTCCTCGTATCTCCTGCCTTCCTGGCCTCGAGATCGGGAGCAGACCCCTGTCTCTACCCTCAGCAATGGCCAAGCGTGGGGAAAGCCAGCGACGACATGGCTCCTAGAACAAGCTGTGAATTTGTTTAAAAATAAAGACTATTCTGGGTGCAGCTGCCACCGTTTGTCATGGCGCCTAAAAAAAAATAAAAGATTTTTATATATGTAGAAAGAGGGGAGTAGAGCAAAGCTGTCAGTCTGCTGGTCTGCAGATCCCATATCCACCAAGAGCCACCATCAGCAGCCAGCCACCTGCTAGAGGACAGCAGATGACCAGAAGGCCTGGGACACAGTTGGGACTCCAGGACAGCAGGCTTCTCTGCCCAGCTCCCTCCAGGTTCCTGGAGTGTCCCGAAAGCCTTCTTAGCCCTCCCAGCAGCAAAAATAGCAGAAGTCTGAGGGGTTGGCTGAGAAGGAAGCGTACCCCGCCTCCCTGCTGGGACGCGGAGCTGAGGCCCAGGATTTCCTGGACTCTGTAGAGTTCCTGCCTGCATGCTTAAGAGTCAAGGCTACATGATCACCACAGTACAAGCGACAGCAGTGGCCGATCACGTCCTACGTGTCTGCAGGTCATTCCAGAATGTCCTCGCTGGTCGGGGCATGCCCAGAGAATATTGAGAGGGGACAGAGGGTGCCCACGTACCTGCCCTCGGGGAGCTTCCCATCCTGTGGAAGCAACATGGCCACATGAAGCAGGGTGGAGCAGAGTGAGAGAGAGGGCCTGGAGTTCAGGCAAATCGCTTGCCCTCTCTGAGCCTCAGTTTCCCTTCTGCGGTTAGAGAGCTGGACCCTGTGATTCTAGAAGACTTTCTGAGCCATAAGTTCATGAAACAATAGAGAACAATACACAGCGAACTTACAGGCCATGTGGAGAGGTATAGACTACCGGCACCCAAACTCCCCCAGATTCTTTCCCTCCAGCCTACGATTTTGGGTTAACATACATTTTGCACACCTTTAATTGTAATCATTTATTGAACAACTTCCTTTCAAAAGACTCTGTCACATGTATTATTGTCATAACAACTCTGCAAGGTAGATATTATGTGCTCCACTGTATGGATAAGGAGATGAAGGCTCAGGGAGCTTAAGCAGTCAGTGATAGGGCCAGGGCAGGACCCAGACTCTAGGTGTATAGACACACGGGGTCTCCCCCAAACAGGCAGAGACAGCCTGAGGACCCAGGACACCCTGACAGAAAGTCCTGAATTGATGGTGTATGGAAGACACAGTCCATCACCCTCCAGCAGCAGGATTTCTGGCCCATCCGTGAGGATACAATTCCGCCCCGCAGACACAGAAGCAAATATAGTCCTCCCAAAAAGCCCTCATGGTGGACATTATTATTATTATTTGTTTTGTTGCTGTTGTTAAGACAGGGTCTCCTTCTGTTGCCCAGGCTGGAGGGCAGAGGCGTGATCACAGCTCACTGCAGCCTCAACCTCCTGGGATTAAGTGATCTTCCTGCTTCAGCCTCCTGAATAGCTGGAACTATAGGCACATGCTTCCCCGCCTGGCTAATTTTTATACTTTTTTTCTTTTTTTGAGACAAAGTCTCACTTTGTTGCCCAGGATGAAGTGCAGTGGTGTGATCTCAGCTCACTTCAACCTCTGCCTCTCAGGTTCAAGCAATTCTGCTGCCTCAGTCTCCCAAGTAACTGGGATTACAGGCACCCGCCATCATGCCCAGCTAATTTTTTTTGTATTTTTGTAGAGACGAGATTTCACCATGTTGGCCAGGCTAGTCTTGAACTCCTGACCCCAATTGATCCTCCTGCCTCAGTCTCCCAAAGTGCTGGGATTACAGCCATGAACCACTGCACCCGGCCTCTTATTATTGTTATCTTGACAAAAAGATTTGTCTCTCCAGCTTCAGAAAAAGACTTCAGGAACTTGCCAGAACCCACAAACCCAGTAAGTGAAGATGCAGGGCCTGACCCTGGGTTAGCAGAGCCCAGAGCCTGATTTTAACCACTGGTGTGACCACTGGACTTTGCTGCCTTTGTGGAAAGCATCCCAACAAGAATGTGAAGACCTCAACTGACCAGGACTGAGGTGCTGCTGCTTACCCGCTGTGTGAGCTTGGATATGTACTTCATCTCTTGGATCTCACTTCTCTCATCTGTGAAAGGGACAATGACAGTCCTCCTCACTGGGTTGTTGAAGGATGATATGGAGTACCTGTGTGAAGGGTTAGCTTGGGGCTTGGCAAATGATAAGCCCCACCTCCACCACCAACCTTAGCATTGCCATTCCACGGTTCTCTGGTTCTGGCCACGCCCACTCACTCAGCCAGGCACTTATTTTTATTTTTTTTATTTTTTATTTTTAAAGACGGGGTTTCACCGTGTTGGTCAGGCTGGTCTTGAACTACCAACCTCAGGTGATCTGCTCGCCTTGGCCTCCAAAGTGCTCGGATTATAGGTGTGAGCCGCCACGCCCGGCCTGGTGCTTTTATTTTTTATTTCTATTTTATTTATTTATTTATTTATTTATAGACAAGATATCACTCTGTCACGCAGTCTGGAGTGCACTGACATGATCTCAGCTCACTGCAACCTCTGCCTCCTGGGTTCAAGCCATTCTCCTGTCTCAGCCTCCTGAGTAGCTGGGATTACAGGTGCATGCCACCACACCCAGCTCATTTTTTTGTATTTTTAGTAGGGACAAGGTTTCACCACGTTGGCCAGGCTGGTCTCAAACTCCAGACCTCAAATGATCTGCCCGCATTGACCTTCCAAAGTGCTGAGATTACAGATGTGAGCCACTGTGCCTGGCCTATTTTATTTTTTTGATATGGGGTCTTGCTCTATCACCCAGGCTGGAGTGCAGTAGTGTGATCACAGTTCACTGCAACCTACACCTCCTGGGTTTAAGCAATTCTCCTGACTCAGCCTCCCAAGTACCTAGGGCCACAGGCACACCACCAAGCCTGGCTAATTTTCTTTTTTTTTTTGAGACAGAGTCTCCCTCTGTCACCCAGGCTGGAGTGAAGTAGTGTGATCACAGTTCACTGCAACCTCTGCCTCCTGGGTTCAAGTGATTCTCCTGCCTCAGCCTCCCAAGTAGCTGGACTTACAGATGCCTGCCACCACACCCGGCTAATTTTTGGTATTTTTAGTAGAGATGGGGTTTCACCATGTTGGTCAGGCTGGTCTCGAACTCCTAACCTCGTGATCCGCCTGCCTCAACCTTCCAAAATGCTGGGATTACAGGAGTGAGCCACTGTACCCAGTCTATTTTTTTGTATTTTTAGTAGAGACTGGGGTTTCACCATGTTGGCCACATTGGTCTCGAACTCCTGACCTCAGGTGATCCAACTGCCTGGGTCTCTCAAAGTGCTGGGATTATAGGCCTGAGCCACTGTGCCCAGCCCGGGCATTCACTTTAGGCCAGAAATGACTGCTGCCCCCATCCTCTGTCACCTGGCTGTTTCCATCACCTGGGCTCCCCATCCTACTCTCCAGCCATTGTAGAATTACCCTGGGGTGTGGGTGGAGATGCAAGGCCGGATGTCCATCCCCATGTCTGTTTCCCTGCCCCAGGGATCCTACCGGAGTAAGGGTTCCAGATTAGGGTTACCAGAGTTAGCAAATCATCTATCCAGCATCCCTACCCAGACACTGAGTTTATTTCAGGACTCCTAGAAGCACATCTGGTTGGAAGACTGACCTCAGTGGCAGCCCAGCAAATGACTTTTTGTTTTTTTGAGATGGAGTCTTGCTCTGTTGCCCAGGTTGGAATGCAGTGGTACGATCTCGGCTCACTGCAACCTCTGCCTCCTGGGTTCAAACAATTCTCCTGCCTTAGCCTCCCTAGTAGCTGGGATTACAGTTGCCTGCCACCACGCCTGGCTAATTTTTATATTTTTAGTGGAGATGAGGTTTCATCATGTTGGCCAGGCTGGTCTTGAACTCCCAACCTGAAGTGATTCACCTGCCTCAGCCTCCCAAAGTGCTGGGATTACAGGCGTGAGCCACTGTGCCCAGCCCATGGCTTTTGTTTAAAAAAGTTTAGCCGGGTGTGGTGGCTCACGCCTGTAATCTCAGCACTTTGGAAGGCTGAGGTGGGTGAATCATGAGGTCAGGAGTTCAAGACCAGCATGGCCAACGTGGTGAAACCCTGCCTCTACTAAAAAAAAAAAAAGTAGATGGGCGTAGTGGTGGGTGCCTGTAATCCCAGCTACTTGGGAGGCTGAGGCAGGAGAATCGGTTGAATCTGGGAGGCGGAGGTTGCAGTGAGCCAAGATTGCGCCACTGCACTCTAGCCTGGGCAACAGAGTGAGAATCCATCTCAAAAAAAAAAAAATAAATAAAAAGTTTTAAACAACATTATTTAAGTGCAATTTATACAACATAAAATTTCCCCATTTTATTTTATTTTTATTTTTTTAATTTTAATTCATTTTATTTCATTTTTTGACATGGAGTCTCGCTCTGTCACCAGGCTGGAGTGCAGTGGCGAGATCTTCAACCTCTGCTCCCTGCAACCTCTGCCTCCCGGGTTGAAAGGATTCTCCTGCCTCAGTCTCCCGAGTAGCTAGGACTACAGGTGCTGGCTACCACACCCAGCTAAAATTTTTTCGGTATTTTTAGTAGAGTCGGGATTTCACCATGTTGGCCAGGATGGTCTCGATCTCCTGACCTCGTGATCTGCCCATCTCGGCCTCCCAAAGTGCTGGGATCACAGGCGTGAGCCACTGCGCCCGGCCCATGTGATGCACGTTCTTATAGATAAATCTTGGCACAGGTCAATGACTGTATTATTTTCTCAGGATGAATTCTCAGAAGTGGAGATGCTTTGTTAGAGTCTACACAACTTCAAGGCTTTTGGGGGTATTTTCTGACCCAGTGAAGGACACCACTATGGAACCGAGTTGTCCAAGTCAGAAGCATCAGGTAATGGTAAGTCAAGAGGAGAAGGCTGATTGATGAAAGAATGGGTTGGGGTGCGTACCAGGGGGCATGCAGAGAAGTTACCAGGCCCTGAAGATTGTCAGCCACTGGGGAGATACTATGAGGGTCTTTCCTGGAAACCAGGGGAATACTTTTGCCCCCTCCCAACCTGGTCCTCTCCAGCAGCCATAAGTGCTCCAGGTAGCACCCCTGGGCAACTCCTTTCCTGCTGCCCAAGCAAGCAAGATGCCAGTTCCCCCAGGATCCAGCCAGCTGCAACCGACCCTGAGCCAACTCCTGCCGCCCTGAGTAGGTCAGCTTTGCTTATGAAGCAGGACCCTGGCACCTCACCAGGGGGTCCATCTTCCCCTTTCCCCAGCCCCAAGCCTTGAGGGAGAAGCAATTGGGATAGGCTTGAGGAGGTGGGTGTCGGATGGGGGTGTAACAGGATAGAGGAGCTGAATGTGTCTGTCCTCAGGGAGATCTTGAGATGACTCACATGCCACTGGAGGGGAGAGAGGAGCTGGGGCGTGAATGGATTGCAAACCAGAGGGAGGGGCTGAGCTTCCGCGCCTTGATTCGCCCGCGTCAGTTGCTTCAACAACATCTGCAGTGCGTGGGGTTGAGCGATCCCACCGCGGGGCTGGGGCGGAAAGGGCTTCCAGGCTGGCTGACGTCTGCTTCCCTCCTGCTGGGCCAGCCCGGAGCAGTTCAGGAATGACTCACCTCATTGTCAGGCTGATTCACTGCTCCGCTGGGGACTTGGGTAGGGGGGCAGCCCCCCTCGGTAAGGCTGACAGCCGCATACACGCGCGCGCACACACATGCATGCACAGACCCGGGCGGGGCTCCACTGGGGTCGGACTCGAGGGATGGGGTTTCTGTGGTAAGAGGCAGGGGCATGCACACCACCTAATGTGTGAGTAGCGCTGAAGTTTGTCTGTGGTGTACCAGTGTTTATTCACATTTAAATTAATTAAAATTAAACACAATTAAAACTTTAGTTTCTTAGTTGAACTAGCCACATTTCAAGTGCTTAATAGACACACACAGCGGGTACTCTGTTGGCAAGTGTGAATAGAAAACATTTCCATCAACATAGAAAGTTTTATTGGACAGCTCTGGTTTACATAGCTGCCTACACATCAACTCAGAATCCACAACCTTGACACACAAATTCACACAAACAGATCAGTCCTCCCCCGCCCCCACAGGCAGCACACAACACACATTTCATTCCGTACACGTGTTCAACAGGCAACACCCGATCACCACCACAACACAAAATTCTCAGTGTGTATACACACTCCCTATCCAAATATGCCACCATCCATACCAAGGCAAATGTAAAGATAAACACATAAAAAACATATGTCATCACACTGACGTGAATACAACTGTTTGTTGGATAAAAATACAAATTAGGGGCCGGCTCGGTGGATCACATCTGTAATCCCAGCACTTTGGGAGACCAAGGCAGGTGGATCACCTGAGGTTCGGAGTTCGAGCTCAGCCTGCTTAACATGGTGAAATCCCGTCTCTACTAAATACACAAAATTAGCCGGGCATGGTGGTGCACGCCTGTAATCCCAGCCACTCGGGAGGCTGAGGCAGAATTGCTTGAACCCAGGAGGTGGAGGTTGCATAGAGCTGGGATCCCGCCACTGCACTCTAGCCTGAGTGACAGAGTAAGACTCTGTCTCCAAAAAAAAAGAAAAAAAATTCAAATTAGGGTGAAATGCATTTGCAAGTATACGGAAATAGATACAAACCCAAGCCATGTGGTTCCCATAACAATTCCCAGCACATGTTTGCAAACTCAAGTAATGAGGAAGGGAACCCATATTTGTTAAGGTCATGTTAATGGGCCAGGAATGGAGCTAGCCGTTTCTTTTTTTTTTTTTTTTTTTGAGATGCAGTCTCACTCTGTCACTCTGTTGCCCAGCCTGGAGTGCAGTGGTGAGATCTCGGCTCACTGCAATCGCCACCTCCCAGGTTCAAGCGATTCTCCTGCCTCAGCCTCCTGAGTAGCTGGGATTACAGGCACACATCACCATGCCCAGATAATTTTTGTATTTTTAGTAGAGACGGGGTTTCCCCATGTTGGCCAGGCTGGTCTTGAACTTCTGACCTCAGGTAATCCACCACCTTGACCTCCCAAAATGCTGGGATTAGAGTCATGAGCCACTGTGCCCAGAAAACCCATTTTCTGAGTGTCTTCAGTGTGCCACATGCTGGTTCACAAAGGTGAAAAGTCACAATCTTGCTCTGAAGGAGTATTAAGTCCAGCAGGGAAGGATGAAGGGAACTTGAAGACAATATAGGCATCCACTAGATCTGAGCTACAATGGAGATGGGCCCAGAATGGAGATGGGCCCAAAATGCAGAGACCCAAGAAGGAAATCTGGGTCTACCTGGGACCCTTAAGAAATGCTTCTTGGGCTGGGCTCAGTGGCTCAGGTCTGTAATCCTGAGGGAGGCCGAGGTGGGCAAATTGCTTGCATCCAGGATCAAGCCTGGGCAACACAGTGAAACCCCATCTCTACTAAAAATATAATAAATTAGGTACCTGGAGGGGAGTGTGGAGGGGTGGAGAGGGTGTGCTGAGGCAGGATGATTGCTTGAGCCTGGGAGGTTGAGGCTGCAGTGAGCCCTGATCATGCCAGGACTAGGTGACAGAGTAAAGACCCTGTCTTTAAAAAAAAAGGCTTCTTGTAGAAGGCAGCAAGAGAGCCAGGGCTTGAAAGTGAGTAGGGGCCGAGCGTGGTGGCTCACACCTGTAACATCAGCACTTAGGGAGGCCGAGGCGGCAGATCACGAGGTCAAGAGATAGAGACCATCCTGGCCAACATGATGAAACCCTGTCTCTACTAAAATACAAAAACTTAGCCAGGCGTGGTGGCACGTGCCTGTGGCCCAGCTATTCGGGAGGCGGAGGCACAGGAATTCACTTGAACCCGAGAGGCAGAGATTGTAGTGAGCCAAGATTGTGCCACTGCACTCCAGCCTGGCGACAGAGTGAGACGCCATCTCAAAAAAAGAAAAGAAAAATAAAAATGAGTGGGGTGGAAAGGGATTGGTATGGATTGGTTGGGAGACCAGATAAAGCAGGGAGGCAGATGCCAGAGTACTGCAGGTCCTTGGGGTTTTATATGTCATCCTCCAGTGACTGGGGAAGGATTGAAGAACTTTTCAGTGGAAAAATAGGACCCCATTTGCATGTTAGAAAGAAAGAACAGGCCAGACATGGTGGCTCATGCCTGTAATCCCAACACTTTGAGAGGCCGGGGTGGGCGGATCACTTGAGGTCAAGTTAGAGACCAGCCTGGCCAATATGGCGAAACCTCGTCTCTACTAAAAATACAAAAAAGTTAGCCAGGCGTGGTGGCGGGTGCCTGTAATCTCAGCTACTCGGGAGGCTGAGGCAGGAGAATCGCTTGAACCTGGTAGGCAGATGTTGCAGTGAGCTGAGACTGTGCCATTGTGTTACATTGGTAATCCAGCCTGGGTTACAAGAACAAGACTCAGTCTCAAAAAAATAAAAAATAAGGAAAGAGGAAGGAAAGAAGGAAGGAAGGAAGGAAAGATAGAAGGAAGGAAGGAAAGATAGAAGGAAGGAGAACTTGGACTGGGGGAACCATGCAGGAGGTGACAGCAGTAGTCCAGACAAGAGCTGATAAGGCCTGTCACCGGAGTGTTAGGCACCTGGAGATGCTGAACTCAGACTGCCTGTTCATCATCTCAGCTGCACCACCTAGCAGCTATGTGAGCTTGGGCAAGACATTGACCTTAGAACTGTGCCTGGCACACAGAAAGTGCCAGGAAGTATTGGCTGTAATGGGTTAAATGATAGTGCTATCAGAATCTACCTCATTACGCTCTCTTTGTACCCTGCTTCACAGCCAGGAACTTGGTGTCTTCTGGGGTAGGTCCTCCTGCCCAAGGCCCAGCACCTGCTTTTCCCATTTCCTGAAGCCATCCCTTCCTTTTTGGTCTGAGTCTCCATTATCCTCAAACCTGATCATTAAAGAGTTAAGCCCGCTAACCCCTTTTCTTTTTCTTTTTTTCTTTTCAGACAGTCTCGCTCTGTCGCACAGAATGGAGTGCAGTGGTGCGATCTTGTCTCACTGCAACCTCTGCCTCCTGGGTTCAAGCCATTTGCCTGCCTCAGTCTCCTGAGTAGCTGGGATTACAGGCATGAGCCACCAAGCCCAGCTAATTTATTTTATTTTATTTTATTTTTGAGATGAAGTCTCGCTCTTGTCACCCAGGCTGGAGTGCAGTGGCACGATCTTGGCTCACTGCAACCTCTGCCTCCTGGTTTCAAGCAATTCTCCTGCCTCAGGCTCTGGAGTAGCTGGGATTACATGCACCTGCCACCACGCCTGGATAATTTTTTTGTAGTTTTAGTAGAGATGGGGTTTCACCATGTTGGCCAGACTGGTCTCGAACTCCTGACCTCAGGTATCTGCCCACGTTGGCCTCCCAAAGTGCTGGGATTACAGGCGTGAGCCACCTCGCCCGGCCTTAATTTTTGTTTTTCGTTTGTTTTTTGAGATGGAGTGTCGCTCTGTCACCCAGGCTGGAGTGCAATGGCGTGATTTTGGCTCACTGCAGTCTCTGCCTCCTGCGTTCAAATGATTCTCCTGTAGCTGAGACTACAGGCACATGCCACCATACCTGGCTAATTTTTTTTTTTTTTGTATTTTTAGCAGAGACGGGTTTCACTGCATTAGCCAGGCTGGTCTTGAACCCCTGATCTCGTGATCCACCCGCCTCAGCCTCCCAAAGTGCTGGGATTACAGGCGTGAGTCACTGTGTCCGGCCTTTTTTGTTTTTTGAGATGGAGTGTCACTCTGTCGCCCAGGCTGGTGTGCAGTGGCACAATCTCAGCTCACTGCAACCTCCACTTCCCGGGTTCAAGAGATTCTCCTGCCTCAGTCTCGTGAGTAGTAGCTGGGACTACAGGCAATCGCCACAACGCCCGGCTAATTTTTTATATTTTTAATGGAGACAGGGTTTCGCCATGTTGACCAGGCTGGTCTCGAACTCCTGAGCTCAGGTGATTTGCCCACATCGGCCACCACAAGTGTTGGGATTACAGGCGTGAGCCACTGCGCCAGGCCTTTGTCTGTGATGGTGAAATTCCGTCTCTACTAAAAATGCCAAAAATTAGCTGGGCATGGTGGCACACGCCTGTAATCCCAGCTACTCAGGAGGCTGAGGCAGGAGAATTGCCTGAACCTGGGAGGCAGAGGTTGCAGTGAGCCGAGATCGTCCCACTGCACTCCAGCCTAGGCGACAGACAGAGTGAGACTCCATCTCAAAAAAAAAAAAAAAAAGCTGACCGGGGCGGTGGCTCACAACTGTAATCCCAGCACTTTGGGAACCTGAGGCGGGTGGATCACCTGAGGTCAGGAGTTCGAGACCACCCTGACAAATATGGCGAAACCCCGTCTCTACTAAAATTACAAAAATTATCTGGGCATGGTGGCGGGCACCTGTGGTCCCAGCTGCTTGGGAGGCTGAGGCAGGAGAATTGCTTGAGCCTGGGAAGCGGAGGTTGCAGTGACCCAAGATCGCGCCACTGCACTCCAGTCTGGGCGACAGGGAGAGACTCGGTTTCAAAAAAAAAAAAAAAAAAAAAAAAGGAAGAAAAAGAAAACAGAAAACGGAAAAGAAAGGAGCGGGAGCAGGATTGGGCGTGATGGGCCAAGATTCCCCTTGCTTGATCTTACTTGAACCTGTGCGGAACCAGCCGACTGGGCCCAAGGAGCCGCTGGGGGGACGACCGAGAGCTCATTCGTTTCCCCTTTAAGACCAGAGCGGAAGACTAGAGGGAGAAGGGCCTTTGTGTCGGCGGGAAAGAAACATACCTGCCCCTTTAAGAAGGCGGAGACGCCGGAGTGGCGGCGGCTTCGAATGCGGCCTGAAGCGCCTGACCCCAGCCTCCCGTCGACTTTCCCTATATCGCCGAGACGCCTCCCTCTGACGCCACCCTGGGTACACTGCCCCTCGGAGTCCGAGCCTTCCACCTGCGTCGTTTCCGAGGCCTCGGCGACTCCCCCGACTCGGGGTGTCGGGTCGGGCCAACCTCCCCGCCAAGGCCCACCAGCCGTCGTCATGGTAATGCCGCGCCCAGCCTGGGGGCTGCCAGGCCGCCGGGCCACCCCGGCCTCCGGAACTCCTCGTGGGGTTCCAGCCCCTCCGCGCAAGCTGCAGGACCCGGGTCCGGGTGGGGGCTCGGCGGAGTCGGGAGACCTGGGCTCTAGTCAGGGTTTGTCGTGGATGACTGCAGCTTCTGCCTCCCGCGTTCAAACGGAGACCCTGAGAAAGCACTCCCCTCCCCCGGGCCTCAGTTTCCCTCCCGTAGCCTTCCTACCCTCCTGGGGAACCCCCTCCCGGGGAAACCTCCCCTCCCAGCGCGCTCAGACGTCACTACCGCTTGGGTCCATCACTTTCCCTTCCCCCGCCCCCCACGCTTTCCACTTTTTTGTTTTTTTGGACGAAGTCTCATTCTGTTGTCCAGGCTGGAGTGCGCAGTGGCGCGATCTCGGCTCAGTGCAGCCTCCGCCTCTTGTCCACCCCCTTCCACTCTGACACTTGGAGTCTTGGGGGACTGTATCGCAAGCTGTAGCTCCTGCTGCTGGGGGATCTGGGGTTAGGCATCACCCCTGCTCTGGGTTTGACACTCGTCTGGAGCTGGCTGCAGTAGCCTTGCTGGCTAGAAAGAAGGAGCTGTGGACTGGGGCACCCTACCCTCCTGGGACCTTAGTTTTTGGGCCTTAGATTAGACAGAGAAACTACTGGCTTCATTTGCAGAAGCAATGCCACTATGCCAGCGTGTTTGGATTTATGGTAGTTTCTCTTATGTTTGACATAAGGTTCCTTAAGCGAAACCTTTGGGATGTTGCAAAATCCTTAGGCTCAAGCCAGGCGCCTTGGCTGACCCCTGTTTTTGTTTGTTTGCTTGTCTGTTTTTTGAGACAGAGTCTCACTCTGTGGCCCAGGCTGGAGTGCAGTGGTGCGATCTGCGGTCACGGCAATCTCCACCTCCCAGGTTCAAGCAATTCTCCTGCCTCAGACTCACAAGTAGCTGGGATTACAGGCGGGTACCACCACCCCAGCTAATTTTTTTCTCTCTTTTTTTTACTTCACCCGCCAACCCTCTAATTTTTTTCCATTTTTAGTAGCGATGGGGTTTCACTTTATTAGCCGGGCTGCTCCTGAAAGCCTGGTCTCAAGTGGTCCACTCGCCTTGGCCTCTCAAAGTGCTGGGATTACAGGAGTGAGCCAGCAAGCCCGGGCTGACATCTATAATCCCAGCACTTTGGGAGGCCATGGTGAGAGAATCACTTGAGCCTGGGAGTTCAAGATGAGCCTGGGCAACATAGTGAGACCCTATCTCTAGAAAAATTTAAAAATTGAGCTAGGCGTGGTGGCTCACACCTGTAATCCTGGCACTTTGGGAGGCCAAGGCAGGCAGATCACAAAGTCAGTAGTTCGAGACCTGCCTGGCCAACATGGCAAAACCCCATCTCTACTAAAAATACAAAAACATTAGTCGGGAGTGGAGGTAGGCGCCTGTAGTCCCAGCTGCTCAGGAGGCTGAGGCAGGAGAATTGCTTGAACCCAGGAGGCGGAGGTTGCAGTGAGCTGAGATTTCGCCGCTGCACTCCAGCCTGGGAGACAGAGCAAGACTCCGTTTCGGGGCGGGGGGGGGGGGGGGGGGGGGGGGGGGAGGAATGAGCTGAGCATGGTGGTGCACACCTGTAGTCCCAGCTACTCAGGAGGTTGAGGTGGGAGGATCCCTTGAACCTAGGAGGTTGAAGCTGCAGTGAGCTATGATCATGCCACCACATTCCAACCTGGGCAACAGGACAAGACCCTGTCTCAAAACAAAAGACAAAACCAAAATGTTTAGGCCCATGTGCACAGTCCTGGAAAACGGCGCTTGTTCCCCTAGGTGGCCTTCCCTTGCCCTCTTTCCTCCCTTCCAGGGTTAGTGCAGATGGATCGGAGTGGATTATGTTACCAGAAAGTGGTTTTGGCCCGGCGCGGTGGCTCACGCCCATAATCCCAGCACTTTGGGAGGCTGAGGCGGGCGGATCACGAGGTCAGGAGTCCAGACCAGCCCAGCCAATGTAGGGAAACGCTGTCTCTACTAAAAATACAAAAAGTAGCTGGATGTAGTGGCATGCGCCTGTAGTCCCAGCTACTCGGGAGGCTGAGGCGGGAGAATTGCTTGAACCCGGGAGGTAGAGATGGCAGTGAGCCAAGACTGTGCCACTGCACTCCAGCCTGGGTGACAAGAGCGAAACTCTGTCTCAAAAAATAAAGAGGCAGGTCTCACTGTGTTGCCCAGGCTAGCCTCAAACTCCTGGGCTTCAGGGATCAAACCACCTCCGTCTCCCAAGTAGCTGGGATTGTAGGTGTGAGCCAGTATACCTAGCTAAGAAAGCATTTTAGAACACTTAGGTCTTTTTGTTATTTTCAGACAGAGTCTCACTCTGTCACCCAGATTGGAGTACAACCGCCACCTCCCAGGTTCAGGCGATTCTCCTGCCTCAGCCTCCCTACTAGCTGGAATTATAGCATGAGCCACCACACCCCGCTAATTCTTGTATTTTTAGTAGAGATGAGGTTTCTCCATGTTGGCCAGGTTGGTCTCGAACTCCTGACCTCCCAACCACCTCGACTTCCCAAAGTGCTGGAAATACAGGCATGAGCTACCACACCCAGCCCTAGATCACTTAATTCTTTAACAAAATCCCATTTCTTCTCATTTCTTATTCCTTTCCCAGCCCTAGCGAAAACAAACAAAAATAATCTACCTGATGGTATTGTTAGTGCTAGGAAGAAGCAGAGTGTGGGCAGAATGTACTTGGAAATAGTATTTCTCCTCAGCCCCAATTGGTTTGTTTTCTTTTCAGGCGTGCAGTTTGCAGAAGCTGTTTGCTGTGGAAGAGGAGTTCGAAGATGAGGTAGGGAAGTGTTGGTGATCAGAGGTGGCAGAGGAGGTCTTAACATGTAAACATTCGGTAGCCTGCACCAGCCTCCTTTTAGTTGACAGGTATATGTTTTTGTCTGTGAGAGACTGAGAGGTGATGAGAAATGTAAACAACCTACTTAACTGTCTTAGAAACAAAAAACCAGAGAGATGAGTTACCTAATTGTCATACCTTGAAATTATAAGGGCTCTTTCCTGGCAGCTGTGTCAGCTAGCTGATTTAATTCACCTCTGTGATAACATACTTGTGGTGGGAAAGGCAGTGTATGTGGAGCCAGAACCACATAAGAGACAGCATAGTTACTGGATGGCAGGAGGCCAGGGGTCAGCAATTGGCTATGTGAATCAGAGCACGTCACTTTATTTGGTCTTCCGTTTTCTCTTTTACAATATGAGGGACGTTCTTCGGCCTTAGATGTTCTTCCCTTCCCTCTGTCTAATCACAAGATGTGGGGTGAGACTAGATCCAAAGCTCAAACATTAGAATTACCCTTGTCTAGGCCCTAGTACACGCCAATTAAATCAAAATTTCTGGGAATGGCCCAGCCAGGGCTATTTCTTTTTTTTTTTCTTCAACTTTTATTTGAAGTTCAGGGGTACATGTGCAGGTTTGTTACGTAGGTAAACATGTGCCATGGTCATGTGCTGCACAGATCATCCCATCACCCAGGTATTAAGCTCAGCATGCATTAGCTATTCTTCCTGATGCTCTCCACTCCCCTGCCCCTGACAGCCCCCAGTGTGTGAACTTCTTTATTTTTTTGGAGACAGGGTCTCTCTCTGTCACTCAGGCTGGAGTGCAGTGGCACAGTCACAGCTCGACCTCCCAGACGTAAGTCTCCCAGGCGTAAGTCATCCTCCTACCTCAGCCTCCTCAGTAGCTTGGACCACAGGTGTGTGCCACCATGCCCAGCTAATTTTTAATTTTTTTGTAGAGACAGAGTCTTACTTAGTTGCCCAGGCTGGTCTCGAACACCTGGGCTCAAGTGATCCTTCTGCCTCAGCCTCCCAAAGTGCTGGGATTACAGGTGTGAGCCAGCGGGTCTGTCCTGATTTTTGTTTTTACAAATAATTTACAACTGCCAGTTTTGTCAAGGAGTTGTGTCCTTGTTTTTCAGCTGTGGAGATGTGTGATTACAAGCTCAAAAAGTGACTGTTAAAATGACCCTCTTGGGTCTTACCAGGTGATGGTGGGACTGCTAGGCAAGTAATAGAATTAGAGTAAAGGACTCTAACAGCTGAAGTTTCTGTTCCCTGAAAATGGTAGATCAGTCCCTTCCCCCCTTCCTAAGGCAGATGACGTCATGTCTGAGAGTGAGCTCGTTGGGAGAAAAGAGATCCATCAACCTCCAGAGTCATCAGGATTTTATTACTCCTAGAGTTCTGGTCATTACTATTGTTGTTGAGTCCTCTGGTGGTCCTGCCTGAGTATGGGACTCAGTAATACACAAAGCAGGAAAAAGCCTTTCTCTAGCCCAGACAATCCAGTGCAGCAGCAGAGGGTGGGGATGGTGGGGACCCTCCTGTCAGTTAAATCAGCAGTTCTGACTCAAAACCACCCTCAGAACAGGTCTGTTGCTCTTGAAGTTGTCAGTCTCACCTTGCTTCCCAACTGGAATTCATACTTAATTTAACTTGCCTGAAAAGCTATATTTAACTTCTGCCTTTTTTGCTGGCTCCAAGGCCTCTCTGGCTTACTGAAGGGTAGCTCTCTCTGTGGGTGTGGGTGTGTGTGTGTGTATGAGAGAGAGAGAGAGAGAGAGAGAGACAGAGCATAGGAGTGTGTACTGGGGATGAGGAGTGAGCTAAGGACAGGCAGCATGACCAGCTGGATAGATCCCTGTTTAGATAACAGGCCAGACACCAGAAAGTGGTCCCCTTGAGATGGTTGTTTGTGTGACCTAGAGTGATTTGTTTGACTTCTTGGTGCTCTGGAACATTTTGCTTCTCCTGCTGTCCTCTAACTGCCCCTCTCCTCACCCATGAAGGCTAAAAAAAGAGAAGCTACCTGAAGACTGAGCCTTAGATTTGAGTGCTTTTGATAGAGCCTTGTGGTAGGCCCATGGGTGAGGTCAGAGGTGGCAAGAGACAGAGACCTTTCATGCCTTTTTTTGAGATGGAGTTTTGCTTTTGTTGCCCAGGCTGGAGTGCAATGGCGTAATCTCGGCTCAGTGCAACCTCCACCCGCTGAGTTCAAGCGATTCTCCTGGCTCAGCCTCTGAAGTAGCTGGGGCTACGGGCATGCGCCACCATGCCCAGCTAATTTTGTATTTTTAGTAGAGGTGGGGCTTCTCCATGTTGGTCAGGCTGGTTTTGAACTGGTGACCTAGGTGATCCACCTGCCTTGGCCTCCCAAAGTGCTGGGATTACAGGTGTGAGCCACCGCACCCGGCCTTTTTTTTTTTTGAGACTGAGTCTTACTCTGTCACCCAGGCTGGAGTGCAGTGGCACGATCTAGGCTCACTGCAACCTCTGCCTTTCAGGTTTAAGTGATTCTCCTGCCTCAGCCTCCCAAGTAGCTGGAATTATAGGCGCGCGCCCCCACGCCTGGCTAATTTTTGTATTTTTAGTAGAGACAAGGTTTCGCCATGTTAGCCAGGCTGGTCTCAAACTCCTGACCTCAAGTGATCCTCCTACCTTGGCCTCCCAAAGTGCTGGGATTACAGGCATGAGCCACCATGCTGAGCCCTCATGCTTGGTTTCTTGTTTGCAAACATCTACGCACAAACATACACACCATGTGCCTGAACAGTCAAAGCAGAGGGGATCTTGATTTCCAGATGCCAAGACTTGCCATCTCTGCTTCCTTGTAGGATTTCTTGTCTGCTGTGGAGGATGCAGAGAACCGGTTTGCTGGCTCGCTGCCTGTGAATACTGGGCACCTGAGACCTATCTCTTCTAGGCTACAGGAGACTGTGCAGGCACAGTCCTCCAGGCTGCTGCTGTTACACCCCACCGCTCCCTCAGAGGCTTTGGGCCTGCCAACCCCGGAACTCTGCCTCTCTACCTCCAGCATGCCTAGCGCTGACAGCTGTCCATCATGCACAGGAACAGCTCACCTAAGGCCCGTCTCTACTTCCAGCAGCTGGATTGGCAATCAGAGAAGAGTGACAGAAGTGCCCAGAGAGCCAGCAAGACCCCAGTCCTCAGCCCCACACTCCCTGCTCAGCTTTGGGAGCCAACAGCAGCAAGTTGGTGGCTTTGAGGGGCCTGAACAAGACGAATTTGATAAGGTCCTGGCAAGCATGGAGTTGGAGGAGCCTGGCATGGAGCTGGAACGTGGAGTCAGCAGTGAGGCCACACCAATCCTGCCTGCCCAGCAGCAGAAAGGTTCAGTATTGGCTAAAAAGGCCCAGGTAGTTGATCTGAGTGGATCTTGCCAGAAGGGGCCAGGGCCTGCCACCCACAGAGCGGGTACCATGTCAGCTCAGGATGAGCTTCTGGATCCTGTCATCCATTGTAGGACTCCATGGCCCCCCTTGAGACCTGGTGCTGCGAGTCATCTTCCTGTCCCAACTGCCTTAACAGTTCCGACTCAGCAACCCCACTGGGAAGTCTGTCCACGAGGCCCCCCTGTTCCAGCACTCCAGCCTCTCCAAGCTGCTAGAGGGACCATTCAGAGCAGCCCTCAGAATCACTTCCCTCGTCAGTCATTTCAGTCTCCACGTTCCTGGTTAAGTGGCAAAGCTCATGTACCCAGACCTCGAACTCCCAACTCAAGCTGTTCTACTCCCTCAAGGACTAGCTCTGGATTATTTCCTTGGGTATCCTTACAACCCCAAGCTCCAGTATCTTCCATTGAGTCTCCTGTTGGCACCCCAAAAGGTCCCCATTTCTCCCTGGGTCCTCAGGGAACTCTGCAGACACCTGTAGTCACCAACCACCTGGTGCAGCTGGTCACTGCTGCCAGCCGGACACCCCAGCAGCCCACCCACCTCTCTACCCGAGCCAAAACTCGCCGTTTCCCTGGCCCAGCTGGGATCCTGCCTCACCAGGTGAGTTAGCTGGCTTTCCAGGATTTGGGGGAGAAAGGAAGAGAAGCAGGGTTCCAGCACTGTCCAGCCCTAGAATATCTTCCCTCCTGCAGGGAAGGAAAGAGAGTACAGAGAGGCTTTTCAGAGCTGTAGAAGAAATAGAAAGGAAGAATTGAATGCTAGAAAATCCACTGTGGACTGGGTGTGGTGGCTTATGCCTTTGGGAGGCCGAGACGGGCGGATCACCTGAGGTCAGGAGTTCGAGACCAGCCTGACCAACATGGAGAAACCCCATCTCTACTAAAAACACAAAATTAGCTGGGTGTGGCGGCACATGCCTGTAATCCCAGCTACTGAGGAGGCTGAGGCAGGAGAATTGCTTAAACCCGGGAGGCTGAGGTTACGGTGATTGCGCCACTGCACTCCAGCCTGGGCAACAAGAGCAAAACTCCATCTCAAAAAAAAAAATCCACTGTGAAAGAAGTACTTAAGGCTCTGAGGACTTCATAACTTTCTTTTTTCTTTTCCTTTTTTTTTTTTTTGAGATGGAGTCTTGCTGTGGTGCCCAGGCTGGAGTGCAGTGGTGCGATCTCAGCTCACTGCAACCTCCGCTTCCCGGGTTCAAGCAGTTATCATGCCTCATCCTCCCAAGTAGCTGAGACTACAGGCCCCCGCCACCACACCTGGGTAATTTTTTGTAGAGACAGAGTTTCACCATATTGGCCAGGCTGGTCTCGAACTCCTGACTTTAAGTGATCCACCCACCTCAGCCTCCCAAAGTGCTGGGATTACAGGCGTGAGCCACTGCACCCGACCCTCTTTTCCTTTTTTTTTTTTTTTTTTTGAGGGCGATCTTGGCTCACTAAAACCTCTACCTCCCAGGTTCAAGCAATCCTCTTGCCTCAGCCTTCCCAGTAGCTGGAAGTATAGGCACGCATTACCATGCCTGGCTAATTTTTTGTATTTTAAGTAGAGACAGGGTTTCACCATGTTGGCCAGGCTGGTCTCAAACTCCTGACTTTGCAATCTGCCTGCCTTGGTTTCCCAAAGTGCTGGGATTACAGGCGTAAGCCACTATGCCCAGCTCTTTTACTTTTTTTTAAGAATTAAAGACTGGCTATGTTGCTCAGGCTGGTCTCGAACTCCTGGGCTCAAGCAATTCTCCCGCCTCAGCCTCCCATATAGCTCCCATATAGAGGTGTGCACCACCTTGCCCAGCTAGGACGTCATACTTTTCATATGCTGGTTGAATGCCTACTGTTTGCGAGCACTACAGCAGGAAGTCATTCATACGCATTTGCTAAGGACTTGTTATGTGTCGGACAATTTACCTAGAACTGAGAATACAGAGATTAAAAGAGAAATGGTTCCTGTCCTAAGGAGCTTACAGTGAAATGGAGGAAACGGATGCAAACAAACATGTACAAAGCACACAGTGTGAATGGGGGCCGTTCCCTGGGTGCTGGGGGACACTGGCTCTGCCTTAGGCTTGCTGAGTGGGCTTTGAATGGATGAGTAGGAGGTTAACAGGTGTGTGGCAGAGCGGGAGCTGTGCTCTGTGGATGTTCCTGCAGTGGGAAGGCAGAGAAGAGCATGTGTAAAGGCACAGAGGCAGAAGAACAAGGTGCTCTCAGATTCACAGAACGGTTCATTGTGGCAGGTGTGGGGAAGCTGGGGCTGAAAAGGAGACAGCCCTACTGAGATTGGGATTACACTAGTCTTGGATCAGATCCCAGATGTTGGACTCTGAGGATCTGGACTGGTTGTAATAGGTGTGCCCTCTTCCTCCCATTTTAAGGGTGTTTGAAATAATTCTGCCTATTACTTGCTCTTCCATAGCATGTTAGCAGACATCCAAAGAGGCTGTCTGTGTTCCTCCTGGGCTGGATCTCCCTGGAGGGAAGGGTTAGGACTTGGGGAAAGCTGCCCCTTTGCTCATCACAGGTCTATTTTTTTTTTTTTTTTTGAGACAGTCTTGCTCTGTTGCCTAGGCTGGAGTGCAGTGGCACAATCTCAGCTTACTGCAGCCTCTGCCTCCTGGGTTCAAGTGATTCTCCTGCCTCAGCCTCCCGAGTACCTGGGATTACAGGCCCAGTCTACCACGTCTGGCTAATTTTTGTATTTTTGGTAGAGACAGGGTTTCTCCATGTTGGCCAGGTTGGTCTTGAACTCCTGACCTAAGGTGATCACCTTCCTCAGCTTCCCAAAGTGCTGGGATTACAGGTGTGAGCCACCACGCCTGGCCAGGCCTCTCTGTTTGTGTCACTACCCCCTTCAGGGAGCCCTGGCTTTTGCACCTGGACCAGCTCCAGCTTCCTCACATTTCCAAACCAATCCCCAAAGTATCTTTTTTGAGCTGCCAAAGAGGCTCCTGAGACTTTTGTTAGGAGAGATGTAATATGTGTTAATTGTCCCTGATCGTTTCCTGAACTCATTATGTCATCCAGACAAGAAGCTGTACTTGTAAATAACAGCTGCTGAGCTTGCTCTCACCTTCTTCTCTCCTCTCTTAGCAGAGTGGGAGAAGTCTGGAAGACATCATGGTTTCCACGCCCCAGACTCCGATCCATGGTGCTCTGGCTAAATTTCAGACAGAGGTAACTTATTCTTTGCAAGTGGTAACTTTCTGGGCGTGATTTGAGAGTGAGGGACGTCCCCTCCATGTTTCAGGAGTTGAGAATCAAGAGTTGATACTGCTAGGCCTGTTTGCTGGTGTCACACACCAAAGGACATTTGAGGCAGGTAGTTGGGGGAGGCAGCAATTTTACTGGCATTAAGCGAGGCCTGTCCTGGTGCCAGGCAGGTATTATCTGATCCCATGGGTCCAGCCTTCTTTCCCATCTAAGAAATAAAGGCCCAGCTAGCTCCATCTTCCTCCAGGGGAGGAGTCTGTGATAAGTATTATGAGATTGTGTCTCAGGAGCCCTTATTCTCAGGTTTCTGAGACCCGAGCTGGGAAGGATCAGCCTTCTGTTGCCTCTGCTGGGTTCCCTTTGGTGGGTGAGACCCAGCCTCCCTCCTCCTTGTGGTTCTGGTTGACCTGCTCTGCCCTCAAACCCAGTTTTGCTTTTAATTCTCCCCAGTATTTTTTCTCTTTGCTGTAGCTCCCCCAGATCCACCAGTCCATTTCAGATCCAAAGCAGCAAATACTCTGAATCCAAAGCATGTATTAATGTAAGAAGGTTAATTGTTAAAGCTAGAAGCATCCCAAATAAAATATGACTGGTTTCAAAATGGCTAAGACACTCTGGAAGCCTGTAAATTTATGTGGTGGATTCCTACCCCTAAGACTTTTTGAGTCTGTTACAAAAAGTAAGCATGGATAGCCTTTTGCTTCAATGCAGTTAAAGTTAGAAGCTGATTTTATCTTGTTTATTTTTTTGAGATGGAGTCTTGCTCTGTCGCCCAGGCTGGAGTGTAGTGGGTGATCCCAGCTCATTGCAACCTCTGCCTCCTGAGTTCAAGCGATTCTCCTGTCTCAGCCTCCCCGAGTAGCTGGGATTACAGGCACACGACGCCACGCCCAGCTAATTTTTGTATTTTTAGTAGGAACGGGGTTTCACCATGTTGGCCAGGCTGGTCTCGAACTCCTGACCTCAGGTGATCCACCCGCCTCGGCCTCCCAAAGTGCTGGGTTATAGGCATGAGCCACTGTGCCTGGCCGAGGAGCTGATTTTATTAAAAAATTTTTTTCTACCTAGTCCTGCAGACAGGACCTGATTTTAAAAAGAAAAAATAGAGTACCTGCTGAGTGAAAGCTGTGATATGCAACACGATTTTCACATTTCAATTGCCAAAGGAATTAGAAAAAAAGAAAAAGAAAAAAAAAGATTTCACGTTGCCATTTTCTGATCTAGGAGATAAATGAGAGGAGAGACTGTGGCCATTGTACTACAGTTTTTCCTTTGCCCTTCCTCTGTCACCCCTCGCATTTGCCCTTCCTCTGTCACCCTTCCACCCAGTCTCAAGAGTCTGTAGCAAGGTAGACGTATTCATAGAAGCTCCCCCTTTCTCTACTCTGTGGTACCAGATTGTTGCAAGTTCCCAGGCATCTGTGGAGGAGGATTTTGGGCGAGGGCCCTGGCTGACCATGAAATCTGCGCTAGGCCTGGATGAGAGAGACCCTAGCTGCTTCCTCTGTACCTACAGCATCGTCATGGTGCTGCGGAAGGTAAGGATTCTGGGTACTGAGACCCAAAGGGAAGACCATTGTTCTCCCTCTCTCTGACCCACTGCCCTATTCCACCTTAGGAAGGGGCTGTTTGCTCCCTCGTACCCCAGGCCTATATGAGCAGCAGCACGAAGCCCCTTTGATTGTATCTTCCAGTCACCTACCTTTTCACTGTCATCCATAGGATTGGGCATAGATAGAAGGAAAGAGTGGGTGCCTCTGCACTTCCAGGCCCTGGATGGGGTGGGGTGAGCACACTGCCACCCTCAAAGCTCCCCAGTGGTCAAGGGTTGTGTGCAGAGACATGCCAGTACATGTGCCAACATATCCCTCCCCGTGGCTTGCTACGATGGAATACTGTGTAAACACATATAAACAAAAAGTGCTAGATGCAGTGGCTCATACCTGTAATCGCGCTTTGGAAGGCTGAGGTGGAAGGATCATTCAAGGTCAGGAATTCCAGACCAGCCTAGACAACAAAGTGAGACCCTGTCTCTACAAAAAAATAAATAAACAACTGAATGTGGTGGCATATGCCTTACAGTCCCAGCTACTAGGGAAGCTGAGGCAGGAGGATCACTTGATCTTAGGTGGAGGCTACCGTGAACCATGATGGCACCACTGCACTCCAGCCTGGGCAATAGAACGAGACCTCGTCTCATTTAAAAAAACCCAAACAGGCCAGGTGCGGTGGCTCGTGCCTGTAATCCCAGCATTTTGGGAGGCTGAGGCGGGTAGATCACTTGAGGTCAGGAGTTCAAGACCAGCCTGGCCAACATGGTGAAACCCCGTTTCTACTACTGAAAATACAAAAATTAGCTGGGCTTGGTGGCGCACCCCCTGTAATTCCAGCTACTCTGGAGGCTGAGGCTTGAGAATCGCTTGAACCTGGGAGGCGGAGGTTTCAGTGAGCCGAAATCATGCCACTGTACTCCAGCCTGGGTGACAGAGCGAGACTCTGTCTCAAAAATAAAAAAATAGGCTGGGCGCAGTGGCTCACGCCTGTAATCCCAGCACTTTGGGAGGTTGAGGCGGGTGGATCATGAGGTCAGGAGTTCGAGACCAGCCTGGCCAACATGGTGAAACCCTGTCTCCACTAAAAATACAAAAATTAGCTGGGGATGGTGGTGGCTGCCTGTAATCCCAGCTACTCAGGAGGCTGAGGCGGGAGAATCACTTGAAACCAGAAGACGGAGGTTGCAGTGAGCTGAGATCGCACTATTGCACTCCAGCATGGGTAAAAGCGGGACCCCATCTCAAAAATAAAATAAAAATAAATAAGTAAAATAAATAAAAATTTAAAAACCCAAACAAAAAAGAAAGGAAGCAGAGGAGAGAAATGAAGGACCTGCCAACTCTAGGTCTGCCAAGAGAGAGATGGGATACCCTTTGTCCTCCACAAGGAAGATCATCACTATAACTATACTCTGCCCCCTTCTACCTCCAGTTGCCCTGGCACACTTGGAGACCTGGGAAGTCACAGGTGGGCCATGGAAGGCTGAGCATATGCCTCTCCTTATAAGCAGGCAGCCCTGAAGCAGCTTCCTAGAAACAAGGTCCCCAACATGGCGGTGATGATCAAGTCCCTGACTCGGAGCACAATGGACGCCAGTGTGGTTTTCAAGGACCCCACGGGTAAGGAATTAGATGTTCGGGTGTCTGATGAGTGGGCTCCATTGAGGCCAGGAGATGAGGAGGAATCACCCTCTCCATTTGCAGACAGGAAAACTGAGGCAGCAAGCAGCCCACTTCCCAGCCAGGCCCCAAACTAGTCCCTGTGCTGCCCTTGACCCTGAGACTGATGGGCCGTGTGGTATTTGCAGGAGAGATGCAGGGGACAGTGCACAGGGTGCTGCTGGAGACGCGCCAGAATGAGCTGAAGGCTGGCTCAGTGCTGCTGCTGAAGCAGGTATGGGGAGCAGCTCTCCACACCACTGCTCCCTGGAGAGACCCCTCTACCCCCGCCATGTCTGTCTCTTTACATAGCTGGCTGCCTTCCTCTACAACACCAGGCTTGGAGTGGCTGAACCATTGCTAGGCCCTGGCTTGAGAAGCTGAGGGAAGGCTTGTGGCCCTTGAGCTGGCCCCCATTCTTCAGGGTGGATGGGGATGGAGGATTGTGTTGAGGGGAGAGTGTGGCAAATGATTCTCCTCTGGCACCAAGGTTAGGCAGAGGACACCAAGTGAAAGGCAGGTGGCCATCTGGCACCTCTGAATGCTCCATTAGGACACTGACCTTCCCCTTCCTTGACTTCAGATTGGAGTATTTTCTCCTTCACTTCGAAATCACTACCTCAATGTGACACCCAACAACCTGGTCCATATTTACAGCCCGGATTCTGGGGATGGGAGCTTCCCTAAGGTAAGAGGAGCAGGATGGAATAGGGGACTGGTAAGGCCCTCGTTCTGCCTGGATCTTCTGATTTCTTTTTCTTCCACCCTGGGGAGCAGAGGTCTGAAGTGGGACAGGTGCTCTGAGGTGAAAAAGTATCTTTGGGGACAGGACTATCTTCTCCTATCCCTCATCCAGCCGCCTGCCAGATGGCTCAGTAACAGTACCTAGAGGAGCAGCTGGCTTCTTGGTGATCCCTGAGCATCTGATGGCAGGCTTGAACATCTGAGAGGATAGGAGTCACTTGAGAACTAACCAAGTGGAGGGCCTACCAGGGGGTGGTGGCAGTAAATGACCAAGGGTCAGATCTGCTACAGGTGGCAATGCAGAGAACAGTGAGCTACAAATGGCCTGTGAGGTGAGCCAGCACCTGCTCTGTATCTTCCCTCCTGGCCTCTTCCTCTGCTAAATTAGGGGGAAGCTGCACAGAACACCGATGGGGACATCCTCTTTAGGAACTGAGACAAGCATCGGGCATTTTTGGGAGGTGAGCATGGGCTTCCAGGCAGATCCACTCGGCGGTGAGAGTGCAGAGCCTGGGCTTGATATGCCCTGCCCCCACCACCTTCCCGGGATCCTGGCCTGGGGTCAGGAGACCTGGGGCTTGTGTACTGAAAACGTGTACTCTGACCTTGGGCAAGTCCTGTCGCCTCCCTTGCTGTTGCTTCATCTGTAGTACATTTGACTTGATGACCTCTAATCATCTTAGACAGAGGTTTTCGTCTAAGCTCCAACTTTCCACTTCCGTTTTCCTTATCTTTCCCCTTAGCCCCTCCACCCCACTTCCAAAAAATACCCTTTGTTTTACTTCTTTTTTTTTTTTTTTAGACAGAGTTTTGCTCTGTTGCCCAGGCTGGAGTGCGGTGGCGTGACCTTGGCTTCCTGCAACCTCTGCCTCCCAGATTCAAGTAATTCTCCCACCTCAGCCTCCTGAACAGCTGGGACTATAAGCATGTGCCACCATGCCCAGCTAATTTTTTTGTTTGTTTTTTGAGACGGAGTCACCAGGCTGGAGTGCAATGGCACAATCTTGGCTCACTGCAACGTCTGCCTCCCGGATTCATGTGATTCTCCTGCCTCAGCCTCCTGAGTAGGTGGGATTACAGGCGCCCAACACCATGCCCAGATAATTTTTTTTATTTTTAGTAGAGACAGGGTTTCACCGTGTTGGCCAGGCTGGTCTCAATCTCCTGACCTCGTGATTCACCTGCCTTGGCCTCCCAAAGTGCTGGGATTACAGGCGTGACTCACCGCGTCTGGCCCTTTTTTTGTATTTTTTAGTAGAGATGGAGTTTCCATATATTGGCTAGGCTGGTCCCGAACTCCTGACCTCAGGTAATTGGCCTGCCTTGCCCTCCCAAAGTGTTGGGATTACAGGCGTGAGCCATTATGCCCAGCCTACCTCTCTTTGAAATAAACCGAAATAGCACAGAATAAGCAAAAGATAGATCCCCACCCTTCCCACTCCTATTTCCTAGGGCTAAACCTAGTTAACCATTTAATTACCAGTTTTTATTTATTTGTTTATTTTTTTGAGATGGAGTCTCACTCTGTCACCCAGGGTGGAGCGCAGTGGCATGTTCTCGGCCCACTGCAACCTCCACCTCCCGGGTTCAAGCAATTCTCCTGCCTCAGCCTCCCAAATAGCTGGCATTACAGATGCCCGCCACCACACCTAGCTAGTTTTTGTATTTTTGTAGAGATGGGATTTCACCATGTTGGCCAGGCTGGTCTCAAACTCCTGACCTCAAGTGATCTTCCTGCCTTGGCCTCACAAAGTGCTGGGATTATAGGTATGAGCCACTGCGCCTGGCCTTAATTACCAGTTTTAATTACCTGCCCATATATTAGCTATATATTCCTTTGGGGATTGTTAACAGCTAATTTTAAATCCCAGGCTAACTCCTCAATGTATTTCTGAATGGCCTTTTCACTCTCTGCTCTAGTTACATAGAATCCCTAAAACATTAGATACCAACAGAACTAGGAAAGAAAATCAGCCAAAAAAGGTTTGTTTTTTGTTTTGTTTTATTAAATCATCTGCTGCTTTAGGTGTTTGGTGTTTTGGCTCCCTCCCTTCAGCATGGGCCTGGGTGACTGGCCCCTGCCATACTCCTCCATCATGTTTCTTTCCTGAGCCCCCACCTGTTCCTTTGTTGTCTGGGTCGAGATGGTACCATCTGAAGGGATTTCAGGGGCATAGGCATTGGTAACCAGATCCTCTGTCCCCAGGATTCAGGTGGCTTCCAGCATCCTGTGGCTGCAAAGCCCGAGGACGGCTTCAGAACAGCTCAAAATCTAGAGGCAGGGGCATCCCCTGAGGAAGAACTCCCAGAAGCAGGTAAGGCAGTCAGCCCATCTGGGAGCAAGAGAGGGTCTCCTATTGCCTGTTTAATAGCTGAACCAGAATTTTCCTGGCTACATCATCTTTTTCCTCTTTCCGTGAATCTTCGGATCATTTATAATCTTACAGAAATCAGATATAGTGTCTTGTTTGGCAAGACTGCAGGCCACAAACTCGTTAACAGTGTGATGGGGCGGGGCCTCATGAAACAAAGTGTCATCCACAGGTTTCCCCATTTCCAGGTTATGTGCATCAACCACAAGGAGGAAACATCACTCTCCTCTGTCCACCTGCTGTCTTTGTGCCACACTCTGAGTCCTCTGTGGGCTAATGCCTGGACCACAGAGGCAGATTTCCCACCCTGACTAAACTGAGAGAAGTGCTGAGGAGTTAAACATCTACCTGGTTTGTGGGAGAACCAGGCTACACACCAGAGAGGCCCAAATGCAGACCCCTTGTGGTCAGGCCAGCTGCTTCCTCAGGAGGCAGTATTACCCAGGTGAAACTTAACACCATTCAGGGTCTAATCCTTAGCTTTTTTAATTTTAATTTTAATTTTCGAGACAGGGTCTCATTCTGTTGCCCAGACTGGAGTGCAGTGTCATGAACATGGCTCACTGCAGCCTCCACCTCCCAGGCTCAAACAGTCCTCCCACCTCAGCCTCCCAAATAGCTGGGACTACAGGCATGTGCCACCATGCCCAGCAACTTTCAAATTTTTTGTAGAGATGGAGTCTTGCCATGTTGCCCAGGCTAGTCTGGAACTCCTAGGGCTCAAGCGATCCTCTGTCTCTGCCTCCCAAAGTACTAGGATTGCAGGCATGACCTACCACGCCCAGCCTGATCTTTAGCTTTTCAATTCCAAAAATTCAATCCTATCTGGCTCCAAAGTTCATGGGATTATGGATAGGTGTTCTCACACTAAACCTAATTCACAGTGTACCCAATGGATAAACCATAAAGGCCCTTCTATCTTGTGAAAAAGCGTATGTCCCTTATGCTGGAATCTTGCATTGCCTGGAAGCCTGCACTCTTTCTTTGTGAGACAAGTCGAGGCATCACCAGGTTGCTGGTAGTCACAGAGTTGACTATAGAATATTAGGGCTGGTGTCACATCTTCAGTATAGGGACAGACCTGCGAGCAAGCAGCTGCTAATGGTGGCTGGAGAGTGCTGGAGACAAATACTGATTTTTTTTTTTTTTTGAAATGGAGTCTTGCTCTGTCACCCAGGCTGGAGTGCAATGGCGCAATCTCGGCTCACTGCAACCTCTGCCTCCCAGTTTCAAGCGATTCTGCCTCAGCCTCCTGAGTTGCTGGGATTATAGGCGCCCGCCACCACACTCGGCTAATTTTTGTATTTTTAGTAGAGCCGGGGTTTCACCATGTTGGCCAGGCTGGTCTCGATCTCCTGACCTCGTGTTCTGCCCACCTCAGCCTCCCAAAGTGCTGGGATTACAGGCGTAAGCCACTGTGTCCTGCCCAAATACTGATTGATTCTTACCCCTGATTCCTAGTTTCCTAGGCCCGTGCTGATTGCCATTCCCCTTCATTTCATATCATGTTTCTCTAGACAGTCACAGCATAGCCAATGCAGGGCAACCTTTTTTGTTATAAGCAAATTCCAGTCCTACCTCCCCTGGGTACAGTGCCAGTCACCATAATGAAATTGTGAATGCTCCCCAAACTAACTTCTGTCCTTCCTTCCAGCGGTGATATTTACTGAGGGCTCTTGCCAGATGCAGAGCTAGGCTCTTGGGTATAGCTTACAGTCTGACTTACTCCCAGGGTTTCCTGATCCCGTCCAGTAGGCAGGAGTTTTCTAGTTGGCAGCAGTGGCTCTGGTGTCAGATGGAGCCTGAGTGTGCTCACCTTGGGCAAGGTGTTTTACCTCTTGAAACCCTGTTCTCTCAGGTAAAGTGGGTGATAACAGAGCTACCCACAGATGCCCTACCTGTGGATGCTTATTGAGGCACAGAGCAAGCACTCAGTCAGTATTAGCTGCTGTTAGTAAATAATGTTGCTAGGGATTATCGAGGTCAGCCGTGTCCAAGTTCTCAGATGTAAGTACCACATCTAAGAACTGTAGTTTTACACAGGCACTTTGAGGAAGGGGTGATGTTTTCCAATATCAGATGAGAAGCCAACTAAGGAACTGTGGAGCTCTAAACACATCTAATGGCCTTTCCCAGCCCTCTTTCTCCCTCAGCCAATGAGAGCGTAGCACTAGGTTACCTCTGAAGCCCTCCTGTTTGGCACTATGACTGGATGGAAGGAGAGGAACCAGTGAGGCCCAGGGGATTACACCCCTGCCTTTTGTCATGTATGGCTACAAGGGGAGCAGAGGGAAGGTGGAAGTCAGGCCATCCTCAGGCTCAATGGCATGGGTACCATTGCCTGGAGGAGCCGCCTGCCCAGGTATACAACCAGGCCCAGGCCCTCCTGAAGGGCAGAAATTTTGGACCTGAGTCACATGGAACCCTGATGTCGTCACTAAGGCTACCCATTATGACCCTCTCTGTAGATGACCTTGATGGACTCCTGAGTGAGCTCCCCCGAGGACTTCTTCTGTGAGACCATTGGTTGAGACTGCCCCAACGCAGGACACCCACCGTGAGCAGGCAGCTCCGGGTGTGTGTCACACCCAGAAGGCAGCCAGCACGACTGGAGAGTGGACACAGCAGGGGGCTTCTGTAGTTGCTCCCTCCCTGGGTGTTCTCCCTGAGGATTCTCATGTTCTGCGCTGCCCTCACCTTGGGCCTGCCTTTGCCATTGGCACCAGAACCCAGCCCGAGACTGGCTCTTCAGCCAACAGGAAAGGCATGTCACCCTCGCCTTGGGTGGCCCTCTCCTGCCTCAGTTTAACTTCAGAGGATATTGGGCCTGGTTTTCTTGTCCCTTCACACCCTTGTCCCTGGAGAGCTGAGGAGCTAAAAGGAGCCATACCACAGCAATGACGACCTTCTGCTCCACACGGGGGAGGAGCACGCTCAGGCTTCCTCTGCTTTGTCTCTTCAGACCTGTGTTTGCTCTGCTCATCTGTGCCCAAGGTTCCCAGGCTCAGGACAGAGGTGTGGCCTGTTGTACCTTGTCGTGAAATAAAGCAGCCCCTGCTGCCCCTGCCTCCCTTTCCTTTCCAGCCCTGCTGCTTCCTGCCTAACTGTCCTGCCAGTGCTGTGTGGCCAGAGCAGGGCTCAGGCAACTCTCTCTCTTTTTTCTTTTTTATATACTTTTAGACAGTTTTGTATTTATAGAATTATTGCAGAGATGGTACGGAGAGTTCCCACATACCCCACACCCAGTTTCCCAGTTATTATTTATTTTTGAGACGGAGTCTTGCTCTGTCGCCCAGGCTAGAGTGCAGTGGTGCAATCTCTGCTCACTGCAACCTCTGCCTCCCAGGTTTAAGAGATTCTCCTGCCTCAGCCTCCCGAAGCTGGGATTACAGGTGTGGTCTCCCCTACTATGAACACCTTATGTTAATATGGTACATTTGTCACAATGAGCCATTATTGATACATTATTAACTAGACTCCATACTTTAGATTTACTCAGTTTCCCCCTAATGTCCTTTTCCCCCTCAGAATCCCATCTCATAATCATCCTGCCTCTTGGATGTGATAGTTTCTTAGACCTTCCCTGTTTCTGATGACCTTATAGTTTTGGGGAGTACTGGGCAGGCATATGGTAGGAAGCCGTTCTATCAGGATTTGTCTGGTATTTCCTCATGACTAGACTGGGGTTTTGGGTTTTGGAGAGGAAGACCGGAAGTCAGGTGCTATTCTTGCCACATCTCAAGGGCTCATGCTGACTTTGATCACCTGACTGAGGTAAGCTTTGCCAGGTTTCTCCACTGTAAAGTTACTCTTTTTCCTTCCTTTCTGTACTGGACCCTTTGGAAGAAAGTCACTGTGTGCAGCCCAAATTTAAGAATTGGGGAATTATGTTCTACCTCCTTAAGGGCAGAATATCTACACAGTTTATTTGGAATTCTCCTGCATGGGAGATTTGCCTATTCTCCCTCATTTATTGAGTCATCCATTTATATCAGCACGGACTCACAGGTATTTATTTTATACTTTGGGATATGATCTCAAACTACTTAATTTTGTTGCCAAGCAACTCTTTGTTGCTGTGGCTTCACTGTACCACTTTTTAGACTAAAGGTGGACAAGGGGCATGGGTGGGTATAAAAGGTCTAATTATACCGAGTTGCCAACCTTATTTTCCTTTCTGGAAGGAGAGTTGGGAAAACTCTCCCAACTCATGGGCATGAGGAGGCAGGTCAAAGAGCCCAGTTTGGGCCAAGTGTGGAGGCTTACACCTGTAATCTTGGCATTTTAAGACGCCAAGGTAGAAGGATTGCTTGAGCCCAGGAGTTCAAGTCCAGCCTGGGAAAGATGGTGAGACCCTATCTCTTGTGTAAGTAAATAAAATAAATAGCCCTGTTTGACTGCCAGCCCCTCCTGCCTCAGCCTCAGCCTGCACTAGGTAGCTGGGAGACAGGCCTTCCATGGGCATGGGCTTGGCACTCCTCTGGGGGGGAAGCGTTAATCTCCTTTACCCAAAGAGGCTGATCCCATGAATTCCAGTCTTTTCATTTTAAAAGACATGGTCTCACTTTGTCACCAAATGAGTGCAGTGCAGTGGTGTGATCATGGCTCACTGCAGCCTCGATCTCCAAGGTCAAGCAATCTTCCCATCTCAGCCTCCCAAGTAATGGACTACTGGTGTGTGCCACTATGCCCAGCTAATTAACAACATTTTTTTTTTTTTGAGACGGAGTTTTGCTCTTGTTGCCCAGGCTGGAGTGCAATGATGTAATCTCGGCTCACAGTAACCTTTGCCTCCTGGATTCAGGCGATTCTCCTGCCTCAGCCTCCCCAATAGTTGGGATTACAGGCATGCACCACCACACCCAGCTAACTTTTGTTATTTTTAGTAGAGACAGGGTTTCTCCATGTTGATCAGGCTGGTCTTGAACTCCCAACCTCAGGTGATCCATCCACCTTGGCCTCCCAAAGTGCTGGGATTACAGGTGTGAGCCACCGTGCCCCACTGGATCCCAGTCTTAAGGCTGAAGGGAGCAAGTGCTTTGAGAACTCCATGTTCAGCTACCTGCTGATTACAGCAGGGCCCTGTTCTGGAAGGCTTTTGTGTTACGAGACCAGGGCAGTAAGGGGCTAATTCCCCTGCATTCTGGTCCCTTCACATTCCCATTGGGTCTTCCTACCTGAACCTACCATGCACTTCCTTCTCTCCCACCTTCTACTCCCTGCTAACTCCCTGTCTACACTGGAATCTTCCTGCACCTAAACCCCCACGGCTGGGACTGGCAGCATGTACCTGTAGTCCCAGCCACTTGGGAGGCTGAGGTGAGAGGATCACTTGAGCCCATAAGGTTGAGACCAGCCTGGGAAACAGGGGATATCTCATCTCTAAAAACATAAACCCCCCGCCCTGTGCCCTGGGCCTATGCCCCATTCTTGACACCCACGAGCCCCCCCGGTCCCCCTGGTCACATCCTGGCTTCTGATGTGCTTCACCACCCCACAGGCTCTGAGCTCCCAGAAGGCAGGCTGGACATCTGATCACCTGGCCCTGTTCCCTCCAGGTTGAAGTCAAGGCCTCCTTTCTCTGCCCTCAGGACGCTAACGCTACAGACAAGGGGACTGAATATAGTGGTGTCTTGGGATTGAGTTGTTAGGGTACCTTCAGGCCTGTGTGGCAGGAAGGCAGGGGGAGAGGCTAGGCTGTGACTATCACGTGCCTCAGGGAGGAAGGGGACGCCCACCTGCCTTGGCCCCTCTTGGTCCCACCCAGCCTTGCCAGATTCTCAACCCTGGGAACCCAGCTGTGGGTGCCCAGCCAGGCCGTTGGCGGGGCAATTAACACACTGAATGGATGCCAACAGGGTTAATCACGGCCGCATTTATAGAGGTGACTTTCTCTGAGGACTTCCAAACTTTTGCTCTGTATGATCTCATTCCTCCTCTGGGATCCCCCACCCTGGAATGTCACCAAGAGACTTGAGGCCAGGCAAAGAGTGAGTGAACAGTGGGCTAAGGGCAGTGCCGGAAAAAGCCCAGGCTGCTGCCACCCACTTGGGCGGGCAGGCGGGTGGATGGAGTATTTGCTCTGGCAGAGAATAGGGACCTTTGTTCAATGCGCCACACATAAGAGGCCCACCTGTCATGAGCCAAGCGCTCCGATTGTGCCAGAGCCTGCTCTGGAACCCACATCCAGCATGGCAAACCCACACAGCACGGATAGGTGCTTTACAGTGTGCCCCTGAGTCCTTTGAGAGTGCAGACCGGGCAGTGGCTGGAACTGTAGGAGTCGGGCAACAGGTTGCCGAAGAGACCTCTCCCCAGAGCAGGTGACCTTAGGGGTAGTGTGACCTCAGGTGACCTCTGAGGAAGGGGTCAAGGGATTTCTGAGCTAAGGGATGAGCCTGACGGGGAATGGTTGTGGGGGAGCCGTGATGAGGATACTACCCTACGTGAGTGACAAGGGGCCACACCAAGGAATTGGGGGACTTAGTTGAAAAGGGCAAGCTGGGTGCAGTGGCTCACACCTGTAATCACATCAATTCGGGAGGCTGACGTGGGAGGACTACTTGAGGCCAGGATTTGGAGCCTTATCAAAAAAAATGAAAGGACAGGTATTTGAAAGTCAGCAGAAGTTTTTTTGTTTGGAGACAGAGTCTCACTCTGTCGCCCAGGCTGAAGTGCAGTGGCACAATCTTGGCCTCCTGGGTTCAAGTGATTCTCCTGCCTCAGCCTCCATAGTAGCTGGGACTACAGGCACCCACCACCACGCCCGGCTAATTTTTGTATTTTTAGTAGAGACGCGGTTTCTCTATTTTGGCCAGGCTGGTCTCTAACTCCTGACCTCGTGATCCGCCCACCTTTCAAAGTGCTGGGATTATAGGTGTGAGCCACTGTCTCTGGCCAGCAGTTTTTAAGCAAGGGAATTAATCATTTTAGATCATTCCGGCATTGGAGTAGAAGGGATATGGCCAGAGGAAAAAGCACCAGGTGAGAGGCTAAGTTGATCCAGGTTTAAGGCATTGGGGGGCTGAACTTGAGATGGTGCCTAAAAATGTGAGGCTGGGAGCTAGAACTTGCTTGTTTGAAGGGCCTAGGAAGAGGAAGAAATTAAAGATCACTGGGCAAGGTGCTGCTGCAGGGCCAGGAGGCAGGACAGGCAGCAAGGGAAGGGGCCAGACCAGCCCTGCCTGCAGGCCGATGCGCACTGAGTGAGCTCAGGGTGAGAAGAGCTTTTGAGGCAGTGTCCTCCCCTTTCCCAGCTTGGCAGGCACACCAGCTGGTGTGGTTTCACGGCCTCATTCCTCCCCCTAGAGGCTCCTGGAAGCACAGCACTTTCTCCTAAAAGTGAACAGGTCTGTGGCTTGAACATCTCAGGTCCAGTCCCAGAGTTTCCAAATCAACCCCTTGGCTCGCCTCAGGCCGGCCATGTGAGCCCCCTTAGCAGCTGGGTTTAAAAAAAAAAATCAAGAATGATTGAAGGGGCCGGGCGCTGTGACTCATGCCTGTAATACCAGCATTTTGTGAGGCTGAGGCAGGCAGATTGCCTGAGGTCAGGAGTTTGAGACCAGCCTGGCCAACATGGCGAAACCTACTACTAAAAATACAAAAATCAGCTGGGCGTGGTGGCATGCGCCTGTAATTCCAGCTACTCGGGAGGCTGGGCAAGAGAATTGCTTTAACCCCAGGAAGCGGAGGTTACAGTGAGCCAAGATCACGCCACTGCACTCCAGCCTGGGCGACACAGCGAGAAAAAAAAAAATGATTGAAGGCAGTTTCTAGAGACCAGTCTGTCCTGCTTGGAGAATGGGGAAGGCTGCCATGTGGCTGCAACAGCTGGAGCCAAAAAATGCACCATCTTTTTTTTTTTTTTCAATTTTATTTTATTTTATTTTTTTAGTAAAGATGGGGTTTCATCCTGTTGGTCAGGCTGGTCTCAAACTCCTAACCTCAGGTCATCCACCCGCCTCAGCCTCCCAAAGTGCTGGGATTACAGGTGTGAGCCAGGCGCCCGGCTTTTTTTTTTTTTTTAAAGAGATGGAGAGACCAGGAGCGGTGGCCTGTACTCCAGCCTGGGCGACAGGGTGAGACTACACCTCAAAAAAAAAAGAGAGATGCAGGTCTCACTGTGTTGCTCAGGATGGCCTCAAATTCCTAGGCTCAAGTGATCTGGCCTCAGCCTCCCAAAGTGCTAGAATTACAGGCATGAGCCACCATTCTTGGCCCAAAGCACACCATCTATGTGGGGTCCTGACTCTGCCTCTCACAAACTGTGACCTTGAACCAGTAGATTACTTTGTTAAGCCTTAGATTCCTCATCTGTAAAACAGAAATAAGGGCCTGGCACGGTGGCTCATGTCTATAATCTCAGCAGTTTGGGAGGCTGAGGCCGGCGGATTGCCTGAGCTCAGGAGTTTGAGACCAGCCTGGGCAACACGGGGAAATACAGTCTTTACTAAAATACAAAAACTTAGCCAGGCATGGCAGCATGGGCTTGTAGTCCCAGCTACTTGGGAGGCTGAGGCAGGAGAATTGCTTGAACCTGAGAGGCAGAAGTTGCAGTGAGTGGAGATCACACCATTGCACTCCAGACTGGGCTACAGAGTGAGACTCCATCTCAAAAAAAAAAAAGATAAGATCACACATCTCAGAGGTGTTCGACTGTAATAATTTCATTTATAATCTAAACCAACTTTATTTTATTTTACTTTAGAGACAGAGTCTCGCTGTGTCGCCAGGCTGAAGTGCAGTGAGCATGATCTCGGCTCACTGCAACCTCTGACTCCCTGGTTCAAGTGATTCTCCTGCCTCAGCCTCCCAAGTAGCTGTGATCACAGACACGTGCCACCACACCCAGCTAATTTTTGTATTTTTAGTAGAGATGGGGTTTCTCCATGTTGGCCAGGCTGGTCTCAAACTCCTCACCTCAGGTGATCCACCCGCCTTGGCCTCCCAAAGTGCTCAAACTAAGTTTATTGATTACTGGGTGGGCTGGGAAGTATGGTCCCCTGGGTGAAAGTGGATATGAATGTGGTTTAAACACTGTGAAACTCTGTACATATGTACAGAGTTATTGCTGTTACTGCAGATGCTGGGAAGAGCTGCTCACCTTCTCAGTAACTCTGGCTTGACCTTCCCTTACCTCCTGTGCTGAGGTCAGCCCTATCTTCTCCACGTGGGCCAGTGGTGGCTCCTGCCCTCCAGCCAACATCAGAGAGGATGGAGGCACCTTGTCTTCCTCCCAGCCCTGCCCATTTTCATGAGTGACCTTCTCACGCACCCTGGACCTTGCCAACCCGAGATGCTCACTTTAGAGACAAGAGAGGATGCAGATACTGGGGTTCAGGGGTAGCCTCAGCTGAGGGCCTGCTGACCAACCAAATGGTATCATCAGGGGCAGGGGCTGGCCCTCGTCCTGGGCTGGGGGTTGGGCCAGCACCTTCTCAGCACCAAGATCATGACTCTGAGCAAACTGTGTTTACCAGAGCAGCAAAGGACCTATTTATAGCCTCAGCTGCTGCTTTCTCTGGCTCACGGTGGAGGGGGCTGGGTTGCTCCTGAGAGCAAGGAAGGTAGTCGGGTCGAGGGAACCTGGCTCTGCCCAGGTGCCCCTGCCCAACCCCCTGGGCCCCACCCATGGCAAGGGAGACCTTCCCCTTTACCTCCTCCACGCTGCGCTCTCTCCGCTTGCAGCGGGAGTGGCTGGAATGGGAGGACCGGCGGTGGGCAGCTGCCCAACAGTGCCAGAGCCGCAGGTGCCCGTCAAGTCCCCAGGCTCGACTCACTAGGCCTCACCATTCCTGTGGAGACCCAGCTGTCCACCATGCCCTGTTCTCCGGCGATCTGCAGCAGGTCCAAGCCCTGTTCCAAGATGAAGAGTCTGCCAACATGACTGTGGAGACCGTGAGCAACCAGCTGGCCTGGTCAGCTGAACAGGGTAGGGGGCACCAGAAGAGGGCAGAAGAGGAGGGGAGAAAGAAGGGGAGCGGGTGGGGAGGAGGGAGAGTCCAGGCCCCCCACTTCCCTGCAGACCACAGACTAGAGCAGCCCTTTCCGCCACCCATCCTAGCTCCCTCCTAAACAGAGATGAGGCAGAGTTAGCAGTCTGTATGCCTTTTAAGAATTAAAAGTTATATTCTTGGCCTTGGCACGCTGTCTCATGCCAGTAATCCCAGCACTTTGAGAGGCCGAGGCCGAGGCCGGACTACTGCTTTAGACCAGGAGTTCAAGACCAGCTTGAGCAACATAGAAGACCCCATAGCCACAGGAAAAAAAAAATGGGGGGCATAAATTCTACTGTAGAAGCATGTGCCATTAATTTTATAACTAGCCCCCAAACCGACTGGGTAGATTTTTTAAAAACTATTTTAAATACCAGTATAATGAACATCTTTATGTACTTGCCAGATGATATCCTTAGAATATATTCTGGCTAGGCCGGGCACGGTGGCTTACGCCTGCAATCCCAGCATTTTGGGAGGCCAAGGTGGGCAGACCATGATGGAGATGGAGCCCATCCTGGCCAATATGGTGCAACCCTGTCTCTACTAAAAATACGAAAATGGGCTGGGTGTGGTGGCATGCACCTGTAGTCCCAGCTACTTGGGAGGCTGAGGCAGGAGAAGGAGATACCCGGGAGGCGGAGATTGCAGTGAGCTGAGATCACACCACTCTAATCCAGCCTGATGACAGAGTAAGACTCTGTCTCAAAAAAAAAAAAAAAAAAGAATATATTCTGGCCAGCATGTCTGTCCAAGTAAACTAAATACCCTAGCTGAGATCACTATGATCTCAAGATTGACAAGAAATTGCTCAAACCCCACCCATGGATCTGGGGCTTGAATCCTTGGGAGAGCATAAGCTACCCCAGTCACTACAGGTTCCAAATTCCTGCTTGGCTGTGATCCAACCAGGGCATTCTGGTCTTATCCTGCAGCTTGTCCATAATCCCCAAGATGGAACTCAGCCTCAATTTCAAGACTACTAAAAAACAAAACATGCTTTACTCAAGACTTAGAAAAACCAGGGTGGACTGTGCTGCCATGCAAACAACTTCTAGTTTGATATGAGGCATCTATGTCCTTTAAATAAGTCCCTTACCACTGCCACCATTCAAATCCAACACTAGTCCCACGATCACCCTCTCCTTATTCATTTCCCATCCGCACCTCTTACTCTGCCCTCCACCATTTCCCCATTTCCATCCAACCCTCCCTGCCCCAGGAGTATCCCAGAACTCAGTTCTGCTCTTGGCCATTCCCAAACTTGGCTCCAGGCCCGCTTGTGCGTAACTACCCACCCGCCTTTTTTGTTCATCCAAGACCAAGATGAACATTTTTTTCTTTTTAAATTTTTTAAAAAGTAGCCAGGTGCGGTGGCTCACACCTGTAGCACTTTGGGAGGCCGAGGCAGGCAGATCATAAAGTCAAGAGTTTGAGACCAGCGTGACCAACGTGGTAAAACCCCGTCTCTACTAAAAATACAAAAACTAGCCAGGCGTGATGGCAGGTGCCTACAATCCCAGCTACTAAGGAGGCTGAGGCAGGAGAATCACGTGAACCCGGGAGGCGGAGGGTGCAGTGAGCTAAGATCACATCATTGCACTCCAGCCTGGGCAACAAAGCAATACTCCATGTCAAAAAAAAAAAAAAAAAAAGAAAAGAAAAGAAAAGAAAAAATAGAGACATTCTCCTGATCATGGTTTTGCTGTACAAAAAAAAAAAAAAAAGAAAAAAAATAGAAACAAAGTCTCACTATGTTGCTCAGGCTGGTCTGGAACTCCCAACCTCAAGTGATCCTCCCACCTCAACCTCCCAAAGTGCTAGGATTACAGGTGTGAGCCACCATGCCAGGCCCCAAGGGGAACAAAAAAAGCCATTGACACTATTAGCCATTCAAAGACCTTGAGGTTTCCTTAATGGGATTCACTCTATTTAGTTGACTCCTGTGGTTTTATACAGCAATTAATTTTTTTTATGACACATACTATGTTTTGTTACAGATTGATAAACTGTTCTAAAAGCCTGTTCCAATTTATTCTTCCAGCTCAGGACTTGAATAAGCCCCTTTCCATAGGTACAGCCTGGCACAGTGTTTGTGCTCAGCAAACCATGCAGCAGGAAGGCCAGTGTCAGCTGTCAGCTGGAACCGGCATCCCCCACTTCCTGCCTTCCCGTCTTATGCACCACCCCCCAACATTATTTGCTGTCCTCAGGGTTCTGGGTGCTGACCCCCAAGACCAAGCAGACGGCACCCCTCACCATCGCTGCAGCCCGAGGCTACACAGACTGCGCTCGTCACCTGATCCGGCAGGGAGCTGAGCTGGATGCCCGTGTCGGCGGTCGTGCTGCCTTGCACGAGGCCTGTGCCCGGGCCCAGCTCGACTGTGTGCGGCTGCTGCTGACTTTTGGAGCCAAGGTTAATGTGCTGTCCGAGGAGGGCATGACTCCCCCTGCATCTCTGCACAACTCCTGAGTCCTTGCAGTAGGTGCCCGGGGGGCTGAATGGTTTGGGGGAGGCATGTGTGGGTGTCTCCAGCTCACAGGGCCAGAAGAGGGAACCTGACAACTACATGCAGCTTTATGGTTCACAAAGCACCTCACATACATGTCTTTACAATAACCTGGAGACAGGCCTCATTCTACAGTGAGAAAGACGAAGCTCAGAAAGGTTTAGTAACTTGTCCAAGGTCACATCTGCTAAGCCCAGGAGGCAGAAGGCCTGTTGCTTTCTGGGAAAACTCTGTTCCAATTGCAGTCTCCAATTCCCTGTGAACCTCTGTAGCCAAATTCCTAGCTGGGTTTTTTTTTGTTTGTTTGTTTGTTTGTTTTTTTAGACAAAGTCTTGCTCTGTTGCTCAGGCTGTAGTGCAGTGGTGTGATCTTGGCCACCATGCCCAGCTAGTTTTTGTATTTCTAGTAGAGACAGGGTTTTGCCATGTTGGCCAGGCTGGTCTTGAACTCCTGACCTCAAGTGATCTCCCCCTCCTCGGCCTCCTAAAGTGGTGGGATTATAGGCATGAGCCACTGTGCTCAGTTCAAATTCCTACTTGTTTTGAGATCTTAAGAAAGATCTGGCTGGGCGTGGTGGCTCACACCTGTAATTCCAGCTACTAGGGAGGCTGAGGCACAAGAATTGCTTGAACCCAGGAGGCAGCGGTTGCAGTGAGCCAAGATTCTGCTACTGCACTTCAGCCTGGGCGACAGAGCAAGACTCTGTCTAAAAAAAAAAGAAAAAAAAGAGGCCAAGTGTGGTGGCTCATGCCTGTAATCCCAGCACTTTGGGAGGCTGAGGAGGGCAGATCACCTGATGTCAGGAGTTCAACAACAGCCTGGCCAATATGGTAAAACCCCGTCTCTACTAAAAATTTTAAAAACATTAGCCAGGTGTGGTGGTGGTGGGAGCCTGTAATCACAGCTACTTGGGAGGCTGAGGCAGGAGAATTGCTTGAACCCAGGAGACAGAGGTTGCAGTGAGCCAACACAGTGCCCATGCACTCCTGCCTGGGTGACAGAATGAGACTCCATCTCAAAAAAAAACAAAAACAGAGGGCCGGGCGTGGTGGCTCATGCTTGTAATCCCAGCATTTTGGGAGCTGAGGCAGGCGGATCACAAGGTCAGGAGATCAAGACCATCCTGGCCAACATGGTGAAACCCCATCTCTACTAAAAATACAAAAATTAGCCAGGCGTGGCAGCACATGCCTGTAGTCCCAGCCACTCGGGAGGCTGAGGCAGGAGAATTGCTTGAACCCAGGAGGTGGATGCTGCAGTGAGCCAAGATTGCGCTACTGCACTCCAGCCTGGGCAAGACTGAAACTCCATCTCAAAAAAAAAAAAAAAAAATTAGTATTTGGAAACAAAAATTAGCCCATGATTAGAATTTACCAAGGAGATAAATTCAGTAGTTTATGGAAGACTGACTACTACCCATGTCTTGGCTACAGAGCAAAACACCTACCTGGATATGTGAGCAAGAATTTTGGCCATTTTGGGAAAGGGTATTTGGTTATCAGGGTTTCATTGAGGTGGGTGGATCTACTCCTAGTTTCCATCGGCTGCCATGCTGGCTTTTTAACGATAAGTTACTGTTAGCTTGGTTTCATCATTATTAATTTAGCTTGTTGCATGTTTGGTTTACCCTGCAATAGGTAAGGATGCATGTTTGCCACACAGTGTTGTGGCCTATAATTTTCCCTGGAACTGGGAAACATGTCCTCTCTAAAACCTGTTTTTGTTTTTGTTGCTGTTTTTCCTTTGTGTTTTTTTTTTTTTGTTTTCTCTAGGGGAAAGTGGAGGAGGGCGGCCCAAGTGCCTGCCTTTCCTTGAATGAGTGTGGCCTGGTTTAGAAGAGTATTTTTTTTTAAGATGGAGTCTCTCTCTGTCACCCAGGCTGGAGTGCAGTGGCGCAGTCTCGACTCACTGCAACCTCTGTCTCCCGGGTTCAAGCGATTTCCTGCGTTAGCTTCCTGAGTAGCTGGGATTACAGGCGCACGCCACCACGCCTAGCTACCTTTTGTATTTTTAGTAGAGACAGGGTTTCACCATGTTAGTCAGGCTGGTCTTGAACTCCTGACCAGTGATCCACCTGCCTCAGCCTCCTAAAGTGCTGGGATTACAGGTGTGAGCCACCATGCCTGGCCTAGAAGAGTGGTCTTTTAAGTGTGGGAGCAGAAAGAAAATATTATAACTTATATTTATTTTTGTTTTTGGTGTATACTTTTTAATTTTCTGTGCTTCATAATGGACACAGAAGTGAGTTTTCAAAATTTTGTGTTATGAAAATGTTAGGAGATAAGGCCCAGGATGGTGGCTCACACCTGTAATCCCAGCACTTTAGGAGGCCAAGGCAGGAGGATTGCTTGAGCCCAGGAGTTTGAGACCAGCTGGGGCAAATGGCGAGACTCTGTCTCAACAAAAATAAAATTTTAAAAATTAGCCAGGTGTAGTGGTGCCCACCTGTGGTCCCAGCTACTTGGGAGGCAGAGGCAGGAGGACTGCTTGAGCTTGGGTGGTCCAGGCTACATGAGCTGTAATCGCACCACTGCACTCACTTCACCCTGGGCGATAGAGAGAGGCCCTGTGTCAAAAAAGGAGACAACTAACAACTGAAAAATTCAGAACCAGACTTTTAGGGTAGAGTCAGAGTAGACTCTGGGAGGGACTGTCTAAGGCCGTGAAGACTAATTCTGGTGCAGCCACTAACTTGCTGTGTGTCCTGGCTCCACAAGTCATTTCTGGGCTTAAGTTTTTCATATGAAAATTGAAGATGCAGGCCGGGCGTGGTGGCTCAGGCCTGTAATCCAAGCACTTTGGAGGCCAAGGCGGGCGGATCACCTGAGGTCGGGAGTTCAAGACCAGCCTGGCCAACATGGTGAAACCCTGTCTTTAAAAAAAAAAAAAAAACTGAAGATGTTTCTGGTGGCTCTCAGGACCTTCCAGTTCTGCTGTCTGTAGCGGGGCTTGGGTAATTCTCATAGAGGACACCAGGTAGCACCTCAAGGTGAGAGGGGTGGAAAGGGAAGGGAGGGTGACTGCAAGCTCAAGGGGGTCCCAGGCCTTCGGATTTTCCCTGGGGCCTTGCTCTCTGTCCCTAGGTGCGCCAAGTTGCTGCTGGAAGCAGGAGCGACAGTGAACCTGGCGGCAGGCCAGAGCCAGGAGACGCCCCTGCACGTGACGGCGGCGCGCGGCCTGGAGCAGCACGTGGCTCTGTACCTGGAGCATGGCGCCGACTTGGGCCTGCGCACCAGCCAGGGCGAGACGGCGCTCAACGCAGCATGCGCGGGGGCCGAGGGCCCGAGCAGCTGCAGGCAGCACCAGGCGGCGGCGCGCCAGCTCCTGGAGGCTGGAGCTGATGCCCGGGCGGCCGGGCGCAAGCGCCACACGCCGCTGCACAACGCCTGTGCCAACGGCTGCGGAGGCCTGGCTGAGCTGCTGCTGCGCCACGGGGCCCTCGCTGAGGTCCCCAATGGGGCCGGCCACACGCCCATGGACTGTGCGCTGCAGGCCGTCCAGGATGCCCCCAACTGGGAGCCTGAGGTCCTCTTCGCGGCACTGCTGGACTACGGGGCCCAGCCTGTGCGCCCCGAGGTGCGCAGGGAGAGCCTGAGATAGGAGGCTCCCGTGTGGGGGAGCCCGTGGCTGGAACTGCTGTGCCTCTGGGGAAGAGAGAAGGTCCAAGACACTGAAAGCCTGCCCTCAGCGGCCAGGGGGCTGCCCCAGCTTGGGAGGGGGGTAGAGGATTCTGGGAGAGAGAGTCCAAGGGAGGAAAGAGCCCCCGAGGAAAACTAGGGCAGAAAGGCTGGAGCACACTTGAGGGTGGGGTAGACAGGGGCATGGAAAGGAGGAGGAGAGATTCAGACCTCAGCCCCCCCAGATTAGGCTATGATTGGCCATATGGGTTAGGCGGGACTTGGGTCTGCCCTCGGCTGGTGGAGGCATGGTGCCCAAGACGCTCTTTTGACTCCTAGATGCTGAAATACTGTGCCAACTTCCCTCGGGCCCTGGAAGTCCTGCTTAATGCCTATCCTTGTGTCCCATCCTGTAAGACCTGGGTGGAGGCGGTGCTCCCAGAGCTGTGGAAGGTATGTCTGCCTCAGGGCCAAGATGGGGAGGAGGGACGAGACACAGACCTATTCCTCCAGGACCAGCTTCACGAAGGGAGAAGCAGGAGGGCCCCTGGGTAGAGAGGATGGGTAGAGTGGCACACCTGGGTTTCAGGGTACCCCCTCCTCCGGTATCCCAGGCTGACCCCTGACTCCACACACCTCTCCCACGTCCCTCACTTGCATCAGCACAGACATTTATCGGGCAACTCTAACTTGGTGGGCACAGTGCCAGCCTCTCTGGGGTGGGAGTGGGTGCAGACATAGTGGAGGCCCTTCCCTGAAGTGTAGCCCAGCCCCCATTATCACCGCAGGGCCTCTATGGCTCTGAATCCAAGTCCTCTGAAACACATGAAACACCCCAGGTGTGTTTTGCATGCTGCAAATCATCTGACCCGCCGGGCGCGGTGGCTCACGCCTGTAATCCTAGCACTTTGGGAGGCTGAGGTGGGTGGATCACCTGAGGTCAGGAGTTCAAGACCAGCCTGGCCATCATGGTGAAACCCTATCTTTAAAAAAAAAAAAAAAAAAAATCATCTGACCCTCTTTCACTCCTGGCCTAGGAGCATGAAGCCTTCTACAGCTCAGCCCTGAGCATGGTGAATCAGCCAAGGCGGCTGCAGCACCTGGCCCGACTAGCTGTGCGTGCTCGGTTGGGAAGCCGCTGCCGGCAGGGTGCCACCCAGCTGCCACTGCCCCCGCTCCTCAGGGACTACCTGCTGCTGCATGTGGAGGGGCGCATCCAGTGAGCCCCATGACAGGCTGTTCCCATGGTGTGTTCTGCCCCTTCCACCTGTCCCGCCTCCAATCCCCAGAGGACCAGTCCCTGGCCCTCTTTTCTTTCTCTTTCTTTTCTTTTTTTTTTTTTTTTTGAGATGGAGTTTTGCTCTTGTTGCCCAGGCTGGAGTGCAATGGTGTGGTCTTGGCTCACTGCCACCTCCCGGGTTCAAGCAATTCTCCTGTCTCAGCCTCCCGAGTAGCTCGGGATTACAGGCATGCACCACCACACCTGGCTAATTTTGTATTTTCAGCAGAGACGAGGTTTCTCCATGTTGGTCAGGCTGGTCTCAAAATTCCGACCTCAGGTGATCTCCCCCGCCTCAGCCTCCCAAAGTGCTGGGATTGCAAGCTTGAGCTACTGTGCCCAGCCCTTTCTTTCTTTCTTTTTTTTTTTTTTTGAGACCAAGTGTCACCCTGTTGCCCAGGCTGGAGTACAGTGGTGCAATCTTGGCTCAGTGCAACCTCCACCACCTGGGTTCAAGTGATTTTTGTGCCCCAGCCTCCTGAGTAGCTGGGACTATAGGCGTGAGCCACCACGCCTGACTGATTTTTGTATTTTTAGTAGAGACGGGGTTTCACCATGTTGGCCGGGCTGGTCTCTAACTGACCTCAGGTGATCCACCCGCCTCAACCTCCCAAAGTTCTGGGATTACACGTGTGAGCCACTGTGCCTGGCCACTGGCCCTCTTTCTGTACTCCATGTGCTGTCCTGGTCCGGCTCATTCCTCCATGGGCTTCTTGAGACACCTTCTGACCTCTCTCTGGCCTGAGCTTGAGACCCTCTCTCCACCAGAAAGGGCTGCAGACTTGGCCTGTTTCCAGACTTGGCCTTCACCTCCGTCCTCCTCCTGTGTTTAAGTGGATGGCTCCTCTATCCATCCAAGCCCCATGCCAAGAACCAGTGATTCTAGTGACCCATCACCTCTCTCTCTCCTGCCTCCCTTAGACCTGTTTAGCCTCCTAAAGAGGAACAGATTCCACCGGGCATGGTGGCTCACGGCTCACGCCTATAATCCCAGCACTTTGGGAGGCTGAGGCAGGCAGATCATCTGAGGTCAGGAGTTTGAGACCAGCCTGATCAACATGGAAAAACCCCGCCTCTACTAAAAATACAAAATTAGCCAGGTGTGGTGGCGCGTGCCTATAATCCCAGCTACTCTGGAAGCTGAAGCAGGAGAATCGCTTGAACCTGGGAGGCGGAGGTTGTGGTAAGCCGAGATCATGCCATTGCTCTCCAGCCTGGGCAACAGGAGCGAAACTCTTATCTCAAAAAAAAAAAAAAAAAGAAGAGGGGCAAACTCTGCCTCTGTATGCACTGCCTTGCCTGCCCTGCCTGTCACTCCAAGGGAGGTGTTGAGACCCATGTCCTGAATTGGTGCTGGAATGGTCTTTGGGAGTCAAACTCTGATCGTGCCCTCCAGTGGCTCCTCTCACACTAAAATCAAAACTCAATAAAACAGAGCCTCCAGCGTCTGCCAAATCACCTGGCTTCCTGACTTCCCTTCTTCCTTCCAAAGTTCACATACAACCTTAGTAAATGAGTCACCAGTTGCTGAATGTGACCTGCTCCTCTCTGCTTTCAGGTATTTGCATGCATTATTCCCACTGCTTGGAATACTCTTCCACATTTTTTGGCCTGGTCAAGGCTGATTTGGGCCTCAGGACTCAGTTCTGATACCACTATCTCTGCAGAGACTTCCTTGGTACTTTTTTTTTTTTTTTTTTTTGAGACTGAGTCTTGCTCTGTTGCCCAGGCTGGAGTACAGTGGTGAAATCTTGGCTCACTGCAACCTCCGCCTCCTGGGTTCAAGCAATTCTCTTGCCTCAGCCTCCTGAGTAGCTGGGACTACAGATGCACACTGCCATGTCTGGCTAAATTTTTGTATTTTTTTAGTGGAGACGGGATTTCACCGTGTTGCTCAGGCTGGTTTCCAACTCCCAAGCTCAGGCAATCCACCCACCTCAGCCTCCCAAAGTGCTGGGATTACAGGCGTGAGCCACCGTGCCCGGCCTCTGGTAATTATTTAAATGCCTGTGTCTGTCTCAGCTAGGCTGAGACTGGAACTGTATTCCTTGAACAGGTATTTTAGTAAATGACTGCGGAAGGAGAAATATCCATGAGCCTGGGGTCCATCTAAGTCTCCTCTGTCCCCCAAGTGATGAATGGTGTTTTAAACAGTGGTTACCAATATGGTCTCTGAGGGCCCAGCCACCAACTGCCCAAACTCCCAACTTCTTCCTCTTGTCCCAGAGTCAAAAGTACCACAGTACAACTCTTGGAGGAAACTTTTCAAAGCAAGCCAGTTTTTTGTATTTTTTTTTGAGACAGAGTCTCACTCTGTCACCAGGCACCAGGCTGGAGTGCAGTGGCGTGATCTTGGCTCACTGCAACCTCCGCCTTCCAGGTTCAAGCAATTCTTCTGCCTCAGCCTCCCAAGTAGCTGGGACTACAGGCGCACACCACCACACCCAGCTAATTTTTTGTATATTTTAGTAGAGACGGGGTTTCACCATGTTGGCCTGGATGGTCTCGATCTCTTGACCTCGTGATCCGCCCGCCTCGGCTTCCCAAAGTGCTGGGATTACAGGCGTGAACCACCGCGCCCAGCTGTAAACCAGTTTTTATGAGTGCAAATAAATGATTAGTGCATGGAACGAAAGTATGGATGTTGTTTGGCTTAAATGTGACTGAGGTCCCCATCATTCCATGTTCATTCCCACCCCCTGGTGTTCTTCTATGGTTTCCAAGTTTTCTGCACTGATCAACTATTAGAAAAACAACACGAGGGCCACATGCCGTGTAGTCCCAGCTACAAGGGAGGCTGAGGCAGGAGGATCACTGGAACCCTGGAGTTCAAAACCAGCCTGGGCAACAGAGTGAGATACTGTCCCAAAAACAATTTTTTTTTTTTGAGACAGGGCCTCTCTCTGTCGCCCAGGCTAAAGTGCAGTGGCACGATCACGGCTCACTGCAGCTTCAACCTCCCACATTCAAGCAATCCTTCCAACTCAGCCTCCTAAGCTGGGACTACAGGCATGCACCACCACGGGTCTCACTGTGTTGCTGAGGCTGGGGAAAAAAAGGCCAGGCACAGTGGCTCACGCCTGTAATCCAGCACTTTGGGAGGTCAAGGAGGGCAGATCGCTTGAGTCCAGGAGTTTGAGATCAGCCTGGGCAACATAGCAAGATCCTGTCTCTAGAAATTAAAAAAAAAAGAAAAGACAAAATACTTAGCTGGGCATGGTGGTGCACATGATGGCTCCCAGCTACTCAGGAGGCTGAGGTGGGAGGATCACTTGAGCCCAGGAAGCAGAGGTGGCAGAGAGCCCAGGTCACAGCAAGCTGAGATTATGCCACTGCACTCCAGCCTGGGTGACACAGTGAGACCTTGTCTCAAAAAAATAAATAAATAAAAATAACAGAAATACAAGGCCCCTCATAGACCCAGAACCTATAATACTCATCACAGGAGGGAACTGGGGAAGGGGTTCCAGTGGCCTTCTTAGTCAGCAGTCTTTTTGCTGAGGGATCCTGGGGTCGCCAGTCCCATTACCAGCTTGAGTTACACAGTAGAGACAGGGATCAGGAGTCCTGGGCTCTGCCTCCTGCAGCAGCTGCCCAAGCCACCCTCCTCCAGAGAGAGTTGTATCTGTGGGATTCCATTTCATCAACACAAAGACAGTTTTATTTACTTCGTTATGCAGAATGCAACTCCCACTTTCTGGATGGAATTTGTGCTTTAGTTTTACAGAGCCAAGAGGCCTGACAGAAGAAAAGGAACTCCTCTCTAGTCCTGACCCAGGCTGGGAGCCTCACTCTCAGGGGCAATGCTGAACTTTCCACCCCTTTACAGCAGGCCGACCACAGCCAGCTCAGCCTTTTTTGATATATTTACAATAACAAAACGTACTGTTAAAAAGAAAAACAGCCAGGCACGGTGGCTCACGCCTGTAATCCCAGCACTTTGGGAGACCGAGACAGGCGGATCACCTGAGGTCAGGAGTTTAAGACCAGCCTGACCAACAGGAAGAAACCCTGTCTCTACTGAAAATACAAAAATTAGCCAGATGTGGTGGTGCATGCTTGTAATCCCAGCTACTTGGGAGGCTGAGGCAGGAGAATCGCTTGAACCTGGGAGGCGGAGGTTGCAGTGAGCCAAGATCATGCCTTTGCACTCCAGCCTGGGCAACAAGAACGAAATACTGTCTTAAAAAAAAAAAAACAAAAAATAACCAAGGCCTGGTGTGGTGGTTCATGCCTGTAATCTCAGCACTTTGGGAGGCCAAGGCGGGTGGATCACGAGGTCAAGAGTTCGAGACCAGTCAGGCCAATATGGTGAAACCCTGTCTCTAAAAATATAAAAATTGGCTGGGAGTTGTGGCTCACGTCTGTAATCCCAGCACTTTGGGATGCTGAGGTGGGCAGATCACGAGGTCAAGAGATCGAGACCATCCTGGCCAACATGGTGCATCCCCATCTCTATTTAAAAAAAAAAAAAAAATTATATATATATATATATATATATATATAAATTAGCCGGGCATGGTGGCACATGCCTGTAATCCCAGCTACTCAGGAGGCTGAGGCAGAAGAATCGCTTGAACCTGAGAGACGGAGGTAGCTGTTAGCCCAGATCGTGCCATAGCACTCCAGCACTTTGGGAGGCCGAGGCGGGTACATCATTTGAGGTCAGGAGTTCAAGACCAGCCTGGCCAAGATGGTGAAACCCCATTTCTCCTAAAAATACAAAAATTAGCCGGGCATAGTGATGTACGCCTGTAATCCCAGCTACAGGCGTGGCAGGAGAATTGCTTGAACCTGAGAGGGGGAGGTAGCAGTGAGCGGAGATCATGCCACTGTACTCCAGCCTAGGCAACACAGCGAGATTCCATCTCAAAAAAAAAAAAAAAAGATGCGGCCGGGCGCGGTGGCTCACGCCTGTAATCCCAGCACTTTGGGAGGCCGAGGCAGGTGAATCACGAGGTCAAGAGATCGAGACCATCCTGGTCAACAAGGTGAAACCCCGTCTCTACTAAAGATACAAAAATTAGCTGGGCGTGGTGGCGCAGGTCTGTAATCCCAGCTACTTGGGAGGCTGAGGCAGGAGAATTGCTTGAACCCGGGAGGCGGAGGTTGCGGTGAGCCGAGATCCGGCCATTGCACTCCAGCCTGGGTAACAAGAGCGAAACTCCATCTCAAAAAAAAAAAAAAAAAAAAAAGATGCATGTGATATGTACATTACTTTGGAATAGGAAAAGATTTTCTAGCACAAAAAAGATTAATAGATCAGGATACAGCCGAGGCAGGCAGATCACTTGAGGCCAGAAATTCGAGACCCGCCTGGCCAACATGGTAAAACCCCGTCTTTACTAAAAATACAAAAATTAGCTGGGCATGGTGGCACACACATGTAGTCCCAGCTATTCAGGAGGCTAAGGCAGGAGAATCACTTGAACCTGGGAGGCGAATATTGCAGTGAGCCGAGATCTCGCCACTGCACTCCAGCCTGGGTGACAGAGCAAAACTCTGTCTCAACAACAACAACAACAACAAAATCGGGATACAAGGCCAGGTGTGCACATCCTGTTGGTGGGCAAATCGCCTCTTTGGGGACAACTGGGTAGCTTCCTTAAACACTGTTTCCAGTTACACATAAGGCAGGATACATACAGGAATATTCCTCTCAGCATTACTTGCAACCACTCATGTTGAAATGTTTAGACAAATCCATTTTTTTTTTTTGAGACGGAGTCTAACTCTGTCACCCAGGCTGGAATGCAGTGACGCAGTCTCGGCTCACTGCAACCTCTGCCTCCCAAGTTCAGTTCAAGCTATTCTCCTGCCTCAGCCTCCTGAGTAGCTGGGATTACAGGTATGCACCACCACGCCCGGCTAATTTTTGTATTTTTAGTCAAGACGGGGTTTCACTATGTTGGTCAGGCTGGTCTCGAACTCCTGACCTCCTGGTCTGCCTGCCTTGGCCTCCCAAAGTGCTAGGATTACAGGCGTGACCTACTGTGCATGGCTGACAAATCCATATTACCCATGGCAGGAAAGAACTAGGGAGGGATCCCAAGTGACCAGCATGTGTACTGCCTTGGGAAGATCTCCAAGAGTGGTTTTTATTGATTGATTGAAACAGAGTCTTTCTGTATGTCAGGCTGGAGTGCAGTGACATGATCATGGCTCACTGCAGCCCTGACCTCCCAGGCTCCAATGATTCTCCCATCTTAGCCTCCCAAATAGCTGGAACTATAGGCACACACTACCACGCCTGGCTAATTTTTAAATTTTTTGTAGAGACAGGGTCTCACAATGTTGCCCATACTGGTTTCCAACTCCTGGGCTCAAGTGATCCTCCCGCCTCAGCCCCACAAAGTGCTTGGGATTATGGTCTGGAGCCATCATGCTCAGCTGAAGACAATTTTTTTCCTTTCCTTTTTTTTTTTTTGAAACGGAGTCTCACAGGCTGGAGCTCCCAGGCTGGAGCATAGTGTTCGATCACAGCTTTGTGCAATCTTGACCTCCTAGGCTCAAGCAATCCTCCCACCTCAGCCTCCTGAGTAGCTGGCTTATGGTTCACTGCAGCCTTAACCTCCTAGGCTCAATCATCCCACTCCAGCCTCCTGAGTAGCTGGGACTACAGGCACACGCCACCATGCCCAGCTAATTATTTATTTTTTTTGTAGAGTCAGGGTCTCACTATATTGCCCAGGCTGGTCTTGAACTCCTAGGCTCAAGGAATCCTCCTGCATCAGCCTCCCAAAATGCTGGGATTACAAGTATGAGCCACTGTGCCCGGCTTTGTGAATGTACTTAATGCCTCTGAATTCTAAACTTAAAAATAGTTAAAATGGTAAATTTTATGTATGTATTTAAATATTATTTATTATTTATTTATTTATTTTTGAGACAGAGTATTGTTCTGTCACCAGGCTGGAGTGCAGTGATGTGATCTCGGCTCACTGCAACCTCCCCCTCCTGGGTTCAAGCGATTCTCCTGCCTCAGCCTCCCAAGTAGCTGAGACTACAAGCACGCGCCACCATGCCCAGCTAATTTTTTTTTTTTTTTTAATAGAGATGGGATTTTGCCATATTGGCCAGGCTGGTCTCCAACTCCTGACCTCCAGTGACGCGCCTGCCTCGGTCTCCCAAAGTGCTGAGATTACAGGCATGAGCCACTGTGCCCGGCCTTTTTATTTATTTAATTAATTTATTTATTTTATTTATTTATTTTTGTTTTTGTTTTTTGAGACAGAGTCTCACTCCGTCACCAGGCGCCAGGCTGGAGTGCAGTGGCGCGACCTCGGCTCACTGCAACCTCCGCCGCTCAGGTTCAAGCAATTCTCCTGCCTCAGCCTCCCGAGTAGCTGGGACTACAGGCGCGCGCCACCACGCCCAGCTAATTTTTTTGTATTTTTAGTAGAGACAGGTTTTTTTTTTTTTTTTTTTTTTGGTTTCACCATGTTGGCCATCCTGGTCTGGATCTCTTGACCTCGTGATCTGCCCACCTCGGCCTCCCAAGGTGCTGGGATTACAGGCCTGAGCCACCGCGCCCAGCCTAAATATTGTTTATTTTTATCTTTAGAGACAGATGTCTCCCCATGTTACCCAGGCTGGCCTTGAACTCCTGGGCTCAAGTGACTCCGCTGAGTTAGCCCGCAGAGTATTTAGGACTACAGGTGCACACCACCGTGCCTAGCTATGTTATGTTTATTTTACCACAATGAAAGGACTTATAAAAAAGAAGGTAGACACCAAAGAGAATACACAGTTGGATTCTATGTATATCAAGTACAAAACCAGGAAAAACTACCGTATGGTGACAGACGTCAGAACAGTGACTACTCTTTGGAGGTTAATGGCTAGAGGAAGACATGAAGGGGGAGGTTCTGGGGTTATTATCTATTTCTTGATCTAAGTGCTGGTTCTGAGTGTTCAGGGGTACAAACCACCGAGCTTTTTGCTTATGTTTGCCCCGTCTGCGTTATTTACCCTTTAATCAGTAGTTCTCCAAAACCCCCAAACGCCAGCATTTTTTTTTTGAGACAAGCCCTCGCTGTCGGGTGGAATGCAGTGGCTCAGATCATAGCTCACTGCAGCCTCGAACTCCCGGGCTTAAGCGATCCTCCCGCCTCTGTCTCCCAAAGCGCTAAGATTACAGGAGTAAGGCACCCCGCCTGGCCCCAGTACGTTTTTACAAAAAAATTTAATTGCAAAAATCTGGATAAGTTCTTGAAAGTCGGACTCTTCCCCCTTTTGTGCCCTAAGCCTGCGCTGAATTTGTGCCTTTGAAATGCCTTCTCGCCTTCTTCTCCAGGTCCCACACTACCTGGGGCCGCACTCTTCAAGCACTGGATGCTAACTCGTCTCCTCATCTGCCTTCCCGACTGGCCAGATTCTTAATCCCGCTAACCTGGAGTTCGGTGCGCGTTGCAAAGCAGTAACGAATTCGACCAGCCCGGGAGGCAGACAGCAAAGCCAGAAGAATAAAGCTGAAAGGGAAACGCCGTACCGGCTCTGCCCAGCGGCGCCAGCCGGGGAATCCTTCTACAGACGCGAAGTCACGCCCCTTTCCCCAAGCACCTCCCCGCTAACTCCTCCCCTCCTGGCCCCGCCTCTCAACCGAGACTGCCTAAAGCCCCGCCCATAAGGCGTGGCCCAGCTCCAGGAGGGCCGCAATCCCGCCAACAATGACTCCACCCCCTCCTTCCGCTGAGAAACCTGTCCCTTTTATTTAAAGAATATCTTTTACGTCAGCCCGCCTTACGTATCTTTGCGTCATCAGTGCAAGGCGCGGAGGCGGGACTTCCTGTCCCTGGTTCTAACAGCTTCCGGGAAAAGCCGGAAGCGACCGGACCCTGAACAGAATCGCGGGTTGCCAGCCGTTTTCCCGAACCCTACGGAAACACGAGTCCAGGGGCCGTCCTGGCGAGGTCAAAACATTTAGTCTGGACTTTTCAGGTGAGAACTTCCCCATCTAGGCACAGTGCCGGTCCAATCCACCTTTAATTTCCCATGACTCCCCGCGTCCTCAAGCCCCGCCCCCAGTTCACCAGCCCCGCCCCGAAGTTTGAGGGGTGTGGACGGTTTGTGACCCCCTTACCCGACCCTACCCCACACGGGCAGGGAGAGCTGGGCTTGGCACGGCGGCCGGGACCAGGCAGCCCTTCAGTTCGGGGTGGGCTTATGGACTCCAGTCCAACGCCGCGGGAATAGGACCATCCAAACGCGGAACCTTCGCCTCAGAAAAAGCAGGGTACGGGACCCCTCCTCACCTCGGGGTCTGAGTACGGTCAGGGTAGATCACAGGCTGACAACAGAGTAAAGACTTCTGAGGCCGGACACCTGGGGTCCTGCCGGGCCCCTCCCCACGAGAGTTTCCTGTGTCTGTGCCGGTCGTTTTCATCTTTCTTCGCCGCAGTTTCCTTTTCTGTAAATCATGGTTAATGACATTAACCTTCTTACCATCAGGGGTTAGATGTGGGTGTGATAAATAATTGCTACCATTTATCGAGCAATTGCAATTTGCAATGTGCCAGGCACTGTGCTAAGTATTTTGCTTCGATGATTTCACGTCATCTTCAAAACAACCTCATGAGGTAGGTACTATTTTTAACCCCATTTTACTGATGAGAAAACTGAGGTTCTGAGGAAGTTGTCCGAGTTGACATAGCTAGTGGGACGTAAGACTGGGGTTATAATTAGTTGTTTTTCTAACTCCAGGGCCGGTATATTAAATAAGGATGTTGATGTGTTCCACAGATATTCTTTGAGCAACTACTGGGGCATTATATTGGACACTTCGGTACCAAGAGAAATACATATGATCCTTGTCTACCAGGAATCTAAGAGAGAGAAGGACAGGTAGATAAGTTTAATGAAGTTTTATAGGTGCTGTGAGAATAGTCTGATAATGGATTTGCCCAGGGACAGCTGTGAAAGCAGCAGATTCTCCAAGGGAAATAGTAGGTACTCCAAGGAGCAAGCAGGGATGCGTCCTGCCTTGCTAAGAAACTGCAGCAGCAGAGGCTTCACAGTGAAAGAAGAGAGACAGATACGGATTGTGAGAGCTGTTAGGGAATCTTTTTCAAATCACTTCCACTTGGGGGAGTGGTTATTGCAGGAGTGGGCCCATGGTGACCCAGGAGGGTGGTGTTTTGGTGTCTGTCCCACGTTGCTTTCCAGGGGTTGCCAGAAGTTTCAGAGGCGGCACATCATGTCTGCTGCATAGTGTCTGCTCACAGCCCCTACAGAGTTATCCCACTGAGGTTGTCTGACTCTGCTTTTGATGATAGGTCAGTTTTCTTTGGTTCTTGACATCTGGGCAGCCTGGATATGTGACCAGGAATGAAATAGGCTCAAATGAGACAATCTGGCAGGGATGGCTCATTCTCAATCTGAAAATATTCCAGGCTTTTGGGTCTCTCTGAAGCCACTTTGGAGGCTGCTTAGGAGGCATATTTGCTTGACCAAGTGGTAGAAATCCTAGAGAAACTCGCCTCAAAGAAGCAAAGGTTTTTCTAAAAAGGAAAAAAAAACAGTAGCAGCCGCAGCAGCAAGGCTGTGGGCTTTTCCTGCTGATCCATGTTCATTGGGAAGTTACAGTGTGAGAGAGGAAGGTCACAGCACCTGAAAGCAAGAGTTTCACAATAGAGGCAAAGGGTAGGTCTTTAGCTCTAGGTTGGGGCGCCAGAATTGGGAAGGTTTGTCCCTGCTTCTACAGAACACTGAATTCCATTTTTTTTTCAGGGCTGGGTCAGTTAGAACCTAAACAAACTAGAGACCTGGTTGCAACCCTCAGGCTCTGCTGATGCTATCCCCCCTTTGTTCCTGCAGCGTGGACCCTGTCAGCAGCCAGGCCATGGAGCTCTCTGATGTCACCCTCATTGAGGGTGTGGGTAATGAGGTGATGGTGGTGGCAGGTGTGGTGGTGCTGATTCTAGCCTTGGTCCTAGCTTGGCTCTCTACCTACGTAGCAGACAGCGGTAGCAACCAGCTACTGGGCGCTATTGTGTCAGCAGGCGACACATCTGTCCTCCACCTGGGGCATGTGGACCACCTGGTGGCAGGCCAAGGCAACCCTGAGCCAACTGAACTCCCCCATCCATCAGAGGGTAATGACGAGAAGGCTGAAGAGGCTGGCGAAGGTGGGGGAGACTCCACAGGGGAAGCTGGAGCTGGGGGTGGTATTGAGCCCAGCCTTGAGCATCTCCTTGATATCCAAGGCCTGCCCAAAAGACAAGCAGGTGCAGACAGCAGCAGTCCAGAGGCCCCCCTGAGATCTGAGGATAGCACCTGCCTCCCTCCCAGCCCCGGCCTCATCACTGTTCGGCTCAAATTCCTCAATGATACCGAGGAGCTGGCTGTGGCTAGGCCAGAGGATACCGTGGGTGCCCTGAAGAGGTGAGTGGCCTGGGAAGTGGGAGGCTGCTTGTGCCCATCCCCCAGCCCTTGGTTGCCTCTAAGGAGGCTGGTGCAGACATGGAAGCAGCAGGAAAGTGTAAGATCAAGCCCCTCCTAAGGGCAGGTAGATACTTTCTTAGAAATACACCCTTCAGGCCAGGTGCAGGGGCTTATGCCTGTAATCCCAGCACTTTGGGAGGCCGAGGCGGGCGGATCACCTGAGGTTGGGAGTTTCAGACCAGCCTGATCAACATGGAGAAACCCCATCTCTACTAAAAATATAAAATTAGCCAGGCTTGGTGGCGTATGTCTGTAATCGCAGCTACTTGGGAGGCTGAGGCAGGAGAATCGCTTGAACCCAGGAGGCAGAGGTTGTGTGAGCTGAGATTGTGCCATTGCACTCCAGCCTGGGTGACGAGAGTGAAACTCCATCTCAAAAAAAAAAGAAAAGGGCCGGGCGCAGTGGCTCACACCTGTAATCTCAGCACTTTGGGAGGCTGAGGTGGGGGGATCACCTGAGGTCAGGAGTTCGAGACCAGCCTGGCCAACATGGAGAAACCCCATCTCTTAAAAAATATATATATATAAATAATTGAAAAAGAAAAAGAAAAAGAAATACACCCTTCATTAGTTAAGGATAAAGATGAGGGGGAATAAAATCCACCCTCCAATTTTTCCCCACTCCCCTGCTTTGTTGCTCCAGGCCTGTTTGCTTTCTCATTCCTCACCCTCTGTCTTTCCTTCCGTGTCTTTCATCCTTACAGCAAATACTTCCCTGGACAAGAAAGCCAGATGAAACTGATCTACCAGGGCCGCCTGCTACAGGACCCAGCCCGCACACTGCGTTCTCTGAACATTACCGACAACTGTGTGATTCACTGCCACCGCTCACCCCCAGGGTCAGCTGTTCCAGGCCCCTCAGCCTCCTTGGCCTCCTCGGCCACTGAGCCACCCAACCTCGGTGTCAATGTGGGCAGCCTCATGGTGCCTGTGTTTGTGGTGCTGTTGGGTGTGGTCTGGTACTTCCGAATCAATTACCGCCAGTTCTTCACAGCACCTGCCACTGTCTCCCTGGTGGGAGTCACGGTCTTCTTCAGCTTCCTAGTATTTGGGATGTATGGACGATAAGGACATAGGGAGAAAATGAAAGGCATGGTCTTCCTCCTTTATGGCCTTCCCCCTTTTTCTGGCCAGAGCTGGGCCCAAGGGCCTGGGAGGGAGGGGGTGGAAAGGATGCGATGGAAATCCCCTCCACAGGACACAGGAGGCAGGTACAGGGCCTCCCCTTCTTGTCCGCGGGAGTGCAGACGTCCCCCTCTGTGCAAGCACAACTCAGGTAGAAATGAGGATGTCATCTTCCTTCACTTTTTGGGTCCTCCTGAAGGAGTTCAGAACTGATGGCCAAGCTCAGTGGGGGAGCCTGGGCTCTGAGGATTCCCTCCCACCTGTGGTCCTAGCTCTTCCCAATGTCCTGCATGTCTGCCCCCCCCAGCACCTAGGCTGCCTGCCAGGGCAGCTCAGCATGGCCCCAGCATACCACTGTAGGGAGCCTGGAGTATCTTTCCATTTTTCAGCCAAGTATCAGTCTTTTGAGACGAAGTCACACAGGCCGGAACGTAAATCCTGCACGCCTTCTCTGTGGGCACCTGGCCGCCTTCACCTTCTCCCTCTACTCCTTAGCAGGAATAGAGTGTTCTCCATGTTCTAGTTTCCAGCGTCCTCCCTTCTTTCAAAGCACTTTGCTTGCATTTTGTTTTTGTTTTTTTTTTAAAGAGTCCTTCATAGAGCTCAGTCAGGAAGGGGATGGGGCACCAAGCCAAGCCCCCAGCATTGGGAGCGGCCAGGCCACAGCTGCTGCTCCCGTAGGCCTCAGGCTGCAAGCAGGAGACAGCACTGGCCCTTGGCCAGCGTCCTACCCTGCCCAACTCCAAGGATGAGCTCTGGGTATGGATCGCTGGCCCTTAGGCTCTTGCTTCTGGGGCTGTTGGATGGAGGGTCAGTGTCTGACTGAATAAAGTTCCATTTTGTGATGGTGGAGCCTCTTTCAGTAGGAGAATGGCTTTGCACTGCCCCCAGCAACATGGGAATGAGGGTGGGTAGGCCAGGCTACCAACGGGAGATGCAGTTTATTTACACCAGCAGCCATGGGGGCAGAGGGAATACACAGCGTTTACAAAGTTAGCTACCTGTACAGAATGGATTACATATGCAAAAATAAAAATCTCAAGACCACAGGACAGCGTGAGCCCCACCCCCCTCCCCCAATGACCCAGCATGCGGTAATGCCAGGCGGGTGGCCCCTGGGCATGCGGGGGGGGGGGGGTGATGCATGGAAGGAAAAGCCACCGGCCATGGAAATTAGTACAGAACCCCCCCCACACACACTCAGACACATGATAGGATACAGACACCTAGCTGGGGTGGGAAGGATGGGAACTGAAACCCACACAGCCTGCTGTTAAGAGGGAGGGGAGTGGGGAGCTCCTAGCCCCCTGTTCAACTACATGGTAGGGGGGCACTCTCCCCAGAAGGAAAAAGGTTTGTTCCTTCAGGGTCCCTGCTGGACCAAGCCCATCTCTGACCCAGCCTGGGCAGGGGGCTCTGCCCTGAGGGCGGGCCAAGGAACAATGGGGAAGTTTATATGGACAAACCAGTTCCCAAACTACTTCCCAATTCTCCCTCCTCCAACCAGAAGGGGGAAAAAGGGAGAGGCCACAGGGCAGAAAGTGTATTAGGGCCTGAGCTGCAGCTGCCTCTCAGAAGGGAGAGTGGCCCACAGCCTTCCTCCCTTCACCTTCAGCCCACTCCCTAGACTGCATCTCGAAGCGGCTAGAGGCCTGCTGAGATCCTCCTTTCCCTCCGGCCTCCCCCTTGGAGGGAGAAGGCTATGGAGGGCCAAGAACAGAGGAGCCCTGGCCCCAGGATTTATTCTAACTCCTGCCAAATTCTGTTTGGCTTTTTAAAAAATAATCACAATTTGTGGGTTAAAAACCAATTTGCAACCAGGCATCAGCCACAATGAGAACCACCCCAGGCGGAGAGCGGGGTTCCAGACAGGGCACTGCAGCCCCATCTCTGTTGTTCCCTTAACCCTCTAGGGTCCCTAACCCGATCAGTCCAACCAGTCCTGGGTACCAGCTACCCAAATGTGGGACGGCCCCTCTTGGGGAAGAGGGCAGGGGACATGTCCAGCAAGTGCCAGAGAACGTGGCTCAAGGTCACCTCCACCCGTGTCACTGAGCTCTGCTCCCAGTCCAGGTCGCAGTCCTCCAGCTCGGCTCCTGGGAGTGGTGGTGCCCGCATGGAGGGGGGGACGGTACATCTCTTCCGGATGTAGACCAGGCAGGTGGGCACACTGGCATGACAATCCCACAGAGAGGCAATGACACCCCTTCCCCTCCACTGACAACCCAGAGCACAGAGGCCACCCTCTCTTCCCACCCGACTCCTAGCAAAGGGGGAGAGGCACGAGATTAGGATTTTCCTCAGAGCCCCAAACCACAAGTACAGAATAAATAACTTAAAAGCGCTAAGGAAGGGAAACAGGGCAGGCTTTGGAGGCAGGAGCGCTGAGAGGAACTGAAGCCGGTCAAGGTGAAGGGGGGTGGAAGCAGCAGTTGGGAACCTGGGCTGCCCCGGGAGGGCAATGGGGCAGGGTGGGCAGGAGGAACACGGGGCCACCCCAGGAGGGTGAGGCTGGGTCCCTTCCTGGGGCAGGGAATGAGGTAAGAAAACATTTCAAATAAAGCAGCACCGTTCCCTCTCACCTTGGGGCCCCACTCCTCACCAGCCCTGGGTCAGGGAGGAGAGGCAGGGGGAGGAATTCTACGTATCTCCCTCTTCCTACCCTCCCTTTCCCATTCCTTGAAGCTGTAGAGGCTGGAGGCCCTTTCCTGGCACTCAACAACAAAAGGACAGCTCCTGCTGCCAAGGAGGCCCATGGGGACTGAGGGGGAAAGGGCTGCCCCTGTGAGGGGCAGGGAAGGTGGTGGCAGTTCTGGACGCCCACCTCAGCAGACAGCACTCTGTGCCTGCCTACCCCTGGGACTGGGGGCATTTGATAGGATTCTGCACACAGACAGCACATGCCCAGCCGTACCCCTCAGCTCCAAGCACCGGACCCATTCACATTGCTGAGGGCAGCCGGGGCAGGCCCCTCCAGGCTCAGCTTCCAACCCACAGCCTCCCGGGTCACCACACTGCCCCTCAGCAGGGCTTAGTCCAGTTCCTGGGGTGGGGGGCAGGCAGTGCCCTGGCACAGTGCCCAGGTCAGGCCCCTGGCCTAGCTGGACATCCAGTAACTCACAGAATAAATAGGAAAACTGCCTCCCCCACCAAACTTATGTCCAAGGCATAATATGTCCAGGTCTGAGTCCTGCACGCCGAGGAGTCGTGCTCCATTGCAGAGGACCTTGACACCCCCCAGGGGCGCATAATTGGATCCTCTGCCTGCCTGGCCCACCAAGCTTCCCAAGCCCCAACCCCCAGCAGCCGTCCATTTGCCAGGCTATGCCACCTGGGTGGGGGTAGGAGAGAGGGCTCTGCTCAGCCAAAGGCTATCCCTTGCACCCCAGTCAGTTGATGTCATCGTAAATGCTGGGCGTCGGGGGCGCCGGTGGCTTTGGCTTCTTCTTTTTGTTGGGGCCCAGGCCGGAGGCAGTCCCTACCAGGCTCAGATGGGATTTCTTTTCTTGGTTTTCCGTGACTCGGAGCTGTTGGTACCTGTAGAGAAAGAGACATAAAGCATGAGGGTAGGGTTGTGGCAGGAGAGGAGGCACCCCCATGGCTTCGGCCAGAGAGCCCCTGGGGCCCGACTGGGTCACGTACCTAGACCCCATCCCTGATTTTCACTTGTCTTGGAGGAGCCTGAATCAGAGGGCGAGAGGTCAGAGGACCCGTCCCACTGAAGCCGGCTGATCAGGGCCTGGCTGTCAGTCATGTCAAAGCTGTCATTATCCAGGGAGCTCTCGACCTCCGGAAGGACGCTGGGAAGGGGATAAGCCGAGGAAAGCCTTTAGAGATAGCCATCATCACCCTAACTGGTCACAACCCACCACCCTGCCTGTAGGGCCACTTACGCCGAGGGCCCGAGGAAATAAATCCGCACGGTTCGCCTCTGCTCATCTGTGTGCTGTGGGCAGCGCAGGGACCTGGTGGGGGAGGCAAGGCAGGGAGGGGTATGAGGAACTCCGGTAAAGCCCCTCCCCTCAGCAAGGCGGGATCCACAGGCACAGGCAGGGGAAGGGATGAACACAGATTCGTCCCCAGATTGTGGCCGAAGGCCTGACCATTACAAGAGGGAAGGGGGAAGGGTGGGAGCCCCACTGCTCAAGTCCAGGGGTACTCCCGACCCATGCCCATGGTGAGTGCACAGGAAGCCCCGGCCCCCTTTCTAGGTTCTGTGCTCACCTTGTGCACATCTTCTTGGTGTGTTCAGAAATCACCCCACATTGCTGGAAGAGGAATATAAGCTGAAAGGAGGGATGGAGGGAACCTACTCTAGACGCTAGATGTTCTCTTCTGTATGAATGCTAGATAGCATAAACAGAGATGGCCCCAAGGTGTCCAGAGCAGACAGTCCCAGGCCACTATGGGCCAGGAACCTAATTCCAGAGAGAGAATGACATGGCCCTAACTGCTACGTCACCAGCTTCCTCCAGGGCCTTGACCACCGCCTATGGCTCCAGCCCACTCCCGGGGCCTCCTCCCTTCGCAGGTCTCCCCCTCACCGTAGTCAGCAGGCTTCGAAGCTCCTCTGGCCCCAGGGTCTCATAGCTGATCCCAGTTGAACTGTTATACTGCAGGAGAACCAGAGGTACAGGTTAGAGACCGGGCAGAGAAAAGAGAGGGGCAGGGGTGGGAGTGAGAAGCAGTCCCTCTGATCCCTTTCTAAGTGAGAGGCTTTAGGACAACCCTGCCATTTTCCAAGTGATTTCTCATCCCACTTGCCAATGGATAAGGAGGTGGGACTCAGAAAAAAACATAAATATACAAGACCCAAATAACTCATCAGCCTCTGGCTGTGAGCATTCTGATCACTACTTGTCTAAATCCCCACCACCTCGAAACCAGGACAATAAGACAGCGCGTGCGAGGGGTGGCCCATCCGTACCTTAAAAGGATCCGAATTGCTAAGTTCCCCTGAAGAAGAAAAAAGAAGGGGAAGGGTGTTTGATGCAGAGGTACAGACAGAGAACCCTGAAAATAACCAGAGAGGAAGTGGGGGTGACAGAAGGATCACAGGCCCTCCCTCAATACCCCAACCCCCGGGCCCCACCTCCACCCCCTGGCAATGAGTCCCAGAAGATGCAGCTAGAAGCATTCCCATTGCTCCAGCCCCACTTACCATTTTTGTGTTTTAAAGACTTGGATCTTCGAGGGGAATTGGGGTTCTGGAATGGGAGATACCATAGCTTTGGGGAAAGGGTAACGATAAGGGGGAGCCGAGAACCCAGGGAAGGAAAAAAGATTTGACAAAGCAGCATCCTCAAATTTCTACTCTTCCTCCCCAGTAGGCCTGTCTACCCATATTCCCTCCCCCATCTCCCATTCCCCGCCCACCACAGACACCCTCAACCCCCCAGTGACCTCAGCCTTGAGTCAAGACACTAGAGGACTCCCTGCCCAAAGGGGAGGGTAACTGTCCCTTTGCCCATATTTCCCCAGTGCCTGCCCCAGCTCTCACCTTGTCTGATTTTCTCTTCTTGGCTGGGGGAACAAAAGGATAAAGAGCAGGGTTTCCGTTAAATTCTCAATCCAAGGGCATCTCAAGAAGACCACACAGCTACACTCTCCCTTCATCATTCAAGGCAACAACTTACACCCAATTCCTGCTTCCCACCTCATCCCAATGTCCCCCAAGTTTCCCCAGGCCCCCAAGCACCTTTCTTCTCCGAGCCATAGGACCAGTCGTTGTCGTTGATGTCATCATTATCCTCTTGGTCACTCTCAGACTTGTTCATATTGTTGCTATTGGCAATGCTGCCAAGGGGAGGGAAGAGAAAGGGTCAAGGCAGTCACCCCCCTCTGCCCCCAACTTCAGAGGCACGTGAAGCATCTGGGGCCAAGTACAACCCACCCTCTGTACCCTCCCAATGCCCCTGGGGGACTACGCCATGGCACAGGCTGCAGAGGATGGGCAGCTCTGGTTCCCTCACCGGCGGTTGGCGATTCGGCTGCTGTTCCGACCCATTCCCAGGCACTTCTCCAGATGGGGAGCAAAGCGGGAGGCGGCAATGCTGCGACTGCAATTAGGGCAAACACACTCCTTGCTCTTCCACTGGTTGAAAACCTGTCCAAGATGTCCAACCCCGGCTGGTCCACGATCTCTGGGGACAGGAGAGGCTGGCGATCAGGGGGGGGGCAGGGGACCCTCTCCTCGTGTTCCCACCTGGGGTCCCATGGCCTCTTCAATCCCTCCCCCCGGCTCACAGGCGCTCCATCTAGCACAGTTTCCAGAGAAGGAAACTAGGGGCAGTCCCAGGGCAGCGCCAGACTGCTGCTCCTTCACCCCGAAGCTCACCAAAATCCTTCATGCTATCAGGGTCCGTGTCGTCCAGGAAGAAGTAGCCACACTTGACAGCCCGGTGTACCTCAAAGCAGAATCCCAAACAAGAATCCTCGACCAGGTCCGCGTATATCTCCTGAGCGATGGCCTGGGCCCCAGGGGAGAACATCGACAATCACAAGAGTCACAGCCCCCTGGACTCTCACCAAACAAATCTGCTGCCAACTGGCCCCGGCCAAAATCATGCTTTCTTTGCCATTTTCCCCAACTTGACTTCGTGTTCTTTCTTCTTCCTGGATCCTTGGCCTTTTCAACTGGCTAGTCCCTTTAAGGAACAAGGCTGACTACCCAAATTCCTCTTTGGTGTGGATGCCAGATACAGCCACGCAGAGACATCAAGAGAAAGAACTGGAGGCACACGTGGGGGAGCCCTCACCTCTAGTTTGCTGTTATCCAGGCCAGACAAAGACATTTCCTCCATTTTCATTTGTAAACTCTTGTGGAGACGGTGCTCTGACTGCTCATAGCACAGCGGGCGGCAACACGGCTGCACACATGGGGATGAGGGTGGTGGTGTGAGTTGACAGCACCTCTGAAAGCGGCCACCTCTCCCTCCCCCACCTCGCTGCGCAGAGCTTAGTCCTGGCATCAGGGTCTCTCCCTCCCCAAGGCCCAGGCTCACTAAGTATGGAAGGTCCTTCAGGGCCTGAAACCTAAAGGGGGCCTATCGTTCCCAGGCCTGAGCTCAGGCTATGGACTCCACTGCCAATCAGAGTCTGGGTCTATAGGAGGCAGCAGCTCACCCTAGGTCCCCAAAACTCAAACCCCTCTTTGATACCCATGGTGCAATGCAGCAGGGGGAGGAGAAGGAACTCCAAGGCCTCAAAGCAAACCCACAGGGTGTGGCAAAGAACTGCACAGACTCCTAAATACACCCCCCCCCTTCCCTAAAGACTCTCCTCAGAGTCACCTCTGCTTTCAGCCAGGATGTCCACTTGGGGGGGGTACTGCTACCATAAGTAGAAACGGCCCTAGGACCCTACAACCTTCACCCCACTCTGTCTTCCCTTGAAATCAGCCTGCCACTCCACGAGGGGAGCAGAGCCCACAAGAGCCTATAGCTAAGGGACATTTCTAGCCACCATGAGCAGGAGCGAGGGGGAGAGCCCGGTGGGATGGCATGCCAGGAGCGGGCACTCCCCTTACCTGTTCTTCCTTTAGATAACCACCCGCCCTCCCTCAGGACCAGCCCGGAAGTCTCTCCAAGAGCCCCAAAGTCCAAGAACCCCCACCCAAGGATTCAGACACAGCGCCCACAGCCCAGGGCCCCTCGAAACGGTGGGTACGAGTTTCAGGAGCTGCCGGCCTAGAGTGGGGTGGGGACTGACGAATGAGCCGGGGGCACTGGGAAGGGTAGGAGGCCGGGCCTCGGCTCTTCTCCCGTCCCTGCGGCACTGCTGCTGCATCATACCGACTGGGGGGAGGAGAGCCGAGTCGCCGGGGCCGGCGCCGGGCCGGGACGGACCACCCCCAGAGAGTGGGCAGAGTGGGACGCGTCCCGGCCCCTCTCCTTCCCCGCCCGCCAGCAGCCCCGGCCGGCCGGGAGAGAAGTCCGGGAGGGTGTCTCTATTGTCCCGGGGGCTGGGCCTGGCTCCTAACGAAGGCCCCGCGCCCCCTCCCGGCCGGCCCTGCCCCGCCCAAGGGGGGACCCAGACAGGGGAGAGCTAGGGGCCCCGGCCCGGCCGGGAAGCTGGGGGAAGCCGGGCGTTTCCGCGTCGGCCCGGGGGGGAGGGGGAAGGGGCGCTGACCCAGACCTGGGGGGAGGGGGCCCAAGCCCCGCCTCGGGCCCCGCCCCCCGCCCCCCGCAGGCCCCTCCCCCCGTCCCCGTCTCCGTCCCGTACTCACCCCGCCCGGGGGGCCGCGCCGGGGCCCGGCGGCCTCTCAGGGCCGCGTCCTCCGGCGGCGGCGGCGGCGGCGGCTGCTCCGGAGCCCCATGTCCGTCGGTCCGTCCTCGCCTCTCCCCGGGGCCCAGGGCCCGGGGCCGGGGGGTCGGGCCGCCCCCCCGCCTCGCCGCCTCACCGGGCGGCCATGGCCCCTTCCCCTCCCTTCTTGTCCCGTCGCCGCCTCCTCCTCCTCACCTCACCCCGCCCGCGCGCAGTCCGCGCGCCGTCCGCGCGCCCCTCCCCGCCCCCCACTCCAGCCCGCCTCTCCCGGGCGGGGGGTGCGGCGCGAGCCCGGAGCGCGCGCGCGTGCCGCGACCGGAGGATGGATGGATGGAGCGAGCGAGAACGCGAGCGTGCGCGCGCGCGCCCCTCTCCCCTCCCTCCGCGCGGGCGCGAGGCCAAGCGCGAGCGCGCCCCAACCTCCTCCTCTTCCTCCTCCCGCCCCTCCCCAACACCCCGCCCTCGCCCTCGCCCTCCCTTCCTCTTCCTTCTTTCGCTTTCGCGCGCCCAGCGACTGCTCGCGCCTGCTAGAAGGGCCCGAGCGCGTGCATCTGCCCCGCGGCCGCAGCTCGGCAGCATTTGCTCCAGGGGGCGGGGACCGGGAGGGGAGGAGGGCGCCACGCCGCCGTCCAAAGTACCGGCGGACGGGGACGGGGGCGGAGAGATGGGCGGGGCCTTCGCGGACCTCCCCGGCCAATCGCCGGGAGGCCTCTGCCCGTGAGGCCCAATAGGATGGGGGTGGGTGGGGCGGCGTTCAAGGTGAGGTGCGCGGTGCGCTGGGGGCGGAGACGTTGTGTCGTCCCGGCCGGCTCGGGGGCGGGGGCAGCGGGTGGCGTCTAAAGAGAGCGCCGGCTCCCAGCCGAGCCTGGGACGCCTTCCGGCCCAGGCTCCCCCGCCCTTCCCTCGGGGCTCCCCGCTCTTCCCCCACCTTCTGCTCCCCCCTTTACCCTGAGGCGTGCAGCCACTTCTGTGAAGAGGCCAGACTTGAAGTGGGGCGCAGTCAGGACCTCAGGGTGGAAAGCCCGTGGAGCCGAAGGGGCTCGCCCGCGCCTCAGTTCTCCCCGGTTTCTGGGCGGGTCTCAGCCCACTCCAGGCCTGCGAACCAACAAGCGCCCGAGATGAGGGTCCGCTGCTGAGGGCGGAGGCCGAGCTGCGCCCTTCTTCGAGCGCCCTCCCCGCCCCTCATCCTAATTTAGATCACACACCTGCTCTCCTTTCCTGCTTCCGGAACCCACGCTGGACCCCCCACCTCTCAGACGCCTGCTGGCACTGGCCAGATGCTTCCACCGACCCAGTGCTGTTCCCTTGGGTGCGGCGTGTCCCTGTGCTCACGCTCCCAGTCCCTTCTTTACCTTAGGAAGGAGCGAGCCTTTCCCAGCCGCGGTGGATGGCTGGATTGGCGCGTTCATCTCGGTTACTCTCTGTGTCTGGTGTCCTGGAACGGTGGTGTGACAGCCCTCTCCCCCTCAAGAGATAAGATTAGAGGAGGATAGTCTGAAATCACAGACTTGGGGCCATCTTTGGCTTTTAGTTTTCAGCAAACATTTATTTCTTTCTCACCGATTTCTCCTGAGAAACACCAAACATTTGATTGAGGCGATATTCCAGAGTAGTTAAAATCAGGCTTCTGATTTGAATTGAAATCGTTGGACCTAGCAAATGAGTTTCCTGTGCCTCAGTTTCCTCTATTGTCAGTGGGCATAATGAGTCCTATCTCATTGGGTTGCTGTGGCGATTAACAAGTCAGTGCATGTGAGATCTTAGCTCTGTGTACATCTTAGCTGTTACAGTGCTCCAGGTGCTGGGATAAAGATGATGTAAGACAGTTGTGCTGCTTCAAGAATTTCACAGTCTTGTGGGGTAGATGGACAGGTAGGATAATAATTGCAAAATAGTGTGACAAAAACAAGAGAGATACAGAGAGAACAGAGGTAGCCAGGAGACATCAGATGATGTAAGAGTTGGTCAAGAAAGGCTTCTTGGGCCAGGCGCAGTGGCTCACGCCTGTAATCCCAGCACTTTGGGAGGCTGACAAGGGGCGGATCGCCTCAGGTTAGCAGTTAAGACCAGCCTGGCCAACGCGGTGAAATCCCATCTGTACTAAAAATGCAAAAATTAGCTGGGTGTGGTGGCGAGTGCCTATAATCCCAGGTACTTGGGAGGCTGAGGTAGAGAATTTCTTGAACGGAGGAGACGGAGGTTGCAGTGAGCCAAGAACACACCACTGCACTCCCGCCTGGGCGACAGAGCAAGACTCCATCTCAAAACAAAATAAACAAAAAGGCCTCTTGTAGTGGGAGATGAACCAGGTGAAGGTAGGCCAAGAAGGCACTGGACATACCCAACCGGAAGCTTGAGAAGCATGGATCAAGCTGGAACAGAGGCATGGGTGGCAGAGCAGCAGGAGGTGAGCAGACCAGATCATACAGGACAAAGTAGGTGCTGGAAAGTTTATGGGCTTTAACCTGTAAGCCATGAGGAGCCCTCAAGAGGAATCATTCACCAGACTTATATTTTTAGTAGATCCCACTGGAGTGTGGTCTGGAGAATAACTTAGAAGCAGTAGGGTTTTTTGTTTGTTTGTTTTTTGTTTTTATAAGACAGTGCCTTGTTCTAGAGTGCCTTGCTCTGTCACCCAGGTTGGAGTGCAGAGGTGCGATCTTGGCTCACTGCAACCTCCTCCTCCCGGGTTCAAGCAATTCTCCTGCCTCAGCCTCCCGAGTGGCCAGGACTACAAGCCCCTGCCACCATGGCTAATTTTTGTTTTCTATTTTTAGTAGAGACAGGGTTTCACCATGTTGGCCAGGCTGGTGTCAAACTTCCGACCTTACGTGATCCACCCGCCTCGACCTCCCAAAATGCTGGGATTACAGACATGAGCCATTGTGCCCAGCCAAAAGCAGTCGGTTTTTGTTATTGTTTGAGGTGTGTGGAGGAAAGGAGAGGGAGGTCTCAAAAACACCTTTAGGATGAGGAACTCAGGGGAGGACACAGGATGATTTCAGTCTGGGATATATTGAGGTTACTGTGGGATCAGCTGATGGTGACACGAAAGGTGGTTGAACTTAGATCTGGCACAAGAGAAGTAAGGTAGGCCTTCGGGAACTTTAACAACATAGCTCAGCCTTCCTTTTATCTCCCACCTCCTTTTCAGGAATTCTTCACTCCAGTGATGCTGATCTGTTTCTTACCTAAATATGTCCAGTACATTCTGCCCTAAGGAATTTGCACATGCCCAGAAAATCCTCCTGGCTTCTCCCTGTTTACCTTTATCCTTTCTCATATCCCCCACCCATGGCCATCCTCATACTGAACTGCTTTACAGCCAGACTGTACTATTCATTCTGTACTTGGCCTGGGCTGCTCTATGGTGGTGACCTCTTTGGGCACATGCCCAGTCTCCACAGTTAGCACCAGTTAATAAACACTAGGGCCTGAGCTGGTCCTGACTCTGGGTGAGGTCCTGGGGTTACAGCAACAAGCAAGAGAGACACACAGACCTTGTCCTAGTGCAGCTTGCAGCCTAGCAAGGCCTGATGTGAAAGAAACAAGGCCTGAATGTGAAGGCATTAGGCTGCTGAAGAAACATATAGCATGGAGACCCTTTTTCTCAGGAGCTCAGGGAAGGAAGTCGCCTTTTAAGTGGAGCCCTGAATTAACTAGGCAGAGAGAACACCATGTGTACACGCCCTGGGAGAAAGCATGTTATATTTGAGACACGAATGGCCTGTGTGGCTAGAGTTTGAGCAGGGCTAACGGGCAGGAGATCCCCTAGGGCGTTGTGGGCCAGACTTATTCACCCACTCAACAAATCTTTCTTGGGTGTCAAATGTGTATCAGGCAGTTTCAGGTGCTGAGATTACTGTAATGAACAAGCAGATAAGGTGTCTTCTACTTGGAGAGATAGATAATAAATACATAAACAAGAAGATGGAGGAGGCCTCTCCAGGGCGGGTGGTTGGGAAAGGCTTCTCTGTGAGATGACATGTGAGCTGAGGCCTAACGAATGAAAAAAAAAAAAAATTCAAGTATGTGTAGAGTTGGATGAATAGCCATTCTGGGCAGACAGAACAAGTGCCAAGACCCTGTGGTAGGCATGTTTGAGGGACAGAAGAGATCACTTGGCTGGATCATTGTGAGGGGTTGGGAAGAGTAGGGCGAGAGAAGATGAGAGAGAAGGAAGGCAGGGGCTGGGCCTCGTAGGGTCATGGTAAGCCACGGTAAATCTTCAATACAGAAAGAATCAGATTTATTTTTAAGGTAACTTTAGCTGTCATGTGAAGAATGGGCTGTAGGGGGCGAGAGTGCAAGCAGGAAGACCGGCTTTAGGAGGTCTTTCCAGAAGTTGAGCAATGATGGTGGCCTTAAATAGGATGGGAGTGGCAGCTGTGGGAACTACCCTATGGGAGGGATAGACAGATTTGAGACAGCTTTAGGAAGTGAAATGGAGAGGTCTAGGGGGTTGAACATGGAGGTGAAAGGGGAGAGAGGCGTCAAGGCTAATACCCTGGTTTCTAGGTTGAACGACTAAGTGTTTGGTAATCATGGTGGGTCTTGAGGTATGAGATCCCTGCAGGATATCCCAGAGGATGTATGGGTGTCTACACAGCTCTGCAGCTTGGAAGAGCAGTCTCTGTCGGCACCACCTTTTGGAACGGTTGCATTTGGGTGATAATGGGAAGTTCAAGGGGAGAGACATGAACACCCAGGATGAAATGAGGAAGAGCTGACACCAGCAGAATAGACCAAGAAGGCAAAAGACAGGCAAGTGTTCACCAGATGTAATGAACATGTTGTTGACCTTATTGAGGAGCCTCGGGGAATGGTGGTAAGTGGGAGGCCAAGAGGCTCAGCAAGCTTTTTAGAAATTTGACCAGTAATAGAATAGGGGTGAGGGTTGGGAGAGAGCTCTTGGACAGGGCCTGGGTCTGCAGCCCTTTGAGGTTCCAGGAACCCAGACAAGGCCTGCATAGGGTAGGATGTCTTCCTTAATCTCAGAGAGTGAGTCATCTCAGCCCAGCCCAGCCCACTTCCCATCAGAGGCCTAGATGTTCTTAGGAATGTCATCCTTAACCCGGGGTGGAACTGAAGGCTCCAAGTGGGAAAGTGCCACCTCAACTAGGCGATACACCGTGCACTAGGAAGGCTTGGTTACCCAGGGCGAACCCTTGACCTCCAATTTGCCAAGACCATGTACTCTGGGTGAAAATGCATTCGTTCTCCAACTTCTCGGAGTCTTTAGTGGTCTGACAACCCAGGGTGAACAAATGGAATTGAGGAAAGGGCAAGAACAGTAGCACAGAACAATGTGAAGGTAGGTTTCCTATGGAATCTTTAGGAAAGAGGAAGATAGTTCTAGAAAGAAAGGGCACATTGGCTTCAAGCATTTGTATTTATCAAGCCTGTTGGATCACCCCTGTGAACCACAACACCTTCATGGATTCCAGTGACCAGACAGCAGTCAAACCTTTGTTTTTCACTTTATTATACAAAAAAGGGAAAACAAAACTTCCACAGTTGGCCTTAAGCATAGGCAGACACTTCTAAGCCATTCCCTCCCACCTCCCATGATACAAATTCAAGTTGTGGTTGTTGTTGAAACCTACAAAACACTCCTTAAATATTAGAAAAAAAGTGGAGGGGGGACGGGGGTCTTCCCACCCCAGCCATCCCATCCCAGTGCCAAAATGCACTCAAGAGTGACCTCTTACAGCACCAACACCCCCACCCTGACAGCCCTGTTTGTACTGTAAGAATTTTTCAATTTTTAAAACAGGAAAGAAAAAGTGCCCCAAAATTGTTTTTAAATGAAAATACATTCCACTGAAACACAACAGTGGTGGGGCATCCAAATAAGAAACTGGGGTTCTTTGCAGGGCTCTTGGGAACAAATAGAACCTATAAACCCCTGTACTTAATTCCAGGATTAGAATAAAGGAAGGGGAATGGGGGTGAGGAGTGCCCCCCCCCAGGCCTCCCCACCCCCAGCACCAAGGTCCAAGGCAAAGCAGAGATTGTCTGCCTGCCTTTGGGAGAGGGACCCACCAGCCTCTCCGTTCCTTCACTGTTCCTGCCCCACCTCCGTGGCAAAGTTCCCATTCTTCCCCCATTCCTTGGCTTTCATTTAGAGGGGAAGGTGGGAAAGCACCAACCCCCAATTTAATAGGTCATTGACATGATCATAAAAAAAGACCCCGCCCCCAATTTAGTCAATCAAAAAATTAGAACTACAGAGATATGGTGGCTTGGCTTATTAAGAGTCAAGGAATCAAGGTACCAAAAAATCTGGGAGATGGCTGGGAAGGGTTAGAGACAGCTGCAGAAGCAGCTTTTGCAGACTTCTTGCCCAGCTGTGGGGTTGGGGGAGGAGGGAGCAGACCTGAGAAATGAAAGGAAATAGGGGGTGGTGGGGAGGATTCCAGGAAGGCTGGAGGGATGTGTAAGTTAGGAGCTCCCAGCACATTTCTTGAAGCCCAGGTTCTCAGCCTAGGGTGGCCAGGCTTGGCCCCTCAGATGACCAAATACAAGCTTTAAGCTTCACAAGCTTCACACCATCTTGCCCACCTTTCCGCCTTCCTGCTGGACAATGGAGACCAGCAGCTCGGATGCATGTGACCCTGGCAGAGGGAGCCTGGTTTGGGAAGCATCTGAGCACACTCCCCCTAATGGAAACAGAGGATGTGGAGAACAGGGCAGCCTCAGCCTGCTCCCACCAGGGTCAACATCTCCCGGCCCTCACTGACCCTTTTTCCAGATTCACAACAAACGGAGGTGGGCTCTAGGACAGACCCCCTTACACACACAAACACACACTCTCCCTCTCGCACGTCCACAGCCGCACCCATGCTATGTACAGGAACACACACACACACACAGACACAAACTCTCTCTCCACACACACACACAAGACCATTTTTAAAAAGTTCCAAACCTACCCCCTAAACCCTCCCTCTCCCAGAAATGACAACAGAGACGGCAGCCGAGATCAGTAGGAAACGTCTCGTTGACAGCTCAGAGCTTAAAAAAAAATATATACACATATATAAAAAACACTTCTGCCCCCTCCCCCATGAGCAGGTCTAGGCAGCTCCTTCCTGCAGGAGGCAGGGGAGAGGGCCACCAGGGCAGCGCCTGTTTTCTAGAAGGCACCGGCCCTCCTCTCCCCCACGTTCCCTGCCTCCAGTTCCAATGCAGAGATCCAGGCGGCAGGCCCCTCTGGGAAGGAATGGGTCCTCCCCAAGCTTCCACCCCACCTTGGGTTGGGCCGCAGGTGTGGAGGGCCTCATCGAACTCTTTGGGACCCCCCCCACCCCCGCTCTCCGGTCCATTGTCCATGCCGGAACCGCAAGTGCAGAAGTGGGTGAGGTGGGCTGGGCCAGGCCGGTGCTGGCTTAGTCTGATGGTTGCTGTCCCTGGAGGAGGACCCCCGAGGGCTGTTGTCTCTGAGGCTGCAGAGTCCCGGCCTGGGCTCCTCCAGCCCCCTACCCCCACCGTGTTTTGTTTTTGTTTTTTTAAAAAGAAAGAAAGAAAGTGGGGGGAGGCCAGGGGGCAGGGGACAGTACATGGGGGGAGAAACAAAGGTGGTCAGTTGGGGAGGGGAGCTCCTGGGCTCTCCCTGGCTGCCCTGGGGTGGGGCTGAGCCTCAGTTGGAGTCAGAGTCTGAGGAGTCTCCTGAGGAGGAGGAGCTGGAGCTGCTGCCCTCGGACTCATTGTCTTCATCCTCGTCATCATCCTCGTCGTCGTCTTCGTCCTCGTCATCCTCCTCATTCTGGGGGGTGAGAAAGGATGCACAGGGTCCCCAGGTGGCCCTGCTGGCAGGACTCCCCCTCCCCCTCCCGCTGTGCCCCATCTGACCCATGCTATGTACCTCGTCCCCATCCTCGCTCTCGTCCTCGCTGCTGGACTCAGAGGAGTCGCCCCCATCTTCAGAGGAGTCCCCATTATCATCATCTTCCTCTTCTTCATCCTCATCCTCATCATCCTCATCCTCTTCATCATCCTCCTCGGACTCCTTGGATGGACAGAGGCACATCAGCGTTCTCTGGTCTCTGCCCAGCCACTTCAGGCAACCCCCCAACACCCCCTCACAGCTTGGGGGTGCTCCTTACTGATTTGGACTGCAGAGTAGTCCGGCTGGATTTGGGGTTTGGGCCTCGCAGCTTGGTCATACTCTTACGTTTCTGCAGGATGTGGACATGAAGGTGGCAGCCATGAGTTCCAGACACCCCTGAATCCCCCCCCACCCCTATCCCACTGCTGCTCTGCTCCCAGACTCACATTGGAGATGTACTCTTTATATGCTGCACGATCCTGGGGGGGGGACAGGCTCTGGGGGAGACAGAGGTGGCAAGGGTTGGAACACAGCCAACTACTGCTGACTGAGCATCCTGGCCCAGGGCTGGGCAGTGGGCTGAGCATTTACATATCATCACCCCATCTCACCCTCCCAGACTCCCTAGACTTTGGGTCTCTGCAGAAAGCCCCGGGAACTGAGAACACAGCTCCAATTTTTTTTTTTTTTTTTTTTTAAAACAGGGTTTTGCTCTGTCACCAAGGCTGGAGTGCAGTGGCACAATCTCAGCTCACTGCAAGACTTGACCTTCCCAGGCTCAAGTGATCCTTTCAACTCAGCCTCCAGAGTAGCTGAGACTATAGGCATGTACCACCACACCAGGATAAATTTTTTGTAGAGACAGAGGTGTCACTATGTTGCCCAGGATGGTCTTGAACTCCTGGCCTCAAGTGATCCTTTGCACCTCAGCCTCCCAAAGTGCTAGGATTACAGGCATGAGCCACTGCACTGGCCCAAGCGCTAATATTTCTGCTTTTGATGCCCTGAGTCCTTCTCTAAACATTCTCCCTATTGCTCTACGCAAATGGACGCTCCTATCAGAGTCTTCCTCACTTCAAAGAAGTGCTCCCCTGATAAGTCACCTTGGCATCATCAACCACACCCCAACACCAAACTCTTGAGCTACTGATGAGGCAGTGGAGCTCGCCAAACTCCTGAAACAGCAAATCCCCACAGTCTTCCTGGGTCCTTGGCTAACCTGTCCTGGTGAGTGGGAAGGACAGGTGATTCTCTCCACTTTACAGATCTGACTACTCGACCAAAGCACAGAGGGGAAGCACAAAGGCCAGAAGTCTAGGAGAGGCCCTGTGATCCTGGATGGGGGAGGCAGTCTGATTTGGATTCTTCTTACTGTGTGACCCTGGGCAAGTTACTTAACCTCTCTGAACCTTGGTTTCCTTATTTTTAAAAGGGTGATGGTGGCCGGGTGCAGTGGCTCGAGCCTGTAATCCTAGTGCTTTGGGAGGCCAAGGTGGGCGGATCAGGAGTTCGAGACCAGCCTGGCCAACATGGTGAAACCCTGTCTCTACTAAAAATACAAAAATTAGCCTGGTATGGTGGTATACGCCTGTAGCCCCAGCTACTCTGGAGGCTGAGGAAGGAGAATTGCTTGAACCTGGGAGGTGGAGGTGTGGAGGTTCCAGTGAGCCGAGATCACATCACTGCACTCCAGCCTAGGTGAGAGAGTGAGATCTGTCTCAGAAGATAAAAATAAAAGGGTAATAGTAATGGTTGTCCTGCAGGACTGCGAGAGCATGGAATAAAATCATGAGACCAGTCAGCACGATGCCTCCCTCTTCTTCCAAGGGTCCCTTGCCCTCTCACCTTGACCCAGAGGTCCAGGTGCACCTTGTACTGCTTTTGCTGCTCCTCGGCTAGCTTTTTGTAGTGCTCCTTCTGGCTCTGGGAGATGCGCTGCCAGCGGCTGCCGATCTCCACCATGCGCTCCTTCAGTGGCAGGTGGTTCAGCTCCCCATTGGACAGCAGCTCCTGGGAAAACTTCTGGTAACCGTTCCTGGGAGGTGGGGGTGATACAAGGAGGGTCAGGACCCCAACAAAGCAGCCCTCCAGCCCTGACCCTCCCCCCACCCCCCAGGGCAGGCTCCAACCCCCAGGCTCACATGGGAGGCTTCTTGGGTTCTCCCTGGAATTTCATCTTCTTGGAAGAATTTGTAGCAGCTGGAGGTGCCCGCATCTCACTCAGCTCTCTCTGGAGGGAGAAGGTCACATTCAACCCCAGTCCCACCCCCCAAAATACTGCTGCCTTCTGCCCCATGCCATCACACCTTGGCTGGCTGTTTTTTCTTTTTTTTTGAGATGGAGTCTCACTCTGGAGTGCAGTGGCGTGATCTTGGCTCACTGCAACCTCCGCCTCCCGGGTTCAAGTGATTCTCCTGCCTCAGCCTCCCGAGCAGCTGGGATTACAGGTGCACGTCACCATGCCCGGCTAATTTTTGTATTTTTAGTAGAGACGGGGTTTCACCATGTTGGCCAGGATGGTCTTGATCTCCTGACCTCATGATCCACCCGCGTGGGCCTCCCAAAGTACTGGGATTACAGGTTTGAGCCACTGTGCCCGGCCTCTGTCTTTCTGTGCCGGCGAGGAGAAGAAACAGGCACTGCTAGTGAGCAGCTTCCTAACAGCTCAGGTCTGGGGCGGGCATCACAGTTTACAACTGTGCTCGTGTCCCCCGAGTCAGCCTGGAGGCTAGCATTGTCACCCCCATCTTACTAATGAGAGACAGGTTCAGAGAAGGAAAGCTGAGACTTGCTGAGGGTCACAGACCAAGGCTGGGCCTTCTGGCTCAGAGTTGCCCACCCAAAGGGGAGCTCCCAAGCTTTCAATGAATGGGGTGGCCCCAGCCCCATTACTACCTCATATCGCTTTTGGTCTTCGGCTGCCTTCTTAATCCACATCAGTTTCTCCTTCTTCTCCATGTTATTCCAGGTCATTTCCATGGCTTTCAAGGCCTTCACCCGGTCATTCTGGGTACCGATAAGGGTATCAGCTGTGGGGTCACCCGGGGCTGGAGGTTGAAGTACTACCCTGTCCCACCCCTGTCACCTTGAAGCGGGCCAGGTAGTCGCCAATGACGCTCTGTTGCCAGATCTCCTCGGCTCTCTTGGGGGACTCAGGCAGCTTGCCCCGTTCCTCACGCTCCCCGCCAGGCTTCCTCTCCGACTGTGCCTTGAGGGCCGCCTCCCGGGCCTTGTACTTGGCCTGAGGGGGATGGCCGGGATGTCAGCCTTCTGCCCACCCCTAGGGGGCGCGCGCTCCCCGCGCAGCAGCCTGGGCGCACCCGCGGGGCGGGCAGAGCCGTGGGCTGGTGCAGATGTCTCCCGCCCAGGGCTCGCCCCCGCCTGGCCCGCGGCGCTCAGCTGACAGCTTCCCGCCTTCCGGCTGCTGGGCCCCGGCCCAACGTCCCAGCCCAGGCACCGCGAGACCCAGGCGGCCAGGGACGGCCGAGGGAAGAGGGGCCCTGGCAGACCCCCTGGGGGCAGCGGCTCTCCGCCAGGCAGCCTGACCTTCTTCTTCTCAGACAGGTCGTTCCACATTCGGGCCAGCAGGCGGGTCAGCTCGCTCTCCGAGAGCTCAGGCCGTTCCTCCTGCAGCTGCCGCCGCTTCTCCTCAGAGAAGATGAACATGGCCGACACGGGCCGCTTGGGCTTCTCGGAGCCGCCCTGCCCAGGTGAAGAAGGTCGGGTCCGTGGGTGCTGCCTGCCAGCCCAGTCTTGCCCACCCCCGCCTGCGCGGCCGCGCCCCCTGCCCACCTTGCCCCCTTCCTGGACTGGCTTCTTGGAGGCGGGGCTGGTGGCTGGCTTCTTGTTGATGTTCAACATCTTCTCCTCCCCCAGGACCCGCTGCTGCTCTTCCTCGGGCAGGCTCTGGGCAGGAGAGAGGAGCATGGGGCTGCACGGCTGGCACCGTGCCCTATAGGGCTGCATGGTGCCCTATCCCCAGGGGCTTGAGGGCTCTGCCTGCCAAGCCCCAGTCCTCTCTGCCCAGTGCCCTACGGGAGGAACACTCACCTCCAGGAAACGGAGCAGCTCCACCTCGTAATCTTTCTTTTTCTGGGAAAGTGAGTGAAGTCAGGATCAGTCTGGAGACAGCGTCACCAGAGACCCTGCAGTACTCGGAGGACAGTGACCTTCAGTGGGCCTCCAGAGCCTGGGTGTGGGCTGGACTCCCTGCCTGGACGGGCTCAGCTCTAAGCCCAGCCCAGCCCAACACCGAACTGGAAGCAGGTACCCGAGGTACATGCCGCCAAGAACCGACTGGCCCAAGCTGGGGTCAGATCTCATGCTTCAAAACCCCAAGGCAGGGCGGCCCCTGCCACAGCTCACCTGGTCACACTTCTTGTGATAGGCATCCTTCTCCTTCTGGGACAGCAGCTTCCACTGCTGGCTGCACAGCACCATGCGCTCTGTGCTGGGCACGTCCTTCATGTTGGCCATGAGCTCTGCGCAGTACAGCGAGTAGCTGTTCCTATCGGAGCCGTGGGGGAGAGAGGTGCAGCCCGTGAGCGAGCAGGGGCGGCAGGCCTCCTTACCCACAGAGCCCGGCCCAACTCCCCCAGCTGCCCACTCGCCCACCCACCCCAGGGCAGTGCTCACGGAGGTGGCTTGGTGGGTCGCCCGTCAAACTTGTCCTTGAGCTGGCGTTCAGCCTTGGTGAGGGTGGACTTGGTGATACCCTCTTCACTGATGTTCAGCTCGGGGTGCTTCTGGATATAGTCTCTCATGATCTCCTGCAGAGCCAGGTGGGGGGACGGAGGGCAACGTGGTGTGGAGTTAGCCGGGGCAGGGGGCAGGGGGGAGAGCCGCTGGGGGAGGGCAGGCAGGGAGCAAAGCTGGGGGTGGCTGTGCGTCAGCGGTGTCACACAAGACGTGGTGCCCTGCCCTGCCCTAGCCTGAGATCTCATGGGGCTGGGGGGTAGGGAAGGTAGGGGCAGAGGTGAGGGGCCCAGAAGGCCCCTCCCTCAACAGAGGAATGGGGAGTGACACCTTCCGCAGAGTGCGGTGGCCACGGAGTCGGAGGGCAGAGGCTCGTGAAGAGCCGGACGGGGAGGAGCGCAGCGGAAGCCTAACCTCGTACTCCTTCCGCTGCTCCAGGGCCTTATGAATCCATTTCAGCCTCTTTGTCCGAGAGCTGAGACCACTGCTTCCCCAGGGAGTCCTTCACCTCCTTCGTAGTGGCCTGCAAACCAAAAGCCGTCAGACACACACAAGCAGCCAGGGCTGGGGGGGGAGGGGGGAAGGGGGCACAGAGGCCCCGCCCCCTCAGGCCATGGGAGGTCACATCAGTGTCCCCCACAGGCCAGGAGGGGAAGGTGGAGAGGCGGGGATCCCGCCTGGGTGCAAGGGGACTGGCTCACACACGCACGCACACACACGCTCGCACGCCAGCTGGCCCAGGCCCTGTCCATGCAGCCCACCCTTGGGGAGGGGCCTCCTCTCCTGCTCCCCTGCACCGTGCCCAGCCGACCTGGCGCGGCTCCCCCCTGGCCACCACCGTGCATCCTCCACCCCCAACCCTTGGCCGGACACTCACATCTGGCCGCACTTTGAGATACACCTTCTTCTCGTGGGTGTACCACAGCTGCTGGGGGGTTTTGGGCTTCTCTGGGATGTCCGATTTCTTGGCATTCTGGATTAGGTCAGGGTGATCCTCCCTAGCCAGGACACGGGGAACAAGGATCAGCAGAGGATGCTGCCAGGGCAGACCCAAGCTAGCTGCCCCCACCCACCAAGCCTCCTTGGCCTTTCAGCTGGAGCTCAGTGGGACGGTGGCTGCCTGCCTGTCCCTGCCCCTGAGCATGACACACTAGGGCTCACATGTGACCCATCCTTCTTCCATGCCTCAGAAATGGCAAACTCCAGGCTCTGGCCAGGGTTAGCCTATTCAGCTGCACCCAGTGCCCCGTGGCCCTCCTCTGGGCTCCACTGCCTTACCTGAATCGGGCCAGGTTTCGCTCGAACTCCTGTTTCTCCCTCTGGAAGTCCTGAATATATTTCATCTGGGGGGGAGGAGGGGGATGGGGTCACCCAGGACCCAAGGGAATCTCACCCTGAGCTACGAAAGCCACTCAGACCCTCCTCGTGGGCTCTCTGCGGCCTCCTACACTGTGCTGCAGGGGTGGAGGCTGGCACCCTGCCCACCTCCTCTCGGGACTCATCACAGAGCAGACTGCTGGCTTCTACCACAGACGGTGGGAGCTGCAGGGGTCACCCAGACATTGAATCCTACATCCTGTTCTCTCCTTGCGAGGGAGAGTCCCACAAGGGGGCCGTGGCATTACCCACGGTCAGGCAGTGCGCAGTGGTGGTGCTGGCACTCGCCCACCTGTTTCTCTACCACCACAGAATCCCCAGTGGAGTCAGGTGCAGGCCCTGCTCCCATCACTCTCTCTTCTCATTGTCTGTGGCAGCTGACATTAACCTGTACCCCTGGAGGTGGTCTCTACATAGGACCAGGGCTGGGCTGAGTCCTGTTTCCAAAGCATGAGGGGGAGACTACTGTGTGGAGGGGAAACCCAGCGTTCTCGCAATACAAGCCAGGGCCAGCTTCCCTGCACCTTCCTGTCCAGTTCTGACACCATCACCTTCTTCCCTTTCTCCAGGATCCCGGCTGTCTGGCTCCTCCAGCCCTCCCTCCCTCAGCCCACTCATTCTCTCCCCCACTTGGCTTCCCTTCATCACCCCCTTTTCAGCCTCACCCTGCCTTCCCACCTTCATCTCCCTCCCTCCCTTCATCCTTCCCCCACCTCTCCAAGGCCTCCCTCTTATAACCTGTCTCTTTTTCTTCCATATCTACCTCCTCTCTTGGCTCCCACATAACGTCCATCTCCTGTTTTGCCTTCACAGGCTCACAAGAGTGGCAATGGAAGGTGCCAGGAGCTCATGGCAACTGAGCCCAACCCCTGCCTCTTAGAGAAGCACCAGGCATAGAGAGGCAGCGCCCCTTTCCCTCAGTTCTCACAGAAAACCAGAAGCAGAGCTCAGCCTCCTCTTCCCCAAGCTCAGTCCTCCTTAGACAAAATAGTTTCAGAGCTGGAGGGCACCACACAGACCTGGCTCCCCTCACATATAAGACCAGGCCCAGAGAAGTGGAGTGACTTACCAAATGCCCCATACACAGCGAGTTCACAGCCAGGAGAACAGGCCCAAGTCTTGTGTCTCCCAGGCCAGCACCTCGTCCACTCTACCAGTTTCTTCTGGCCTTCCCTGGCTCTCAGATTCTTGGCCTCTCCCTCCCATCCCATGAGAGTATTTGGGTGTGTGCAGTCAACTGTCCAACATCCTCATCAAATGGGTCAACAACAGTTCCAGCAATCCATACCCCTGCTCTGCTCAGGCAGTGGTTGCAGACAGCTGGCTTCTTTTTGGGTACAGCACCAAGCGCGTATGAGTCCGCAGCCAGGGTATGCCAACCAGGAAGAGGGCTGCTCACAGCGCGGTGGCGGCCAGCGTCACCTTTTGAGAACTGGCTGTGTACGGCTGTTTCCTTGCCAAGCAGATGTGCCTCGTCTTTCCCGCTGCCATTCCCCATCTATCCCTGGCTCTCTCCTCCTCCAGCGTCTCTTCTTTGGGTCCTCTCTCCCCATCCCATCTTTCTTGTGTCTTATCTGCAGGCTCCTCCAGCTTTTTGCTGCCTGTCTCTAGGAGGGACCTCCTGAGCTCTGTGTGTGACTGCTTCTAGCCCTGCCTGGGAGGCTTGGGCAACCCTCTGCCCAGGGTTAATGCTTTGATGGTCTGAGACAGTGCCCGACCTCTGCAAGGAACAGCACGAGGCCAGAAGGGACAGCGTGTGTCCTTGAGTGAACACGTGCGTGTGGAGGAGGTGTACTTCACAGGTGGACGTGGCAGTCAGAGCACTGGCTGGGACTCTGGGATACTATCCTGCTCTAGCATCAACAGTTGTGTCACTCGGGACACTTAACCCTCCTGCACACAAAACTGGGATAACATTTTCCTGGGGTTACCTTTACTAAGACATTGCAGGTATCAAATGAGACCATGACGGGAAGCGTCACAGAGAGGGAAGAAGGGCTGTGCAGCCTGACAGTGAGGATGGGTGGATGGGGGGGGGGGGGAGAGCCTTACGAAACAAAACACTGTGGGTTTTCCATAGGGGGAAAGGTTGGCCTGAGCACCTGCTGTCTGGTTTACATCTGTGACGGTGACTGTGCCTGACCATTTGTGGGCCGAGGAAGGGGCCATCAGGTGTGGCTGCCCAGGACCTACTCTGCTGTGCTGACTCGCCCCTGTCCCCCGATGCCAGGTCCCTCCAAGACCTACCTCCAACTGACCCACACCACCCCAGCTGCTCCCAGCCTCTCCCCCCTCCTCCCACCTTAGCTCTCCTCCCCCCCACCTTCTTCTTCTCCGGAAGCTCCTTGTATTTCTTGGACAGAATCTTGGTTAGGTCCAGGTTGCTCATCTCAGGGTGGAGTTTCGCATACTTGGCCCGCTTCTCCATGAAGAAGCGGAAATAAGGGGTCAGGGGCTTCTTTGGGAAGTCTGGGTGTTTCTGGAAGGAGGAACAAGGACACAATGGAGGTCATATACCATCTGTTCTGTGGACCTTTCCTCCCCTACCCCCTCCTGCACCTCTTCCTAGTAACTCACCTTGAGTTTCTTGCCTTTATAAGGATTTTTCACGTGTTCCTGAGCATCCAGGATCAATTCTGTCAATGTACGGAACTTCCTCACCTGGAGGAAGAGGGGGAGGGAGGAAGGGGAAGCTGAGAAAAGGAGAATGCCACATAGTAACATATCCCTATCTTACAATGGGTACCCCCATCATGCAACGGGTCTCTTCTACTCTTCACTAAACTAAATTTACCAAAGAGCAGAGGCCAACAGCCAAATGAAGCAGGCAGCATGACATCCAGGCACTGGCCCATGTCTACTGCACAGGCCCAGGCAGTCAGTGCACACCAAAGGCCAGCAACAAGGGGACTACGTGCCCTCTACCTGGCTGTCCATGCCAATCTCAGCACAGCTCAGGCTGTTCGGCTCAAGACCGACAGAAAGTGGCGTAACTCTAAGCCACTGCTGTCAACCGCGCCACCTCCCAAGGTGCACAAGGGCAGGGAGAGAGCTAACAGCCGACCACACAAACACCTCTCCTGGTCTTTCCTTCCTGTTTACAGCCACTGTTTCACTTCCCCCCCCCACCACGGCTGAGGTGGGTGTACGTGGAGATGTGTATACATGTGTCAGGAAGGGGATCAGTTACCTCATTAGAAATCTCCACCCATTTGAGCTTGCACATGTCTCCAGAAAAGTCCTTAAATGCTACTTTTTCCCAGTCCATATGTGATTCGGTGGTTTTGAACTTGGAGCTGTCATTGGATGGAAGGTTGTTCTTCATGCATTCCAGCAAAGTCAGCATGTCTTCCTGGGACCAACGGTCTGGTGAAGGGTAACAGAGGCCATCGTGTCTGGCTCATGCAGTCCCCCTAATCTGTTCCCCAGTTCTTGAGTGCTCAACTCTTTTTCCCTAGGAAATCCCAGCCCCTGGTTGCTTCCCATCTGAAGGCAGAGATAAAACGTCACTCAGCTCTAAGGGAACTGTGGCCATATTGGATCAGGGCAGGGACTCCAGTCCAGAACACGCCATACCTAGAAAGCCAGGTTTGACTGGCAAACATGGTGAAACCCTGTCTCTACTAAAAACCCAAAAATTAGCCGGGTGTGGTGGCACACGCCTGTAATCCCAGCTACTCAGGAGTCTGAGGTAGGAGAATCGCTTGAACCTGGGAGGTGTAGGTTGCAGCAAGTGGAGATGGTGCCATTGCACTCCAGCGTGGGCAACAAGAGTGAAACTCCGTCTCAAAAAAAAAAAAAAAAAAAAAAAAAAGCAAGGCTCAAACACAAGTCTGGCTTGCTTCAAAGCTATTATCATTTCTCCCGTGCCAGGCTGCTACCAGCAGCTATTTATTTTAAGGGAAGAGGAGTGGAAATGAAGGTATAGTGATTCAGGGCTTTGTGGGAAACAGGTAGCTTGTCAGAGAAGGAGGGAAGCAGGGAGGCAATATATCTAAATGTGCGGCCAAGTTCAAGTTCTGAGTTTAGGATACCCTAAATGTGCAAGGACTGAGAATGGGGTGTGGGCAGTAAGGAAAACCCATGCAGATGTCTCTTCTGCACAGATGGAAACCAATGTTAGAGACACCCTCCATCCCCGGCCCCTCAACATACATCAAGGAAGACTTTCTGGCAAACAAGAAAAAGGGAACAGAAACAGAAGCAGCATACAGGGCAGCTCTGAGGTAAGGTAGGCAGGTGCACAAAAGCTCTCAGGGCCCTGCTCCAGGGAGAACCCCCAGAATAACAAGCTGTCTTGTCAGCCCAACTCCCCAGGGAAGCAAGACCAGGTCTGGACTAGCTATTTTCAGCCACGGAAATGCAGCTCCAGAGAGCTCTAGGCTTCTGTGGATGGGCTGGGAGAATAGCCATCCAAGGCCAGAAGTCAAAAGGGCTCCTCTCCATTTTCATTTGCATCTCCTAACCTGGGCCAGGGTTTCTGCAGAGCAGGTCACATGGACCCATAATCCCCTCTCCCCTCAATGTCCCACAAGCATGGCCAGCTGCCCGGCTTCATCCTACCCTCCACCCCCATACAGACTGGATCACTGCTCAATGAGGCAAAGGTCTAGGTGAGTACATATAACCCACGGCTTGGGGCCTCAAAACACCTCTTTTCTCCACCTACCTCTATAAAAGCCTCATCATCTTAATAAAAAGCCTGAGACGATTTCCCCAACCCTTTCCTCTACACTCATTAGTCCTCCCATTCCAGGACACTGGGCCAGGACACACTTCAGGCTGAATGGGAACCCCAGAAGGCAGGCCTTCTCAAACATAGGGGGCGAGGGACAGGAGAGGTGAGCCACTCCAGGCCAAATAATTTGGATTCAACCGCACCTCAAGTGTGGGAGATGCTTGATTCATAAATACTTAAGGCACTTTCTTGCCCAGTTCAGAGTATGGAGAAGCCCTTGAGAAGGGAGTGAGCCCCGCAGCCATGAGAAAAAGAGGCTTTAACTTTCAGAGGGCTGGGGGTGAATGCCCCTACCTTGGCCTTTGGGGGCGGCCATTTCCAGGTCTGTGGGGCAGTCGGCTTCTCCGTTCATCCTCCAGCTGTCCAGCCACCTCCTTGGTCGTGCTGGCCGGGCAACCCGGGGTCAAAACCACCTCACCCTTTGGAAGACATACCAGTTCCCACTCAGGCAGGCTGAGAGGTGAAAGACTTTCTATCCCTCCCCCACCCCAGAGTGGAAGGGGGCAGGTCCACACTCTCAGAGTCCCAACCATGACCTTACTAGACTTAAAGGGTCTGTGGGAGTGGGAGTGAGCCCCTCCTCTGCTTCCTGACCCCCTCCCCCAACCCCCGCAGCCCAGCTCCGCGGCGCGCGCCCTCCTCTGCCCACGCGAGAGCCTGCTCCCAGCTCCCGCGTGCAGCAAGCGCCCGCCCTCCGCCCTCCTTCCCCAACCCCAGCCAAAAAAAAAAAACTCCTCCTCCTCTGAGCGCCCGCCCCGGGGAGGCCCCAGGCTGGAGGGCGGGGGAGGAGGAAGGGCGGGTAAAGGGCGCGCGCGGCCACGGAAGCGGGCACGCGCCCCAGTCTCCTCCTCCCGCCTCCCCCGGCCGGTTCCCCCGCCTCCGCAACCCGGCGGGGACCCGGACGCAGCGCAGCCGCCGCCAGCCCCGGAGCGCAGCGGCCGCACCGCCCCCGGGGACCGGATCCGGATTCCGCCGCTCCCCCCCTCCCGGGCTCCCACCGCCTTCCCCGCCCGCCCAGGCGGGCGAGCAGCTGGAGAGAAGCGACCTATCCTGCCCCCCGCCCCGAGCCACCTACCCCGGCCAGAGGCGCCGCCGCCGCCGCCCAGCCACCCCGACTCGCACGGAGCCCGGCGCAGAGGCGCGACCGCGGCGGGAACCGCCGCCTCCTCCCCCGAGCCTGCGGCCCAGCCCCGCCGGCGCCCCCGCCCCGGCCTCCGGGGAGCGGAGCCAAGCAGAGGGCGGGAGGACGGCGGCCGGGAGGCGGGGGCGCAGCGCTCACCGGCCCCGCCGCCCCCTCCGGCGGCCAGGGAGAACTGCGCCTGCCGGCTCCGAGAAGCGCGGGCTCCTCCGCCAGCGGCCGGGACTCGGCTCGGGCCTCGCTTCCTGCCTCCCCTCCCCCGGCTTTCGGCGTCCTCCTCAGTGCCCTGGTCTGCTCGGGCCCGGTCCCCTGCTCGGAGATCGCTCCGGGTCCCAGCCGGGCGCCCACCGCACCCCGCGGTTCGCTCCCTGCCGTCAGGCCCCGACCCCAGCGCGCGTCCTCAGCCTCCTCGGTTACCCGGCGCAGCGCGGCCTCCGGGCTTCCCGCTCCGGCGGCTCCCTCCCCGGCTCTGAGCGGCGGCGCCCTCCCCCGCTCGGCCGGGCACAGCCGCAGCTCCCTCCCGCGGCGGCAGCGGCTCCTCCTCCGGGCGAGGCGGCGGCGCTGGGGCGGCGGCTGCTGCTGCTGTGGCGGCGGCGGCTGTGGCTGCTGCCTGCTGCTCCTCGCGGCGAAAAGCACAAAGCACAGCGCCCTCCGCCTGCAGGCAGCCCGCCCGCCGCCGGCCCGGGCCTCAGCTCGCACACCCCCCGCCGCCGCCGCAGCCTCAGCCGCCGGAGCGGGGAGGAGGAGGGAGAAGGGAGGAGGAGGAGCGGGAGGGGGGGCGGGAGAAGCGGGGCAGCGAGCGCGTCCTTCCCCGTAGAGCGCACACCGACCCCCCGGGGAGCGAGCGCCAGCCCGCCCGCCTCGCCGGCTCCGTTCCCTCCCACAGCCTGCCCGGGCGGGCTCCGCGGGGGGCAGCTGGGAGGAGGGGCGGGAGCTGGGGGGACCCGGGCGGCCCAGGCGGAGGGAAGGAAGGAGGGGAGGGGGGCGGTGGTGGTGGTGGTGGTGGTGGTGGTGGTGGCGGCGGCGGCGGCTGCTGCTGCTGCCGCCGCCGCCGCCGGGGAGGGGGGGGGGCCGGGGCAGGGAGACACGCAGCCGCCCGGATGGCGGCGGGGCTCGGAGCCGAGGCGGGCGGGCGGGCGCCGAGAGCGACCTCGCCAGACCCGCGGGGGAACTAACAGGCTCCGCGGGCACTGAAGGGAGGGCCGAGGTGCGGCCGCGGAGAGGGTGCCCAAAGGGGCCCCCGGTGGCTGGAGAGGCTCGGGGGGCGCCCAGAGCTCTGCTCCGGAGCTCTCCCCCAAGTCCTCCCATCTCAGACTAGGGCTTCCAGGCCAGCTTTCTCCCGCCTCCCGGAGCGAGCGGTCCGCGTCCACCCTCATCCCCCGGAGCGTGGCCACTGGCTTGGGGCGCACGCACGCCGATCGCGGCGCCCGGCTTCAGTGCCTACCTCGCGGTTCTTTCACTGCCGAACGGCATATACGAAACTTAAAAAAAAAACCTAAAACTAAAACCTCTGCATTAAAAAAAAAATCCCCATTGCTCTTTACACCCCGGAAACGGCGAAGGAACGACAGGCTCCGGCGGAGGAGCCGCTCTGGGAGCCCGTTCAATCTAGCCCGGCATGGCTCCCCAGGCCTGCCCGGGCGCATGGAGATCGGCGCCGCCGCCACTCGTAGCAATCCCTCTCCCCCAAAATCCGCGGCGCCCGGGCTCACTTACCGAGCGTGTGGATGGGAGCGCGGGCAGGGGGCACCTGGGGGCGCGGCGGGCCGAATAGCCGAGCCGCAGCTCCGCTGCAGCCGACGCCGGGGCAGCAAGTCGCCAGACAAAGCCCGAGATGGCGAAGCGGAGCGACGGCTAATGGCGAGCCCCACGCGCCGCGCTCCGCCCGCCCCGCTCCGCCCGCCCGCCCGCCCGCCTCGGCGCAGCGCAGCGCCGCTCCAAGCGCTTGCCCGTCAGAGCCGCCTCGGCGCCGCCGCCTCCCGGGCCACCCCGGCCTCGCCTGGCCCCTCCGCCTCCTCCGGGCGGCTCAGCCTCACCCCTTCCCTCCCACTACTCTAGGGGTTGCACAGAAATTTTTTTTTTAAGAAAAATGTTTTTCTTCCTTTTCCTTTTTTTTTTTTTTTTTCCTTTTTTGCAGGGCGGGCGTGTTGAGACTTTTGGATCTTTCGGCCCCAGCTCGCACTCACCTGCGGAGCCGCCGGGAGGGCTAGGGGTGGGGGGCGCGCGGAGCTGGAGCCGGCGAGCGCGGGTTGAAAGCCAGCCAAGCTCTGCAGCGCCCGACCCGGGCGTGTACGCCGCCGCCAGTCCCCGCAGAGAAATCGTCCTCCTACCCCCGCCTCCATCGCTCTGCGTTTCTCTTCCAATCAGCCGGTCGCTTGGTGGCTCCTCCATTCTCCGGCCAAGCCCAGCTGCCTAGAGCGAGCTCCACTCCTCCATCTGTTCGCCCGGCTCCTCGCTCCCCTGTCGGGGCCGGCGAGACGGCGTGAGGCCGGAGGGGGGATTTGAGAGGAAACCTGCCTGCTTCCCGCTCCCATTGCTCCATCCCCGCTGCCTCCTGCCTCCTGCTTCTCTCCTGCGTCTTTCCAACTCTCTCCCCTGTCGCCACTGGTGTGTGTCTGAGTGTGTGCGCGGTTTTTTTTTTTTATTGCTCTTTGCTTTTGCAACCCAGAAGCAAAAGGGGGGGGGTGGGAGTTACAGGAAAAAAAAGCGAGAAAGAAGCTCTTAGATTTGCAACACATCGGAAAACCAGGGGAGCACCCCGCCTTATCCGATCTCCGTGCTCCGCGAGGGCCTTCCGGGTTTTAGGACGAGCTTCTCAATGTTCCCCTCTTCGCTGGGTTTAGGATCCGAGGAGTCTGAGCAAAAAGTTCTCCCCCTGGGTCGTAGTAAGGGGTGTCAGGGTGGGAGTTTCGGGATTTTTCAAGAAGCAGCGGCCATTATCCTTCCTACCCCGACATCGGCCACTGAGCCGGGGTAGGGGAAAGAGCAAAATCCCAGTGGGTTTGTGCGAGGAATCTTCTGGGGTTGGGGCGTGGGGTAGTCGGAACCGGGAGAGACACCGCTTCGCGAATCTCCCCCTCGGTCTCTACCTCCTGTCCTCTGCCAGCTCCCCCCTTTAATTTTTTTCCTCTCCTTTAATCTAATTTCTTCCAACTCCACCTTTGTTGTTACCGGCGTCACGCCAGGACCAGCCAATCCCCGCCACGCAACCAGTTTGTCAAAAAGGTTCGGCCAGCCCTGGGAAAGCAGGCCGCAGGCGCTGCCCCCCGGCGGCGGCGGGCAACCGCGAGGAGAGCTCGGCACCCCGGCCTCGCTGCCCGGGCGGCAGCGGGGCAGCCTCCACCGAGACCTCCCCCGGTTCACTATCCTGCAGGCCGGTGATGAAAGGCCTGGACGGGGTCCACCACCCACCCTTGCACTGCTATGGCGGTGGTTGTCTGTCTCTGCCTCCCCTTCTCAGAGGAAAGGTTATCAGGACAGGACGCAGGGAGCCAGAAGACCGTCTGAAGGAAGCCTGCTTCCAACAGGCCCAGCCTCCAGCCTGGGCCACCGCTCCTGGGGCAGCGCCATTGCTCCTGGCTCTCAGGCTACCAGTCTCCCACACCGACACTCTACTGCCCGCATCTCTGCCAGCTGGGTCACCCAGCCCCTTTCTACTCTCCCCTGGCACGCAGCCTTCTCCTTCACTCGGCCTGCCTCGCTCCTGCTGTAATTCCTCTTGTCTCCTGGGAGAAATGAGATTCTTTTCCCAGGACTTCCACATCCCACTTCTGTCACGTTTCACAAACAGGAAGGAAACGCTGTCAAGATCTGGTGTGTCCTGTTTTTCTTTTCTTTTCTTTTTTTTTTTTGAGGGCATTGGCATGTAGAAGAAGCAGATTTACCACTAGATGCTAATGAAATTTCAGCTTCTAGGCCCCTCACTTGCAGGGCCTGGTGAAGGCCCTGAACTTAATTTTGTTTTCATCTTTTGGTATTTTTTTTGTCAAAGAGCCACCGACCGCCTCCACCTCACCGAGGAATTGCACATGTTTCTGGCCCTACAAACCCAGATCGGCCCTTGGAACATACACAGGGCAATTTGTACAGATTCACACTGGGCTAAAAGTGAGGCTTGGTGGGCCAGGCTCACAGCTGTAATCCCAGCACTTAAGGAGACCAAGGAGAGAAGATTACTTGAGCCCAGGAGTTTGAGATCAGCTTAGACAACATAGCAAGACCCTGCCTCTACAGACACACACACACACCCTATTATAATATGTTAAAAAAAGGGAATGTGAGGCATAAAACTGATTTTATTGTTTTGAGTAGGAAAGAGCAAAGGGTTTGGAATCAAAAGTCCCAGCTTTCCATCTTCTTAATAGTGTGTGAATCTGAGTGTCATTTTTTTTTTTTTTTTGAGACGGGTTTCATCATGTTGGTCAGGCTGGTCTCGAACTTCTGATCTCAGGTGATCCACCCGCCTTGGCTTCCCAAAGTGCTGGGATTACAGGTGTGAGCCACCATGCCTGGCCTCTGAGTGTCTTATTAATCTTGCCTGATCTCAGTTTCCATATCTGTAAAGTTAGAATAGCAATCCTATTTATTTTGCTTCTCTCACCAAGGATGAAGGTCAAATGAGATGATGTATGTAAAACTGTAAAATCCTCTGCAGATGGCATTACAGTGAGAGAACCTGGGACCCCCCAAGAACTTTCCAAATCTTCCACATGCAGATCTGGAGTCCAGGTGTCCTGGCTCCTGGCCCTGAGCTTTTTGTCTGGGCCAAGGGGCTTTTTGGTAAAGTGCTTTGGAATAAAACAGGATGAACATGAATCATAAGAATGAGTATTATTGATTCCTTGGGAAGCAAAAATTATGGCTGGCACCCTTCCCACTTGGAAACCAATTGACTTGTTTTACATCTATTTAGTCTGTGGTGAGGTCAGGAGTCCAAGACTTGGGCTAAGGGCCAGAGTGTGAGGGAATCTGCCCTTGGCCCTTTTTCTTTGCCCCCTTTCTCAGTTCATCTCCCTCCCCCGCCCTCCAGGCTTCCGGCATGTGCCTTGAAGCAGAGCACTGGCATTCAATAACCCCAGCCCAGGCTGGTGACAAAGCAGGATCCTAGCTACACAATTTCCACTTGGCCTCAGCATTTCTCCAGGTTGCCAACATCCAAGCACCAGCTTATATAAAACCGCCAGAGTGCCTGGAATGCATTAACCAAAATGTGGTACTTCCAGTCTTGGTCTACAGGGAGTAATTTTAGATGGTATACCAATATTTTCAGATTTATATATTTTAATGTATATTGGAAATGTTCTGTTTTGAAATTTTTATTTAAGATGTTATAAAGTCACACGTTTTGGGGGGCAAGAATGTTACTGTCCCTGATTTTTTTGTTGCTGCATAAGTTAGAGACAGTAAAGTACACACACTTTAAGTATACAACTTTTTTTTTTTTTTTGAGACATAGTTTCACTCTTGTTGTCCAGGTTGGAGTGCAATGGCATGATCTCAGCTCACTGCAACCTCTGCCTCCCCCGGTTCAAACAATTATCTTGCCTCAGCATTCTGAGTAGCTGGGATTACAGGCATGTGCCACTATGCCCAGCTAATTTTTTTTTTTTGTATTTTTATCTTATTTATTTATTTATTTATAGGTTTTTTTGTTTTTTGGAGACAAGAGTCTTGCTCTGTTGCCTAGGCCGGAGTGCAGTGGCTCGATCACGGCTCATTGCAATTTCCACCTCCCGGGTTCAAGCAATTCTCCTGCCTCAGCCTTCAGAGTAGCTGGGACTACAGGCACCCACCACCACTCTTGGCTAATTTTTTATATTTTAGTAGAGACGGAGTTTCACTATGTTGCCCAGGCTGGTTTTGAACTCCTGAGCTCAGATAATCCACCTGCCTTGGCCTCCCAAAGTGCTAGATTATAGGTGTGAGCCACCGTGCCTGGCCTTTTATTTTTATTTATTTTTTGAGGTGGAGTCTTGCTCTGTTGCCCAGGCTGGAGTGCAGTGGCGTGATCTTGGCTCACTGCAACCTCTGCCTCCTGGCTTCAGGAGATTCTCCTGCTTTAGCCTCCTGAGTAGCTGGGATTATAGGTGCCCACCACAATGCCCAGCTAATTTGTATTTTTAGTAGAGAGGGGGTTTCACCATGTTGGCCAGGATGGTCTTAAACTCTTGACCTCAGGTGATCCCCCCTGCATTAGCCTCCGAAAGTGCTGGGATTACAGGCATGAGCCACCACACCCAGCCTAAATATACAGCTTGATGAATTTTTAGGGATATTACATATGTGTATATCATGTAACGAGCACCCAGATCAAAATACCAAATATTTCTAGCAAGTTTACTCAGTCAATATTCCCCTCCAAATATCATCAGTATTCTGAGCTCTATCACCATAGTTAAGTTTTGTGTGTTTTTGCAGTATTCCCCTTATATAAATATACCACAATTTATCCATTCTACATCTATTTATGTATTTATTTATTTATCTTTTTTATTTTTTTATTATTTTGTATTTAAAGATGAGGTCTTGCTATGTTGCCCAGGCTGGTCTTGAACTCTTGAACTCCTGGGATTTGTTTTGTTTTGTTCTGTTTTTTTTTTTTTCTTGAGATAGAGTCTCGCTCTGTCACCCAGGCTGGAGTGCAGTGGTGTGATCTCGGCTCACTGCAACCTCTGCCTCCCAGGTTCAATCGATTCTTGTGCCTGAGCCTCCCAAGTAGCTGGGACTACAGGCACCCACCACCACACCTGGCTAAGTTTTCGTATTTTTAGTAGAGACAAGGTTTCACCATATTGGCCAGGCTGGTCTTGAACTCCTGAGCTCAGGCACTCTGCCGGCCTCCGCCTCCCAGACTGCTAGGATTATAGGTGTGAGCCTCCACACTGAGCCATAAATTCAAATTAATTCAAATTAAATAAAATGGAAAATTCATTTCCTCAGTCACACTTGCCATATTTCAAGTGCTCCATGGCTGAATGCATCTAGTGGCTACCGTATTGGACAGCAGAGATATAGAACATTTCTCAGGCCAGGCTCAGTGGCTCACGTGTGTTATCCCAGCACTTTGGGAGGCCGAGGCGTGTGGATCACCTGAGGTTAGGAGTTTGAGATGAGCCTGGCCAAGATGGTGAAAACCCGTCTCTACTAAAAATACAAAAATTGGCTGGGCGTGGTGTCACGTGCCTGTAATCCCAGCTACTCAGGAGGCTGAGGCTGGAGAATCGCTTGAACCCAGGAGGTGGGGGTTGTGGTGAGCAGAGATCACTCCATTGCACTCCAGCCTGGACAATAGAACAAGACTTCGTCTCAGAAAAAAAAAAAAAGGAAGAGCTGATTTTTCAGCTTGTTTAGCTTTTTACTTGTTTGAATGTAGAAGTGATTTCCAAGCTCTTTACGTGCTAGACTGAAACTCTTCTTCTTTTTTTTTTTTTTAGAAATGAAGTCTTGCCCAGGCTGAGCTTAAACTCCTGGGCTCATAATCCCAACTCCAAAGTGTTGGGATGATAGGTGTGAGCCACCATACCCAGTCAAAATCCTCTCTTTCTTTTTGAGTGAGTTTGGCTGTTTGTGTCTTTCACTCTGTTTAAAAAATTATATATGGGCTGAGTGTGGTGTGGTAGCTCACACCTGTAATCCCAGTATTTTGGGAGGTCAAGGCAGAAGGATTGCTTGAGCCCAGGAGTTTGAGATCAGCCGGGGCAATATAGCAAGGCCCTGTCTCTACGAAAAATACAAAAATTAGCTGGGGCTAGTGCCCTCATACCTGTGATCCCAGCTACTGAGGAGGCTGAGGCAGGAGGATCACTGGAACCTAGGAGGTTGAGGCTGCAGTGAGCCATGATTGCTCCACTGCACTCTAGCATGGGTGACAGAGTGAGGTCCTATCTCAAAAGAAAAGAAGAAGGAAAAAAATTCCCACATGGCACGGATAATAGAAATTTTTTTTAATCCTGATGTATAGGAATTTTACTTTTTAGTTTAATTAATTCATTATTATTATTATTTTTTGAGACGAACCTTAGCTCTTGTTGCCCAGACTGGAGTGTAGTGGCGCAATCTCAGCTCACTGCAACCTCCGCCTCTCAGGCTCAAGCGATTTTCCTGCCTCAGCCTCCTTAGTAACTGGGATTACAGGCGCGCACCACCATGGCCGGCTAATTTTTGTGCTTTTAGTAGAAAGAGGATCTCACCATGTTGGCCAGGCTGGTCTCAAACTTCCGGCCTCAAGTGATCTGCCTGACTCAGCCTCCCAAAGTGCTGGGATTACAGGAGTGAGCCACCGCGCCTGGCCAGTTGGAATTTAAAAATTTTATTTAAGTTGTCAAATGTATGGGTATTTATGTTTGTGGTATTCCTTTGTTATTCTTTTAATGTTTTTATGGTCTATAGTGATGTGTTCCCATTTCTGTTATTTATAGTTTGTGTCTCTTCTCTGTTTTTCTGGTCAGTCTGAGCAAAGCTTTATCAATTTTACTGATTTTTTTCCCAAAGAACTAGCTTTTGGCTTTTGGTTGCATTGATTTCCTCTATTGTTTGTTTTCAATTTTATCTCTATCTATCTATCTATCTATCAGTCATCTAGCTATCTATTTTTGAGTGACTCACTCAGTTACTCAGGCTGGAGTGCTGTCTCGGCTCACTTCAACCCCTGCTTCCCGGGTTCAAGTGGTTCTGCCATCTCAGCCTCCCAAGTACCCAGGACTACAGGCGCGCACCACCATGCCTGGCTAATTTTGTATTTTTAGTAGAGACGGGGTTTCACCATGTTGGCCAAGCTGGTCTCGAACTCCTGACCTCAAGTGACCCACTTGCCTTGGCCTCCCAAAGTGCTGGAATTGCAGGAGTGAGTCATTGCGCCTGGCCAATTTCATCGATTTCTCTTCTATCTTTATTATTTCCTTCCTTTTGTCTGCTTTGGGTTTAATTTGCTCATTTTTTTCTAGTTTTTTTTTTTTTTTTTTTTTTTAGACGGAGTCTCTGTCGCACGGGCTGAAGTGCAGTACTGTGATCTCGGCTCACTGCAACTTCTGCTTCCCTGGTTCAAGCAGTTCTCCTGTCTCAGCTTTCTGAGTAGCTTGGACTACAGGCACCCACCACCACACCTAGCTAATTTTTTGTATTTTTAGTAGAGACAGGGTTTCACCATGTTAGCCAGGTTGGTCTCAATCTCCTGACCTCGTGTTTCGCCCGCCTTGGCCTCCCAAAGTGCTGGGATTACATGCATGAACCACTGTGCCTGGCCTCTTATTTTCTAATCTAAGTGTTTAATGCTGTGTTTCCCTCTAAGCACTGCTTCACTGTATCTCACAAATTTTGATACGTTTTCATCTTCCTTTAGTTCAAAATATTTCCCAATTTCACTTATGACTTCAGCTTTGGTCCATGGGTTATTTAGAAGTGCATTGTTTTATTCTCTAAATACTTAGGGATTTGTGGCGGGCATGGTGGCTCATGCCTGTAATCCCAGCACTTTGGGAGGCCAACGCAGGCAGATCACTTGAGGTCAGGAGTTTGAGACCACCTGGCCAACGTGGTGAAACCCCGTCGTCTCTACGAAAAATACAAAAATTAGCTGGTCATGGTGGCACGCGCCTGTAATCCTAGCTACTCCGGAGGCAGAGACAGGAGAATCGCTTGAACCTGGGAGGCAGAGGTTGCAGTGAGCTGAGATTGTGCCACTGCACTGCAGCCAGGGTGACAGAGTGAGACTCCATCTCAAAAAACAAAGATAAATATTTAGGAATTTGCCAAATGTCTTTCTGTTACTGATTTCTAATTTAATAATGTTATGAACATAGGCTATGTTTTCTGTGATTTCCATTCTTTTAAGTTTGTTAAGGTTTGTTTTGTGGCCCAGAATGTTGTGTATTTTAAGGTGAATGATCCATGGGCATTTGAAAAGAATATGTATTCTGCTATTGTTGGGTGGAGGGTCCCCGAAATACAAATTAGGGTAAGTTGGTCGCTAGTGCTGTTTAGGTGTTCTATCGCCTTCAGGATTTTCTGTCTACTTGTTCTATTGATTATTGAGAGAGTAGTGGTAGTTTCCTGCCATAATGGTAGATTTATCTATTTCTCCTTTCAGATCCATTGGTGTTAACTTTATGTATTTTGAAGCTCTGTTTAAAACATTATATAAGGGCCAGGTGGAATGACTCATGCCTATAATCCCAGCACTTTGGGAGGTTGAGGTAGGAGGATCACTTGGGCCCAGGAGTTTGAGACCAGCCTACTTGACACAGGAAGACCTTGTTTTTACAATTTTTTTTTTTAAATTGGCTGGGCATGGTTGGTGGGTGTCTGTAGTCCCAGCTACTTCAGAGGCTGACGTAGGAGGATTACTTGAGCCTGGGAGGTTGAGGCTGCACTGAGCTGTGATTAAGCCACTGTACTCCAGCCTAGGCAACAGAGCAGGACACTGTCTCTGTCTAAAATTTAACACACACACACACACACACACACACACACACACACACACACACACACGGAGACATGCTCTATTTTAAAATATATGTAACATAGGCCAGGCGCGGTGGCCCATGCCTGTAATCCCAGTACATTGGGAGGCTGAGGCAGCTGGATCACTTGAGTCCAAGAGTTTGAGACCAGCCTGGGCAGCATGATGAAACCCCATCTCTACCAAAATTACAAAAAATTAGGTGGGCGTGGTGGCACATGCCTGTAGTCCCAGCTACTAGGGAGGCTGAGGTGGGAAAATCACTTAAGCTCAGGAGGTGGAGGTTGCAGTGAGCCAAGATCGTGCCGCTGTACTCCAGCCTAGGAGACAGCACAAGACCCTGTCTCAAAAAAAATAATAATAAATAAATAATAAATATATACATGTAAATTAGTGTTCACATATAAACAAATCTGAAGGAATATACTTTAAATTGTTAACAGTAGTTACTGGAGGGGTTTTTTGTTTTTTGTTTTTTTTTAGAGACAGCCTCTCACTCTATCTTACTCTGCTGGAGTGCAGTGGTGACATCACAGCTCACTGCAGCCTCAAAGTCCTGGGCTCGAGTGATCCTCCCACCTTAGCCTCTCGAGTAGCTGGGACTACAGGTGGGCACCACCGCACCTGGCTAATTTTTAAATTTTTAGTCTAATTTTTTTTTTTCCAAGGAACACCTGCACTTTATTGAACACCATTGTAGAAAAGTTTGTGAGGATAAAGGGCTGGACAGGACTCGGCTCGGGGGCAGGGCGAGGCATGGAAGGTGGAGTACAGGGGAGACGGGTCATGGGCAGGACCCCTGGCCTGGGCGATTCCTCTCGATCTATTGATAGGCTTGCAGAATCAGTACTGGGACGATGATCAGCAGAATGGTCATGATGATGCCCACCATCAGGACCCAGATGTTCAGGCACTTGGCAGTGGAGGCATAGGCCTGGGTCCCGGTCAGGTCACCAACCATCTTCCTGTCCCTAGACTTCGTGGAGTAGGTGACCGCTGTGAAGCCCAGGCAGCAGGAGTTTATGAAGAGGGTGTTGAACAGGGACCAGATGACATGGTCAGGCACAGAGGTCTCACTGCGGATGTGGATCACGGTGGATGTTGGGGGAGCAGGGTTGTGGGGCGTCCCCGACACATCCACCCTGTGCTCCTCCTTTAGCATCTCATAGTTGGGGGGGGGACGGTTGGTGTTGGCGGAGTGAAGAAGGTTTGGACAGTATGGTTCATGGTGTCCAGGAAGACCAGCCGTGGGTCGGGTAGCTGGGCTGGTTCTCCTAGTCTAATTTTTTTTTTTTTTTTTTTTTAGAGACAGGGTTTCACCATGTTGGCCGGGCTGGTCTTGAACTCCTGACCTCAGGTGATCCGCCTGCCTCAGCCTCCCAAAGTGCTGGGATTGGATTACAGGCGTGAGTCACCACGCCCGGCCTCTCCTAGTCTAATTTTTAAATTTAAACACAAAGTCGCACCATGTTGCCCAGGCTGGTCTTGAACTCCTGGTCTTAAGTGATTATCCTGCCTTGGCCTCCCAAAGCACTGGGATTACAGGCATTAGCCTTCACACTTGGCCAAATAACTGGAGATTTTTATTCTCTATGTTAAATCATTCTGTGATTTAAGTGTCTTATACATGTATTATTTTTGAAATCTGAAAATACAAAGATATGTTTTAGAAGAAAGAGAGATATGATTTGATGCATGTGAATTGTCCCCCGAGCCTGCAAAGCAGTCTCTGGTCCATCTTGGGAAAACGTCGGCTGAGCACTCCTGCTGGACTCTCAGACCATAACCCACACCTCCTGCTGCTGCTTCCTCTCCCAGCCCTTCCTTCCTCACCTCCTGTTAGCTGGCTTTGGGCCCAGGTACATGGGAAAGAAATAACCTTCTGAGGTCACCATGTGGTCTGCCAACCCGGCAGGCTTTCCATGATGTCACTTGACTTTGCTGAGCAAATTTCACCCATTTTATCTTCAGGCAACTTCTCAGATATATTCTATCTCCAGATTCTATTCCTTCAAGACATTCCACCTCTCTAATCACTGGGGACAGTTCCTGCTTGACCCTCAGGAGTCAGATCAAATGTCTCTGCCTCCAAGAAGCCCTGCTAACTCCAGCTGCCTCTGCTCCTTCTGCTCCCTGCACAATACTGGTATTTTGTTTTATTTTGTTTTGTTTTGTTTTTGAGACAGGGTCTCACTCTGTCACCCAGGCTGGAGTGCAGTGGTGTGATCATGGCTCACTGCAGCCTTGACCTCCTGGGCTCAAGTGATCCTCCTGCTGCAGCCTCCCAAATAGCTAAGTCTATAGGTATGTGCCACCACACCTGGCTAATTTTTTTTTTTTCTGTGGAGACAGGGTTTTGCCACGTTGCCCAGGCTGATCTCAAACTCCTGGGTTCAGGCATCTGCCCACCTCATCCCCTCCCAAAGTGCTGGGATTACAGGTGTGAGGATCATGGCCAGCCAGTCCTCACTCTTGTTGAACGTCCGGCCCCCATGCTGACTGCAGGTCCTGTGAGGGCATGAGCTATGTCCACCTGCCTCTGCTACTGACCCGCTGACATGCAAAGATTCCCAATTTGCCTCCTTACAGCGAATTCCTCCTGTATGAATTCACTTCCAGGTGAATCACTTTAATTATGTCACTTCCCAGCCCAAGAACCTGCAAGACTCCCTAGTGTCTCCTGAATCAAGTCCAAACCCTTCTTGGCAGTTAGGATTCTTCAAACCTGACCTTGCTTTCCCCATTTTATATGAACCCATTCTCCTAGAAGGATCCACCTCTGCAGTCAGGCCTTCCCTGTGTTGTCCACGCACCATTCCCACCTCCCTGCCCTTGGCCAAACCACTCCCCTACCTACCTGGAAGGTACCCCACCCTCTATTCTCCCTGACCCTCTAAATTCCTTTTTTTTTTTTTTTTTCTGAGACAGAGTTTTGCTCTTGTTGCCCAGGCTGGAGTGCAATGGCATGATCTCCGCTCACAACCTCTACCTTCCTGGTTCAAGTGATTCTTCTGTCTCAGCTTCCTGAGTAGCTGGGATCACAGGTACACACCAACACACCTGGCTAATTTTTGTATTTTTAGTAGAGACAGGGTTTCGTCATGTTGGTCAGGCTGGTCTCGAACTCCTGACCTCAGGTGATCTGCCCACCTCAGCCTCCCAGAGTGCTGGGATTACAGGTGTGAGACACTGTACCTGGCCCCAGCTTGAATTCTATGCAGTGTCCATAGTCTAGTTTCTCTTCTCCACAAGCCTTCTGTCTCTGGACTACATAAGCTGGATGGCATAGAGGTGTGGAGGGATACCAGGCACTTTGGATCCCACTCTGTCTCTTAGAAGCCATATGGCCTAGGGTGAGTTCCTTATCTTCTCTGTGCTTCAGTTTCCTTAACAGTAAAATGGGGCTAGAACTGACCTCATAGGGTTATTGTGAGGAGGAAGAGTAAGAACATGGGAAGCACCTGGAACTGTGCCTAGCACATAGTATGTGCTCAGTAAGTACTAAAAGTGACTTCTTCAGCCCATTCTGATCTCTGTTCTCAATTTCTACAGCTCATATCCCTGAAGCCTGCCAACCCTGGGTCGCATCCTGTACACAGCCCTGGAACTCTTCCACATGGTCAGCGAAAATGAGAACCCACACCACCCATTTACAAAGAGACAAAAACAAACCTCTCACGTGTTGTGAGCCCCAGCCAGGGAGTGACATCATCCCCCACCCACCAACTCTCAACGCCTTTATAGAGCTGGAAGAGGGAAGACAGAGCAGAAGAGAAAGGTGAGGCCGGCCAGGCGCGGTGGCTCATGCCTCTAATCCCAGCACTTTGGGAGGCTGAGGCGGGTGGATCACCTGAGATGAAGGAGTTCGGGACCAGCCTGGCCAACATGGTGAAGCCCCATCTCTACTAAAAGCACAACAATTAGGCCAGGTGCAGTGGCTCACGCCTGTAATCCCAGCACACTGGGAGGCTGAGGCAGGTGGATCACAAGGTCAGGAGTTGAAGACCAGCTTTGCTAATATGTTGAAACCCCGTCTCTATTAAAAATACAAAATTAGTTGGGCATGGTGGTGGGCGCCTGTAGTCCCAGCTACTTGGGAGGCTGTGGCTGGAGGAATCGCTTGAACCTGGGAGGTGGAGGTTGCGGTGAGATAAGATCATACCACTGCGTTCCAGCGTGGGCAACAAGAGTGAAACTCCGTCTCAAAAAAAAAAAATCAAACCAAACCAAAACAAAACAAAACAAAAAAACGGGAAAGGTGAGGCCTTTAACAGATGATCGGGATCTTAAGGGCTGCCCTCATGAATGAATTCATTCATTCATAATTAATGATTAATTGAAAATAGATTGATGGGATATCATAGAAGGGGAACTGGTAGCTTTATAAGAAGAAAGTCAGGCTCGGTGTCTCGCGCCTGTAATCCTAGCACTTTAGGAGGCCGAGGCGGGTAGATCACAAGGTCAGAAGTTCAAGACCAGCCTGGCCAACATGGATGAAACCCCATCTCTACTAAAATACAAAAAATTAGCCGGGTGAGGTGGCACGCATCTGTAATCCCAGCTACTTGGGAGGCTGAGGCAGGAGAATTGCTTGAATTCAGGAGACGGAGGTTGAAGTGAGCCAAGATCATGTCACTGCACTCCAGCCTGGGTGACAAAGCAAGACTCCATCTCGAAAAAATAGTAAATAAATAAATAAAAGAAGAAGAGATACCTGAATTAGCATGTTAGCAAGCTCAGACCATGTGCTGTGATGCCCTGAATGGCCACAGGGCACCACAGAAAGTTTCCAAGTTCCAGGCTCTGCCTCTCTCAAACAAAGAGAAGGGGGGTTCCTATCTCTGGTTCTTACCCTTCAAGAGCTCTCCCAAGTTTCAACCCCCCTCTGGCCTCAACACTGTCTTAGGGTGCAGTCTTCCCATAAACTGTGCTAGGAACATTGGGGTGGGGTGTAGGTGGGAGGAGGAAAGAAATGCTCATGGGGGAGAAATGCCAGATATAGGTGATGGGGAGGAAGGCAGCAAATCACACTGATATGTGTGTACCTATGCAACAGTCTTGCATGTTCTTCACATGTACCCCAAAACCTAAAATGCAATAAAAAAAAAAAAGAAAAGAGAAAGAAATACTCAAGCTTCAAGTCCCTGCTTCTGGGATCTCCCACTTAACTGGGAGAGATTAGACATGCAAAGGCAACCAAATTCAAAACGGAGAGTGCTGCGCAACTGTAAGAATGAATAGGCTGGGCACGGTGGCTCACGCCTGTAATCCCAGCACTTGGGGAGGCCAAGGCGGGCAGATCACTTGAGCTCAGGAGTTCGAGACCAGCCTGGGCAATGTGGTGAAACCCTGTCTCTACAAAAACATGGTGGTGGGCACCTGAAGTCCCAGCAACTCTGGAGGCTGAGGCAGGAGAATCGCTTGAACCCAGGAGGTGGAGGTTGCAGTGAGCAGAGATTGCACCACTGCACTCCAGCCTGGGCAACAGAGAGAGACCCTGTCTCCAAAGGAAAAAAAAAAAAGAATATAGGCCTGCATGGTGGCTTACTCCTGTAGTTCCAGAACTTTCGGAGGCTGAGGTGGGAGGATCACTGATCAGGGGTTCAAGATCAGCCTGGGCAACATGGCGAGACCCCATCTCTGCAAAATATACAAAACTTAGCCAGCCATGGTGGTGTGTGCCTATAGTCCCAGCTACTTGGGGGGCTGAAGTGGGAGGATCCCTTTAGCTTGGGAGGTGAGCTGAGATCACACCATTGTATTACAGCCTGAGAAACAGAGTGACAGAGTGAGATCTTTTCAAACTAACTAACTAACTAAATCAATAAATATAAACCTAGGGCTTGGGAGCCCAGTAGTGGTAGCCTTCAGGAACATAAAGGAAGAGGTAGGATTCCAGCCTCAGCCTTTGGACTCGTTAGGGTAGATGGTCTCTCTCATTAAAATAAGGCTGGGCTTGGTGGCTCATGCCTATAATCCCAGCACTTTGGGAGGCCAAGGTGGGCAGATCATTTGAGGTCAGGCATTTGTGCAGCCTGGTTAACATAGTAAACCCATCTCTACTAAAAAAATACAAGAATCAGCCAGGTGTAGTGGTGCATGCCTGTAGTCCCAGCTACTTGGGAGGCTGAGGCATGAGAATTGCTTGAACCTGGGAGACAGAGGTTGAAGTGAGCAGAGATCTCCCACTGCACTCCAGCCTGGGCAACAGAGCAGGACTCCATCTCAAAAATAAATAAATAGATGAAAGATATGCCAACAGCATAAAAGCATTTAAGCAATCTCAATAGAATTTCCAATTGAGTTTTTTGAAAGACTATAATAAGAGTAAGAATAAAGGCCCTCATCACAGCTAAATTAACTTTATAAAAAAGAGTGATTAGGAGTTTGGTTGGAGACATTTTAGCTGCTTTGAATATCCCTGTGCTTTTCCCGTTTCGGGTCCTCTTTGAAGTGAGGCGGGGCCACATGACTAGTCTGGTCCACGGCTGTGAGCACGGTGACTTCGTCATTGCTCAGCTCAGGCATTTAAGAGCGTGTGTGCATCCTCCAGCCTTTCTTCTTCTGCCAAAGTGAACTGGAAGTCATATGCCTCAGTTTAGCCACAGATACAATCAGCTTGAATCCACGAGCCTCACATGAAGGAAGCTGCCCCAGAGAAATGTGGAGGATCTTGTGTAAGTGGGAAATACACATTCATGGATCATGCCACTGAGATTTGGGGTTATCACAAGATAACCTACCCTATCCTAATACAAGGAGGACTTGGTCTACCGATATGAAGGCATTCTCTTAAAACTTGAACAACAAAAAAGAGCTGTGAAATAATCTGAAGAAACAAAGGGAAAGGACAGAGACAGGACTCTGTATGAGAACTTAATATATGCCAAATTTGATTCCCAGGAAGCATTAGGGAAAGGATCTGTTACGGTTTGAATGTCCCCTTCAAAGCTCATGTTGAAACTTAATCCCCAGTGTGGCAGTATTGAGAGGCAGGGCTTTTTTTGTTCTTTGTGAGACAGAGTCTCACTCTATCGCCCAGGCTGGAGTGCAGTGGCATAATCTCGGCTCATGGCAACCTCTACCTCCCGGATTCAAGCGATTCCCCTGCCTTAGCCTCCCGAGTAGCTGGGACTACAGGTGTCTGCCACCATGCCCAGCTAATTCTTGTATTTTTAGTAGAGATAGGATTTCACCATATTGGCCAGGCTGGTCTTGAATTCCTCACCTGTGATCCGCCCCCCTCGGCCTCCCAAAGTGCTGGGATTACAGGCATGAGCCACCTTGCCTGGTGACAGGTAGGGCTTTTGTTCATGGATTAGTGAATTAATAAGTTAATGAATTAATGGATTAGTGAGTTAGCATGGGAGGGGAACTGGTGGCTTTATAAGAAAAGAAAGGCCAGGAGTAGTGGCTCACGCCTGTAATCCCAGCACTTTGGGAGGCCAAGGTGGGAGGATTGCTTGAGCCGAGGAGTTGGAGACCAGTTTGGGCAACATGGCAAGACCCTGTCTCTACCAAAAATACAAAAAAAATTTAGTTGGGCATGGTGGTTTCTGCCTGCGGTCCCAGCTACCAGGGAGGCTAGGTGGGGAGATCCCTTGAGCCCGGGAGGTGGAGGCTGCAATCAGCGGTAATTATGACACTGTACTCCAGCCTGGGTGAGAGTGAGATCCTGTCTCAAGAAAAGAAAAGAAAGAAACAGGCTGGGCAAGGTGGCTCACGCCTGTAATCCTGTACTTTGGGAGGCCGAGGTGGGTGGATCACCTGAGGTCAGCCTGGCCAACATGGTGAAACCCCGTCTCTACTAAAAATACAAAAATTAGCCGGGTGTGGTGGCTCGTGCCTGTAATCCCAGCTACTTGGGAGGCTGAGGCAGGAGAATCACTCGAACCCCGGAGGCAGAGGTTGCAGTCAGCTGAGATCACGACAGTGCACAGTGCACTCTGGGCAAAAAGAGCAAAACTCAGTCTCAAAAAAAAATTGATTATGGATTAGCTATGAGATGATACAAAGGTATTGCTGCTAAGTTTGTTGGGTGTGATAGCATTGTGGTCGGGTTCAATGATGGGGATTCCGTAGCTGACGCATCTAGGGATGGAATGGCACGAAGTCTGGGATTTAAAGTATTTCGGCAAAGGGAAAAAAAGAGGAAGATAAAACAAATGTATTTAAGGCAAAGATTTAAGCAACACTTCAAGGCACAATTTTTGAAAAGTTTTGTTTTTATTTTATCATTATTATTATTATTTTGACAAAATCTCACTCTGTTGCCCAGGCTGTAGTGCAATGGTGAGATCTTGGCTCACTACAACCTCTGCCTCCCAGGTTCAAGCGATTCTCCTGCCTCAGCCTCCTGAGTAGCTGGGACTACAGGTGCATGCCACCACACCCAGCTAATTTTTGTATTTTGGGTAGAGATGGGGTTTCACCATATTGGCCAGGATGGTCTCGATCTCTTGACCTTGTGATCTGCCCTCTTCGGCCTCCCAAAGTGCTGGGATTACAGGCGTGTGGCACTGTGCCAGGCCAATTTTTATATTTTTAGTAGAGATGGGGTTTCGACATGTTGGCCAGTATGGTATTGATCTCTTGACTTTGTGATCCGCCCACCTCAGCCTCCCAAAGTGCTGGTATTACAGGTGTGAGCCACTGCACTCAACCTGTATTTTTTAGCAGAGATGGGGTTTTGCCGTTTTGGCCATGGTGGTCTTGAATTCCTAACTTCAAATTATCCTCCTGCCTCGGCCTTCCAAAGTGCTGGGACTACAGGTGTGAGCCACCTTGCCTGACCTATTTTATTATTTTTTTTAAGAGAACAAGTTTTGACTCTGTTGCCCAGGCTGGCATGCATGCAGAGGCATGATCTTAGCTCAGTGCAGCCTCGAACTCCTGGGCTTAAGCGATCCTCCCTCCTCAGCCTCCCACAGTGCTGGGATTACAGGCATGAGCCACCATGCCCAGCTGATAATTTCTGAATTTGATAGCTGAGTATATTGGGATTCATGCTCTACTTTTGTGTATATACTAAAATTTTCAAAATAAAATTTGAAACAACAGCGTCACATATTTTTAAGAATGCATTTATATAAAAAGATACAAATTAAACAAGTTAGAGTGGTTGCTGTGGAGGGAGAAGAAAATAGGAGTAGGGAATGAGGACAAAGAGAAGGAGGAGGCCAGGCACGGTGGTTCACGCCTGTAATCCCAGCACTTTGGGAGGCTGAGGGGGGCAGATCACTTGAGGTCAGTCAGGAGTTTGAGACCAGTCTGGCCAACATGGTGAAATCCCATCTCTACTAAAAATACAAAAATTAGCCGGGCATGATGGTGGGCACCTGTAATCCCAGCTACTTGGGAGGCTGAAGCAGGAGAATCGCTTAAACCCAGGAGGCGGAGGTTGCAGTGAACTGAGATTGTGCTACTGCACTCCAGCCTGGGGTGACAGAGCAAGACTCCAACTCAAAAAAAAAAAAAAAAAAAAAAAGAGAAGGAGGAAGAACAAAAGAATTGAATGAGAAAAGGAAGAAGAAAAGGAAAGAAGAACAGTTGATGATAACCTGCCCTGACCTCAGGAGGATGACTAATTTAACCCTCTGCACCTAAAGTCCACAAGAAGGAAAGAAATAAAATGATACCTCCTATAACTCTGCCATGGTGGCATTTTAACTTTTTCTGTCTAAGCCTCGAATACTCACTTCTGTGCATCCTACTGTGTATGTTTCTATGTGGCTGTCACCAGGAGGAACACATCACTATGAATTTTTGCCTATGAAAATGCCAGCACTGGGCCAGGACTTGCAGATATATGATACCATTTTATCCTCTTAACAACATTGTGAGCTAAGTATCATTATCTCTATTTTACAGATGCATTTAACCCCAGAGAGCAGGTTATTTATCCAACTCCTACTATTAATAAATCACAAAGCGGGCACTTTGGAAGGGCAAGGTGGGACCATTGCTTGAAGCCAGGAATTCAAAACCAGTCTACACAACATAATGAAACCTCACTTCTACAAAACAAAACAAAAAAACAAATCACAAAGTTGGTGTTCCAAATACCTTGGCTTCAAAGGCCCAGGGTCATGTGATGCCATTTAGCTGGTCCAATAGCTTCCTCATAATTTCTTATTAAGGTCAGTCTAGTGGTCCGTTATGTTGATGGAGGGTAATTTACTAACTGTGGTCCTAGTTCTGAGTGTTTCGGCTCTTTCTAGCTTTCTGTTAATCCTGCAAATTCTCTTCAAGTCCAGAGCTTTTTGAATCTGTTGATTTACTTCCTTACCGGGGTGGGATTACCTTGTGGTGACACACAAACGTTAACCTCATTACAGCAGTTCATTCTTGTTGACGAGGTTTTCACGAAAGAGTTGAATGGGTAAGCAGGAGTTAAAACCCAGAGACTGGCTGGGTGTGGGGGCTCATGCCTGTAATCCCAGCACTTTGGGAGGCCACGGCAGGTGGATCACGTGAGGTCAGGAGTTCAAGATCAGCCTGGCCAACACGGTGAAACCCTGTCTCTACTAAAAATACAAACATTACCCAGGTGTGGTGCGGGGGCGGGGCACCTGTAGTCCCAGGGAAGCTGAGGCAGGAGAATTGCTTGAACCTTGGAGGCAGTGGTTGCAGTGAGCTGAGATTGTGCCATTGCACTCCAGCCTGGGCGACAAGAGTGAAACTCTGTCTAAAAAAAAAAAAAACCCAGAGACTGTGTGTGTGGTGTGTGTGTGTGTGTGTGTGTGTGTGTGTGTGTGTGTTGGGGATGGGGGGTACATGTGAGGCACAGGAAGTCAGGGTGGTGTGAGGCCTCCAGCCGGGCAGGAAGTCAGTCTGGGGGATTCCTGTATCCCCCACATTTCCCTAATGCCTTCCTGGCTCAAGCTGTGTGGGGTCTGATGTGCAGCACAAGGGAGATTAGGCAGGCTGTGGTCCAGCCACTCCCTCTTGTCCTGATCCTCTGCCCCGACCCCAGGCTCCCTCTACTCCCTGCAGAAGGCCTCCCAATCTGTTCTAAGGGTGAGAGGGGTGGGACGGGCCAGCAGAAGCCTGAGGCCTGCACACCCTCGCCCTGCACCCCCTTCTGTTCCTAAGGCCTGGCTTCTCATGCTGGACATCACCTCTGGATCTGGTTAAAATGCAGATTCTTATTTCTCAACTCTGGGGCAGGGCCTGAGCTCCTGGATTTCTGGAAGCTCCCTAGAAATAGTGCTGCTGCTGGTCCCGGAGCCCCACTAACAATGCCCTAAGGATTCCAGCCAGGGTCCCAGCCTCCCCCTGTTGCCCAAGCTCCAGGGACAGTTTCAGAATTGTGGTGAAAACATGGAGAGGGGGCTTAACCTTTGGCAGGGGCAGGAAGTAGTCCCCTAAATCGAGGCAGCACTTCTTCCCTTAAGTCTAGATACGATGAGCTGGTTCGCCCCTCAGGTGATGGGAAGGATCTGCCAGGAAGAATTGTCCCAGCTGAAAATGCAGGCCCGGAGACGGGGCTGGCTTGCCCTGGGCTGCACAGCCTGCCTGTGGCAGAGGCCTGGGGACGCCTGAGGCCTGAGCTCTCTGCAGGCTTGTCTCATAGCCTGACTTCTGGGTACGTGGAGGTGGGGGAATGGGGGCTGGCAAGCCGTGGGGACAGGGCCAGTGCTGTGGGATCTGCGCTGCTTTGTGTGGGAGGTGGACACTGGGACGGCTCTCCCCCTGGCAGAGTTAGCTCTCAGGCCCTTTGGCAGCTGCCCTGGCCAGTCTGGGAGGGGTCAGCTGGGGATAGGCAGTAAATATAGATTCAGGGCAGGAAGCCAGGCGGCCCAGCCCTGCACTGACCTCTCGTTGGAAGTCGGGAGGGCAGATGTCCAGTCCCAGCACCCTCCTCTCCTGGGGTGGGGGACAGCAATTCAGCAGCACCCTAGAATTGCTGGAAGTGGTTGGGGGTAGGGACAGAGCCTCCAAAGGGGACCGGCGTGAGGGTAAGTGGAAAGCTGGCCAGGAGATGCTGTGCCTGTGTGACCACGTGCCCGCTCTAGGCCTCTGTTTTCTTCTCTGATTATCTCTGTCAAAGGAGCTGTCCAGCTTCCTGGTAAGGGGCCCACTCATCTCAAGGGAATTGGGGGCCCACAAGTACAAGGGGCAGGGGGCAAGATCCCTTACAGCCCCTCCTCCCACCCCCACTGGTCTTGCTTGTCCAAGAGAGGAAGGATTCTCAGAGCGTAATCTCATCTCCTGCTCCTCACCCACTCTCTGGGTGCCGGTCTCCCACCCCAGGGCTCAGGGTCACACCTCAGCCTGGCTCCCTTTGCTGAACAGATGCATCCCTGCGCTGGGTCCGTGCCACATACACCATGCCCACCTAGTTCAGCCAAGACCCCCAGGACCCCCGACTCTGGGAAGGGGAATTCAAGCAAGGCACCCACTCCAACCCAGATGCATTTATTGGCAAAACCTATTCCCAGGCATCAAGGGGAAGGGTGCTAGCAGAGTGAATGATGTTTGTTTTTCACTTTCCTTGGCCGTGTTCAAGGAGCAAGGGGAGGGAGGGGCAGGATAATGATTCCAGTAGCTCCCTCCAAGTTTGGGCTCTTTACTAAGCAAGGCCTTTACCTGCACTGTCTCCTTTAATCCTTATAACAACCCTACAAGGTAGGTACGTACCATTATCATCCCCATTTTACAGATGAGGAAACTGCGGTGTAGCATGGGGAAGTGGTGGAAAGTGGGTGTCAGCTTTCAGGGGCACCTGGGAGCCTCCCACGGACTGAGCTAGCTTGGGAGGTATAAACAATGACACCCAGATTCGGGCTGGAACCCCACCACACACACACGTTGAGTGTGTGGCCCCAAGGCTAATGCTTCCTTCTGTGTGTGTGTGTGTGTGTTTGTGTGTGTGTGTGTATGTGTGTGTGTTTTGAGACAGGGTCTCGCTCTGTTGCCCAGGCTGGAGTGCAGTGGTGTTATCTTGGCTCACTGCAACCTCCACCTCCTGGGTTCAGGTGATTCTCATGCCTCAGCCTCCTGAGCAGCTGGGATTACAAGTGCTCACCATGACACCCGGCTAATTTTTGTATTTTTCGTAGAAACGGGGTTTCACCATGTTGGCCAGGCTAGTCTCGAACTCCTGACTTCAAGTGATCCACCCACTTCGGCCTCCCAAAGTGCTGGGATTACAGGTGTGAGCCACCGCGCCCCGCTGCCTCCTCTCTTTTTGCCACTCCCTGATTCTGTTTCCTCCATCTCTCACCACTTCCACATCTTTCAACTCTTTTTATCTTTTTGTTTTATAAAAAAATAAATTTGCCCATGCTCTGGAGAGCCCACTGTCTCCTACCCCAATTGGTCAGATCTGGGTTCTCTCCAGGATTCAGTTTAGATGGGGTTGGGGATAGTGGGTCTCAAATGAGGGGCCTGGAGGTGTGTGTGAAGCCAAAGTATGATGAAAACTCTTAGAAAATATACAATTAATAAATTACAAACCCCCCCTCCCTGTCCTACCCCTACTTTCCCACCCTCTCCCACTCCCTATTCAAATCTAAAATCAACTGTACCTTGTCCCCCACCCACACCCCAGGGCAGGGCTTATCTCAGTCCCCCTCAGAGTACTGGGTCCAAGGCCCTCAGTAAATGTTTGTGGAATGAATGAATGAGTGAACTAATGAGTGCTTGGAGGGAGGACCAAACACTTAGGAGGCCTGAGTCCCAGCCCCAATCCCTGATCATCCCCACCTGTACCTTGCCCTCACCAGGACGCCTCTCTCTGGGCCCAGAGAAGAGGGTCTCAAGGTAGGGGCTGGGAGCAGAGTGGAGAAGGGAAGGTGGATGAATGACTGACACAGGACAGAGCTCTGACCTCGAAGTCAGAAGGCCTGGTTCAAATCCCAGCTGCCCGGCTCAGTTCAAACCCCAGCCATGTGACCTTGGTCAGGTTCAAAGACAAATAATCACTGCTGTAGAATATTCCTTGAGGAATTTACAAAGCCCTGTTTTACATGTGTCTTTGGTCCTCAGTAACCATCCTGTAATGTGGGTATTATCTTCAATATACCCATTTTACAGAAGAGGGAAGTATAGGCTGGAAAGGTCAAGGAACTTGCCCAAGGTCACACAGCAAGCACCCCCCCACCCACCCACCTCCCGCCTTTGCTTCTACCCCTGCCTATGCTGGGAAGAGGTAGGGCTCAGATCTGTCTTCCAGCACGGGGTCCCCAGTGAAAGTGTGGCAACAGGAGGGACTGTGGAGCAAACACCTAATGTGGGCCCCATCAGCCATCTCCAGCCAGAAAAGCCAGGCTGCCCTTTGTGGTAGGTCTCCTGGACACCCCTTCCTTCCCCACCCACTGCCCTGGGGCCTCAGCTGCTGCTCCAGGAGGAGCCTGGAGTCTATGAGGTGCCCATGAACTTCTGCTTTTCCTGGGAAGGTGGGGAAGTGGAATGGCGAGGGGGAGGGTCTAGGGCCTGGGCCTGCCCCTCACACAGGCATGGGCACTTCGTCATATTCATCCCGACCTTCCTCCTCATCAAAGGCTGCCTTGGCGTCATCAGCATCCAGCTGGAGGGGAGGGACAGGATGGAGAGAGGGTGAGGGACCCTGGGGCAGGTGAGCCCTCCCCGGGCATGAAAGGCACCTCTGGAGTTAGGATCGGGTCTGGCTCTTGTGAACCTTGAACCTGTCCTGTTCTATCCCCCCAGCCTCTAGGACTGGCCTGAATGAGTGACTGTCAAAGCAGGAGGCAACCCTGGGGATGTGGACCCTGGCAGGGGAGCCACTGCACCCAGCCACCTGCAGAGGGGGAGCAGGGGACCTCTTCACCAGGGCAGTCCCACAGTGACCTGAGTCACACTGTGGAAGAATTCTATTAGAGGAGCGACTCTGTCCCAAATGACTTGGCAGATGGCAGGACTTGCTGCTCAGGGGTCCCAACAGCTCATGTGCAGTACACCCTGTCTGTCTCTTGATTCTCTCCCCAGCCCTGCCATCATTCCTCCCTTTACAGGTAAGCAAAATGAAGGCACAGAGAAACGAGGCCCCATGCTCCAGATCATACGCTAGGACACGGCAGCCCAGAACCTGGACCCCAGCCCTAGCCCCAGACTTTACCCTCGACGCTGTCCTGCCTGCCCTAGTTCTGAGACTTGCCCCTCACAGGCTCCCAGCTCTTGTGCCCCAGGCCCAGACAGCCACTCACACACTGAATCTCCAGGTTCCTGAAGATGAGCGGCAGCAGGACGCGCCGCAGGGGCACGGTGAGGATGAGGACGAAAGGCAGGGCCAGTGAGGCAGGCGTGGACTTCACCACCCACAGCACCACCAGGCAGATGATCTGGATGCCCGTGAACAAGTGCATGCGCCAGGTCTTCACCTGCAGGTGGAGGCTGGGTCAGTGCCCACTGCGCCCGGCACCCTCTACCACCCCAGGCTAGGCAGCCAGAAAAGGGCCCTATACCCGCTTGACGTAGGGCACATCCGGGTGGTACTTGGGTGGCTTGAACAGAAGCAGGATGCGGTCAAAGAGCTGGATGCCGCTGAGCGATGTGACCCCCATGTAGAGGAAGATGCCAAACAGTACAGCCAGGGGGATGCGGGACAGGATGGGCTCCATGAGGATGGACAGGCCTGTGGGGAGCCGCACACTCAGCCCAGGTTGCCTGAGCCCCGGTGCCAGTGGGGGTCAGGCCCCTATCTGGGGCTGGGAATAAAACACAGGCACCATATGGAGCTGTTTCTTTTCTCTCTTTCTTTTCCTTCCTTCCTTCCCTCCTTCCCTCCCTCCCTCCTTCCTTCCTTTCTTCCTTTCTTCCCTCCTTCCCTCCCTCCCTCCCTCCTTCCTTCCCTCCCTCCCTCCTTCCTTCCTTCCTTCTTCCTTCCTTCCTCCTTCCCTCCTTCCTTCCTGCTTTCTTTCTTTCTTCTTCTTTTTTTTTTTTTTTGACAGGATTTGCTCTGTTGCCCAGGCTGGAGTGCAGTGGTGTGATCTCGGCTACAACAGCCTTGACCTCCTGGTCTCAAGTGACCCTCCTGCTTCAGCCTCCCTAGTTGCTGGGACTATAGGCACACACCACCACACCTGACTATTTTTTTTAAAAATTTTTAGTAGAGACAAGGTCTCACTATATTGTCCAGGCTAGTCTTGAACTCCTGGGCTCAAGTGATTTTCCTGTCTTGGCCTCCCAAAATGCTGGGATCCCACGCCTGGCCTGGAGCCATTTCTATGTGTCCTTTTTTGTTTTTGAGAAGGAGTCTCACTCTGTCGCCCAGGCTGGAGTATAGTGGCACGATCTTGGCTCACTGCAACCTCTGCCTCCCAGGTTCAAGCAATTTTCCTGCATCAGCCTCCCAAGTAGCTGAGACTACAGGCGTGCGCCACCACTCTCGGCTAATTTTGTATTTTTAATAGAGACGTGGTTTCACCATGTTTCACTCATGGACCATCCTGAGGTCTCCAACTCCTGACCTCAAGTGACCTACCTGCCTCGGCTTCCCAAAGTGCTGGGATTATAAGCATGAGCCACAGCACCCGGCCTCTATGGGTCCTTTTTATAGGTATTACCCCAATTTTACAGATGAGGAAACAGGCTCAGAGGGGTAAACAACCTGCCTAAGGTCACACAGCTGCAGGGAGTCAAACCCCGCCTGCCTGACTTAAGCCCACTCCCTTACCCTAATGGAGGTCACAGAGGTCAAAGACAGGCATCTTTCTCCTCACCCCAGCCCAGAATGCCATCAACTTTGCCTCCTTTAAGAAATTTCCCTGGCCATTCTATCTGCAGCCATGGCACTGCCCACACCGAACCCAGCTCGACTTTTGGCTGTTTCAGAACTGCAGTCAACCCCAGTGAGCCTTCTTTCTTTTCTCCACACCTCCAGACTATGCCTGGAGTACCAGCCCCTTGTATCAGTCATGGAGCAGCTGAGCTGGAAGAGAACTTGGGGACATCTGATGAACCCTCCAACTGTGCAGACAGGGAAACTGAGACCCATAGACAAGGAGGGATACTGGGTTAGCAGCAGGGCAGGGCCAGAACCCGCAGTTCACTGGACTTCTGTTGGTTAAGTCAGAGGTGAGGTCTGGTCTGGAGAAGGCTTGGGAATGGAGCTCCCTTCCTTCCTGCTCAGACGCCCAGCTCAGTGCCTTGGCCTTTCCTCCAGGATCCCCTCCTGAGTAGCGGATGTGGGGGAGATGTGGGGAAGTGGTGTAGGTTGGGTGAGGCTGGAGGAGCGGCTGGGTCCAAAGGGAAAGGGGAAGGGATTGGGGGACTGGGGGGGGCAGGAGGATGGTGGAGAGCTGACCCAGCTTTCACTCACCCACAAGCACAGAGACCAGGAGCCCGCTGATCCGCTGCTCTTTGACCTCCTGGACCTGGGCTGCAGCCCCTGGGGTGCTGGCTTTGCCCATGACAGTGAGGGCATTGGCGTGGGTGACGGAACGCACGGTGGTGGCACTGAGCCAGGGCATCCCAAAGAGGGCGGCCACCCCGCCCATGCCCACTACCAGCAGCAGGTCGAGGTGGAAGCCGGAGCCCTTGACCATCTTGCGCTCGGGTTTGCTGACAATCAGCCTGGGGTGGGGGAAGGTGAGGGGTCAGCGGGGTTCTCCCCTGCCTCCTCCACCCCTCCTTCCTTCTCCATACTTGGTGTCCTCATAGCTCCGTTTTGTCTTCTATGCCCCTCCCTCTTTGAGTTCCTGGCTCCCCTCCCTCCGCCCTATCTTGAGAATCCAGACTCTTAAGAGCAAAAATGTCTTCAGAACATCCAAGGCTGATTCTCAGGCAATGAAGTTTCAGCTTCAGGGAGCTTTGCTTGTACAGGCCCCTCCAAGATCCAGCGCCTAATTTTATAGTTGTCATTTTGCATTCTTTTTTCTTTTTTTTCTGGAGTCTAACTCTGTTCCCCAGGCTGGAGTGCAGTGGTGCAATATCAGCTCACTGCAACTTCTGCCTCTCGGGTTCAAGTGATTCTCCTGCTTCAGCCTCCCGAGTAGCTGGGACTACAGGCACACGCCACCACACCAGGCTAATTTTTGTGTTTTTAGTAGAAATGGGACTTTTACCGTACTGGCCAGGCTGGTCTCAAACTCCTGACCTCACGTGATCCACCCACCTTGGCCCCCCAAAGTGCTGGGATTATAGGCATAAGCCTCTGTGCCCGATGCATTTTTTTTTTCCTCAAAAATAGCTCTCCAAATTATACAACTTCACGTCCCACAAAACCTGGACCTGCCCCTGGCTCATCACCATTCCTGCTAGTCAGGAGGGCCGCACACCCGCCGGGACCAGCTTGCAGTCCTGGGTCTCTTGCCTGCCTGGGAGACTGCCAGGGAAAGGTCCCTGCCTCCCACCCTCCCAGGCCCAGCCCCAACCCTGTCACTCACGTGGTAATCTGAGACTCCAGGAATATGAGGATGAAGACCAGCAGAGCAGGCAGGGCGGAGCCGAACATCATCCAGGTGGGAAAGGCGGAACGCAAGCCCAGCGGGTGGATGACCCAGCCCCGGGCTGAGGAGTTGGACACCTGAAGGCCATCAGGCACTGAGAGTTTCTGTGGGAAGGGATCGAAGGTAAGAATGCCAGGGGCAAGGGGATGGGCAAGGGTGGGAGCAGGAGGAGCCAGAGTCCTGGGGGTCGGGCAGTTGGGTTGGAGGCACTCGGGAACTTACTTACATTGACTACTTGCTCTGTACCTAGTCACTGCACTAATCCCTTTACATCTATCTGCTCGCTCCCCACTTTATAGATGAGGACAGAGAATCCGAGAGGTTATGTGGCTTACCCCACGTCACACAGCTGTTTGATGGCAGAGCTGGGATTCATGCCTAGATCTGCCTGGCTTCAAAGAATATTTCTTCCTACTACTCTCGGTTAAGGAATGAAGGCAGCAACCTGCCCCAGCCACTTGCTTTGCCCAGAGGGGGTCCTCTGGGGCTGTAAGAAGCAGATGGTGCTCCCAGAGGAGGCAAGGATGGGGTAGAGGTAGTCCTAGCTGGCTTCAGGTTGGGGAGAGCTATTCTGGGGAAGGGACGTGCTGAGGGGGTAGAAATGAGGACCTGGTGCATATCATGGTCTGAGGGCTGGGAGGAGGGGGTCACCTGGGTGTAGGTATCCTCAATGAAGAAATCCACCAGGACCATGATCAGGATGGAGATGGGGGACCCCCGAAGTCCCCGATGACTCGACGCAGCTGGGGGCAGGTGAAAGGATCAGTGGTCAGTGCCCAGTCACTCCCACCTCCTGCCTCCCTCCTGCCCTATATTCACCCAGTGGGCCCTGCTCTTCCAGGGGATGCGTCAGCATCTCATGCCCTGTCCTGCACCTCAGCTACGTCTGCCTGCTTTCTTCTTCCCCCAGTAGTTCTCAGGCTGGGCATGCCACGAAAGGGGGAGGGGCTTCCCAGAAGAATGAAACCCTGGCTAAGCCGGGGCCAGGGGGAGGTTGGAACTGGGAATGGGAATCTGAGAAAGAAGGGAAGCAAAGGGCACTGGGGAAGCTGGGGTGCGATAGGGAAGTGTTGGCAAGGACGGGTGAGGAGGGAGGGTGCGCTGACCTTGCCCGGGAAGTAGGAGCTGTTCTTGAACTTCGGCAGCGTCATGGCAAATAAGAAGGTACCGGCCATGAGCACAAGGGAGAGGAGGGCTGTGTTGGGCAGGGGGCCCTGAGGTTTGGGTTCTGTCGTCACGTTGTAGTCATAATTCTTCTGTAGCGGGTGGTCCTGGAAGATCTGCAGCAGAAAACCAAGGCATCCTATTCTCTCCCGCCTTGGCTTTGGCTGGCTAACTCTACCCTGCACTACCACCATTCGTTCAGCCATCTATGAATTAATCATCCATCCATTTATCCACCTATCCATCATTCATCCATCTGTTATCCATTGATCATCCATCGATTATTCATCCATTCATTCATTACCCATCTACCCATCCATCCACCTATCATCTATCTATCCACCCGTTTATCCATCGATGCATCCATCCATTCATCTATCCATCATCCATCCATTCATTATCCATCAATCAGCCATCCATCCATTATCTCTTTATTCACCCATCCATCCATCTATCTTCTTCCTCAACTGACATGGTAACAGAGGAGAAATAGGATTCTACAGCTTGGTTTTCAGGAATGTAGACAGCCTAGGTTTGGGCAGGGAGAGCCATGGGCGGCAATGAGTGTGTGCCTGCACACATGCATACCCGGACCTGGGAGACATAAGGCTGGAGGTCAGGAAACAAGGGTCAGGGAAGTGTCTAAAAAGGGGTTGAAAGACCTGGACACAGAAAGACCCTCTACCCAAGACAAAATCAAGGGACAACACTTAGGGTCCACTCTTCTTCCACATAAAATGCAGAGCTCAAGATGATGGGAGGCAAGCCAAGGCGCTGGGCACTCCATCCGCCAGCCCAGCAGCTCTTGAGGACAAGCGCAGGAGAGACAGTGGAGGACTTCAGAGGCTCGAGAGTCCCCCCGCCCCCCGCTCTCCCTGTGCATGTACTTTCACATACTCGGCATCACGCCCATACTTACCCTCTGCTCACATCATGTGTGATCATGAACTGGACACGTGCACAGAGGCACCCTCTCATGCCTCAGCAAGAATGCTGGCCACAGTCAACACAGCTGCACAGTCCTGTGTGCAGACATGTGACCACACAGACACATAGGCGGCCACAGTCACAGGCACAGTCACATGGTTATGTACACAGGTAGAAGCAAAGCCACACACAAATGCTGCAGAGTCACATGTGTGAGGACACACACAGTGGCTCAGTCTTTTTGTTTTTTGAGATGGAGTCTCGCTCTGTCACCCAGGCTGGAGTGCAATGGCTCAATCTCGGCTCACTGAAACCTCTGCCTTCAAGCAATTCTCCTGCCTCAGCCTCTCAACTAGCTGGGATTACAGGTGCATGCCACCACACCCGGCTGACTTTTTTTTTTTTGGAGAAAAAGTTGCACTCTGTCTCCCAGGCTGGAGTGCAGTGGCGCTATCTCGGCTCACTGCAACCTCTGCCTCCCGGGTTCCAGCAATTCTCCTGCCTCAGCCTCCCAAGTAGCTGGGACTACAGGCGCCCGTCACCACGCCCAGCTAATTTTGGTATGTTTAGTAGAGATGGAGTTTCACTATGTTGGCCAGGATGGTCTCGATCCCTTGACCTTATGATCCGCCTGCCTTGGTCTGCCAAAGTGCTGGCATTACAGGCGTGAGCCACTGCACCTGGCGATTTTTGTATTTTTAATAGAGATGGGGTTTCACTGTGTTGACCAGGCTGGTCTCAAACTCCTGACCTCAGGTGATCCACCTGCCTTGGCCTCCCAAAGTGCTGGGATTACGGGCGTGAGAACCATGCCTGGCCAGAGGCCCAGGCCCAGTCACATACACAGCCTCCGATATGCATTAACATCCCCATAGGCCCCCACCTTGATCAGCTTGGAGAAGGTCTCATAGATGAAGATGAGGGGAGATGAGGAAGGAGAAGATCTCCTGGGTGTAGCGGGAGATGAAGCGGACCAGGAAGCTGCCCTCGAAGGCCACCACCAACACCACCAGCAGGATGAGCCAGAAGCCGATCCACACGCGGCCCACAATGTACTCCAGACCATTGTTCTCGCAGAACTGCAGGGTGGCCAGAGGAAGTCAGTCAGACAAAGAGGGCCTCGGGGCAAGGCGCCGAGCATCAAGCAGGTGGGGGCAGGGGACATGACAGGGTCAGGGTCCATGGGGCAAGGACAGAGCTACCGAGAAGAAGGCTTCCTCAAACACCAGCAGGGGTCCTGAGAAGCCGACCACGAGCAGGGGCTGAGCCCCCAGCAGGGCGAAGAGAATGCCCTGCACTGCAGTGGAGATCAGCAGCTCCGACACACCCATCTGGTTCGGGTCTTTTCTCCTGTGGGTAGAGGTCACAGTGGGGTCAAGGTCAGGAGATCATTTCCAGGGGCCCATAAGCAAGTCATGGGTAGGCTGATGCAGGGGTCTGGAGGGTCAGATAGAGTCAGAAGTCAGGACGGAGACAGAGGCCAGAGGGTCACAGGTGAGAGTTAGGGAGACAGGTATTGGCACTGACCCAGGAGGCCACCGAAGGTGATGGCGGGTGACAGGGCAGCAAAGTAGATGAAGATGACGGCAGCCAGGACCTGGGGGCTCAACGCATCAGTGATGTCACTCAGGTAATAGGGGTAGCGGCGCGGATGTCACGCACCAGGCCCCGAAGAACCGGCCTGTCTGCTGCAGAGGGTCGTCTGGGCCCTCGGGGCCCCCTAGGCCCCCATTTAGGTCTGTGGTGGAGGATAGAGCAAGGTCAGAGGGAGAGCTGGAGGAGGTGAGGGGAGGGAGGGACTGGAGGGCATAGTGGAGATTGTCTGATGGGAATGGGGTGGCCATGAAGGCTGGGCGATGTGGGCGTAGGAGCAGTGAGAAGAGCACCCGATGGGGAGAGGGAGGCTGTGCTGAGGCGTCTGGGGGCCGATGGGGCTCCGAAAGCCTTGGCTGGGCAGGGCGGGTACCTAGGCCCTTGTAGAAGCTGGAGTCTGGCTTGGCAGGGCTGAGCTGGTAGCGCCTTCGAAGAAGCTCCCTCTGCACGGGCACCAGACTGAGCAGGGCCTGCTCGGAGGGGGCGTCCGTGGGAGGCAGCACGAGGCTGCAGTCCAGGAAGCCCTCCAAGGAGCGGACCAGCTCCCCTCGGCTCTGAGCCATGTAGGCATCGATGCGGAACACCTAGGGGCAGGAGAGAGCATCAGGGCTGCCTGGACCTACAGAGGGAAAGGACCCCAGGGAGTCCATGGCCAGGGCCTCCAGGGACCAGAAGCCCCTCATGCAACTCCCATTGCCAGGAACTGCTTTTCCTGACCCCTCCCACCCCTACTCCCCCACTAAGAAAGGGCTCTGTGGGGACAGACAGCAGCCCTGGGTGGGGAAAGGAGAAGGAACTGCAGCTAACCCGGTGGGTTAAGCAGACTGAGAAGCAACTACAGCTGCCTAGGCCCGACCAAGCCAGACCTGACCAGGCAGAACCAGGTCAGAGTGGGCTGGACTGGACCAAGCCAGGCCAAAGCCAACCACACGAGACCAGAACAGGGCAGGCAGAGCTGGGCCAAGACCGCACACACCTGACTGCCCGCCAGGTGGGATAGCAGCAGCTGGATTAGGCTAAATGGGTCAAACCAGTGAACCTAAAGTAACCCAGGCCAGGCGGGAGAGCAGGCCTCAGCCACTGCCCAGCTCCCAAGCTTCCCCAACCCAGCCTTCTCTGGCCCTTCCTCACCCTCTCCGACATGAGGGTAGCGGCAGCCCGGCCGAGCTGGGTGTAATCGATGTGGGGGTCCTCGGGTCCCAGCAACACAAAGAGGAAGCGCACGGGCACAGGCAGCTCCACCACCTCCAGCTCCGCTGCCTCCTGCAGCCGCACGAAGCCCAGCACGGGCCGCTCCAGGAAGGTGGCGCGGCCTGTTGGGGACAAGAGGATCAGGCCAGGCAGAGGGGCCCAGGGTGGGTGTGCTGAAGAGATGGAGCTTCGGGGGTCCAGGCTGAGGGAAAGACAGGCTGGGCCAGGACCTGAGCGCTGTGGAGGGCTGAGGGTAGAGACGCCTGTTCTTACCCACTAGCACTAGCGTGGCCTCTGAATCTGGGGGGAATTTTTTCCAGAATTCCAGATGGTGAGCGCCCTTCTGCGTCCCCGTCTCCCTGTGGGAAGGAGGGTGGTGAAGGGAGTCCTGAGCCTCCTCCCCTTCCTTCCCTTCCCTTTCTTGCTTACCACCATGTTTAGGCTGAGGGGCTTCCCAACTCTCCTGGCACACCCGAGGTGCAGGGGTGCTTCTGGTCCCCTGCTTGTGGCCAATTGATCAGGACCTCTGCTGGCGTTTGAGGAGGCTCTCTCCTTGCCCCACCCCGACCCTGACCCTACAACTGACTCACCTGCTCACAGAAGAGCTGCGTCTCCAGTGAGGGGTGTTGGGGGAGCAGAGGCTGTGAAGGAGCCCCAGAGCGTGTCAGGACTGCAGGCTTCACGCCCCAGGACCTCCAGCTCTCCAGCATGGCTGCAGGACGGACAGGGGACATGGGCTGAGTAAGCTGTTCAGGCTGAGCTCTCAGTGGGAGGGATCAAGGGTGAGCACCAAGGGACTGGGGTAGACATGAAAGGTAGATATCTGGGACTTCCCAGACCAGACCACAGAGAGCCTGGGACGGAGGAGAATCAGAGCCTCCTCTCCAGGTTGATGCAGATGTAAGTGGGTGCCTCTGTCTGGAAGGACTAGGCAGGATAAAGAGTGTCTAGAGAAAAGCGCCTTGAGGGTCTGTCCTCCTGCGGACCAGCAGCCCCAACTCTGAGCATGGGACATGGCCATCCCTTTCAAGGTGTCAGAGGTGGGAGCCATAGTAGAGGAAAAGTGGGCCCCTGCCTGGTGAGGGGAAGGGCCACCTGGGCCCCGGGGGGAGACCTGGGCAAGTGGGCTGGGGAAGTGGCCATGGGATATGGAATCCAGGCCCTGGCAGGCAGCGCACCTGTGTCTGAGCAGCAGGGCTCGGAGCAGCTCCTCTCGGTCCTGAGGCCGGATCTGCTCCTCATAGATAAACCTGTCCAGCAGTTGGTTGGCCACTCCAGCCAGGGAGGTCTCTTGCAGGTCCAGGAGGACGGTACCTGCAGGCGGTGGAGGAGTGAGCTGGGAGGCTGGGCCACAGCCCCCAACAACAAGCCTCACCTACAGGGGGCCCAGGAGGCTCACCCTTGGTGAAGACTCTCTGCAGCTCCAGGAGGCTCCAGAAGGTGAGGTGAGAGAGGTGCCGGCGGCCCCAGGCCCCGTTCTCCCCCAGGTTCTCCTCCAGTCGCACCCAGCGCGCCGCCTCCATCCATCTCAGCTCCTGGTTCCTTTCGTCCATCACCAGTTCCTGCAGCTCCACATAGACCTGTGGCCCCATAGACCTGAGTTAGTCCATCAGGCCCTGGGCATGGCCATGGGGAGCCTGGAATCCCAGGGCATAGTGGGCACCCAGCTGGTCTCGAGAGAGGCTTGTGCTTGTGAGGCTTGGATCCCTGTGCTGAGGGGGTCCCTAGATATGGCTCACACCACTCCCCTATGTCCCAACTTCCTGGCCAGGCCCTCACCCCATAGCAGAAGGAATTTGGAGAACCCCGACACAAAGGGATGCTGGAGAGGCCACAGGGAGGGGAAAGGAGTGGGAAGCGGGGGCCTGGCGGGCTGAGGCTAAAGGGGACTTCGGCATCATCGGTCAGTCTCCAGCCTCTGCGATTGTTGCATGGATGCGCCTCAGCATGTCCCTGGGTCCAGGTGACTGCTCCAAGGGCCATAGCTGAGGGCTGGCCCAAATTCCTAACCAGCTAGACAGTCCTGCGCCCAGCGGGGAACTGGGGGAGCCTGGGCAGAGGAGAGCAAGTCTTTAATTCTGTGCTTCCCCAGTGACACCTGATGGCCCAGTCAGGGCCTGAGGGCCTGGAGACTCAGCCCTTGGCAGCCCATGGTGCTCCTGGAAGGAGGCCCAGGCCTCACCATCAGTGGGGTGTCCTCCCTCTCCCAGCTATTTCCTGGGACCTTCACTCCTCTGTCTGCTGCAGGGTCTCCCCCCAGCCTGAAGCTGCCTCCATCCCCTTGCTCTTCTCTTCCCCTGGTCAAATGGTGGGTCCCAGAGCCAGCATGGGAGAGAGGGGGAGGCTGGGTCCTCACCTCGTTGGTACCAGGGCGTGGTGACGTGGTGTGGTAGTCTGTGGCTGTTGCCTCGGTGTCATGAGCTGAAAACCAGAGGTCAGTCAGTGTCGCCCCAGCTGTCCCCTGCCCGAGGCCCTTCACCATCCACCGTGAGCCTTAGAGACCCAGGCATGGGCAGATGCCCCCTCTTCCCAGTGCCCCTGGCTAGGCCTCTGGTGCCCCATCTCACACTGGCCACTCAGCAGAATGGGGCTCCCCACACCTGTGCTGGGCCCAGCCTGGGGCTCCCCATCTGAGCCTTGTGGAGGACACCTGGGACTCAGCCGGGGTGGGGCGGGGCGAGGGTGGGGGGCAAGCCCGTCTGCAGTGATGAAGTGAAGGGACCTCTCAAAGGTGACTGTAGAGCCACGAATGGCAATTTTCAAGACTCTCCAAGGACCTCCTCCCTCCCCTGCCACCTCTGAGACCAGACTCTGTTCCCTCTTCCCACCTGCTTCAATGAGCCCGCCAGCCAGCGCAGTGTCTCACTGAGCTCAGGAACCAGGGTGGGTCAGCCCCTTATATTCCCCCGCCCCACCCCCAGCCCTCATTTCCCAGAGGGGCCTCTTAACTTCAATCCCAATCGCCAGCACTTAAGTCCTGTTGACAGTAAACAGGTCCTGCCTGGGGCTTCCCACCTAAGACCTTGGGCTGGCCTGGGAAGGCAGGGTGGTTCCTGGTGTCCTTCCACCCAGGAGGGTCCCCACAAGCCCCTCGTTTCTCGGGACCTCTTTCCCCAAGAACAGGCCCAGTTTCTGGCCTGGAAGCTGGCATTGGATGGGCACAGATGGCATGTGGGCTCACGCCCTTGTCCCAGATGGGCTGCCCACCCTTCTCACACATTGCAGGGACACTGGATGGGTGACTGCCCTGCTCTCCCAGCCACCTCCTGTGGTCATTTCAAACAAAATTGTTTATCCTTCAATCAGCTGGAATTGTGGGGAGAACTGCCCGTGGGGCTTGGGAGGAGGATTGTGGAGAAGGGGAGAGGACAAGTGCCCCTCTTGTCCCTGTCTAGGGTTCAGCAGCTCATCCCAGCAGAGGGAGGGAGACGGAGCTCACCTGCTGGCTCTTCCACCTGAGGCTCGGGGACTCCTGGGTCTTCATATTCCTCCTGTTCCAGATTCTCCTCCATCACGTCTTCGTAATCATCCTGCAGGAAGTGGTCATGGAGGCTGGGCTGTGAGGGGCTCTTCAACACCCAAGGAAGATAGGAGACTAGGGCCGGGTCCCCCAGAGCCTCCAGGTGGGAGCGCTGCGATGCCAGGAAACACCTACCTGCAGCTCATCCATGGTGCAGTCCTGAGTGTCCAGTTGTCCACGGTGATTCGAGCCCCCAGCATAACCCGCACCGCGGGTCCCTGCAGCAGAGGGCACAGGCTGAGTGGGGCACATCCCAGAGTCTCCTGGTCCTCCTCCAGAGGAGGCCACGTGTCAGTGGATGGGATCCACATGTTGGAGGTGGTAGGGTCAGAGGAAGGAAGTGTGGAGGGGAATGAGAAGGAGCTGGATTTGCAGGTGTGAGGTAGGTGGGCAGGGGCCATAAGAGAGGGGGCAGCGCAGGGAAGAGGAAGTCTGGCTGGCACAAGCGAAGGATGTTTGCGGAAGACGGGCAGGTGACCTTCAGGTCCAACTCCTCCTTCATTCTCGTCTTCACCTGGCCTCTTCCTACCCATCCCTGGGACTCAGGCAATGCCAGGGGACATGACTGGTCCCTTCTTCAGGGGCTTAGCACGCCTGAGGGCTCTATATGCATGCCCTTCTCTTAGAAATAGCGGCTGCCCACTGGGCACGGCTGCAGCATCCTTGGGAGGGGTCGCAGGTCTGGATGATGTGGTCCTGTTTCTCTCCCTGGCCCCATCTTGGACCCTGTCTCTCTTGCTCTCTCGCCAACTAGCCCATATGGTGACCTCCTGTGGCTCCTAGAACTCGGCAAGCCCTTTCCTGTCCCAGGGTCTTTGCACATCCAGCTGTCCATGTCCTGGACACCCTCCCCGCAACACCTCAGCCCTTCACGCATCTCAGCCCAGATGTCTGCTCTTCAGAGGCCCTCCCTGACCACCCTGACCTAATCCGTCATTTTCTGGTTTCTTTTGTTCCTTCCTTTTTTTCCTCCTTTCTTCTTTCTTTCTTTCTCTCTTTCTATCTCTTTCTTCCTTTCTTTCCCTCCCTTCCTTCCTTTCTCTTTCTTTCTTTTTCCTTCCTTCCTTTCCTTCTTTCTTCCTTTCTTTCCCCTCCCATCCTTCCTTTCTTTTTCTTTTCCTTCCTTTCTTTCTCTTTCTCTTTCCTTCCTTCCTTTCTTTCTTTTCTTTTTTTTTTTTAAGAGACAGGGTGTCACCATATTGGTCAGACTGGTCTCGAACTCCTGACCTCAGGTGATCCACCCGCCTTGGCCTCCCAAAGTGCTGGGATTACAGGCGTGAGCCACTGCGCCTGGCCCTCCCTTTATCTTTCTCTTTCTTTGTTTCTTTCTTTTTCTTTCTTTCTTTCCTCTCCTCTCTCTTTCTTTGTTTCTTACTCTGTCTTTCTTCTTTTTTGCAGCAGGGTCTCATTGTGTCACCCAGGCTTAGAGTGCAGTGGCATGATCATAGTCACCTCAGCCTTGAATTCCTGGGTGCAGGGGATCCTCCTGACCCAGCCTCCTGACTAACTGGAATTACAGGCATGACATAGTGCCCAGCAAATTAAAAAAATTTTTTTTCTTTTTTTAGGCCGGGCGTGGTGGCTCACGCCTGTAATCCCAAGCACTTTGGAGGTCAAGGCAGGCAGATCATCTGAGGTCGGGAGTTCAAGACCAGCCTGACCAACATGGTGAAACCCTGTCTTTATTAAAAAAATAAATAAATAAAAGTAAAAATAAAAAAATAAAATAAATTAAAAAAAATTTTTTTTAAAGATGGGGTTTCACCATGATGGCCAGGTTGGTCTTGAACTCCTGACCTCAGGTGATCCGCCCACCTCGGCCTCCCAAAGTGCTAGGATTACAGGCGTGCGCCACCGCACCTGGCCACATTTTTTTTTTTTTTTTGTAGAAACAGGGTCTCACTGCCTCAGCTTGGGCTGGTTTCTTTCTTTCTTCTTCTTCCTCTCCGCCTCCTCTTCCTCCTCCTTCTTTTTTTGAGAGAGGGTCTCCCTATGTTAGTTACCCAGGCTGGAGTACAGTGGCATGATTACAGCTCACAGCAGCCTCAAACTCCTGGACTCAAGCGATCCTCCCACCTCAGCCTCCAGAGTATCTGGGACCACAGGCGCACACCACCATGCCTGACTAATTTTTAAATGGTTTCTTGGTCGGATGTGGTGGCTCACACCTGTAATCCTAACACTTTGGAAGGCTGGGCTGGGCAGATTGCTTGGGCTCAGAAGTCTGAGACCAGTTGGGCAACATGGTGAAACCACGTGTCTACAAAAATACAAAAATTAGCTGGGTATGGTGGTGCACAACTGTAGTCCCAGCTACTTGAGAGGCTGAGGTGGGAGGATCACCTGAGCCTGGGAGGCAGAGGTTGCAGTGAGCTGAGATGGCGCCACTGCACTCCAACCTGGGTGACAGAGTGAGACTCTCTCAGAAGAAAACAAAGAAATGACAACAGCGACAAAGTGGTTTCTTGATTGATTTGTGTCCATATTGTCTGACAATGCTTTTGGAAGGGAAGCCACCGAAGTGCAAAGACCCTGTAGGTCTCAATTCCCACGAAATTCCCCCCTCCTAGCATAGTAGTAGTGTGGTAGCAGCATTCCCCCACTCCTCACATAGTAGGCGCTCAATAAACATTTGCTGAGTGACTGTAAGAATGGCTCCCTATTGCAGGCTTGGGCTCTGGGACTGGGGAGCCAGGATGATTAGGCCCCAGCCAAGAGGCCTCTGAGCTCTGGGGCTCCATTTTCTTGGTTGTGTCCCTAGCAGAGAGACGGTGTGCCCTTCCCAGGAACATGAGGGCAGGCCCAAGGGAGGACAGGGTCACCTAAGGTGGCCCCAGACTGGGTGTGGAGGGGACTCCTTTCCCCCTCGCCCACTGCAGCACAGGGCATTGTGGTGGCAGGGGAATCGGGTTGGGCCAACAGAGGTTCTCACTCTGTGCCTGGCGTGCTGAGCACTGGGGGCTCAGGGGAAGGGTGCTGAGCCGAACGAGGCCCACTCCTACTCTCAAGAAGCTCCTAGCCCTGACAGGAAGGCAAACTGGGAATACAGGGCAGCCTCAGTGCTTCCGAGGGTAATGTGGACCCCTGCACAGGTGGATTGAGCAAGCGGGGAAAGGCCACGTGAGGGCATGGGGTGGGGAGCAGGATACAGAAGGGGCTGAGCAGGCCAAGCACAGTGGCTCACGCCTGTAATCCCAACACTTTGAGAGGCCCAGGCGGGCGAATCACCTGAGGTCAGTAGTTTGAGACCAGCCTGGCCAACATGGTGAAACGCTGTCTCTACTAAAAATATAAAAATTAGCCGGGCGTGGTGGTGGGCACCTGTAATCCCAGCTACTTGGGAGGCTGAGGCAGGAGAATCCTTAGAACCCGAGGGGTCAGAGGTTGCAGAGAGTGGAGATTGCGCAACTGCACTCCAGCCTGGGTGACAGAGCGAGACTTCATCTCAAAAAAAAAAAAAAAAAAAAAGCTGAGCATGGTGGCTCACACCTGTAATCTCAGCACTTTGGGAGGCCGAGGCAGGTGGATCACGAGGTCAAGAGATGGAGACCATCCTGGCTAACACAGTGAAACCCTGTCTCTACTAAAAATTAAAAAAAAAGATTAGCCGGGTGTGGTGGCACATGCCTGTAGTTCCAGCTACTCGGGAGGTTGAGGTCAGGAGAATCGCTTGAACCCGGGAGGCGGAGGTTGCAGTGAACCGAGATCGTGCCACTGCACTCCAGCCTGGGCAACAAATCAAGACTCCATCTCAAAAGAAAAAAAGAAAGGGCTGTGCAGAGAACCTGCTTTCTGACGAATGGGTGACCTGCAGTCCTGGGGGTAGGGTGGTGATTACTGGGTCTCACCAGACTGGAGAAAGGGAGAGGTCCCTGCCTTGGCAGGTGGGGGCAAGTGACGGGGTGGGAGGAAGAGTCCAGGAGCCTAAAGAGGGGGTAGTCCCTACCGCAGGGCTTGGCTTTCCTCCTGAGGACCCTGGTTACCCACCTTTTCTCTCTCCCTCTTTACCTCCTCCCTCTCTGCTTCTCCCAAAGTTTCTCTCTCTTCTCTTCCATCTTTTTTTTTTTTTTTGAGATGGAGTCTTGCTCTGTTACCTAGGCTGGAGTGCAATGGCACAATCTTGGCTCACTGCAACCTCCGCCTCCTGGGTTCAAGCAATTCTCCTGCCCAGCCTTCCAAGTAGCTGGGACTACAGGTGCCCACCATACCCGGCTAATTTTATATTTTTAGTAGAGACGGGGTTTCTCCATGTTGGTCAGGCTGGTCTCGAACTCCTGACCTCAAGTGATCCGCCCGCCTCGGCCTCCCAAAGTGCTGGGATTACAGGTGTGAGCCACCACACCCGGCCTTCTCTTCCATCTTTATTCACTTTCTTCCTTCTCTGGACTTGCCCATGCACCTTCTTAGGCCTCAGATCCTGAGTGGCCTCAAGGGTGTCTAAGCCTTAAGTACTAAAAGTCTCACCCATGGAGCTGGGACTGTGGCCCTGGTTGCCTATCTGAGGAGTGGATGGTCAGAGGGGCCCTCAGAGATGGAGAGTCCAGAGGTCCAGGCTGTCTCTCTGTCACTGGCAGGTTGGCAGCTTCCAGTCTCTCAGCCTCAGTCACCCCATCTGTATAATGGGAGGGCCTTCCCACCAGTGTTCTGAGACATCAGTGAGAAAGAAGAGGGCAAAACGGAGGTGCCTTGACCTCAGCTGGAGACGTACAGGGTGTGCCCATGACGCAGATTGCCAGCTGCCAGCCCGGCTGCCCCCCAGCTGCAGGCCTTGTGCTGCCTGCCACTGATAAGGGCCTGGACCCAGATCGCTGCCCCAAGTTTGGAAGTGCAGCAGACACCTGGTCAGCAGGGCCAGGCCAGATAAGGGTGAGTGGGACATCTGAGCCTCGAAGGTATAGCACAGCTGGGAAGACCCTGGAGGGGGAGTGGTTAACCAGATGACAGGGACAGCTTCCTAGTGGTGTGACACCACCTTTGTGTAATCAGCCTGAACTGCACAAAGAACTGTGCTGTCTGAACTCTTAGAATCCACAAAGCTGTCTGTGAAGTGGTTTGGGGATTCTAAGAGGAAGAAGAGTAATGTCATTAGTCCATTCTCCAGATGTGAAAGCTGAGGTTCAGAGACGTTTGCCTGTTTTTGGCCACCCCAGCAGGTGGGGGTCAGAGGCAGGTTACAGCCTGGCCTGCCCTCACTCCACCACACCCCTAAGCAGTATGCTGAGTCGCTTCCCAGAAAACACCTGTTAGCCGGTTTAGAGTTAGCAGTTAAGAGCACGGACTCTGCAGCTGGACTGCCTGGGTTCAAAGCTCAGCCCTGCCATTTACTAACTGCAAGTGACTTCAACTCTCTGTGCCTCAGTATTCTCATCTGTAAAATGGGGGTGGTAATAACAATGGCCACCTGATAGACCTGTTGTAAGCATTGAGGAAGTTTACATCTGTGAGGGCGCTTAGAACAGTGCCCGGCATACAAGGAGGTCCGTGAAAATGCTGCTGTCATCATCCCTCCTGCTGGAGTTAGGGTCAGCCTTGCCATCTTCATTCCCCCTCTGATCTGGCCTCAGTTCCCATGGAATTAGCCCGAGCTAAGGGTTTTGAGATTCTCAGGTGGTGGGAGGCTCCACAGTTCCCTCCAATACTGATTGCTCTGGGCATGGAGCCAGGTGCCCAGGTAGACCCCTGGAAGTGTCCCAAGGGGATGCTGTGTCAGCTGACATCCTGCTTCCTAGGTGGGAGGTGGGGTGGCCTGAGGACCCCGATGACGAAGGAAGGAGGAGTCCGGGGTGGATGAGACCTGAGCCTGTGGGATCCAACAATCTGATGGGGACCCACACCTGGAGGGTATCAGATACCCTGGCCCCTGCAACACACACACCAGAGCCCTGCACACCTCTGCTGCCGTGAGCCACCTGCCACCCTCCTCTCCTCAGGTGCCAATGGACCTGTTCCCCCTTAGGGCCAGCACAGGAATGGTAACATTCTCACCCCACCCACCTGTACCCCTTTGGACGTCAGGAGCCTTGCCCACCTGGGTATAGATTCAGGCTGGGCACCTGCAGAGACCCTCAGGGCAGGCACCGAGGGACCCTCCCAGTCCCTCCCTGCCCTGCCCACCTGCTCACGAGCCTCAGGGTCCCTCCGCGAAGTCCTGCAGCTGCCGGTGCCCTCTGCGACCAGCTACGTTCCCACTGGTTCTGAAAGCACCAGCGCCCTGGGGGCAGCTCACAAACCCCTGACTCATTCCCCCGCCTCCTAATCTGCCCGCCCCACTGGCCCTGGGAGCCCCTTCCCACCCCCCCACCCCCCGCCCTGCTCCCACCGGGTGCCCAATAAACAGAGTTATCTCTCACCCACATCTGGACAGCTGTGAGTGTGGCCCACCCCACCCGCCTGGCCAGCCCCCAAGGCCTCCCGGGGCCCTCCTGGTCCCCAGGGTTCTCTCTGCTCTTCCTTTTCGGAGGAAGGTTTGATCGCTGTGTCCTCAGAGCTCCCAGTTCCTGGGGCAGGAAGGCACCGGCCTCCAGAAGTCCCTGTCCTGCCTCTGTCCATCCTCCACTCTGGCCAGGCCCTTCTGCTCTGGCCCCAGGGTGCAAGGGCGCCTGCTCCTGTCGCCTCTCTTGGTGTCTGTGCTAGGACTCACTCCTCCGCTGCAGTCTTCTCCACAAGGACTGCTCAACGCTCATGGGGTACAGGCAGCCCCTCCCCCTCCTTGATCCAGACCAGGACTCCCTGGCCACTTTCTCCCCCAAGACCCTGGCTGGCTCTAAAGAGCTGGCTCCTGGACACTAAGACACTGACATTCAGTCAACCTGAAACAATGTCAGCTCAACAAAACAACCATCCCCCACACCGAGCCCTTCAGCTCACAAAGCCCTAATGTCTGGGCACACTGGCTCCTCTGTAGGCAGCCCAGCCCAGGCCCCCGGGCCAGAGCAGCGGCATTCTCAGCCCCTGCCGTGCCCCTCCCCCTCCAGTCCCCACCCCCACATCCCCAGTTTCTCTGCTCCTGGGGAGTGACTAGGGCCTGGTCACCTCTTCATAGGCTCTGGTTTCCTTTTTTTTTTTTTTTGAGACGGAGTCTCGCTCTGTTGCCCAGGCTGGAGTGCAGTGCGATCGCGGCTCACTGCAACCAACCTCCACCTCCCGGGTTCAAGCGATTCTCCTGCGTAGGCTCCGGTTTCTAAAGAGGCAGGGACTGAAAGATGAGCACAGACCAGCAAGAATGAAGAGGGGTTTCCAAGCAGACAGAAGGGGGAGTTATGGCCGTTACTCTGGGAACACAGAGGAGAGTGTTCCAGCACAGCTCCGGCATGGACGGGCTGTGGGAACCTGGGGCAGGTCCCTGGCCCTCTCCAGGCTTTGGTTTTCTCATCTGTAAAGCCAGAGTGTTGGGTTCTATGGCCACCAGCCTGAAGTTCAGACTCAAGTAAAAGAGACTCAAGGACAGGGACACAGAGGCGGGGCATATTCCACCACTGCAAAGCCATTCACAGTCTCCGACACAAGCCTGCAGGGGGCTGTGAGAGAGAAAAGGGCAGGGACTCTCGAATCCGAGCCAGAATCCTGTTTAGGGAAGACCTTGGTTCCAGGAAAAAAGCTGAGGCCTTCACCTGTGGTCACGCTGGATTCCTACAAACCCCCACTTTACAGAGGAGAAAGCAAAGCCACAAAGAGGCTTTCCCAGGAAAAAGAATGCCCAGCGGACCAGCACCTGCCCCGGGCGGCACACTGCCAGGGCTTCACACGCGCTCTCTCGCCAAGCTCCCTGAGCCCATCTGAGGACAACTCTCTTTATGATGTTTATTCACCTCTCACAGAGAAAGGGCAGTAAGAGGAGAGCAGCGACTTCCCCAAGGCCTCTGGGCTGGTATAGCCGGAGCGGGCACTCCGACCCGGCAAACTGCCTGCACAGCTAGCATGTCGCCGGATCTGAGCCCCTCCTGCCACCCAGGCCTTCGTGCTGGTCAGGAACAGAGAGAGGCCCTGGCCAGAGGGGGCTGGAGGTGCCTTCTCCTGCTCCAGCTGGTGGGATCTGTCTCAAACCCTGGGCCCACACCAGGTTGGCTTCCTGTGGCCTGTGGCGGTGAGTGCCGAGTGAAGGCCTGGACTCCCTGACCCAGCCATTGTGCTCTGTTCCCTTGCCCCTCTGCCTGCCCCAGGAGTCAGAGGCAGTTGAGTGCAGGGGGCACTAATGGGGCACGTCCTCCTGGGGCCCGGGGAGGACTGACAGCTGGCTGGGGGTGGGATGACAGATGGTATCATCTGGCTTAGGAGGGGAATCTGGCCAGCTGTTTGGCTCTTCTACAGGCACCACCCCCTGGCAGCCCACCAGACACCCAGGCAGAGGCACAGCAACTCGGATGCTGGTCCTTTCCACTCACACCACATGTTCTAGATCATTCTTGCCCTGGCTGCATGTGGATGTTTCTTTCCTAACTCTGCCCAATGTCACGTTTTTTTTTTTTTTTTTTTTGAGACGAAGTTTTGCTCTTTTCACCCAGGCTAGAGTGCAATGGCGTGGTCTTGACTCACTGCAACCTCTGCTTCCCTAGTTCAAGCGATTCTCCTGCCTCAGCCTCCCAAGTAGCTGGGATTACAGGCACCCACCACTACACCCAGCTAAATTTTACATTTTTAGTAGAGACGGGGTTTCTCCATGTTGGCCAGGCTGGTCTGGAACTCCTGACCTCAGATGACCCACCTGCCTCGGCCTCCCAAAGTGCTGGGATTATAGGCATGAGCCACTGCACCCGGCCTCTTTTATTTTTTGAAATAGAGTCTCACTCTGTCACCTAGGCTGGAATGCAGCGGCTCAATCTCAGCTCACTGTAACCTCCACCTCCCAGGTTCAAGCGATTCTCCTGCCTCAGCCTCCCGAGTAGCTGGGATTACAGGTGGCCGCCACCATGCCCAGCTCATTTTTGTATTATTAGTAGAGTTTCACCATGTTGACCAGGCTGGTCTTGAACTCCCAACCTCAAGTGATCCGCCCACCTCGGCCTCCCAAAGTGTTGGGATTACAGGTGTGAGCCACCTCGCCTGGCCCACATTTACTCTTGTTTATGCTTTTCCAGGAAGAGAAGAGGGCAACCCTCACTATTTTCTTCCAACTTGGACTCGATTCATCTGAAGGCCTCCAAGCGCCTGGTATTAGGCCGTCCTCTGGGGAAGCAAGGCAGGAGGGAGTCTTGCCTCCCTTTGGCTATGCCCTGGGCTGGACAGAGAGGGTCAGAAAGATTGGCATCTGGGGGACTTGAGCAGGGCCCCAAGATGCCTTGAGCTGTGCCGAGTGGTCCTTCACACACTCACAGCCCATCCCCTTTCCTTGGAGTCCCTCTTGTCGCTACTGCTCTACCACTTCCTAGAGCACTAAGGGAGGAGAGATCAGATTCCCCTCCCCAAGGTCCATATGTGTCCTCATTCACATTTATGCTTGCTCGGGAGAAGTGGGGAGCCCAGGCCAGATGTCAGCAGGAACCAAGTGAGCCGAGAGCGGACCTCGTATGATGTTGTTTCAGACCACACAGCTCAGATCGCGGGTTGGGGCGGGTTGTCCCGGAGGGAGGCTTCGTGGGCAGTGGGCGGAGTTCTTCTGAAAGGACATGACTTTCTCATTTTCTTTTCTCTCTTTTTTTTTTTTTTTTTGAGACAGAATCGCACTCTGTCGCCTGGGCTGGAGTGCTCCTGCAATCTCGGCTCCCTGCAACCTCCACCTCCCCAGCTCAAATAATCCTCCTACCTCAGCCTCCTGAGTAGCGTGGGACTACAGGCACACGTCACTACACCTGGCGAGTTTCGTATTTTTTGTAGAGATGGGGTCTTGCTATGTTGCCCAGGCTGGTCTCAAACTCCTGGCCTCAAGTGATCCTCCCACCTTGGCCTCCCAAAGTGCTGGGATATCAGGTGTGAGCCACTGGACCCGGCCTGTCTTTTCTGAGTTTCAATCATCCTGGATGAAGTCAGCCCTCAAGTGAGAAGTGAGGACTTGGCAGTGGCCTTAGAAGGGCCAGCTGCTTTCTGTCTCTTACTCTAAGGAGTTGAAGCTGTGGGACAGGGGTTCAGTGGTGGTTAGGGGAGCAGTCTCTTGCAATGAGCTTGGCAATGAGGTATCAGCTTGGCCTGTGACTGAGGGCAGACCCATCCCATGTGAGCAGACCCTCACATCCGCTCTTCCATGTCCAGCCAGTAATTCTCAGCTGCTATCCTGAAGTCCTCAGCAAAGCTTGCTGGTCTGAATCAACTGCCTCTGCTACCCCATGGGGATGGTGGGGGAGTGTCTGAGACCATGTTTGGGGTAGAGCAGGCCATGGTTTGCGGTGGTAGCTAAGGCAAGTGGATGTCCAGATGGCACGGGGGAGCCACTGAAGGGAGGTGTGGTGGATGGCCAAGGTGGTCTAGGGGGACCTGTGTCCATTGCCTATTGAAGGTACGGCTTCCTGTGCTCTTGTAGACTAGGGACTCAGACCCCTGGGATTTTGCATTAAAGGAAAGTCTCCCGCCGGGTGTAGTGAGTGGCACGTGCCTGTAGTCCCAGCTACTGGGGAGGCTGAGGCTGGAGGATCGCTTGAGTCCAGGAGTCTGGGCTGTAGTGCGCTATGCCAATCGGGTGTCCGCACTAAGTTCGGCATCAATATTGTGACCTCCTGGGGGCGGGGGACCACCAGGTTGCCTAAGGAGGAGTGAACCGGCCCAGGTCAGAAATGGAGCAGGTCAAAACTCCTGTGCTGATCAGCAGTGGGACTGTGCATGTGAATAGCCACTGTACTCCAGCCTGGGCAACATAGCGAGACCCCATCTCTTAAAAAAATAAATAAAATAAAATAAAATAATAAAAAAAGGAAAGTGTCCTGAGGCTGGGACACATGGACTCTAGAGGACCTACTGGGGTTGAAAGCCCTGCCCCTGGGCTGTGTGACCTTGGGCTGACCACACCCTCTCTTGGTCTTTTTTCCTCTCTGGGCTGTTGTGACCAAATGGGATGACAGGTGGGAAGGTGCTTGAAAACAGCCTTCTCTGCACGCAGGCAAGGGGCTGAGTAGTGAAAGGGGAGAAGGAGCCACGGGGCTCGTGCATCAGGCGGCCTGCTTCAAGGCAGCAGGGCAGGGGCCACACAGCGATAAGAGTTTCATGTTCAGCGGTGAGCATATACAAACCTCAGAGGGAGGATAAGGGATGTAAACAAAGGATGGCCCCGGAGGGACAAGTAATGCCAGAGGCGTGAGATGTTCCCAGGGAGGCCATGCTGGTGGAGGGGCGCAGAGGTGTGAGGTGCAGCAGTGAGCAGTCCGGGGGTGGATGGGAGTGGGGCAGGGTGCACACACCTTAGGAATAAGCCAGTCATCACTATCACCTGGTGAGGGAGTGGGGAGCTGTGGGGTTGGGCAGGAGAGCGGGGATTTGGGGCGGGGACTGGAAAGGCCCTCAGAGCTGAGCCAGTCCAGTCCCCCTACCCTCAGAACGCTGTGCCGGGTGGTCCTCATCATCAGCACCCCCCCACTGGGCCCTGCGGAGTCCTGGGAGGAAGGAGGCTTCTACAGTCTGGGGGCAGCCAGGCCAGATCTGTGCAAAAATAACTCACCCCTGAGCATCCCTCCAGAGACGCACACTGGGAATTCTCAGAGGGTCCCCTGAGAGCTGGGGGAGGAGGAGAGGGCAAGTGGGAGTTCCAGCGGGGCTTTGAAGGATGCGGGTGGTTTCTCCACATGGGAGGAGGAGGGGAGGTCAAAGAGCAGATTTGGGCCAGTGTGGTAGCTTAGGCCTGTAATCAGCACTTTGGGAGGCCAAGGTGGGAGGATTCCTTGAGGCCAGGAGTTCAAGACCAGCCCGAGCAACACAGCAAGACACCATCTCTACAAAGAATAAAAAAATTTTACTTTTTAAGCTGAGTGTGGTGACACAGGCCTGTAGCCCTAGCTACTTGGGAGGCTGAGATGGGAAGATCGCCTGAGTCCAGGAGTTTGAGACTGCAGTGAGCTACGATGGCACCACTGCACTCCTGCCTGAGTGACTGAGTGAGACCCTATCTCTAATCAAGGAAATAAAGACTATTTCGGTGGCTCATGCCTATAATCCCAGCACTTTAGGAGGCTGAGGCAAGCAGATCGCTTGAGGTCAGGAGTTCGAGACCAGCCTGGCCAACATGGTGAAACCCTGTATTCTACTAAAAATACACAAATTAGCCGGGTGTGGTGGCGTGCACCTATAATCACAGCTCCTCAGGGTGCTGAGGCAGGAGAATTGCTCGAGCCTAGGAGGCAAAGGTTGCAGTGAGCTGAGATCATACCACTGCACTCCAACCTGGGCAACCGAGGAAGACCCTATCTCAAAAAATAAATAAATAAAATAATTAAACAAAACAACAACGCAGGTTTGGAAAGCTGTGGGGTGAGCTGGCTCTCCGCAGAGCTCAGTGTGTGGGGTCTCCTGGGAGGAGCATCTGTCTGAGCGGTTCAAGGCAGGCTGTGAGTCTCTGAGTCTCGACACGGCCCTTCTCTGAATGTTCTCTGTTGTCTTCATTTCTGGGTCTTTCCATGCACTGTTCCCCTGTCCTGAGACGCCTTTCCTTTCCAAACTTGCTGGGCCAAAGCTTTGACCTTCAAGGTTCACTGTTTGCATTCTCAACACTGTGAATTCCTTCTCTCGAGCCAGCCCTCCACCCCGTGAGGATTGAGAGGGCTCAGCCCAGCGCCTGCCTGTGTCACTGCCTCTCTGCACCCTACTGGGATGGCCCATGGTCCTGTGTGCTCCTCCACAGATCATGTTCCCAAGGACAAGGACCATCACTCAGGCCCTTACACCTGACCAGGGCTCTGGCGACAGCTGATAGTTTATATGGGTTTATTGACTTGTGTGAAATCAATTCAAAAACCCGTTCCTTGGCCGGGTGCGGTGGTGCATGCCTGTAATCCCAGCACCTTGGGAGGCCAAGGCAGGAGGATCACTTGAGCCCAGGAGTTTGAGACCAGTCTGGGCAACATAGTGAAACCCTGTCTCTGTTAAAACAAACAAACAAACAAACAAAAAACCTCTGTCCCCTTACCCCACAGTCAAAAGTATAGGTGAGAAAACTAATATTTGGGCAGGGCACAGTGGGTCACGCCTGTAATCCCAACACTTTGGGAAGCCAAGGTGGGTAGATCACTTGTGGTCAGGAGTTCAAGATAAGCCTGGCCAATATGGTGAAACCCCGTCTCTACTAAAAATACAAAACTTGGCCAGGCATGGTGTCACACACCTGTAATCCCAGCTACTCGGGAGGCTGAGGTACGAGAATTGCTTGAACCTGAGAGGTGGAGGTTGCAGTGAGCCAATATCGCACCACTGCACTCCAGCCTGGGTGACAGGGCAAGACCCTGTCTCAAAAAAAAAAAAAAAAGAAAAAGAAAAAGAAAAACTAATGTTTGAGAAAGGTCATACAAGTGATACATTAACAGTCTTATTTAATTCTAATCCTTGCCCTAAACACAAGCAAGCAAAGAAACAAGCCCTGAGCCTCCTCCAGTCCTCTCCAGCCACCTGGCTTCTCAAGTCCCCAAACCCAGTTGGTTCCTTGGTTCTTATTCTTCCCCTCACTCCCAATCCCCACATTCAATCACAGTCCATTCTACTGGATCCAGCTCTGTGCTTCCATCCTCCCCTCTCCAACTCCACTGCCCACCCCCAGAACCCCCATCATGCTCCTCCATCACCCCAGGAGTCTCCCACCTGGCCTCCTGGCTTCACTGAGGCCCCCTACAATGCCTTTGCCACAGAGCAGTCAGAGTAGTGGTCTTTTTTTTTTTTTTGAGATGGAGTCTCACTCTGTCACCCAGGCTGGAGTGCAATGGCACGATCTCAGCTCACCGCAGCCTCTGCTTCCTGGATTGAAGCGCTTCTCCTGCCTCAGCCTCCTGAATAGCTGGGATTACAGGCACGTGCCACTATGCCCAGATAATTTTTGTATTTTTAGTAGAGATGAGGTTTCACCATCTTGGCCAGGCTGGTCTCAAACTCCTGACACCTTGATCCACCCGCCTTGGCCTCCCAAAGTGCTGGGATTACAGGTGTGAGCCCCCATGCCCGGCCCAGAGTGACCTTTTAGAAACGCAAATCAAGGGCTGGGCGCGGTGGCTCACGCCTGTAATCCCAGTATTTTGGGAGGCTGAGGCAAGTGGATCACCTGAGGTCAGGAGGCTGGCTAACATGGCGAAACTCCATCACTACTAAAAATACAAAAAGTAGCTGGATGTGGTGGCGGGTACCTGTAATCCCAGCTGCTCGGGAGACTGGGGCAGGCGAATCACTTGGACCTGGGAGGTGGAGGTTGCAGTGAGCCAAGATCGTGCAAAATCGTCTCTAACCTGGGCCACGAGAGTGAGTAGTCTCAAAAAAAAAAAAAAAAAAAAAGGAGCGTTTAGTCTTGGAAAAAGCCCCAGCCCAGGGTGAGAGGCTGAAATCTCTCCCCCAACTAGCAACATCTGACCCTCAACTTCCTCATCCATACAAAAGACTTAATCACACAGCACAAAGACCATCCTCAGTAAGGGGTGCTGTCTTTACTTGTTAGCCTGTACTCAGTTAATCTTCCTAAAACTGGAAGGAAGTAGGGTACAGAGAGGTGAAGTAACTTTCCCAAAGTCACACAGCTCATAAGCAGCAGGATGGTCTGGGACTGGGGATTCGCACACTAAAGCTTGGGATGGGGGTAGGGAGGGGAAACTCTCCAGGAAATGGCTCTTCTCAGTCGGTGAGAGTTCGAGGTCAAACCGGCCAGAGGGAGCCAGGCTCTGGCGGGGCTGCAGCAGACCGGAAACCACAGCCGACTAAGACTGACCTTGGCCTGGAGGCCTGGCTGGCTAGGGCGGGGGTGGCCTTGGTTCCCAGCCTGATTCACTACATCACTGGAGTCCATGGCTGAAGGCCTCATCTCTGCCTACTCTGGCTTAGGTGACTGGGATGAAGGCTGGGTGGACAGTGGGGGAAAGGGGGGGTCCTGGAAGGACCTGCACGCAGGTGAGAGACTGCAGGGCATGGAACCTGCATGGGGAGAGTGGCTGTCCTATCTCTGGGAGGATCTATGCTGGGGACCCCTGTGGAGGAGGACCTATAGCCAGGGCCCCCCTTCCTTCCCCTGATCCTGCACTCCTGGCTCCCTCCCACTGCTGACCCTTCCAGCTATTCCATGCGGCCTCAGGATACAGTCCAGATTCCTCCTTCTGACCTGGCCCCAGCTGTGAACTTGCTCTCCGTCCCCAGCCTGCCCTGCTGGTCCTGACTCATTGTACTCCCTTAGCCTCATTCACTTTAAAATTGAGCTCAGTCCTCTCTGCAGTCCAGCTTCCACCCCTTCTTCAACTTGGCCCTGGTGTTGATGACTGACCCTCCTCTCCTCTCTCCTGAAGCCACTCAGACCTCCACCACGAAGGCCTCCCCTTCTTCTAGGTCCTGAGGACCCATTTGTGACTCAGTCTCCCTCTGCTTTCAGGGCCGCAGGCACACAGTGGCTCAGGACAAGGTGTAACAGGGGCTGCCTGTGGCCACAGCTGGGAAAGCTGCCTCTGCCCCACCCCAGCCCCCAGCAAGGCATGATCCTTTGAAATACCCGGAACCACAGAGCAACCTCCTCTGCTGTGGGGTCAGGGGTAGAGGTGGGGGAGTCAGCCCCAGGCAGCACTCCAGGGGCCATCAGAGGGCCCCTGATGCCTGGAGCCAGAGTAGGGAGCTGCTGTGTCTAGGCACTTGGGCTCCTCTGGACAGCACTGGCTGTGTGAAGGGAACCCCAACATTAAGGAGGGGTTCCCTCAGGCCTGCTCTGCAATTTATTTAAAGCCAAATGCTGTTAAAATATGAATCACCAGCTAAGCACAGTGGCTCACACCTGTAATCCTAGCACTTTGGGAGGCCGAGGTGGGAGGATCACTTGAGGTCAGGAGTTCGAAACCAGCCTGGCCAACATGGTGAAACCCCATCTCTACTAAGAATACAAAATAAATCAGCCGGGCTCAGTGGCAGGCGCCTGTAATCTCAGCTACTCAGGAGGCTGAGGCAGGAGAATTGCTTGAACCCAGGAGGCGGAAATTACAGTGAGCTGAGATCGGGCCACCGCACTCCAACCTGGGTAACAGAGCAAGACTCCGTCTCAAAATAAATACATAAATACATAAAATAAAATAAAATAAAATATGAATCACTGCAGCTGTGAATCCACATCAACCCAAAACAGCAAGTGACTGGACCACCCCACTCTCCCAGCGAGGCCTGGGCTGGGCAATGGAAGGGTGGAGGTAAAGCGAGAGTTTCTCTCGAATCTGTGCCCGACGTGCCTGTGTGTCCTAGGGCATGTCTGCATGAAAAGGCAGCGGCTGGTGCACCTGAGGGGCGAGGAAGGCGTTGTGGGCGATCCTCTCTCATCTTCCCTCTGGCTGGCCCCTATCTTGTCTCCCCTACAAATCCCCTGGTTCCTGGTTCCCTGTGACTGACCCACCCTTCCTCAGGGCAGGTAGCTCCTCTTGTCAGTCCTGGCCTCCCATTCCAGCCCGTGAGAGCCCCTTCTTTGCTGGGAAAACTTTGTGACCGCCTTGGAGGAGGGAACAGATGTTCCCTCAGAAAAGGACCAACCCTCCCTTGGGGAGCGGCTCCAGCTTTTCTTGGTCCCTCCTATCTGCTAAGCCAGATGTTTGGGGCCTCCACCTGACAGCTGATGGCAGGGTCTGTTGCAGGGCCAGGGCTATGGGTGTGTCCCCCCACTGCATATGTGTTTGGCGGGGTGGCGGGGGAGTTAAGCCAATGGCTTTGAGAGGGTCTGGTGTCTTACTAGCTGTGCGACTTTGAGTAAGTTCCCAGAGGTCTCTAAAGTTCTTCATTCTTATGGCCGGGTGCGGTGGCTCATGACTGTAATCCCAGCACTTTGGGAGGCTGAGACGGGTGGATCAGTTGAGGTCAGGAGTTCGAGACCAGCCTGGGCAACATAGCGAAACACCATCTCTACTTAAAATACAAAAAAATTAGCCGGGCGTGGTGGCAGGTCCCTGTAATCCCAGCTACTTGGGAGGCTGAGGCAGGAGAATTGCTTGAACCTGGGAGGCAGAGGTTGCAGTGAGCTGAGATCATGCCACTGCACTCCAGCCTGGGTGACAGAGAGACTGTCATCCTTTGCACCCAGCCTCCTAGAGAGGTTGTGCTGGTAGGATGATGATGCGCGGGCAGCCCTTCGCACTGCTCCATGCACACAGTTACACTTGATAAATAGTAGTTCTTGTCACTTGTAGGAGAAAACCCCAGTGAGCATGGGGGCTGCTGTGGGAGCCTTCCCTGTGCTGGGCCCTGAGACCAGGGGCCTCTGCCACCTTCAGGATGCTCCCGGCAGGGAGTTAGAGGCCCAGAGGCCTGGCAGATGGAGCAAAATCCCCCTCTGCGCCCCACACCCCTGACCCTGGCTTCTCCTCCTTTGTGGACTGTCCCAAGCGGGGGACTTGAGATGTCCACTCCCAATCCCAGCAGGAAGGTTGAGCTCTGCGGAGACCTCACAGGGAAAACCCCTGAAACATCTATCCTGGTCTGTGCCTCAGTCTCCCTGCGCAGTGGGAGGCCAAGCAGACCCCAGCTGACTCCACTCAGACTCGGCCGTCCCTCCGAGAGCCTGGAGAAGGACAAGGAGCCCCCAAGTCCAAGCTCCCCTTTCCTCTGGCTCCTTGTTTCTTTCTTTCTTTTTGTTTTTAGTGACAGGGTCTGGCTCTGTCACCCAGGCTGGAATGCAGTGGTGCGATCACAGCTCACTGCAGCCTCGAACTCCCGGCCTCAAGTGATCCTCCCACCTCAGCCTCCCAAGTAGCTGGGCCTACAGCCACACACCACCATGCTGGGCTAATTGTTGTTGTTGTTGTTGTTGAGATGGGGTCTCCCAACATTGCATAGGCTGGTCTGAAACTCATGGATTCAAGTAATCCTCTCTCTCCGCCTCCCAAAGCACTGGGATTACAAGAGTGAGCTACCGCTCCCCAGCTTCCGCCTCCCAAAGCGCTGGGATTACAAGAGTGAGCCATCGCTCCCCCAGCTTCCACCTCCCAAAGCGCTGGGATTACAAGAGTGAGCCACCGCTCCCCAGCTTCCGCCTCCCAAAGCGCTGGGATTACAAGAGTGAACCATCACTCCCCAGCCCCTCTTGTGTTTTTGGTTTTTGGGTTTTTTTTTTTTTTTTTTTTTTTGAGATGGAGTCTGTAACTGTCACCCAGGCTGGAGTGCAGTGGCACAATCTCAGCTCACCACAACCTCTGCCTCCTGGGTTCAAGTGATTCTCCTGACTCAGCCTCCCGACTAGCTTGGATTGCAGACATGTGCCACAATACCCGGCTAATTTTTTGTTGTTTTGGTAGAGAAGGGTTTTCGCCATGTTGTCCCAGCTGGTCTCGAACTCCTGACCTCAAGTGATCCGCCGGCCTAAACTTCCCAAAGTACTGGAATTACAGGTGTGAGCCACCGTGCCCAGCCACCTCTTGTTTCTTTTCGAACAGACCTTGGAGCAGCCAATCGGGACCCAGAGCCACAGGCCTGTCACCGCACTGGTTAATTCCAACTGGCTGTGGCCCACTGGTGTTGAAGGAGCCCTGGGTGGGGTTGGGTGGGGGAGTAGAGAGTGGTGTCTATGGGGCCCAGGCCCCTATCTCAGAACCCAGTGCTGTCAGCTGAGAGACTTGGGAGGGGCAACATTAACCCATCTTGCTTTGGAGGAAACATACTGGTTCTGATATCAACCTGGAGGGGGGTGGGGTTTCCAGTCTGTGCCTTAGTTTATCCTTCGGAAATAGGAAGAATGGAGTTTCCTAGCCTCTACTTTGAGATGGGGGAAGTTGGTTAATTTATTCATTCAGGTAGTCAATCTACAAACATTTACTTTGTACCCACTCTGCACCGTCTGTGTGTCAGACACCATGCTAGCTACCTGGGGATAGAGAAGTTTGAAACCCAAGCTGAGGGACCTGGAAGCTTTCAAGTCTTGGGGAGAGTCAACACACCCAAGCCTGGGTCTGTGCAGAAAGATGCAGCAGCGCAGAGCCCGTAGGAGCCTCCCTTGCACCGAGTTACATGTTGTTTTGGCCAGAAAACCCTAGGAGTGAGCAGGGATTTCCTCCTGTGATTTAGCAGAGAGGTAAACGCTCTGGAAGCCTGGTAGCAGGTGTTTCAATGATGAAATAAGCTGGCAGTTTGGTGGCTCCTGCCATTCCTTCTTCATCTCAGACAGGAAGTCCTGAAGGGCAGATGCCACGAAGGACTACCAGTAGCTGCGATGTATAAACACCTCCGTCTTCTGCCTCATCTGCCCAGCAGACCCTGAATGTGCAGGACCCCACATAGGGGTGTTTGCTCACACTAGGACTCTTCCCCCGCTGGAGGCCACTGTTCAGACTAAGTGTGACCCCACTTCCAGATGTTAATCTCTAATACATTTCCCACTCCAGGGAAATAAGATTCTCAGGATGCTAATGGATTCTCTGTCTTGGGGTGTGAAAAAGAAAGTCAAGTAGGTCCTGGTGCTATGGCTCACGCCTGTAATCTCAGCACTTTCGGAGGCTGACGTAGGAGGATTGCCAGGAGGTCGAGACCAGCCTGAGCAACACAGTGAGATGCTGTCTCCATAAAAAAATTTAAAAATTAGCTGAGCACGGCCAGGCATGTTGGCTCATGCCTGTAATCCCAGCACTTTGGGAGCCCAAGGTGGGTGGATCGCCTGAGGTCAGTAGTTTGAGACCAACCAGCCCAACATGGTGAAACCCTGTCTCTACTAAAAATACAAAAATTGGCTGGGCGTGGTGGCAGGCACCTGTAGTCCCAGCTACCCGGGAGGTTGAGGCAGGAGAATCTCTTGAACCCAGGAGGCAGAGGTTGCAGTGAGCCAAGATCACTCCACTGCACTCCAGCCTGGGCGATAGAGTGAGACTCCATATCAAAAAAAAAAAAAAAAAAAAAAAAGGCCAGGTGCAGTGGCTCATGCCTGTAATCCCAGCACTTTGGGAGGCCGAGGTGGGCAGATCACAAGGTCAAGAGTTGGAGACCAGCCTGGCCAACATGGTGAAACCCCGTCTCTACTAACAATACAAAAATTAGCTGGGTGTGGTGGCACGTGCCTGTAATCCCAGCTACTCAGAAGGCTGAGACAGGAGGATTGCTTGAACCTGGGAGGCAGAGGTTGCTGTGAGCCGAGATCATGCCATTGCACTCCAGCCTGGGTGACAGAGCAAGACTCCGTCTCGGAAAAAAAAATTGTTTAAGGTGTTTAAAGTGTTCAGATAAATCATCCATAATTTCATTACAGTGTGTAATTGAAGCAGCGTCTCCAGGGCCCATGGGACTGAGTTCAAATCCCAATGCTAACATTTACCAGCTGCGTGACCTTGGGCAAGTAACTTCACCTCTCAGGCCTTCATTTTCCTCAGCTGCAAACTGGGAACTGGATGATAATAATCACGTGTTCTTTCTGGGGTTGTTGTGAGAATTAAATGAAGAATATGTTTAAAGCACTTCAAATAGTGCTTGCTACATAGTAAATGCAGGATAGTATTTTTATTGTCATTGTTTAGGTAATTCATGCTTTTTTAAATACAAATATAAACATGAGTTCTTTTATTTATTATTATTTTTTGAAACAAAGTGTCACTCTGTCACCCAAGCTGGAGTGCAGTGGCACAGTCTCAGCTCACTGCAACATCTACCTCCTGAGTTCAAATGATTCTTTGTGCCTCAGCCTCCTGAGTAGCTGGGATTACAGGCATGCGCCACCATGCCCGGCTAATTTTGTATTTTTAGTAGACGGGGTTTCTTCATGTTGGTCAGGCTAGCCTCGAACTCCCAGCCTCAGGTGATCCACCCGCCTCGGCCTCCCAAAGTGTTGGGATTATAGGCATGAGCCACCATGCTCAGCCAGGATTTTATTTATTTTTATTTATTTATTTATTTTGAGATGGAGTCTCACTTTGTTGCCAGGCTAGAGTGCAGTGGCACGATCTCAGCTCACTGCAACCTCTGTCTGCCAGGTTCAAGCAATTCTCCTGCCTCAGCCTCCCAAGTAGCTGGGATTACAGGTGTGTGCCACCACACCCAGCTAATTTTTATATTTTTAGTAGAGATAGGATTTCACCATGTTGGTCAGGATAGTCTTGATCTCTTGACCTCATGACCCGTCTGCCTCAGCTTCTCAAAGTGCTGGGATTACAGGTGTGAGCCACCATGCCTGGCCGAATTTTTTTTTTTTTTTTGAGGCAAGGTCTCACTCTGTCATCCAGGTGAGAGTGCAGTGGCACCATCCACAGCTCACTGCAGCCTCAATCTCCTGGGCTCAAGCAATCCTCCTACCTCATTTTTTGATTTTTGGTAAAGATGAGATCTCACTATGTTGCTGGTCTTGAAATCCTGAGCTCAGATGATCCTCCTACTTCTGCCTCCCAGAGTGCTGGGAGTATAGGCATGAGCGACCATGCCTGGCTCCCAGCTGGATTTCTCTGCGGCATTTGACACGCGCAGCCTGTCCCTTCTTGGAAATGTCTGCACCCAGGTCCTCTCCTATCTCTTTGGTGGTTTCTTCTTTATCTTCCGGGCTAGCTACTTTTCCTCCTATCACCTCCCCCACTTTGGTGCTCACCAAAATCAGTCCCTCCTGAGCTATCTTCTGCCTCCACTCTGTACTTCCGTAGTGCACTCTCACAACCTGGCTCTCCTCCAGGGTGCCCTATCTCAGCCAGCTACGCCCCTTCCAGCCATTGCTCATGCCAGAAACCAAGGAGTGACTGTCAAACTTCCTCCTTATCTGGCCAATCACCAAAGAGCCAACCACTGGCTTTCCTATAAGTGGATGACCTTCTAAAGCTCAAGCAGGAGCTTGCCACTTCCTAGCAACGTTCACATGCTGATGTTCAAATTCTTCTGCCTAACTTCCTGTTTCATTCCTCTTCTTTATTCCCTCCCACTGTGTGTCCATCCTGTATGATTAGCACAGGACACAGTACACAGTAGGTTCTTAAATTTTTTTGTTTTTGAGACGAAGTTTTGCTCTTGTAACCCAGGCTGGAGGGCAGTGGCACAATCTCAGCTCACTGCAACCTCCGCTTCCTGGGTTTGAGCAATTCTGCGTCAGCCTCTGCAGTAGGTGGAATTATAAGCGTGTGCCACCATACCTGGCTAATTTTGGTGTTTTTAGTAGAGATGGGGTTTCGCCGTGTTGGCCAGTCTGGTCTTGAACTCCTGACCTCAGTTGATCCACCCACCTCAGCCTCCCAAAGTGGTGAGATTACAGGTGTGACCCACCCCACCTGGCCTCAAATGTTTGTTGAACATGTATGCTAAAAGGTAAGAAGACGGGAAAATACATACCATGCAGTTCCCAATGGCTAAAGGTAGAACAATTACAGAATTTAAAGTAAAATAACACTATAGTAGCCCCCGCTTACCTTCAGAGAATATGTTCCAAGACACCCAGGAGTTGCCCGAAACTGTGGATAGTATGGAACTCTATATGTACTATGTTTTTCCTTTTCTTTTCTTTGAGACAGAGTCTCACTCTGTTGGCCAAGCTGGAGTGCAGTGGCACGGTCTTGGCTCACTGCAGCCTCCGCCTCCTAGGTTCAAGTGATCCTTCTGCCTCAGGCCCCCTAGTAGCTGGGATTACAGGCACATGCCACCATGCCTGGCTAGTTTTTGTATTTTTAGTACAGACAGGGTTTCACCATGTTGGCCAGGCTGGTCTCAAACTCCTGACTGCAGGTAATCCACCCGCCTTGGCCTCCCGAAGTGCTCAGATCACAGTTGTGAGCCACTGTGCCCAGCCTATACTGTTTTTTCATATGTACACATATCTACGATAAAGTTTAATTTATAAATTAGGCACAGTAAGAGGTTAACTACAACAGCTAATAATAAGATAGAACAATTATACTGTAATAAAAGTTATATGAATGTGGTCTCTCTCTCTCAAAATATCTTATTGGGTTGGGCATGGTGGCTTATGTCTGTAATTCCAGCTAATCAGGAGGCTGAAGTGGGAGGATAGCTTGAGCCCAGGAGTTCAAGACCAGCCTGGGCAACAGAATGAGAATCCATCACTTAAAAAAAAAAAGAAAAAAGAAAAAAAAAGAAAGAACTAAAGTGTGGCAAGCCACAGAATGTTAGAAGATACTTATAACACATATAAGTATCAAAAAATTAACATCTGGACCAGTGTGGTGGCTCACACTTGTAATCCCAACAACTTTGGGAGGCCAAGGCAGGAGGATCCCTTGAGATCAGCCTGGGCAACATAGCAAGACCCCATCTCTAAAAAAATATCTAAAAATTAGCAGGGTGTGGTGGCACTTGCCTGTAGTCCCAGCTATTTGGGAGGCTTAGGTGGGAGGATTGCTTGAACCCTGGACATCAAGGCTGCAGTGGCTATGATGGCGCCACTGCACTCCAGCCTGCGTGACAGAGGGAGATCTATCTAAAAAAAAATTAATATCTGAAATATACAAAGAACATATGAAGAACTACTACAAAGCAATGAAAAAACAAAACAAAACAAAAAACAGCTCCATAGAAAATGATGAAAATACTTTGAAGAGGAACTTCACAGTAGAGAAAACCCAAATGACGAATATGCATTTGATTAATTTTATAATTTTTTTTTAGAGACGGGGTCTCGCTATATTGCCCAGGCTGGAGTGCAGTGGCTGTTCACAGATGTGATCCCACTACTGATCAGCACGGGAGTTTTGACCTCCTCCATTTCCACCCTGGGCTGGTTCACCCCACCTTAGTCAGCCTGGTCCCCTGCTCCTGGGAGGTCACCATATCGATGATGAACTTACAGCTCAGACGGGCCTCAAGCATTCCTTCCACTTCAGCCTCCCCAGTAGCTGGAACTACAGGCTCACGTCACCTCACCTGGGTCAATAAGCATTTGAAAAACCATCCAATCTCATTAACACACATGAACATGCCAACTACAATAAAATGTCTGACAACAACACTCAAAGCCAGGGACAGAAGAAGTGGAAATGTACTGTTATAAGTTTCCTTTATAACATCTTTACTGAAGGATAATTCACATTCCATAAAATTCACCCATTGAAAGTGCACAATTCAGTGGCTTCTAGTACTCCCAGAGTTCTACAACCACTGCAGTCTAAGTTTAGACTATTTCTATCACTCCAAAGAGAAACTCCATGCCCATTAGCCACCACTCCTCATCTTCCCTCCAACCATTTCTGTCTCTATAGATTTGCCTATTCTAGACATTTCATGTAAATAAAATTATACAATATAGGCCGGGTGCAGTGGCTCACACCTGTAATACCAGCACTTTGGGAGACCGAGGTGGGCAGACCACCAGAGGTCAGGAGTTTGAGACCAGCCTGGCCAACCTGATGAAACCCCATCTTTACTAAAAATACAAAAATTAGTCGGGCATGGTGGCGGGCACCTGTATCCCAGCTACTCGGGAGGCTGAGGCAGGAGAATTGCTTGAACCAGGGAGGCAGAGGTTGTAGTGAGCAGAGACTGTGCCATTGCATTCCAGCCTGAGCAACAAGAGAGAAACTCTGTCTCAAAAAAAAAAACCAAAACAAAAAACCAATATAGGTTTTTTGGTGGCTGGTTTCTGGCTTCTTTCACTTACCATCATATTTTCAAGGTTTATCCATGTTGTAGCATGTATCAGTATTTCATTCCTTTTTATTGCTGAATAATCCCTTGTATGCATATAATACATTTTCTTAAAATAAAGATGGGGTTTCACTGTGTTGGCCAAGCTGGTCTCGAACTCCTGACCTCATGATCCACCTGCCTCGGCCTCCCAAAGTGCTGGGATTACAAGTGGGAGCCACTGCGCCTGGCCATATATAATACATTTTGTTTGTCCATCAGTCGATGGACTTCTGGGGTTGTCTCCTCTCGTTGGCTATGGTGAATCTTGCTGCTTCCAGGGTATTCCCAAGAGTCTGAGCCCTGCTTTCCACATTCATTCAGATCATGGTTTTGCTGCAGTTGTCCACTCAGCTATCATCACTTACGGAGTCAGCAAGAGGTGACCAGTCAATCCCCTGAGGTGTAGATGTATTCTTCCTCTGCCCATTATATCGTTATATAGCAGCAACCCTCTCTCCTCGTGGTAGTCAGGGTTGATTACCCTGCCAGGACAGCAGCTTCTTTTTATTTTGTCTGCTGATCTACTGGCCCGCGGAGCTCAAAATGATCATAAGGCAGCCATAGCTTCAGTTTTAGTGGAATCCTTACTGAATGGCCTGGTAGAAGCATCCCCCTTCACCTGCCCTTGGGAATCAGGATCACTAGTCGTGATCGCTGGTCTACCAAAGTATAAAGTGGCAGGAGGTGAAGCTGGACACTGCGGTGCGCACCTGTAGTCCCAGTTATTCCAGAGGCTGAGACAGGAGGATCACTTGAGCCCAGGACTTCAAGGCTGTTTTGTGTGATGACCCTGCCTGTAAGCAGCCTGGGCAACACAGCAAGCAGCTGTCTCTTAAAAAAAAAAAGGCAGGGCTCAGTGGCTCATGCCTATGATCCCAGCACTTTGGGAGGCCAAGACAGGAGGATTGCTTGATGCCAGGAGTTCGAAATCAGCCTGCGAAACATAGTGAGACCTTGTCTCTACAAAAAAAAAAAAAAAAAAAAATGTAGTGTGGGTGAGAAACACATATTTCCCAGTGGGTCACTGGGAATGATTGGTAAGAGGCATCACTCCAATTCTACTCCTGGGTTCCTGGAACCATGTATTCTAGCTATAACAGAAACAGCACCATATAATGACCATTGGTTCCAAGTAGATACTGTATCTTTATTTATTTATTTTAGACAGAGTCTCGCTCTGTCACCCAGGCTGGAGTGCAGTGGCATGATCTCTGCTCACTGCAACCTTTACTTCCCAGGTTCAAGTGATTCTCCTGCCTCAGCCTCCTGAGTAGCTGGAATTACAGGTGAGTGCCACCATGTCCCGCTAATTTTTCGTATTTGTAGCAGAGATGGGGTTTCACCATGTTGGTCAGGCTGGTCCTGAAATCCTGACCTTGTGATCCACCCACCTCGGCCTCCCAAAGTGCTGGGATCACAGGTGGGAGTCACTGCATCCGGCCAATACTGTATCTTTAAGGAGTCACCGCATCCGGCCAATACTGTATCTTTAAGGACAGTACCCAACTCCTGGCCAGCAGATTCCCAGTGATGTGGCATATGGTAGGACCACTGTATCTTGTGGTCATGTGCCCACTGTCACATCTCCTTTGTTATAAAGTGAGTCCCTTCGTCCAAAGTGGTATTATTCAGGATCCCATGTTGATAAGTCAGAGCTTCTGTGAACTCTTAGATAGTGGTGTTAGCTCAGATACTGTAGGCAGAAAAACAAACTCAAATCCAGATTACATGTGAATCCTGGAAGGACAAATCAGTGCCCCCAACTGAAGTGGAGACGATTTGAACTCGGTTTGTCATCTCAGGAAATGGGCTTAGAGTTGTCTCTGTTTCGTGCAGGTCGGATCTTCAGCAGAGGCAGCACCGGAGCAGCTTTTAGGAGGAAGCCGGGCTGCTGCTGAACCCATGCTGAGCCTCGGTCCTCCATAGTGTGGCTGCTCTGCTCATGGGCACACTGAGTACGTGCTCGGGTGGCTGAGAATAGAAGCTGGATGTTGTGTGCAGTGGCTCATACCTATAATCCCAGCACTTTGGGAGGCCAAGGTAGGAGGATCACTTGAACCCAGGAGTTCAAGACAAGCCTGGAAAACATAGCAAAACCCTGTCTCTACACACACACACACACACACACACACACACACACACACACACACACACACACACTAGCCAGACACGATGGAGTGTGCCTATTGTCCCAAGCTACTCGGGAGGCTGAGGTGGGAGGATCATCTGATCCCAGGGAAGTCAAGGCTGTAGTGAACCATGGGCACTGATGGAGACGCAGTGCAAACTTCGTGCTCACCCCAGCAAATCCATCCATTAGCCCTCCCCCCTACAAAAATCTGTCTCAGATCTTCCAGCCTTGCTCCTTCTAGGTCTCTGACCTATCAGACAAGACACTGGCCTCTGCCTAGTAGTCTATGTATATCCTTGGCTCAGAGCCCTTCTCCTTCCACCTTAGTTGCTGGCCAGGTGCGAATGCTGGCAGCTCTGTCATTAAGAGTGTTTCCCTGAGCACCACCTTTCAGGGCCACCCTTGACGGTGGCTGTGATGTGGTTGCAGTTCATTTTCAGTCCACACCAAATAGGAAGCCATTAGTGAATCAGATCTGGGGATTTTTTCTCCTCTGTCAACTGGGGACAGAGAAGACCCCATCAGGCTAAAGATGTGAGTTGAGGGAGAGGTGTAGGTGCAACAGGAGTGGGTGACCTGGGGGTCTGGCTGCCTGTTCATGTAACTTACTTGCGCCTTTTAGGCTGAGTAGTCCTCGTCTGGAATGCTCCATTTCCATGGTAGGATGGATTATTGCTGCACCTGCTCAACCATATGACTTGGTGTATTTCAATAGGCAGCTCTGATCACATCATCATACTTGTCCAATGGTTAGGTCTCTGCAGCACAATGGAAGATTTTTTTTTTTTGAGATGGAGTCTTGCTTTGTCATCCAGGTTGGAGTCCAGTGGCGTGATCTTGACTTAATGCAGTCTCTGCCTCCTGGGTTCAAACAACTCTCTGCCTCAGCCTTCCGAATAGCTGGGATTATAGGCGCCCACCACCAAGCCTGGCTAATTTTTTTGTATTTTTAGTAGAGATGGGGTTTCACTGTCTTGGCCAGGCTGGTCTTGAACTCCTGACCTTGTGATCCACCCGCTTCAGCCTCCTAAAGTCCTGCAGCACTTTGGGAGGCTGAGGCAGGTGGATCACAAGGTCCAGAGTTCAAGACCACCGTGCCTGGCTTTTTTTTTTTTTTTTTTTTGGAGACAGGGTTTTGCTCTGTCGCCCAGGCTGGAGTGAAGTGGCACAATCTCAGGTCACTGCAACCTCTACCTCCCTAGTTCAAGCCATTCTCGTGTCTCAGCCTCCTGAGTAGCTGGGACTACAGGTGCACGGCACCATACCTAATTTTTTTTTTAATTTACATATATATATATATATATGTTTTATTGCATTTTAGGTTCTGGGGTACATGTAAAGAACATGTAGCATTGTTGCATAGAAACATACATGACAATGTGGTTTGCTGCCTCCATCCCCATCACCTACATCTGGCATTTCTCCCCATGTTATCTCTCCCCAACTCCCTACCCACCACTGTCCCTCCCCTAGTTCCCCCCCCCAACAGACCCCAGTGTGTGATGCTCCCCTCCCTGTGTCCATGTGTTCTCATTGTTCAACATCCACCTATGAGTGAGAACATGTGGTGTTTGATTTTCTGTTCTTGTGTCAGTTTGCTTAGAATGATGGTTTCCAGGTTCATCCATGTCCCTATAAAGGACACAAACTCATCATTTTTGATGGCTGCATAGTATTCCATGGTGTATATGTGCCACATTTTCCCTGTCCAGTCTATCATCGACGGGCATTTTGGTTGGTTCCAAGTCTTTGCTATTGTAAACAGTGCTGCAATGAACCTATGTGTGCACATGTCCTTATAATAGAACGATTTATAATCCTTTGGATATATACCCGGTAATGGGATTGCTGGGTCAAATGGAATTTCTATTTGTAGGTCCTTGAGGAATCGCTACACTGTCTTCCACAATGGTTGAACTAATTTACACTCCCACCAACAGTGTAAAAGTGTTCCTGTTTCTCTACATCCTCTCCAGCATCTGTTGTCTCCAGATTTTTTAATGATCGCCATTCTAACTGGCGTGAGATGATATCTCAATGTAGTTTTGATTTGCATTTCTCTAATAACCAGTGATGATGAGCATTTTTTCATATGTTTGTTGGTTTCATATATGTCTTCTTTTGAAAAGTGTCCGTTCATATCCTTTGGCCACTTTTGAATGGGATTGTTTGTTTTTCTTGTAAATCTGTTTTAGTTCTTTGTAGATTTTGGATATAAGTCCTTTGTCAGATGGGTAGACTGCAAAAATTTTTTCCCATTCTATTGGTTGCCGGTTCACTCTAATGATTGTTTCTTTTGCTGTGCAGAAGCTCTGGAGTTTAATTAGATCACATTTGTCTATTTTGGCTTTTGTTGCCAAAGCTTTTGGTGTTTTAATCATGAAGTCCTTGCCTATGCCTATGTCCTGAATGGTTTTGCCTAGGTTTTCTTCTAAGGTTTTTATGGTGTTAGGTCTTATGTTTAAATTTTTAATCCATCTGGAGTTAATTTTAGTGTAAGGTGTCAGGAAGGGGTCCAGTTTCTACTTTCTGCACATGGCTAGCCAGTTTTCCCAACACCATTTATTAAACAGGGAATCCTTTCCCCCATTGCTTGTTTTTCTCAGGTTTGTCAAAGATCAGATTGTTGCAGATGTGTGGCGTTGCCTCCAAGGTCTCTGTTCTGTTCCATCATTCTATATCTCTGTTTTGGTACCAGTACCATGCTGTTTTGATTACTGTAGCCTTGTAGTATAGTTTGAAGTCAGGTAGCATGATGCCTCCAGTTTTGTTCTTTTTGCTTAGAATTGACTTGGCTATGTGGGCTCTCTTTTGGTTCCATATGAAGTTTAAGGTGGTTTTTCCCAGTTCTGTGAAGAAGGTCATTGGTAGCTTGATGGGAATAGTGTTGAATCTATAAATTACTTTGGGCAGTATGGCCATTTTCACGATATTGATAACCATGAGCATGGAATGTTTCTCCATCTGTTTGTGTCTTCTCTTATTTCATTGAGCAGTGGTTTGTAGTTCTCCTTGAAGAGGTCCTTTACATCCTTTGTTAGTTGTATTCCAAGGTATTTTATTCTCTTTGTAGCAATTGTGAATGGTTGTTCGTTCTTGATTTGGCTCTCTTTAAGTCTGTTATTGGTGTATAGGAATTCTTGTGATTTTTCCACATTGATTTTGTATCCTGAGATTTTGCTGAAGTTGCTTATCAGTTTAAGGAGATTTTGGGGCTGAGACGACAGGATCTTCTAAATATACAATCTATATTGAATAGGAGTGGTGAGAGAGGACATCCTTGCCTAGTGCCAGATTTCAAAGGGTATGCTTCCAGTTTTTGCCCATTCAGTATGATATTGGCTGTGGGTTTGTGGTAAATAGCATTTATTATTTTGAGATACGTTCCATCGATACCTAGTTTATTGAGAGTTTTTAGCACAAAGTGCTGTTGAATTTTGTTGAAGGCCTTCTCTGCATCTGTTGAGATAATCATGTGGTTTTTGTCTTTGGTTCTGTTTATGTGGTGGATTAAGTTTATAGACTTGTGTATGTTTAACCAGCCTTGTATCCCCAGGATGAATCCTACTTGACCATGGTGTATAAGCTTTTTGATGTGCTGGTGCTATCGGTTTGCCAGTATTTTATTGAAGATTTTTGCATCTATGTTCATCATGGATATTGGCCTGAAGTTTTCTTTTCTTATTGAGTCTCTGCCAGGTTTTGGTATCAGGATGATGTCGGTCTCATAAAATGATTTGGGAAGGAGTCCCTCTTTTTGGATTGTTTAAAATAGTTTCAGAAGGAGTGGTACCAGCTCCTCTTTGTATCTCTGCTAGAATTCGGTTGTGAATCCATCTGGACCTGGGCTTTTTCAGTCAGTAGGCTATTAATTGCTGCCTCAACTTCAGCCCTTGTTATTGGTCTATTCAGGGTTTTGACTTCTTCCTGGTTTAGGCTTGGGAGGATGTAAGTGTCCAGGAATTTATCCATTTCTTCCAGGTTTACTGGTTTATGTGCATAGAGTTGTCTGTAGTAATCTCTGATGGTGGTTTGTATTTCTGTGGAATCTGTGGTGATATCCCCTTTATCGTTTTTTATTGCATCCATTTGATTCTTCTCTCTTTCTTTTTTATTAATCTGGCTAGTGGCCTATTTTGTTGATCTTTTCAAACAACCAGCTCCTGGATTTATTGATTTTTTGAAGGGTTTTTTGTGTCTCTATCTCCTTCAGTTCTGCTCTGATCTTAGTTATTTCTTGTCTTCTGTTAGCTTTTGAGTTTTTTTGATCTTGCTCCTCTAGCTCTTTCAATTTTGACGATAGGGTGTCGATTTTAGATCTTTCCTTGCTTCTCATGTGGGCATATATTGCTGATTTTTGTATTTTTAGTAGAGATGGGGTTTTACCATGTTGGCCAGGCTGGTCTTGAACTCCTGACCTCAGGTGATCCACCCCACTTGACCTCCCAAAGTGCTGGGATTATAGGCATGAGCCACTGCACCTGGCTGGAAGATTATTTTTTAAAATTGGAACAGTCTCCTACAGTAGATTCATGGCCTTGCTCCAGAACCTTCTGGGCTTGCCAGAGACTTCTCAAAGCATCCTATGAATCACAGATAGATGGCATCTGCTAGGCTATATGAGCCCAAGTGGCAGAGAACGTTGCATTTCGGCCTGGACCAAAAAAAACCTCTCGTTGTGGGCCCCACTCAAAACCAGCAGCCTTTGGAGTTCCCTGAAAATCACTGGAGCAGTATTCCCAAGCGTGTCGTGTGCCGTCTCCCATATCTGAAGGGGCCTGCCAGGCTTTGTGCATATTTCCTAGGGATATGACACACACGGGGGTGCCAGCGCACTGGATCTCAACACATTTTGCAAAGATCCTTGAGTCTTTGTAGGATTTGTCCTCCAACCTCTGGCAAGCAGGTGCCTTGCCACTTTCTGTTCACCAGGTTCCATTAGCTCAATGTCATCAGCACAGAGGATCATGGGATGGTGTGTGGGATCCAAGATGATCCAGGTCCTCCGCTCTACTGTGACACAAAGCAGGAGAGTTAACATAGCCCTGGGGAAAGGGGAAAGACTGTGCATGTGCACTTTTGTCTGTCCCCAGGGAAGGGAATCTTTTTTTTTTGAGGATGTGTTTCACTCTATTGCCTAGGCTGGAGTGCAATGGTGCGATCTCAGCTTACCGCAACATCCACCTTCCCGGGTGAAGTGATTCTCCCGCCTCAGCCTCCCCAGTAGCTCGGACTGCAGGCATGCACCACCACTCCCGGCTAATTTTCTATTTTTAGTAGAGACAGGGTTTTTCCATGTTGGTCAGGCTGGTCTCGAACTCCGGACCTCAGGTGATCTGCCCACTTCGGCCTCCCAAAGTGCTGGGATTACATGGGTGAGCCACTGTGCCTGGCCTTTTTTTTTTTTTTTTTTTTTGACACTGAGTATCACTCTATCACCCAGGCTGGAGTGCAGTGACATAATCTCAGCCTCCTGGGTTGAAGTAATTCTTGTGCCTCAGCCTCCCAAGTAGCTGGGATTACAGGTGCCCACCACGACGCCTGGCTAATTTCTGTATTTTTAGTAGAGATTGGGGTTCACTATCTTGGTCAGGCTGGCCTCGAACTCCTGACCTCAAGTGATCTGCCTGCCTCGACCTCTCAAAGTGCTGGGATTCCAGCACACCTGGCAGGAATCTGCTTCTAATCTTACTTCCTTCATCAGACTAACAGCCACGGACTAACTGGCGGGGATTCTGTCGATCTGCTCTAAGAAAGCTAGCACATCTGGCACAGCACTCAACTGGGGCACCTCTTGGTTATGTTCACCCTCATTTACAATGATCCGTCTGGTGTTTGCAAGAGCCAGATTGATGAGTTAAATGGGGATGTCCTGGGAACCACCACGCCTGTATCCTTTACGAATGATTCCAACCACTGCCATTCCACCTGGGCTGGGGAATTGCTTCTGATTTACTCTCTTGGGAGGGGGATGAGGAAGCAGTTTCTATTTGGCCTTTCTTATCCTAATGACTCTTATTTCATTCTTTTTTTGGAGACGGTTTCATTCTGTCACGTAGGCTGGAGTGCAATGGTGCAATCTCAGCTCACTGCAATCTTAACTTGCCGGGTTCAAGCAAACCTCCCCTCCCAGCGTCCTGAGTAGCTGGAACTACAGGAGTGTGCCACCATACCCAGCTAATTAAAAAAAAATTTGGAGAGATGAGGTTTCACTATGTTGCCCAGGCTGGTCTCAAACTCCTGGGCTCAAGCAATCTTCCCACCTTGGCCTCCCAAAGTACTGGGATAACAGGTTTGGTAATGGCTCTTATTTCAGGAAACCAATGTGAGAGATCTGCTGTCTGCTAAGTACATCTGTTCCACTATGTATTCAGGGACCAGGGCAATAACCATCAGGCAGACCCATGGGCCAGATCTCCTTTCTCTCCTGGTCTCTGTATGTCCCACCTTAATAATACATGTCCCTAATATTAGTGTCAGCTCCGACTCTGTATCCAAAGGCCTTAAAAGATCTGAGTATTTTCCTTTCCCCAGGATGCAGTTGCTCTGATAAGCAGCTGTAAGTACCTTTGGGGGAATTCAAGACCAGCCTGATTAACACGGAGAAACTCCGTCTCTACCAAAAATACCAAATTAGCCAGGTGTGGTGGCACGTGCCTGTAATCTCAGCTACTCGGGAGGCTGACGCAGGAGAATCGCTTGAACCCAGGAGGCAAAGCTTGTGGTGAGCTCGCGGTGAGCCGAGGTCGCGCCATTGCACTCCAGCCTGGGCAACAAGAGCGAAACTCCATCTTTAGTAAAAGGCGAAAGATTTATACTATTTGAAGAGACACCAGAGTATCGAAACTCCATTTTTTTTTTATTGTGATGGAATGTCGCGGTGGAGTTTAGGAAACTGGTTTGCAGGGTCCCAGTCCCCTTTCAGCATCAAAGAGGGATCCCATTGCTGTAGAGACTTTGCATCTCCGCTTTTGGGGGGAGGGCCCGAGCGTCTTCTTTTGAGCAAAGGACGGTTGCATCTATTAGGCAAAGGCATGCAGCTGTTATTATTCAAATATGATAGAAAGATGTGTAACTGCTGAGTAGAAAAAGGGGTAGGCTCTGCCATTTATTTGCTTATTGACTTTCAGCTTCAAATTCGCTCTTGTTTTCTCTGCTCTCTGATGTTGGAAGGGGGCTGGGACTCTGCAAACTCCTACACTCCATTGCTGTCCTTCTGTTAGGTTCTGCTCATAGAGACACTTGATGGAGACTGGGAGGCCAGAAGAAGGGAGAAGGGAATAGCGTCCCATTATTTTTGGATTTGTTCAGAGTCACTCTATCATTAGAAGTTGGCTCCAGCCTTCGACTTTTTTCTGCATTCCAAGAACCTGCCTTGAAGATGGCTCTTCAGAGGAATGAGCAGCATTCCCGGTGGTGCTTCACTGAGTCTGAGCCTCAACTCTGCAGGGCCCCATCTCCCGGCTCACAGGTCAAGGTAATCCCAGCTCTTCCCTTTGTCCCTCAGCCCTCCTTGCTTCTTGTAGTTACTGGTTCTGCCTTGAGTCAGGGTTCTCTTTCCCTTTTTCCTCTTTTAGTCCTCCAACTCCTGCGTAACCAAATTCCTGTATGAAATTTCCTCCATTTGTTATTTTGTTTGTTTTTTGTTTTTGTTTTTTTTTTTTTTGAGATGGATTCTTGCCCAGGCTGGAGTGCAGTGGTGTGATCTCGGCTCACTGCAGCCTCTGCCTCCTGGGTTTAAGCGATTCTCCTGCCTCAGCCTCCCAAGTAGCTGGGATTACAGGTGCACGCCACCATGCCCAGCTAATTTTTGTATTTTTTTTTAGTAGAGACGGGGTTACACCATGTTGGCCACGCTGGTCTCGAACTCCTGACCTCAAGTGATCCACCCTCCTTGGCCTCCCAAATTGCTGGTATTACAGGCATGAGTCACTGCACCATGACCTAACTTTTGTATTCTTAGTAGAGATGAGGTTTCACCATGTTGACCAGGCTGGTCTCGAACTCCTGACCTCAGATGATCCACCTGCCTCAGCCTCTCAACATGCTGGGACTACAGGTATAAGCCACCACACCCGGCCAGCCACTGCAACTGGCCTCTATTTGAAATACGTAATGTAGTTTCTGTTTTCCTGACTAAGCCCTATCTGATCCACAAAATTATCATCAATGGTACAACAGATAAACTGTGATATAGACATACATTGAGATAGTATACAAAGAGAATGAATCTCCCAAATGTAATACTGAGTTCACACCTGAATTCATACAGCATAACTCCACTTCTGTAAAGCTTAAACACTGGCAACATTAACGTATATTTGTACACATGGGTGATAATATAAAAAAAAAGCAAGGAAATTATTATCACAAAATTTGAAATATGAACAAGGAACAAAGCTGGAGAACTTATGCTTCCTGATTTGAAAACTTACTACAAAGCTACAGTCATCAAAATAGAATGGTATTGGCATAAAGACAGACAGATAGACCAATGAAATAGAACAGAGGCCCAAATATAAACTCTCACTCTCTATAAACTCTCACATATATGAGCATGATTTATTTCTTCCTTTCTTTTTTTTTTTTTTTTTTTGAGAATGGGGGTCTCATTCGGTCACCCAGGCTGGAGTGAAGTGATGCAGCTTCAGCTCACTGCAATCTCCGCCTCCTGGACTCAAGCAATCCTCCCACCTCAGCCTCCTGAGTAGCTGGAGCCACAGGTGCAAGCCACTACCATGCCTGTCTCATTTTTTGTATTTATTTTTGGTAGAGATGGGGTTTCACCATGTTGCCCAGGCTGGTCTCGAACTCCTGAGTTCAAGAGATCTGCCCACCTCGGCCTCTCAAAGTGCTCGGATTACAGGTGTAGCCATTGTGCCTGATCTGCAAGTGATTTCTTAAATTTTTTTTTTTTTTTGAGACGGAGTTTTACTCTTGTTGCCCAGGCTGGAGTGCAATAGTACTGTTGTGGCTCACCGCACCCTCCATCTCCCAGGTTCAAGCAATTCTTTGCCTCAGCCTCCCAAGTAGCTGGGATTATAGGCATGTGCCACCATGCCCGGCTAATTTTTGTATTTTTAGTAGAGACAGGGTTTCACTGTGTTGGCCAGGATGGTCTCGATCTCGTGACCTCGTGATCCGCCCCCCCGGCCTCCCAAAGTGCTGGGATTACAGATGTGAGCCACTACCACTGGCCTAAATTTTTTATTTATCTTATTTTCTTAGAGATCGGTCTTGCTATGTTGCCTACCCAGGATGGACTCAAATTCCTGGGCTCAAGTGATCTTCCCACCACACCCTCCTGAGTAGCTGGTATCACAAGCACATACCGTCATGCCTGGCCTATGATCACATTATTATTATTATTTTTGTGAGATGGAGTTTCACTCTTGTTGTCCAGGCTGGAGTGCAATGGTGCAATCTCGGCTCACTGCAACCTCTGCCTCCCAGGTTCAAGTGATTCTCTTGCCTCACCCTCCAGAGTAGCTGGGATTACAGGGGTGCACCACCACGCCTGGCTAATTTTGTATTTTTAGTAGAGATGGGGTTTCTCCATGTCGGTCAAGCTGATCTCAAGCTCCTGACCGTAGGTGATCCACCCACCTAGACCTCCCAAAGTGCTGGGATTACAGGCATAAGCCACGGTGCCTGGCAATTTTTTTTTTTTAATAGATAGGGTCTTGCTCTGTTGTCGAGGCTGGAGTGCTGTAGTGCAATGCAGCCTTAAACTTGATCAGGTTGGGTGCAGTGACTCATGCCTGTAATCACAGCACTTTGGGAGGCTGAGGCATGTAGATCACCTGAGGTCAGGAGTTTGAGACCAGCCTGGCTAACATGGTGAAACTCCATCTCTACTAAAAATACAAAAATTAGCCAGGCATGGTGGCACGCACCTGTAATCCGTCTACTTGGGAGACAGGCAGGAGAATAGCTTGAACTCGGGAGGCAGAGGTTGTAGTGAGCTGAGATCGTGCTACCGCACTCCCGCCTGGGTGACAGCGAGACTCCATCTCAAAAAAAAAACTCGATCAAATGATTTTTGCCAAGAGTGCTAAGACCCTTTAATGGGGAAAGGACAGGTTTTTGTTTGTTTGACTGATTTTTGCTTTTTAAACAAATAGTGCTGGGAAAACTGGATATCCACATGTAAGAGAATAAAGTTGGACCCTTACCTGACACTATATTCAAAAATTAACTCAAAATGGATCAAAAACCTAAATGTAGGATCTAAACCTTTAAAACTCTTAGAAGAAAGCATGCAGTAAAACTTCCCAACATTGGATTTGAAAATAACTTTTTGGAGTTGACAACAAAGGCAAGGGCAGCAACAACAAGAACAAAATAGACAAATTAACCTTGATGGACATTTAAGAATTTTGTGCATCAAAAAACAATATCAACGAATTCAAAAGGAAATTGACAGAATGGGAGAAAACATTTGCAAGTCATATATCTGATAAGGGATGGATATCCAGGATATATAGAGAGCTCCTAAAACTCAACACCAACAACAAAAACCAAGCAACACAAAAATGAACAAAGGACTTGAATAAGTGTTTCTCCAAAAACAAACAAACAAACAAACAGACAATAAGCACATGAAAAGGTTTTCAGCATTACTAATCATTAGCAAAATGCGAATAAAAACTACAATGAAAGGATACACTTTCAGGGATCATTTCCCTTTTTCTGTTTTTTGAGACTGAGTCTCACTCTTGCCCAGGCTGGAGAGCAGTGGCGTGATCTCGGCTCACTGCAACCTCCGACTCCCGGGTTCAAGTGATTCTCCCCTCAGTCTCCTGAGTAGCTGGGATTACAGGCACCCACCACGCCTGGCTCATTTGTGTATTTTTGGTAGAGATGGGGTTTCATCATGTTGGCCAGGCTGGTCTCAAACTCCTGACCTCAAGTGATCCACCTGCCTCGGCCTCCCAAAGTGCTGGGATTATAGGCATGAACCACCGTGCCCAGCCCATTTCTCTTTTTTTTTTGAAACAGGATCTCGCTTTGTCTCTGAGGCTGGAGTACTGTGGTGTGATCACAGCTCACTGTAGCCTCAACCTCCGGAGCTCAAGTGATCTTCCCATCTCAGCCTTCCCAGTAGCTGGGGATTGCAGGTGTGCACCACCTGCTAATTTTTTTTTTTTTTTTTTGAGATGGAGTTTTGCTCTTGTTGCCCAGGCTGGAGTGCAATGGCGCGATCTTGGCTCACCACAACCTCTGCCTCCCAGGTTCAAGCAATTCTTCTGCCTCAGCCTCCCAACTAGCTGGGATTACAGGCATACGCCACCACGCCCGGCTGATTTTTGTATTTTTAGTAGAGACAGGGTTTCACCATGTTGGCCTGGCTGGTCTTGAACTCCTGATCTCGTGATCTGCCTGCCTTGGCCTCCCAAAGTGCTGGGATTACAGGCGTGAGCCAACACGCCCGGCCAATTTTTGTATGTTTTGTAGACACGGGGTCTCGCCATGTTGCCCAGTCTCATTGTTTCTATAGTTAATTATAAGAACAGTTTCTCTGAATGTGTAGAGCACTGGAAACCATGAGGCGGTGGCGCAGCATTCTCCCCTGGGCGTCAAGCTGGCTGTTGGTGTTGCTTTGCTACAACCGCCATTTGCCATTGTCTTCCTTGTTTTCCTTTAGGAGAGTAAGAGAGAGAGGACGCAGTCTGGGTGGTTTCCCTGAAAAAAAAAAACAAACAAAAAACTACAATGAGATACCACCTCCCACTTGTTCACACTTGTTGGGATGATTACCATCAAACAAGCAAACAGAAAATATGTGTTGACAAGGATGTAGAGAACCTGGAACGCTTGTGCACTGTTGGCAGGAATGTAACATGGTGCAGCCATCATGCAAAACGGGATGGCAGCTCCTCAAAAAATTAAAACAGAATTACCATGCAATCCAGCAATTCCACCTCTGGGTATATACCCCAAAGAATTGAAAACAAGGTCTCAAAGAGATATTTGTACACCACGTGCATAGCAGCATTATTGGAAACAGTGCAGGTGTCCACGGATGGATGAATGGATAAGTGTCTTAGTTGCTTTGTGCTGCTCTAACAGAATACCTGAGACTGGAAAATTTATAAAGAACAGAGATTTATCTTTTACAGTTCTGGGGGCTAGCTGGGAAGTCCAAGATTGAGGGACCCACCTCTGGCGAGGGCCTTCTTGCTGCATCATCTGATGGTGGTAGGCAGAAGGGCAAGAGAGTATGAGGGAGAGAGAAGGGGGCCTGATCCTCATCCTTTTATCAGGAACCCACTATCAAAACAAAAGCATTCATCCATTCATGTGGGCGGAGCTCTTGTGAGCTAATCATCTCTTAAAGGTCCCTCCTTTCAACACCATTGAATTGGGGATTGAGTTTCTTACACATGACCACGTGTGGTGGCTCACATCCATAATCCCAACACTTTGGGAGGCTAAGGAGGGAGGATCGCTTGTGCCCTGGAGTTCAAGGCCAGCCTGGGCAACATAGTGATACCTCATCTCTACAAAATAAATGAATAAATAATAAACTAATAAAAACAAAAATTAGCCACGCATGGTAGCATGTGCCTGTAGTTCCAGCTGCCTGGGAGGTTGAGGTGGGAGGATCGCTTGAGCCTAGGAGATCGAAGCTGCAGTGAGCCATTAATGAACCACTGCTCTCCAGCCTGGGCAACAGAGCGAGATCGTGTCTCAAAAAGTAAGAAAGAAAGCTGGGCATGATGACTTAACGCCTGTAATCCCAGCATTTTGGGAGGCCAAGGCAGGTGGATTGCTTGAGGCCAGGAGTTCTAAACCAGCCTGGCCAACATAGCAAAACCCTATCTCTACTAAAAATACAAAATTTAGCTACGCATGGTGGTGGGCACCTGTAATACCAGCCACTCAGGATGTTGAGGCACAAGAATCACTTCAACCTGGGAGGCAGAGTTTGCAGTGAGCCAAGATCGCACCACTGCACTCCAGCCTGGGCAACAGAGCAAGACTTTGTCTTAAAAAAAAATTAATTAATTAAAGAAAACAGAAAAGTTTCCAACACATGAACTTTGGGGGACACAGTCAAGCCATAGCAATAAGCAAAATGTGGCAAACCCCTACAAAGGAATATTAGTCTGTCTTTAAAAGAAGAGAAATTCTGCAATGTGTTATAACATGGATGAACTTTAAGGACTTTATGCTAAGTGAAATAAGCCAGTTACATAAAAAATAAACACTATATGGCTCTACTTATATGAAGTACTTAGAGTAGTCAAAATCAGAGACCGAAAGTAGAGTAGCTGCTAGGGGTTAAGGGAGTGGGGGGATGGGTAATTATTGTTTAATGAATAGTTTCAGTTTTTCAAGATGAAGAGTTAAGAAGTTGGATAATGGTGATAATTGCACAAAATTATGAATGTATTTAGTACTACTACATTGTACACTTAAGAATGGTTAAGATAGGCCAGGTGCAGTGGCTCACACCAGTAATCCCAGCACTTTGGGAGGCCAAGGTGGGTGGATCACTTGAGGTCAGGAGTTTGAGACCAGCCTTGCCAACATGGTGAAACACCCATCTCTACTAAAAATACAAAAATTAGCCAGGGTGGTGGTGCACGCCTGTAATCCCAGCTGCTTGGGAGGCTGAGGCAAAAGAATCGCTTGAACCCGGGAGGCAGAGGTTGCAGTGAGCCAAGATCGTGCCCCAGCACTCAAGCGTGGGCGAGAGTAAGACTCCGTCTCAAGAACAACAGCATAAACCCCTAAAGAACATCATGTACCCTAATTTGGAGAAAGAGCAAAAAAACCCATCATGACTGCCCCTGGCAGTCTGGAGGCAGAAGAATGGTAAGCAGGACAGCTACATGTGAGGCAAGAGCAAGATGACGGAGGAGGGACTGAAAAGCCCAAGGTTATACTAAAATTGGAATATACTAATATGCTAAAAACTTGAAACGATACAGAGAAGATTAGCATGGCCACTGTGCAAGGATGACACACAAAAAATAATTGAAAAAATAATAAAAAAAAGACCAAGGTTGAGGTCCCAGCAGCCAATAATTGAGGCTGAGGCTGTGTAAACATGACATGCCATGCTAGGAGTCAGGACCTCTCACCAGTCTCCAGGGGAGTCAGACCCCACTCTTTTTTGTTCTTGTTTTTTAGACAGAGTTTCGCTCTTGTTGCCCAGGCTGGCATGCAATGGCAAGATCTCAGTTCACTGCAACCTCTGCCTCCTGGGTTCAAGAGATTCTTCTGCCTCAGCCTCCCGAGTAGCTGGGATTACCACCACATCAGGCTAATTTTTTGTATTTGTAGTAGAGATGGGGTTTCCCTTCCCCATGTTGGCGAGGCTGGTCTCGAACTCCTGGCCTCAGGTAATCCACCTGCCTCAGCCTCCCAAAGTGCTGGGATTACAGGCATGAGCCACTGTGCCCAGCAGACCAGCATCTTTCATCTCCTCCTCCTCCACTTGTGCTAACAGAGGGTCCCTGCCTGCTGATCATTTTCAGATGTGGGTGCAAATCTGAATCAATGTAGAGACATCAGCAATCCACTGGCAGAGGTGAATTGAGAGGGTAGACAGAGTTGGAGAACAGGTGCGAGTGAGTCCTGGGAGGGACGTTCCTAAGGGCAGATGGAGAAATTGGGTAGAGGCCCTTTAATAAACACAGCAAGGCTTTATGTGGGAGTTGCAGATTCCAGCGGGTGGAGGGGGAACCCCCCGCTGAAAATCCTGGAACAGGTTGAATAGAGGAACTGAGCAGGTGGGAGCAGGGATGTGAGAGAGGAATAGGAGGCCAAGGGCAGGGGGGGACACCAGACTCTGCCTGCATTTCCCCCATCCCCGTGGAGAGCTGCAACCGGTTTTACAGGACACTCCTGGCTTTGCCTGAGATCAATGACCCCATTCAGACAGAGTTGATGGCACCATGCAGCAATGCCGGCAGCCAAGGGGTTAACCTTAGGCCAGCTGGCTCTGGGGTGGTGTGAGGGGGTGGGCCGCCACCCCCTCCGGTTGCCTTGGCACCAGTGTAGGCGCCTGCTCTGCTGCTGGGAACCTCCGCAGAGCCCAGGGCCCTTCGCTGCCAGTCTGCTCCCCCACTCTCGGTCCCGAGTGGTTCCAGGCGCTGGGCCCTTAGGCTTCGTCTGGATTCCCATCCTCCACCCCAGGAGAGGTTGGCTCAGCCCGACTGGTGCAGGCGAGTCCAGCACAGACACAGACACAGACACGCAGATGCGCAGTCTCTAGGGCTGCTCCTTAGCCTCCTGGGTTAGCAGCCGGGGGCCACCTGCGCTCTCTGCACGCAGCCCTCGCCTCGCGGAGAAAGCCGAAGCTGAACGGGTGGGGGGCGGGGGCAGGGACGAGGGTCCCTGAGGTGAGAACCTCCTTTCTTCAGGCGGCGGGGGAGATCAGAGACTCCACGGAGCTCAGGTCAGAAACAAGGGAGTAGAGAGGTCGGAGCCAGACTCGAGGCCAGGCGAGGCGAAGCGAGGAATCTCGGGCCCTGAGTGTGGGGGTGGAGGACAGGCCCCCTGCTCCTCCTTCCAATCTCTGCTTCTCCTGGGGACCCCCTCCGCCCTCCCAGGGGCCCCGGCTCTTCCCCCTCCCCCAAGGCCCTGTACCCTCTGTGGATTGGTCCTGAGACTGCTGGGGGCGGGGCCCGAGGGCCCTGACGTCATTGGCTGAGGGGGGGCGGGCGGCTGGAGGAGGGGGTGACGGAGCCCGGCTCAGCACCTCGGAGAGCTCCCTCCCCGGCCTTGTTTTGCTCTGGCATCGCCGCCGGGGGAGGGAACGAGGGGGCCGGACACCGGGCGCAGCGGCAGGGGGATGGCCATGGAAGGGTCGAGGTGCACCGGTGGGCAGAGGGCCCAGCCGTGATCCAGCGACGGGTTTGGGGCGCCGGGCAGGGTGGAGGGCAGCGGGCGGCAGCAGCAGTGGCCGCACATCTGGATGGAAGCGAGCTTTGTCCAGACCACCATGGCTCTGGGGCTGTCCTCCAAGAAAGCGTCCTCCCGCAACGTGGCTGTGGAGCGTAAGAACCTGATCACCGTGTGCAGGTGGGCACCACTGGCGGGCGGGGGCTGGATGGTCAGGGAGCGGGGTTGGGGTGGACTGCGGAAACCCGGACTGAGCGCTGCCGCGGAGAAAAGGAAGGGGAGCAAAGGGTCTAGAAGAATGCGACCACAGTCCCTCCCAGGCCCAGAACCCAAAGTGGGGCTGCAGTCTGGTCCCTACCCTTCTAGGCCAAGCCAGGCCTATGTTGGGGTCTGGCCCTGGGGGGAGGGGTGAGGGGTGTTTAATTGGCACTGCAGCTTCCTGTGAGAACCAGGAAGTGACACTGTGTGAAGGGGGAGGGGTGGGGATGCCTGGCTCCCTTGCTGGGAGTGGGGCAAGATGGGCACAGGGGACCCTGTGGTGGGGATAAATGCCCTCCAAGCATACCCTCATTGCCACCCCTGTCAAACTGGCCTCTTTGGGGTGGGGCTCTCCAATGCTCAGATTCTGGAGCAGGGATGGCCCAGGTCAACTGGGCATGGGGCAGAGCCCATGAATCCCTCCAGAGAAGGGTGAGGGGCACCGCTCAAGACATGGGAAGGACAAGAGCCTGGGTCCTGGGTTCAAGAGGAGAATATCGGGAGGGCAGGGCCATTGATCTTTGAGGGTGGAATGGTTGCAGGGTTGGAAAGATTCTCTACGTTTGTGGAGCCCAGGAAGTGATCCTGTCCACTTCAGCCCTGCAGTGACTCACCGTCCCTGCCCTGCCCCAAAATCAGGGCATGGCCAGCTGCTTGGCCACTCCCCCCTGCAGCCCACACCTGCACTCTTCTCTGGCGCTGGGATCCCTTGCAAGCTGCAACCTCCCCTGACCCCCATGCCTACCAGGTATTGCCCTCTCAGGGCAGGGTGCTTCTGGGGGCAGGGCTCAGTCTTCCCTCACCAGCCCCACCTTCCTACACGTAGACCTCAGCAGAGGTGAAGCCCACCTGATGCCCTGAGGCCCATTAGTGCCCACCTGGTATCCTGACTCCTGGTTCCCATAGCTCCTTCCAGGTCCCTGGGCACACACTCAGCCATGCTGCATCGGTCTCCCAGCATCTCATCCCTAGAGCCCAGCACAGTGCTGTGCACATCAGACCTCTGCAGAAATGCCTGGAACATTAAGGAAGGAGAGAGTACAGCAATGGCCCAGCCCACAGTGCAGGCACTGCAGTGACCCTCATTCCCCACAACCCCTGCCAGTGTGCTGTAAAACAAAGGTTTCTCCTTTGGGGCCAGATGGTCCTAGGTTCAAGCTCTTACTCTGTCAGCTTTAGCTGTGCAACCTTGGGGAGGTCTCTTAACCACTCTGGGCCTTGGGTGCCCCATCATCCCCCATTTTCGATGTCACAGCCACACCAAAGAATGGTAATGGCATCATCCATGTAAAGCCTAGTTCAGTGTCTGGTGCACAGAAAGAGCCCTGTCCTAGTGACATGCTTCCTGTCCCTCTCTGCTCTTGACTTGCTAGGGCCCTCTTTTTCTCTTCCCTGCCAAGGTAGCTGAGCCTCTCGAATACATGGGGAGAATGAAGGAACTCTCCTTGGCCTAGGTGGGAGAAGAAGTTTGAGTGGGCTGAAGGTGGCTTAGGGCTGGGGGAGAAGGATAGAGTTTTGGGGGGATCAGGGATGTGACAAAGACTCAGTAACCCCCAGGCCCCTCCTGCCTCATCACTGTCACATGGTTTGCCTCCAGCTCCCAGAACAGTTCCCTTTAGCAGGCCGTAGGCTCCCCTGGGCCCTGGCCTCCCTGTCTCCATGGTAACCTGCAGCAGCCACTGCATCTCCTATCAGAAAGCACGCCATGGGGCTCCCGGGGCCAATGACCACCTCTGTGGCACCCCTGAAGACAGATACCAGATGGCTGCCACACTGAACCCAGTTGAGGCCCCATCAAGGTCTGACCCAGATGACCAGGAGAAATCAAGCCACAGGAGAGTGGGCATAGTGAGGCTGGGATAATGCCCTAAACACAGGCTGGCTCTCAGCAGGGCAGCCTTCCCAGCCACGGCCCTGTTCCTCACCATCCCTGCTCAGCAGCCTGTAGGCACCTACCTACCTTCTCTCAGCCCTGCCTGGGCTCTCAACCAAAATTTAATGAGGCAGGTACGATCGTTCCCGTTTGCATTTGGCGACAGGGGCCTGAGAGAGGGGCCCAAGGCCACGTGAGTGTCACAGGGAAACAGGATTTCAATCCAGCAGGCTGCCTCCCTTCAGTGCAACCCCAAGACTGACCTAGCTCTGCTCTGAGGCCAGATCAACTCCAAGTCCAAAGGGAAGGAGGGCAAGGGCTCAGCTGTGCAATTGGCCTGACAGCTGCAGAGGTCAGTGCTCTGGGGCTGGAGACTTGCAGAGCAGAGGACGAAGGGCAGTGGAGCAGGGGGCTGCTCCAGGCCTTGGTCATCATGACAGTTGCCAGGAGGCCACAGATGTAGCAGAAAGAGCAGGGGCTTCAGAATCAGAATCAGACATACCTGCTTGAGTCCTCATAAGCCATGTGACTCTGAACAGATCAGTCAACCTCTTGGACCGTCAGTTTCTTTACCTGTAAAATGGGGATGAGAGTGATAACGGCACCTATCTCTCAGGGCTGTGGTGAGCATGGGCAAGGTAATGCTTGCAAAGTACTTTGCTTGGCATATTATAGGGCTTGAGAAATATAAGAAGAAAAAGACATTTCCAAGCAGCTCCCATATCCCTGGGCACCCCACCCCTGCTCTGCCACCCACAACAGGGAAATCATGGGATGTTAGAAACTGTGTCCTCTTCCCTGCCCCACTCCACTGCAGGGATGGCAGGTGGAGATTGCAGGGGTAGCAACTGCAGAGGGAGCCTGAGGTTTAGACAGGATTGGAGAAGGGGGCGCTGCGTGGCTTCAGTCCTTCAGCCCCACAGGCTTCCCTTGGCTCCCTTCCTCCCTGAGAAGCCAGGCCCCCAAGCCCCTTCCAGGGATCTGCTGCCAGTGCCCCCTCCTGCCCAGTGTCTGTGTCAGGCCTACACCCTGCACCTCCCTGCCCCGCCCCCGCCCAGCTCTGCACTGCCTGGTTCTGGGCAGCTGGTGTGTGGGAGGCCAAGCTGGGGAAGGAAAAGGGGGAAGGGGGTATCTGTGTGCTGGGAGCCCACCTGGCCACCTGCGCATGCCCACACTCCACGTGTACAGTGCCAACTCACATGCCCTGGCACAGGTGACCCCATCCCCAAAAGGGACTGAAGGTTGTTCCAGCAATCACAGAAGACAGCTCAGGGTGGGGCACACACCAACTTCTAACACGTAGTTGACCCTGGCCTCGCACACACAGACTCTGAAGGGCAGTCCGGGGGGAAGGGGCTCGGGGACTGCCCCCACTTGTGGCACCTCATCTTCCTATTTCAGCCCCTCTCACCCCTTGCTCCTGAAGCTTCCTTTCTCTGGCTGTCACCTCTCCTGTCGCTCACTTTGTCCATCAGTCTCCCACCTGTCACCCTCCCTCCCCCACCAGCCACCCTCTCACTCCACATGACCCAGTACCTCTGTGGTCACTGTAGCCTCATCTGTCTCCCTGCTCCCTCTGCCCCGCCCCCACATCCATGCCCTTCCTGACCTCTGCTCTGCTGGTGCTCCCTTCCTCTGCCTCCATTGCCTGTCTCCTCACCTGATGCCCACTGCCCCGTCTCCCCACCTCGCCACCCAGGTTCTCTGTGAAAACACTGCTGGAGAAGTACACAGCGGAGCCCATCGATGACTCATCAGAGGAGTTTGTCAATTTTGCAGCCATTTTAGAGCAGATCCTCAGCCACCGCTTCAAAGGTGGGCCCAGGTTCCCTCCCCCCATGGTCCAGCCCTCCCAACTCCCAGCCTTTAGCTCCCAGCTGCCCCGCTCTGATATACTCCATGGACTCTGAACCCCCTGATTGACCCTGGCCCCCACCTGGGCCATGTACAGAAGCTCGTGTACAGATCTGGGAAGAGGGAGAGGCCTTTGGCCTACATTCCCCATCAGTGGGCAAGCTATATGCTGGGGTGCCTGCTGCATATACGCATGCCAGTGCACATACCTTTGTAGGGGGAGGTTGCTTATACTTATGCATGGGAGTCCCCCCAATACATGGACCCTCTCCAAACTCCCTGGTCTTGCTGAGCCCCCTCCCTGCCCTGGCTCAGCCTGTGCCCCAGCAGGTCCAGTGAGCTGGTTCAGCTCAGATGGGCAGCGGGGCTTCTGGGACTATATCCGGCTGGCCTGCAGCAAAGTGCCCAACAACTGTGTGAGCAGCATCGAGAACATGGAGAACATCAGCACAGCCCGGGCCAAGGTGAGGGGCCTGGAGCAGGCAGCTGTTCTGTGCTCGGGACACAGGGGGCCTGCCTGTTTCTTGGTCCTCACCCACTGTCCACAGCCCAGGGGAGAAGGGCCACACCTGATGCTGGATACACGAGTCCCTCTGGGGCAGCAAGTAAAGGTGAACATGCTTTCCAGGGCCGGGCATGGATCCGGGTGGCACTGATGGAGAAACGCATGTCAGAATATATCACCACGGCTCTGCGGGACACCCGGACCACCAGGTCAGACTTCCCAGGCAGCTCGGACCACAGGTCTCAGGGTGCATCGGCATTGCCCAAACAGCTGATCCTTAAGTTCCTGCAGCATCCTTCAGTTCCTGGACTACAAGTCCCAGCACCAGCCTGTACAGCTGATTTCCCCCTTCCAGGCTGGCCTGCAGTCCCAGAGCAAACTTCACCACCACTATCACTTGCAAGTCAGATCTGGTGCCCATTATCTGCCATCATTGCCCAGCACACTCCACACTGGCACGCCTCTGGATTAGCTTCAGCCATACGCCATTGCATGTGCTGGCTTGCTCCATGACCTACAACACAGCCCTTCTGGCTCTCCAAACAACGGCAGCAGCTCTGTACTTGCTATCCCCAGACACGGAGTCCCTGCATGGGGGAGTTCAACTCCTGAACTGTGGGTTCGAAGGGAGGTTGGGTGCCTGAGGCAGGGGGTTACAAGGTGAAATGTGCCTGTGTGTCCAGGTGCATCTGAAGCTGTCTGGGTATGGCGAGGGGCACGTACCTCCCCCCTCCCAACTGGCCACACCCAGCCTGATGTTTTTGCTGCATTTGGTTCCTCAGTCTACACATTTCAGGGCTCAAGTCAACATGTTTTTTAGGCACCTACTATATACCAAGCACTAAGATTAAGACTCATTTCCAGATGTGAAGGATCTGGGTAACCCAGTACTTGATGAGGAAAGGGTAGCTCAGGGGGAAGGAGTCGACTCAGGGAACACCCATTCTAGGTGATGGGGCCACAGGTTCGAGCCCCAGGCTGAGCGGGGGAGAGAGGCTCCAGGCCTGCAGGCTGATCAGGAAGGAGAATCAGCCTTCCTTCAGGAGGGGGTGGCAGTAAGCCAACAACAGCAGCCCTGAGGGGGCTCCAGCGCCTGCTCCACCATCCTCTGCCTCTCCACAGACGGTTCTATGACTCTGGAGCCATCATGCTGCGGGACGAAGCCACCATCCTCACGGGAATGCTGATCGGACTCAGCGCCATCGACTTCAGGTGGGGGTCTGCCTGGCGGCCGTGGTGGAGGGGGCTGTTCCCCCCGCAAATCTCCTACCCCAACCCCTCATACCCGCCCCCAACCCTGTGGCTCCTCTGCCCCAGCTTCTGTCTAAAGGGGGAAGTCCTGGACGGGAAGACCCCCGTGGTTATCGATTACACACCCTACCTAAAGTTCACACAGAGGTGAGCAGCTCCACGACTGCGGCGGGGCGGGAACGGGCCCCCGGGACATCCTGGGGACGTCCTGGTCCCACCGCCCTCGGGGGCCCGCGCGGACGCGTGGGGGGAGGGGGAGGGACCGCGCGTGCCCACTGCTCCCTCCCCCAAGCTACGACTACCTGACCGACGAGGAGGAGCGGCACAGCGCCGAGAGCAGCACGAGCGAGGACAACTCGCCCGAGCACCCGTACCTGCCTCTCGTCACCGACGAGGACAGCTGGTACAGCAAGTGGCACAAGATGGAGCAGAAGTTCCGCATCGTCTACGCGCAGAAGGTGCGCGACGCCGGCGGGCCTTGCGGGTGGGCGGGTCGGGGCGGGGGAGCCAGGCAGCCCAGGGCGGGGCGGGGACCAGGGCCGCGGCCGGGACGTCCTCCCCGCCGCCCGAGCTGAGCCGGCGCCTCGCAGGGCTACTTGGAAGAACTGGTGCGTCTGCGCGAGTCGCAGCTGAAGGACCTGGAGGCGGAGAACCGGCGGCTGCAGTTGCAGCTGGAGGAGGCGGCGGCGCAGAACCAGCGCGAGAAGCGGGAGCTGGAAGGCGTGATCCTGGAGCTGCAGGAGCAGCTGTGAGCGCAGCGCCTGCCCTGAGCCCTAGCCTGAGCCCTGACCCGGCCGCCCGACCACATCCCCGGGTGAACCCCATCTTCATCTGTGTCGTCTCTAACATGACCCGGCACGAGCACCCACCTCTCCGGCACCAACCCACTGATCCAGCCAGCTCCACCCCGAGATGCCCACAATGACCTTCTAACACTGCCCCCAGCATAAGATCCAGTGACACCAACAGCCAGCGCTCCACTTCACCCTCAGTTACCCTTCAGCTAGAGTGGCCATCTACCCTTACTGCAGGGACCCCGACGTCACTCACCAGGACCTGCAGTGTTGCTCTGCAGTCTTCAACGCGACTGTACGTGTCGCAGAGTTCAGCGCTTCACTCACCTGCACCACAGGCTCACTGATCGTCTGCACCCCCTGTGACCCCCGGCCTCACTTCTCCTCTAAGCCTTTCCATCACCCTGATCTTGTGGCATGATCCCCCAAGACAACCTTACCCTTCAGGGATTCCCACACTATCCTCCACTGACACCCCCATCACCCCAGCTGACCCTGCAACACTGCACCATTCCCTCCAACTCCCAATATTTGTGCACGAATCCCTGTCACCCCTCCACTCCAGTACCACCTCCATTTCCTCCCGGGATCTGCCCCACTGACCCCAACACTGTATCCCCATTTTTGCCACTCAGAATTCATTCCTGACCCTTCCCTCAACCCCTTGCTGAATCTCCCTTCCTCACTTCTCCTACTTCCAGCCAGGCCTGACTCCTCCTCCCCCTCCCAGGACAGGTCTGATCCCCAGTGACCACGCCCCCCTGGCCCAGGGTTCCAAGGAGCTCACTACACCCCTGGTCAACCAATGGCCTTCACTGGGAACGCTCAATGGGGCGGAGGGTGCCAGCAACTCCAAGCCCTACCGGAGGTAAGCCCCAGTCAGGTACGATAGGGCCTGAGAGCGGGTTGGCCTGGGGAGGAAGGGCTTCCTCTACCAGCGCACCAGCTCTCGCTCTGCCACAGACACAGCTTCATGAGCACGGAGCCGCTGTCAGCTGAAGCCAGTCTGAGCTCGGACTCCCAGCGCCTGGGAGAGGGCATGCGGGACGAGGAGCCCTGGGGTCCCATCGGTGAGCTCCCCAACCCAACACCCAGTACTCCTCCAGGAAGGGCTAAGGCAAGGCCCTGGGGCCTGGAGGCGGGTCCTAGCCCATTCCCTCATTCATTCTGTCAGCCTTACTTTTCTTTTTTTGAGATGGCATTTCACTGTTGACCAGGCTGGAGTGCAGTGGCGCAATCTCAGCTCATTCCAACCTCCACCTCCTGGGTTCAAGCAATTCCCTTGCCTCAGCCTCCCAAGTAGCTGGGATTAGAGGTGCCCACCACCACGCTCAGCTACTTTTTATATTTTTAGTAGAGGCATTTCACCATGTTGGCCAGGCTGGTCTCAAACTCCTGACCTCAAGTGATCCACCCGCCTCGGCCTCCCAAAGTGCTGGGATTACAGGTGTGAGCCACTGCGCCCAGCCTTGCTCAGCCTTTCTTGAGGGATTAGCACAGCAATCAAGAGCTTGCTTTGGGGTGTCATGCAGAGCCCAGCACAAATCCTGGCTGTGCCTCCTCTGACCATGTGAGCTTGGTCAATCACTACCTCAATGAGTCCATTCTTTGCAAAATGGGGATGTTGGTAATCACCAGTGTTGTCGTATGGTGAGGGCTCAGAGGCTTTTTGGTGTCATGACATCCTCAGGGGGCTCATAAACTCTTGGGGAACTCCTCAGACTAATTTGCTCTTATCTCATGCACCCTGTGAACTACTTGCCTGACCCTTGTTTCCCCCTTCTCTTTGGCTGCCAGGAAGCTCAGAGCCAAATTAGTGGCTCCCTTCGAGCGAATGCCCAGGACTTCAACGCATGCACTTTGTGTTGACCTCATCCCTGGCTTCACCTTGGTTTTTCCCATCCTAGTTTTCTCTGTGCTTGGATTGCCCGTCTTTTCTTTTTATAAGCAACCACACTGTATTGGATGACCCTAGATCTTTGAGACAAGGCAGGCTGTTGCCATGTAGCCCCATCACACTGTGTTTGTGATTGTCTGTGTCTGTCTCCCCCACCAGACTGTGAGCTCCACGAGGGCAGGGACCGTGTCTTGTCCGTTCTCTGTATCCCCAGTGCTTGGAACAGAGCGAGTGCTCACTGCGTATTTAATAAATGGACAAAGAGAGAGGATGACCCTCAGGGGGAGACAGAGACATCCAGTGACAATTACAATACAGTGTCCCCAGCACCATCCCTGGTCCAGGCAGGTGCTTAACCACAATGTAACTGAAAATGGCAAATGCTCCGGAATAGATCAAGGCTTCCTGGGGGGTGACTTGAGGACTGCCCCTCCACTGCCCACCCCTCTACCAACTCCCACACATGCAGACTGGCCGCCCGGCCTCACCCGCCCTCTCCCCAGGAAAGGACCCCACGCCCTCCATGCTGGGCCTCTGCGGCTCCCTGGCCTCCATCCCCCAGCTGCAAGTCCCTGGCGAGCTTCAAATCCAACGAGTGCCTGGTGAGCGACAGTCCTGAGGGCAGTCCAGCACTGAGCCCCAGCTGAGGAACGGCGTGGGCAGTGCCAGCCCCACCTGCCAGGGGCCATGGACACCTGCCACCTTTCTTCAACAAGAGTCCCCCAGTCCAGGCTACCCTTCCAGAGAACGCTGCCCGCCCAGCCAGGGCTCTCTCGGGGAAGATCCCCTCTGCTTGCCTTAGCCTCCTGCCTGTGGTGGTAGGGGCTGCAGAGGGGAAGCCGGCTGGGCCAGGAGGCAGGGGTGCCCAAGCCACAGGAAGCCCCTGGGGAAGTCTACTCCATTCTTCCGGTGACCCTGGCACTCCTTCACTCATCTCCCCCCCCCTCCCCCCACCCAAGGCTGGTGGACCAGCTTCCACACCCCCATCTCCCAGTTCCTAGCCTCTCTGTGTATGCTCTGGAGTCACTCCTTCCTAGCCCCCAGGCAAGAGCTCTTCGGGGGATCAGGCAAATAAAAACCAGAGGACTGAGGGCAGCCTTGTATGTGGGGGGGCTGGGGCTGGGGCAGTGCCCAGTTCTGAGGTCTGAAGGAAGTACAGCCAGTGCCTGGCCCACAAGCAAGGTCAGGCAGCATAGCGTGTCCTGTGGGGGGAAGGCAGGCCAGCACTCAGGGAGTGGGTGGCTTCTGTGTTGTGTCCGAAATATTAGGTCTGCCCAGGGCAGGCCCAAGACATGCAAGTGCCCCCAAAACCCAATCAACCCCAGGCTGCGAAGAGGCAGAGTCCACCGGGGGCAGGATGGAGACACCCTGGTGGGGCCAGTGCCCTGTGCTGGCCTCAGCAATGGCACTTTGGCCCAAAGCTGCAGACCCCTCGGTTAGGCCAGGGCCTGGCAGTTAAGCAACCCTCACTCCTCTGCTGTTGCTTAGGGTTCCCTTAAGGAGAGGTGTCACCATCCCCCATTCTAACCCTAACATGGGGGGTCCCCAAAGGAACCTCACCCCCAGGATGTCCACCTGTGATCCCCCACACTCTAGGTCTTCACCCCGACTGACTCGCTAGGTTGGAGGCATCCTCTTCATGGGTGCCACCCTGGGCAGCCAAACCAGCACCAGGGTCCCTCCCAGGCCTCCCTCGCCAGCCACCCCAGGCCCCAGAGGCACAGGCACCAGACAGAAGTTCATCATCTTTAGACTTAGGAGTTAACAAGGGTCAGGGAGACTACGCCAGGCTGAGGGTTTCTTGGTTCCTGGAGACAGGCCCAGCTACAGCAAACAGAGAGAAACACGAAGGGGGCAGCTGGAAGATTTGGTCTGGAACTTGGGGGGTGGGAAAGTGATGAGCCCCATGACTGGAGCAGCAGGAAGAGCTGCATCTGAGGAAGGCCAGGAGCAGCCCTGCCTTTGGGCTTGTCGCCAGGAGGGAAGGGAAACAAGCCCCCTCCCTCAGTGCTGGGGAAAAGGCACTTGGCTGGGTCTCCTGCCCTCTCCCCATCCGTGGAGAGCCGGGGTCTCTGCTTCCCCGCCCCTTTGAGCCGCCCAGAAGCCGGTCCTGGTTGAGCCTCTGGAAGAGCTTTTGCCGAACTCATAGGTGCTGATCATGATGGCGCAGGAGGGGGCAGCCTTGATGATCCGAGGAAGGAAGCCTGCGGTGTGAGGGAACCCGGGTCAGGGGTCAGGGGTCAGGGGTCAGGGTCACAGCCCCTGCCCCACCCCCCAACCCCAACACCACACACTGACCTGCAAAGAGTCCTCTGGTGCCCGACTCAGCCCGGATCCTCCGCAGCAGCAGCCAGGTGGAATCCACGCGCAGGGGTGTCACTGCAGACACGAGGCCGGCTCAGTGGGTCCCCATTCAGGACCCCGCCTGCCCCCTGCCATGCCAGTCTGGGCCCTCACCTCTCACAGCCTCCATCGCTCCCAGTGCGACCTGGCGTTGGGTCTTCACCACGTCAAAGGGTAGAGTCAGCACAGCAGCCACCTGGTGGGGGGGGGCAGGGGGAGGGACAAAGGCCTCACGGGGTCTGCTTCTGGCATCTCCAAAACTCTCAGGCCACCCCCCCACCCCCTAGGGAGACCTCCGCTGGCCTCCCCCTCCAGCCCAGTCCACTCACCGTCCCTGAGATGCCACCAGCCACAAAGCTCATGCCCACAGAAGTCTGGTCCTTTGGCCTGAGCCCATTCAGCCATCTCTTCACCAGCTCATAGTTGAACCAGTACAGGGCTTGGGGTGGGTGGTGCATTGATAAGAGATGGGGAGGGCAAGGAGGTGGGCCCAGACCTTCCATCTTCCACTGCCACCACTCCCTCCCAGCTGAGTCTTGTCTGCTGCATGCAGCTTGGGAGCAGGCTCTCTGGAGGAATTGCCTCCTCACAGCCTGGGCAAACACTCACAGATGAGAACGCACAGCTCAGAAAAGCTAAGTGACTTCACGGTCACTAGTCACAAAGCTGGCACTTGGCTGTAGACCCTCTGTGCCTCACCCCTAGGGTTCCCTTACCCACCCGCTACACCCAGGTACCCACCTGAGAAGGGCACATCTCGAAGGGCAGTGGGGCCCCAGCCCAGCCACAGCGAGCGCCAGCCACCCTGAGCCACGGCAGTTCGAACACAGGCACCCAGCTCCTGGTACGACACGTGCTGAGCCTGCAGCTTTGTCCGCATGAGCTCCAGGGGGCTGATCACAGTCACGGTGCCCACTGTGGGGGGGCGTGGGGGTGACAGAGGGGAGAAGTCAGGTCACCTAGAATATTCTTCCCACCCCCAGGCTGGCAGAGGTTGGGGCTGGGAGCTGGGACTGACTGGGCTTGGGCAGAGGTGGGGACAGAGGGAGGTCAAAGGACCAAGAATATGCTCACGGCGGGCCAGAGCGCCAGCCACCATGGGTGCGTAGAGGTCAGAGGTCAGGGCTCGACCACACAGGAAAGCCTTGAGTTGGTCATAAGCAGTGAAGTAGATGGCAGTAGCTGGCACAGTCATCACCCTGGGGATATGGAGAGAGGTTAGCAGGGACTCCCAAGGGGACCCAAACTTTTGAAGCATCGCCTGCCCCACCCAGCCATTCAGCAGGAAGCAAGGGGTCAGGAGCTACCAGAAGAGAGTGGTGTGGGACCCGGCTACTCACAGGGTGGCGGGGAGGCCGCTCCAGAGGGTCCGGGTGCCCTCGTGCCTCACGATCTTCACGAAGGCGTCCTGGCCAAGCAGGCACCAGCCCAGGGGAAGAGAAGGGACACAAGTGAGGTGTCTGCAATGGGGCTGGCCTGGGCTGGGCCTCTGCCTGATGCCCTCAGCCTCTACCCACAGCCCTCAGGCCTCCCTGCCTCTACACATGCAGTACCCCAGTTGGGACCAGGTGGACACCTGGTCACCCTTCAAAAACCTCATGGAGCCCAGTGATGGTGGCTCACACCGGTAATCCCAGCCAGTACTTTGGGAGGCCACGGCGGATAGATCACTTGAGGCCAGGAGTTTGAGACCAGCCTGGCCAACATGGCAAAACCCTGTCTCTACTAAAAATACAAAAATTAGCAGCAGGTGGTGGTGCACGCCTGTAATCCCAGCTACTTGGGAGGCTGAGACAGGAGAATCACTTGAACCTGAGAAGCGGAGGTTGCAGTGAGCCGAGATCACGCCACCGCACTCCAGCCTGGCTGACAGAGCGAGCCTCTGTCTAAAAAAGAAAAAAAAAAACCTCACGGAGGTACTGCCTTCTCCAGAAGCCCTTCCTGACTGACCGGCTACCTCTGCATGCCTTGCCTGGGTCTGCTGCCCAGCCAGACACAACTCCTCAGGGACACCGGCGAATCCCTATGGACCAGCTGCTTCTCACCATGGTGCCAGTGAAGCGGGTAGGGTCTTGAAACCAGGTGGCACAGCGGGCACCATTTGGGCACAGGTACAGGGGCTCCAGGACACCACTGCAGTACAGGAGGCACTTCCCTGTGGATTGGAGAGAGGAGGGCACTGGGGAAAGGCAAGGGGGCATTACGATGACAGGACCCTAGAACCTTGCTGGGAGGCAGTGGGCCCCCATCCCTGGAAGGCAGTAGAGGCCAGGTCCCCGTGTGGATGTTCTGGTACAGGTCACAGGACTGGCTGGCGTGACCTGGGAGTGTGTGTTAGTCCATGGCTCTGGAGCCCACTGGTGCCCTGGGGACAGGGACAGGAACTGTCTCTCCCTTGCACCCTCCCAGGCTCCCTGTGGCTTGGGGCACTCACATTTGGTATAGGAGAGGCTCCACAGTCTGGAGGAAGGCGTCAGCTCTAAAGACAAGGCAGCCCCTCAAGTCAGGAGAGCCCCCTCCTACCCCAGGGGCCCCATCTCTGGGAGATCTTTTTATTTTTATTTTTTAAATTTATTTTTAATTTTTTAATCTTTTTTTTTTAGACGGGGTTTCACCATGTTGGTCAGGCAGGTCTTGAACTCCTGACCTCAGGTGATCCGCCCGCCTTGACCTCCAAAGTGCTTGGATTACAGGCGTGAGCCACTATGCCCAGCTGATCTTTTTATTTTTTTTGAGATGGAGTCTTGTTCTGTCGCCCAGGCTGGAGCACAGTGGCACAATCTCAGCTCACCGCAATCTCCACCTCCCGGTCCAAGCAATTCTCCTGCCTCAGCCTCCCGAGTAGCTGGGACTACAGGTACGTGCCACCATGCCCAGCTAATTTTTGTAGTTTTAGTAGTGAGGGGGTTTCACCATGTTGGCCAGGCTGGTCTTGAACTCCTGACCTCTGGTGATCTGCCTGCCTCAGCCTCCCAGAAGAGTGCTAGGATTACAGGCGTGAGCCACCTTGCCTGGCCTCTGGGAGATCTTTCTTTTGCCCAGGCACCACCCCTCACTAGCTCCAGGTTCAGGTACTCACCGCTGGCCACAGAGGGCCGCTGAGACTGCAGGCGAACCTTCACCACGTCCAGGGGTGTCACTGAGGGAGGAAGTGGGTCTGAAGGCTCCTTTCAGAACCCCACCCCCAAGACCACACTGCCTCCAATCTCGGGTCTGCGCCATCCCCACCTGCCCACACCCCACCTCCCCAGGTCTTACTGAAGAGGGAGGTGACCACCGCCCCAGCGCCTGAGGCCACCATTTGCTGGAGGGGGCTGATGCCCCCAGGGTCCTGGTCAGTCATTTTGAAGCTTCAATCCTGAAAACCAAACCTTAGTCAAACGGAGCATCACTCCAGGGACGCCCTGGAAGGAGACGGGGCCACCGTGAGACTTTTTCTTTTTTCTTTTTTTGAGACAGAGTCTTGCTCTGTCCCAGGCTGGAGTGCCGTGGCCCGATGTCGGCTCACTGCAACCTCAGCCTCGTGGATTCAAGCGATTCTCCTGCCTCAGCCTCCTGAGTAGCTGGGACTACAAGCGCACCACCATGCCCAGTTAATTTTTGTATTTTTAGTAGAGACGGGGTTTCACCATGTTGGCCAGGATGGTCTCGATCTCTTGACCTCGTGATCTGCCTGCCTCGGTCTCCCAAAGTGCTGGGATTACAGGCGCATGCCACTGCGCCCGGCCCACTGTGAGACTTTAACCTCACTTCACCCACCGCCCTCGGAACATGCGCTGCCTCAACAACCCTGGCAATGACCTCTAAAGCAGAGACTGTCTGCCCCCATCAGCAGGGAAAAACTAAGGCTCGGGGGAGACAAGGTGGCCTGCCCAGGGTCACTCGGGGAGTGGTTCCGAAGGAAGCTGGGGTTTCAGACCCATCGCTCGAAGGCAGTGGGGGGCCAGGGCCGTTCCCCTCGTCCACCTCGCACGTGTTCACTGCGCACCTCCTGCGTGCAGGGGCGGGTTGGGCCCTCGTGGCCCCAAAATTAAAGTACCTGGGCCGCCCCCACTCCAGCACAAAGGTCCCGGGCGAGCACCTGCAAGCCGAAGTCACCGGGCGTGGAGGGACGGCCGGGCACCGAGAGTGACGTGTAAGCAGATTTGATGACCACGAAGGGCCCCATGCCTCCTCGGGACTGGGGGTTGGGGTGCTCGGCCCTCCCCGCACGGCCGGACGGGCCAGGCCCGGGGCCGGGAAAAGAAGAGCAGTCTCCGGCCTCCCGCCACAAAATACAGGCCCAGGGCGCAGCCGGGAGAACGGGAAGTAGGGACAGGGAGCCAGGATCTCCCCCCGACCCTCGGCTACACTCCCGGCCCCGGACCGCGCAGAGCCGCCGGGTGAGGAGAATCACCGCGGCCCGACGGCCCCCAGCACCCGCCCTGGCTCGCAAGGCCGCCCGGAGACCCTCGCTTCCGTCTCCGCCCCCAGCCCCGGCCCAGCACCGCCTACCTGGCTCTAGGCTGGTGCTCGTGCGGCGCGGCGCCCAGGGCCGGGCGGGCCCATACCGGCTCCGCCGCCTGTGCGGAGTCCGCGCGCGCTCGCCCGCCAGCACCGAGAACGACGCGGAAAGCCGCGGAATGGGCCCCGCCCCCACACCGAGCCGCATGGCCCCGCCCCCCCGCGGGCCGACCAGCCGCAAGTCCGGAGTCTCTACGGCTCCGCCCATTCGAGCCTCCGTCGGGACCTGCGGCAGGACCGCCCCCTTGCCTGGGCCGCGCGGGCAGGTTCCCTGCCTATCTAGCGCTGAGGCCTGCGGGCCAAGGTCGCGGTCTCCACGTCGCGCTTAACCTGGCAGCAGCAAGCACTTCCAGCATCTTTTTTTAGACAGCATCTTTTTCAGCCTTGCTCTGTCGCCCAAGGCTGGAGTGGAGTGGCGCGATCTAGGCTCACTGCAGCCTCGACCTCCCGGTCTCAAGCGATTCTCCCGCCTCAGCCACCAGAGTAGCTGGGACCACAGGCGCGCGCCGCCATGCCTGGCTGATTTGTTAGTTTTATTTTTGTCTCCCTATATTGCCCAGGCTGGTCTGGAACTCCTGGGATCCAGCGATCCGTCCACCTCGGCCTCGGAAAGTGCTGGGATTCCAGGCATTTTCACCAACCCCGTCCCGGCCGCGCGCGGCACTGGGGGGCCCCAGCGCCTTCCGGACCGCGAGGGAAACGCACTAGCCCCTTCCTCGGGGTCCTCAGGTGCGTGGCGGCGGCAGCGAGGGTGAATTCTTCGAGATCGCAGGGGGAACGCACAGTAACGACGAAGTTACTTGCCGGGCTCCCCGCCGAGACTTTACAACTTCGCGGCGACTTCTCTCGCCCGCCTTCGCATCGCCCCCATTTTGCAGGTTACGGAACAGGCCTGCAACTGCAAAAAGCGCGTTGTAAACCACGGGGCCTTGCGCGCGTGCGCCCCTGGGTTGGCCGAGCCACAGCCCGGGCCGGGCGGGCTGGGACAAGAGCAGGTGCGGGGAGCCGAGGGAGCCTTGGTGACCGAGGTCCCACCTCCGCGTGACCTTGGGCAAATCACAACCCGCCCTCGGTCCAGGAAGACTCCTGCACGGGGAGGAAGAGCAGAGAGGGCACCGACGTTTTGGTGTTGGTTGCTCTCGCGTTGTGATTTCTTCTGAGCCTCAAAACTCTTTGCAGTAGGTTATTGTTGAAATAGATTGCCCCAGGCCGGGCGCGGTGGCTCACGCCTGTAATCCCAGGACTTTAGGAGGCAGAGGCGGGCGGATCACCTGAGGTCAGGAGTTCCAGACTAGCCCGACCAACATGGTGAAATCCCGTCTCTGCTAAAAATACAAAATTAGCCGGGCGCGGTGGCGCATGCCTGTAGTCCCAGCTACTCGGAAGGCTGAGACAGGAGAAGAGAATCGCTTGAACCCGGGAGGCGGAGGTTGCGGTAAGCCGAGATCGCGCCATTGCACTTCAGCCTGGGCAACACGAGCGAAACTCCGTCTCAAAAAAAAAAAAAAAAAAAGAAAAGAAAGAAAGAAAGGAAGAAAGACAGATTACAGAAGGTGAAACTGAGGATCGACGTTAGGAGCCCGGGACTCGAACCGGTGGGTGCTTTTCCCATGGCCCCACACTGCCTCCCCGTGAGACAGACGGGCTTAAATCCAGCGCTGCCGTCTCCGTTCCCGCTTGTTAGGGAGACACTTTCTCCAGGCCAGCCTCGTACCCCAGGCCCTACCACACACCTCGTGTTTAGAACTTTTGCGCCACCGCGCTTATTTGTCCTAACAGACACCAGCACGGGGTGCTAGCCTGCGCCTTTAAGAAGGGTAGGCCGCGACTTCGACGTCACCGCCTTCCCCGCCCCTCAGGTCCCCACTGGTCGCGTCTGGCGCTGGAGCCGCCCAGTCAGCCGGCGCTGGCAGGGTTAGCACGTGGACGCCGAGGGGCCAACTATCAGCTTTCCCTGAGACCATGCCTTTGGCCTCCCCCCACAGCTCGGAAACCTCAGCTTGGGGGCGGGGACCGTGCAATCTGTGGCCTGTAAAGGGGACGCTGGGCAAAAGGGTCCGAGAGCAGGCGTCCTTTCCATTCCCTTCCCACCTCAAGCTGAGTTCAGAAATGACACGACATAATTTTATAAACTATAGGTTAAGGCTGAGCGCCGTGGCTCACCCCTGTAATTCCAGCACTTTATGAGGCCGAGGTGGGCGGATCACCTGAGGTCAGGAGTCCGAGACCAGCCTGACCAACATGGCGAAACCCCATCTCTACTAAAAATACAAAAATTAGCCCGGCGTGGTGGTCTGTGCTTGTAATTCCAGTTGCTCGGGAGACTGAGGCTGGAGAGTCGCTTCAGCCGGGAGAGGTCCAGGCTGCAGTGAGCCGAGAACGCACCACTGCACTCCAGCCTGGATGACAGAGGGAGGCCCTCTCTCAAAAAAATAATAAGTAAGTAAATAAATAGGTCAAGGTGAGAACCTACTCTCCACCAAGGCTCTTTACAACTTCGAAGTTTTGGTTTACTGAACAGAGGAGGAAACTGAGGGCCCTTGTGTGTAGTGACTTTCCTTGTGTAGAGTAGAACCCTAGACCTTCCTCACACACAGTCTCCCGTTTTACACATGGGAAAAGAGAGGTCCCAGAGGTCAAATCGCCCCAAGGTCACTCAAAGAAAGAGTCAGCATTAGACCCTCCATGTTCCTGAGCCAGATGGGCTTCCTCCCACCCTGTCCAGCCCGGACGCTCTATCCCAGCAGCGCCCTGACCTGGCTTTCCATCTCGCCTGCCTCTTACTAGCAAATGTCTTAAGTCCTCTAAGCCATAGTCTTCCCCCATTTACAAATGAACTAATGGTGATGATAACCCACCTTCCTCTAGGGATTATGTGAGGATTTAATGCATTAATAGCTGTGAAGTGCTTAGAGCCCTGACACGTGGCAAGCATTCTATGAGGACTACTACTGTTGCTGCTACTGTATTGTTTTTGTTTTTTGTTTGGTTTTGTTTTTGAGATGGAGTTTCGCTCTTGTTGCCCAGGCTGGAGTGCAATGCTGTGATCTCGGCTCACTGCAACCTCTGCCTCCCAGGTTCAAGCAATTCTCCTGCCTCAGCCTCCCTAGTAGCTGGGATTACAAGTGCCTGCCACGATGCCCGACTAATTTTTATATTTTCAATAGAGACGGGGTTTCACCATATTGGCCAGACTGGTCTCAAACTACTAAGCTTGGATGATCTGCCTACCTCGGCTCCCAAAGTTCTGGAATTACAGCTGTGAGCCACAGTGCCTGGCCAATATTACTTTGTCAGTGTTAAAATTTCTGGAGTGTGATAGCAATACTGTGATTTTGTAGGAGAATGCCCTGTTCTCAGGAAACTGTAGTGTTTAGGAGTGAATAAAGCGTTATTATGTCTGTAACTTAGTCTTAAATGGCTCAGCAAAGAAAGAAGCCAGGCATAGTAGCTCACTCGTGTAAGGGAGGCCGTGGCAGGAGGATCGCTTGAGCCCACGAGTTTGACACCAGCCTGGGCAACCTAGGGAGACCCTGTCTCTTACAAAAAATAAAAAAATTAGCTGGGTGTGGTGTTGGGTGCCTGTAGTGTCAGCTACTTAGGAGGCTGAGCTGGGAGGATTGCTTGATCCCATGGGGTGGAGGCTGCAGTGAGCAGTGATTGTGCCACTGCACTCCATACTGTGCGACAAAGCAAGATCTTATCTCAAAAAAAAAAAAAAAAAAAAAAGCCAATGTAGCAAAATGTTAACTTTGTCTCTACTAAAAATACAAAATTAGGCATGGTTGCAGGTGCCTATAATCCCAGCTACTCAGGAGGCTGAGGCAGGAGAATCACTTGAACCCAGAAGGTGGAGGTCGCAGTGAGCTGAGATCGCAGCACCACTGCACTCCAGCCTGGGTGACAGATCGAGACTCTGTGTCAAAAAAAAAGAAGAGGGCCGGGCGCGGTGGCTCACGCCTGTAATCCCAGCACTCTGGGAGGCCGAGGCGGGCGGATCACCTGAGGTTGGGAGTTCAAGACCAGCCTGACCAACATGGTGAAACCCCGTTTTTAAAAAAAAAAAAAAAAAGAAGAAAATATATATATGCACGCATGTATGTGTGTGCATGTATATATGTATATATGAATATATATGTACATATGTGTGTGTGTGTGTATATATATATATATATATAAAATAGCCAAGATCAGCCCAATTTGGGAAAGTCCTCCCTGTCTCCCCCTGCCTCTGTGGCCTGAGAAGATGGGCTGGGAGAGTCTGGACACACAAGGCTTTATTGGGGGGGGGCCCTGGGTGGTCTGAGGAGGTGGGCCCCTAGAGGGAGAGGGTCCTGGCTAAGACTTTCCAGAATGTTCCCCAGCCTGGGTCCCAGAGCTCTGCTCTGCTGGGGGAGCATGGATTAATATGGAAGGTAGTTTTAGCCATAGCTATGAAAATTCTAAACGCCCAAACCCTTGACCCAGCCAGCCCACGCCTAAGTGTTTCTCTAGTCATCGGCTCGTATAAGTGCTAACTGATGGCACCAGCTCAGCCTTGATGGCAGCGTTGGTTGTAACAGCAGAACAACCCTTGAAAGGGAACTGTTAAGTGCGTGACAGTATCTCCATGTGACAAATCCACACAGCCTCGAAAGGGCAGCATTCCTTGACCTATCCGGGTGGGGTTGGGGTAAGGGCTGCAGATCTCTATACCATGATGTAAAACAATCTCAAAGGCAGAGTTAAACAGCCGGCATGGAGAGCGTGCCGGACAGTTGTCCAAACAGTAGCGTCACTGCCCCCTAGGGGACATTTCTTGAAATTTATGAGGCCACTGTCATTTCTGGTTGTCACAAGATTGGGGCTTCTGGCATTTGATAGACGGCAGGTCAAGGATGAGAAATGCCCTGGAAGGTGTAGGGTGTTCTGATAGATACAACAGGGAATTTCCAACACGAAGACATCTCTCGATTTCCCTCTGTCTTTCTGGGCAGTTACATACATGAGGAATGTTTGCAATTCTCAGACCTGGAAGATGGTTCTGTTTTACCCCCACTACCCACACCGTTTGTTTGTTTCTGAGACAGGGTCTCTCACTCTGTCGTTCAGGTTGGAGTGCAGTGGCACGATCATGGCTCACTGCAGCCTCAACCTCCCCCAGCTCAAGAGATCCTCCCACCTCAGCCTCCTGAGTAGCACACCACCATGCCCGACTAATTTGTTTGTGTTTTTTGTAGAGTCAGGGTTTTTCTATGTTGCCCAGGTTGTAACCATACCTCTTTGGAATACTGATATTCTGCTGTGGATTGAGTTTTCCAGTTTTCCCCACCCTGCAGTCATAGGGAAGACTGAGTTTTGTCTTTAAGAACTTTTCCAAAGGTCATTTGCCATTTCATTTTTTGTTTTTTCTTGTTTTGTTTCATTTTGTCTTTTTGAGATGGAGTTTTGCCTTATCACCCAGGCTGGAGTGCAGTGAAATGATCTCAGTTCACTGTAACCTCTGCCTCCTGGGTTCAAGCAATTCTCCTGCCTCAGTCTCCCTAGTAGCTGGGATTACAGGCGTGCGCCACCACGCCTGGCTAATTTTTGTATTTTTAGTAAAGATGGGGTTTTGCCATGTTGGCCAGGCAGGTCTCAAACTCCCAACCTCAGGTGATCCCGACCTCCTCGGCCTCCCAAAGTGCTGGGATTACAGGTGTGAGCCACCATGCCCGGCCTCATTTGCCATTTCAAAAATCAGGTCCTGTCCCTGGTTGGTTGTCTAGTGGTTAGGAAAAGACAACCATCTCATCCTAGCGGCCACTGGGCCATGGGGCTAAGTCACCGATCACACAGCAGCACCGAGTCTGCCTTTCATGTTCCCCATCTCCAGTGATGTGTGCATTTGTAAGTGTATGGTCTTTTTTTTTTTTTTGAGACAGTCTTGCTCTGTCGCCAGGCTGGAGTGCAGTGGCTTGATCTCGGCTCACTGCAACCTTCACCTCCCAGGTTCCAGCTATTCCCCTGCCTCAGCCTCCTGAGCAGCTGAGACTACAGGCGTGCACCACCACACCCGGCTAATTTTGTTTGTATTTTAGTAGAGATGGGGTTTCACTATGTTGGCCAGGATGGTCTTGATCTCCTGACCTTGTTGTGATCTCACCATCTCGGCCTCCCAAAATGCTGGGATTACAGGCATAAGCCACTGCACCTGGCCTTTTTTTTTTTTTTTGAGACAAAAGTCTTACTCTTTCACCCAGGCTGGAGTGCAATGGCACTCACTGTAACCTCCACCTCCCGGGTTCAGGCGCTGCTCCTGCCTCAGCCTCCTGAGTAGCTGGGACTACAGGCATGCGCCACTATGCCCAGCTAATTTTTTTTTTTTAGTAGACTCGGGTTTCACCATGTTGGTCAGGCTGGTCTCAAACTCCTGACCTCAAGTGATCCACCCACCTCGGCCTCCCAAAGTGCTGGGATTACAGGCGTGAGCCACTCTTGCCCAGCCTAAGTGTATGTTCTTTTGTGTGGCTAAGCCTGAGCTTTCGCATTCACAGATATATTATTTTATTCTAAATTACTTTCTTTTTATTCTTCCTCTATATGACAGACTGAACTTTATACAGATGTCTAAAAATGCACGTAGGACAATTATATTACCTATGAATTTCATTTTTGAATCGTAGAGGAGGGCTACAAACAGGTATTACCCAAAGCACACCTTGAATCCGATCTTGTTAAGAACCTTGCAGAGGCCAGGTGCGGTGGCTCACACCTGTAATCCCAGCACTTTGGGAGGCCGAGGTGGGCAGATCACTTGAGGTCAAGTGTTGGAGACCATGTGACTAACACAGTGAAACCCCGTCTCTACTAAAAATACAAAAAATTAGCCTGGCGTGGTGGCGCACACCTGTAGTCTCAGCTACTCAGCTGAGGCTAGAGGTTGATGGAGCCCACTGCACTCCAGCCTGGGCATGATCTCGGCTCACTGCAACCTCCACCTCCCAGGTTCTCAGCGGTTCTCCTGCCTCAGTCTCCCGAGTAGCTGGGACTACAGGCACGTGCCACCACACCCGGCTAATTTTTTGTATTTTTAGTAGAGACAGGGTTTCACCATGTTAGGCAGAATGGTTTTGATCTCCTGACCTCGTGATCCACCCGCCTTGGCCTCCCAAAGTCCTGGGATTACAGGCGTGAACCACCGCGCCCGGCCACCCAGAGAAGTTTTTTGGAGTGTTTGTCATGAGCCAAACACTGTCGTTGGCCCTGGGACACAGCAGGAAGAAAGCCAAACAAGCCACATAAAGTCCACACTCACACTGTCTAGTGCAGGGACCCAAACGAATGAGTAAATAAAGAAGACAATTTGAGACAGCAAGACGTGTGCGGGCAATAAAACAGGGTCATGTGATAGAATATCTGGGGTGGGTTAGAAAAGGGGCAGCTAGGGAGTCCAGAAACAAGATGGAGATTAACCAGTGGTGAGGGCCAAGGGAGGGTGGAGCAGGCTGGGAGGAGGGGGAGCACTCACGTTAGAGGCGGGGGATGTCACATGCACTTATATTGGAAAAGCCTTGTGAGGCCGGGGGAGATGGCTCACACCTGTAATCCTAACACTTCGGGAGGCCAAGGCAGGAGGATAGCTTGAACCCAGGAGTTGATGACCAGCCTGAGCAACAAGTGAGAGCCCCGTCTCTACAAAAAATTTAAAATTTAGCCTGGTGAGGAGGCTGAGGCAGAGGATCACCTTGAGCCCAGGAGTCTGAGGTTACAGTGAACTAATTTCACACCACTGCAGTCCAGCCAGTGACACAGCAAGACCTTGTCAAAAAGAAAAGAAGAAAAAAAAAAAAAGGAAGGAAAGAGAAAGCATAAAGAAAGAGAGAGAAAGAAGAAAGGGAAAGAAAGAAAATGAAAGAAATTAAGAAAGAGAAGGAAGGAAGGAAAGAAGAAACGGAAGGAAGAAAGAAAGAAGGAAATGAAATTAAAGGAAGAGTATGTGGTAGGTGGTGATTACAAATTCAGGATCTGGGCCAGACCTGGATTCATTTCAGCTGTGGGATCTGAGGTCACACAGGTTGCCTAACTTCCCTCAAGGGCTTTTTTTTTTTTCAGATGGGGGTCTCACTGTTGCTCAGGCTGGAGTGCAGTGGTGTGATCATAGTGCACTGCAGCCTTGAATTCCTGGGCTCAAGTGATCCTCCTGCTTCAGCTTCTCAAGCAGCTGGGACTATAGGAGTGTGCCACCTTGCCTGGCTAATACATACATACATATTTTGAGTCGGGGTCTCTTACTCTGTTGCCCAGGCTAGAGTGCAGTGGCATAATCACAGCTCACTGCAGCCTCTATCTCCTGGACTAAAGCGATTCTCTCACCTTGGACACCTCCCCCGCTCCCTGCTCCAGTAGCTGGGACTACAGTCATGCACCACCACACCCAGCTAATTTTGTTTATTTTTTATAGAGATGGGGTGTCACTATGTTGCCCAGGCTGGTCTCAAACTCCCGGGCTCAAGTGATCCTCCTGCATCCACCTCCCAAAATGCCAGGATTATACCACAGTGCTAAACCTTAGTTATTTCACTGTAAGATGGGAATAATAATTGTACCTACCTCAAAGGATTGTGTTAAAGATATACAGAACCTGGCACAATATAAATCTCAATAAACATTAACAGAAACTACCTTTTAAAAACACTGAAATCAAGTATGCCAGCTATCATCCTAGCGGAAGAGATTGAATTAAAGTTCCCGGATATACATTTGAGTACAGGTTTCTCTGCTAATTCATCAGGGGACCTTGTCTCCATCCTGGGTCTCAGTTTCTTCATCTTTAAAATGGAAAGCTGGGTGCGGTAGCTCACGCCTGCAATCCCAGCACTTTGGGAGGCCAAGGTGGGTGGATCATGAGGTCAGGAGTTCAAGACCAGCCTGACCAGCATGGTGAAACCCTCTCAAAATACAAAAATTAGTCAGGTGTGGTGGTGCACCCTGTAATGCCAGCTACTTGGGAAGTGGAGGCATGAGAACTGCTTGAACCTGGGACGCAGAGGTTGCCATGAGCTGAGATGGCATCACTGCACTCCAGCCTGGGTGACAGAGCGAGACTCTGTCTCAAAAATAAATAAATAAATAAATAACCAAATAAAAAATAAATAAATAAAATTAAATGGAAAGGACAGTACTCCTGGCCCCACTTCCTTCCTAGGGCTGCCAAAGTTTAAGGTGTGACGACAGTGCATGACAACAGCGGGCCCGAGGTGGGCTGCTCCTCCTCCCTTCCTGTCCTCCGTGCAGCTGACTTCTCTCTGCCCTTTGAGCTTTTGGAGATGACTCTGATCCGACCTCTCTGAGCTTCCTGGGCGGGGCTGTTTCATGTAGCCTAGCCCTTTAATGTGCCTGTTTACAAGATATTTTCACATCCATCATCCCGTTTGAACCTCACATGACTGTGTGAAGGGCGTCAGGGGGTTGTTGCATACACATTTTACAGATGAGGAGACCGAGTCTTAGAGGAGTTGAGCAATCTATCCAAGTCAGTTGGAGCAGATACCTCCTGACTCACAAGGGGCCCACCTGGAGAAAGGCCAGGGGAGCTCAGGTGGGCTGGGAGGGAACATGTGGGAAGTAGAAAAGTTCCTTTTTAAAGTTTCCTTTCTTGTTAAAACATAAGTGTGCTAATAACTTTGTTAAGCCCTATCCTATGTAGCTGTTAGACATGCCGTGCTTACAGGCACATGGTACATTCTGTGTCCTTGTACTTTAACCAAGATATCTGTGCTGGATGTGCTCACAGGCATGTATGTCCCAGCTCTCCATTGCTTTTACCTGTTTAGAAAAGTTTTAAGTTATTAGCCAATAGGGTTTTACTTTAAGTTGTGAGGTCTGGCTCCAGCCAACGGAGATCAGACACAGCAGCAAGGGTGACCGCAGATGTGTAAGGGATAAATTTGTCTGTTTTCCTTTGTTCATTGTATTCTGGTGGCACGATGCCTAGTGAGAATACCCGTCCTGCCGTCCAGGAAGTAAAAATTGCATTGCTAAAAGATCCTTTGTCTCAGTGCTAATTTTTCTTTGTGGCACCGAGCATCCATTTCCAACAGAGGATGAGGGCCGTGAGCTAAGCTGGCGTCGACATCCAGTGGAGCTGGTGAAATGGACAAAACTCTGGGCTCTGATTGATTTGCACTCAGACACCGACACCACTGCTTCCTAGCTAATGACTCTGGATAAGACTTCAGCATCTCACATGCCTGTGAATGAGATCATTCTCCGTAGTGTTATAGGAACTCTGCATTTGAAGCACAGGCCTGATTCTTGCCGTCTCCACTCCTGCTCCCAGCTCTCACAGCCAAAGAGTCAACAGTGCCCACAGTTCAAGCTGTCCTTCCATTACCACCACCCAAACTGTCCACTTGCTGCCCTTGACAACAGCTGGGCTCCAACTCCTAGAGTCCCCAGGCAATTCAGGGACAACTCCGAGGTGAAACAACCCCAACCATCCTCAACCTCAGAAAAAGGAACAGGGTGGTGAAGGGTACTCCACATACCCAGGGACACAGAGCACTGGTCAGACCACCAAATGAGGCCTGGCCCCCTCCTGGGCCTTCCTGACCCAGTAGCCACCCCCCTCCCAGGGGAAGGACACAGTGTCCTTAGATGTGGGCCCAGGGGCTGTGTCGTGGGAGGGGCTGGGGGAGGGTTTAGGGGACCTGGGGTTCTGTCTTTGGTTTGCTTGGAGTTGTTTTCTTTCCACTCTAGTAGGAACAGATTTTATATCATTGCGAATTTCTTTGTGTTGAATAAATGCAATTTGCTGGTCAAAATTCATTCAAACATAGGAGTGAGAGAGAAGGAAGTAGCTGTTTATTGAGGGACTGTGATGTGCCAGGCACTTCATAAGGATGTTTTGCTACATCCAGGCCTCCTGAGCACCCTGGGAGGTAGGCATTCCAATGAGCCTATTTCACAGATGAAGGCATTTAGGGTCAAAAAAATAAGCCAAAGTCACCCAACTGGCAAGAGGCCACACTGGAATCCAAGCTCAGCGGGCAGTGAAGAGGCCTGTCTGCTCTGCTCCGGGACTGTCCTCTTGGCTTGCAGAAAAGCACTGACTCTTGTCCTCTGGCACCTGCCACCTCCCTGTCTGGGGTGGGAAAGGGGAGGACAAGGGTGCTGCTTTGTGTTATAATTTGATTAAAATGCATTTGTCGGTGGCGTGGTGGCTCATGCCTGTAATCCCAGCACTTTGGGAGGCTGAGGCAGGTGGATTGCTTAAGCTCGAGAGTTTGAGACCAGCCTGGTCTCAAACCACAGAGTGAAACTCTGTCTCTACCAAAAATACAAAAAATTAGTGGGGCATGGTGGCATGCACCTGTGGTCCCAGCTACTCAGGAAGCTGAGGCAGGCGGATCATTTGAACCTGGAAGGTAGAGGTTGCAGTCAGCTGAGGTCGCGCCACTGCACTCCCTGCCTGGGTGAGTGAGACCTCTCAAAAAAAAAAAAAAAAAAAAATACATTTGCACATGACACTTTGTTAAAACAGTTATTGAGGCTGGGTGCCATGGCTCATGCTTGTAAGCCCAGCATCTCAGGAGGATTGCTTGAGGCCAGGAGTTCAAGACCAGCTTTGGCAATACAGCCAGATCCCGTCTCTACAAAAAAATAAAATAAAATTAGCTGGGCACGATAGTGTGCACCTGTAGCCCCGGCTACTCCAGGGACTTAGGCAGGAGGATCACTTGAGCTCAGGAGTTCAAGGCTGCAGTGAGCCACGATCATACCACTGTACGCCAGCCTACGTGACGGAGTAAGACCCTGTCTCTAAAAAGCAAACAAACAAAAAACACACAGCTATTGAGTGAAAAACAAAACTGGGGAGTGGCTTATCCACTGTCACTGGGCAAGTTCATGGTCTGTGCTGGGACAGGAACATGGGTCTCCTGACGGTAGCCAATACTTCTGCTCCCAAATACCCTGCTGCAGCCTCTGGCCTGGGCACTGGCCTGCTCCTGCTTCTCCTCCCTCCTCATCCACCCATAGCCCAGCAGCCCCCCACCCCTAGCTCTGGTTTCCCTTTCCGCCTAAGAGGGATGCTCTGTCCTGATACGGAGCATTCCCCCAGGACCCCCGGCCCTACTGCCCATGAGTTGGACTAGTTTGGGAAGGACATAGCCTGTCTGCTCCCACTGTCTCTGTCTGCTCCTGCTGTCTCTATCTGCCCTGTGGGGGAGCTGGCCCAGAATGATGGCACCCCAGGGAGCAGGGGGTCACGTCCGGCTTGGGAGGGCTTCTGGAGACCTGCCTCGAGTCCCAGCTCCTTCTTGAACAAGGAAAATGACTGCTGTTTTTAGTGAATTTTCAGTTGACAAAGCATTTTCTTATCTCTAATCCCCTTTGATTTTTATAATGAAGAAGGAATTCCCTGTGAATTTGCATTGTATTTTATTTAGTTTATTTATTTATTTGTTTTGAGACAGAGTCTTGCTCTGTCACCCAGGCTGGAGTACAGTGGCATGATCTCGGCTCACTGCAACCTCCACCTCCTGGCTTAAGCAATTCCCATGCCTCAGCCTCTCAAGTAGCTGAGATTATAGGGGTATACCACCACGCCTGGCTAATTATTTATTTATTTATTTATTTTGAGATGGAGTCTTGCTCTGTTGCCCAGGTTGGAGTGCAGTGGCACTTTCTCAGCTCACTGTAACCTCCCTCTCCTGGGTTCAAGTGATTCTCTCACCTCAGCCTCCCAAGTAGCTGGGATTACAGCTCCTGACACCATGCCTGGCTAATTTTTGTATTTTTAGTAGAGATGGGGTTTCACCATGTTGGCCAGGCTGGGCTCGAACTCCTGACCTCAAGTGATCTGCCTGCCTTGGCCTCCCTGCGTTGCATTTTAAATCTGAGAGACAGGCTGACAGTGATCTGTGTCTAGAACCAGGACAGGGTATACAGTTTGGAGGTCTAGTGCAAATGAAAATTCTGCGTTCCTTGCTCAAAAAGTATTAAGACTGTGGCAGGGCAGGGTGGTTCATGCCTGTAATCCCAGTACTTTGTGAGGCTGAGGCAGTTGGATCACGTAAGGTCAGACGTTCAAGCCCCGCCTGAACAACATGGTGAAATCCCATCTTTACTAAAACTAAAAAATTAGGCCAGGCGTGGTGGCTCACGCCTGTAATCCCAGCAGTTTGGGAGACCGAGATGGGTGGATCACCTGAGGTCAGGAATTTGAGACCAGCTTGGCCAACATGGTGAAACCCCATCTCTGTTAAAAATAGAAAAATTAGCTGGGTGTGGTGCCTGTAATCCCAGCTACTCAGGAGACTTAGGCAGGAGAATTGCTTGAACCCAGGAGGCAGAGGTTGCAGGGCTGCAGTGAGCCGAGATCACGCCACTGCACTCTAGCCTGGGTGACAGAGCAAGACTCTATCTCCAAAAAAAAAAAAAAAAAAAAAAAAAGACTCTGGCCAGGCACAGTGGCTCACGCCTGTAATTCCAGCACTTTGGGAGGCTGAAGCGGGCAGATCACCTGAGGTCAGGAGTTCAAGACTAGCCTGGCCAATGTAGTGAAACCCTGTCTCTTCTAAAAATACAAAAATTAGTTGGGTGTGGTGGCAGGCACCTCTAATCCCAGCTACTTGGGAGGCTAAGGCAGGAAAATCACTTGAACCTGGGTGGCGAAGGTTGCAGTGAACCAAGATCACACCATTGGACTGTAGCCTGGGCGACAAGAGCAAAACTCTGTTTCAAAAACAAAAGCATTAATAATTTCAAGACAGTGACATCAGAACTTGAAAAAAATTTTTTTTCTAGAGGCAGAGTCTTGCTCTCTTGCCCAGGCTGGAGTGCAGTGTCGCAGTCACAGACCACTGCAGGCTCGAGCTCCTGGGCTCAAGTGATTATCCCTCCTTGGCCTCCCAAAGTGCGGGGATTACAGGCATGAGTCACTGCGCCCAGCCTGTAGAGCTTTAAACAAAGCACAGGTCCCTTTTGAGCACAGGGCCCTCATCACGTGGCCATGAAGCCAGACCTGCCTGGAGCCAGAACCCTGGTGTGGGCACTATATAAGCCCTCCAGTCAGGAGGCCTCGGCCTGAGCCTCCCTGAACCTCAGTTTCCTCTCCTGTAATGTGTGAAAGCACGGAGTACCAATCTCCCTTCCAGGCTAGCTTTCTACAACAGCTTAAATCTCCTATCTCAAGATCTCTCCAAGTGTCCTCTTTCCCAGTCCCTGCTCCCAGCCTGGCTTCCTGGTCCCCATCCCTCTCCCCCTCTCCCCACCCTTCCAAAGCCCAGAAAGGACAGATGACTGAGTGACTGTCTCTGGGCTCTTACAGTGGGGGCGGTCTCCTGTGACAGGCTAGGGCTTCATGGTATGGTTCAGCCTATCCCTCACACCTCCTTGGGGCCTCCTTGGGGCCTCCTTGGGGCAGAGCGCCCACGCGGGGCCCAGTATGCACACCAATCAGGTGCCTGATGATGAGGGCAGGCGCCTCGGAAACTGGTTCAACAGTCATTCACATGGAGATGACTCAGGCAGCGAGGGGGAAGAAGAGGTGGGGGCGGGGGGAGGCGGCTGTTTCTGTGCCCTCACTTGAGCCTCAGGCCTCAGGGTTGCCAGATTTATTTTTATTTTTAGTGTTGAGACGGCGTCTCACTGCCTCCCAGGCTGGAGTGCAGTGGAACAATCTCGGCTCACTGCAAACTGCACCTCCTGGGTTCAAGCAATTCTTGTGCCTCAGCCTCCCAAGTAGCTGGGATGACAGATGTGTACCACCATGCCTGGCTAATTTTTGTATTTTTAGTAGAGACAGGGTTTCACCACATTGGCCAGGCTGGTTTCCAACTTCCAGCCCCAGGTGATCCACCCACCTCAGCCTCCCAAAGTGCTGGGATTACAGGCATGAGCCACCATTCCTGCCTGGTATGTAAACTTTTTTTTTTTTTTTTGAGACATAGTCTCACTCTGTCGCCCAGGCTGGAGTGCAGTGGTGCCATCTTGGCTCACTGCAGTCTCTGCCTCCGAAGTTCAAGCGATTCTTGTGCCTTGGCCTCCCAAGTAGCTGGGATGACAGGTGCGCACCACCACACCAAGCTAATTTTTGTATTTTTAGTAGAGACAGGGTTTCGCTATGTTGGCCAGGCTGGTCTCGAACTCCTGGCTTCAAGTGATTTGCTGACCTTGTCCTCCCAAAGTGCTGGGATTACAGGCGTGAGCCACGGTGCCTGCCTGGCCTGTAACTTCTTAAGCAAAGGAGGGCGTGGTGGGGAAGCAGAAGCCACAAAGGAAGATTGACCAATAGATTTCAGATGACGTAACAACATGAAAGACAAATGACAGACAGATTGGGAGGAAACAGCTGCAACACTGCAGCATATACAACACCCAGAATATACAAACAGCTCCCACAGTTCAACAAGAAGGAAAATACTACCAAAAAATCAACAAATAATACTGTGATGGTAGAACAATGTATCTCCATTGGTGCTACAATGGATGGTGCTCTTGGATGAGATTAACATTTGAATCAGTGAACTTTGGGTAAAGCAGATTGCCCTCCATAATGTGGATGGGCCTGAATAAAACAGAAAGACGGGCCTTCCCAAGCTGGAGGAGATTCTCCAGCGGGCAGGCTATCCTCAGATTTCAGACATGAGCTCTTCTGGGTCTCCAGCCCGCCAGCCCACACTGAAGACTTAGGATGGTTATGATAAGAAAGTCAGGTGATAAACAGAAGATAACTGTGTGTGAGGCTGTAGCTTCTAGGGCTTCTGATTAAAAAAAGTTAAAAAAAGTTTTTTAAAACCTGTGGGTCAGGCTAAAGAGAAACTGAAGCCCTCATACATCGCTGGTGGGAATGTAAAATGGTACAGCTGCTTTGGAAAACAGGCCACCCAAAAAGCGAAACATAGAATTACTATAAAATCCACTAATTCCACTCCTAGGTGTATACCCAAGAGAAATGAAAACATATGTCCACACAAAACCTTGTATAGGCCAGGCACGGTGGCTCACTCCTGTAATCCCAGCACTTTGGGAGGGTGAGACGGGAGGATCTCTTGAGTTCAGAAGTTTGAGACTAGTCTGAGCAACATGGCAAGACCCTGTCTCTACAGAAACAATACAAAAATCAGCGGGACGTGGTGATGTGCACCTGTAGTCCCAGCTACTTGGGAGGCCAAGGTGGAGGATCGCTTGAGGCTGGGAGGCAGAGGTGGACATGGCACCACTGCACTTCAACCTGGGTGACAGAGCAAGACCCTGTCTCAAAAAGAAAAAAAAAAAAACAGGAATGATGAACCCAAGCACTGTGGCTCAAGCCTGTACTCTGTAATCTCAGCATTTTGGGAGGCTGAGGCAGCAGGATCACTTGAGGCCAGGAGCTCGAGACCAGCCTAGGCAACATATTAAGACAAAAAAAAAAAATACAAAATTTAGCTGGGAATGGTGGCATGTGCCTGTAGTCCCAGCTACTCAGGAGGCTGAGTTAGGAGGGTCTGAGGTTACAGTACAAGCTGGCACCACTGTGATCCAGTTTGGGCGGCAGAGGAAGGCTCTGTCTCAAAAATAAAGAAACACACAAAAAAGGGCCAGATGCAGTGGCTCACGCTTGTAGTCCCAGAACTTTGGGAGGCTGAGGTGGGCGGATTACTTGAGGTCAAGAGTTTGAGACCAGACTGGTCAACATGGTAAAACCCTGTCTCTACTAAAAATATAAAAATTAGCTGGGCGTCGTGGCATACGCCTATAATCCCAGCTATCCAGGAGGCTGAGGCAGGAGAATTGCTTCAACTCAGGAAGGAGAGGTTGCTGCGAGCTGAGATTATGCCACTGCACTCCAGCTTGAGTGTTGGAGTGAGACCGTCTCAAACAAACAAAAAGAAGCAAACAAAAAAGAAATGAGACACTGACACATGCTGAGTGATAAGCTCTGCAAACATTATGCTAAGTGAAAGAAGCCAGTTGCAGATCACATATTATAAAATTTTATTTATATGGAATGTCGAAAATAGGCAAATCTCTAGAGGTAGAGAGTAGATCCATGGTAGGCTAGAGTTAGGAAGGGTGGGGGGAATAGTGACGGCTAAACGGTACAAGGCTGCCTTCTGCGGTGATAGAAATGGTCTTAAACTGATTGTAGCAATGCTGCATAACTCTGAAGACACTAAACACCACTGAGTTGTACACTTTATTTATCTCTAATTTTTTTTTTTGTTTGAGACAGTCTCGCTCTGTTGCCCAGGCTGGAGTGCAGTGGCATGATCTCAGCTCACTGCAACCTCCGCCTGCTGGGTTCAAGTGATTCTCCTGCTTCCCGAGTAGGGATTACAGACCTTGTTATCATGGTACCTTACCCCTCTGATGTTAAAAAATAAATAAAAAGAGAGAGAGAGAAAACGTTTGTGAAGTAGGTTTTTGAGTCTCAGCGCTATCGACCTTTCGGGCAGGATACTTCTTTGTTGTGGGGGGATTGTCCTGTGTGTTGAGTGATGTTTACAGGATTGCTGGCCCTACCCACCAGATGCCAGTGCTCCTCCACCCTGAGTTGTGACAACCCAGATTGTCTCCAGACACTCCCAAATGTCCCTGGCCAGTAAAATCGCTGCTGCTTCAAGAATCACTGCTTTGACGATTAGACTTTGTAATATTTGTTTCAGTCAGTTTAGGTGTTTTATTTATTTATTTATCTATTTTTGAGACAGTCTTGCACTGTTGCCCAGGCTGGAGTGCAGTGGCACAATCTCCGCTCACTGCAACCTCTGCCTCCCGGGTTCATGCAATTCTCCTGCCTCAGCTTCCGGAGTAACTGGATTATAGGTGCCTGACAGCGCGTGCAGCTAATTTTTTGTACTTTTAGTAGAGGTGGGGTTCCACTATGTTGGCCAGACAGGTCTTGAACTCCTGACCTTGTGTTCCACCCGGCTTAGCCTCCCAAAGTGCTGGGATTACAGGTGTAAACCACTGAGCCCAACCTTTTTTTTTTCTACCTGTATTTTTTTCTGGTTCTGGGTGGTTATAATTAATAGGTTCATTGATTGATTCACCTACTATTTCATGAAAGTTTTGTGTGTATTTCAACAGAAGCATAAACTATACTCCCTTGCCTCAAGATACACAGGAAGGAAAATCAGCACAAATGTGTCACCAGGGCACAGACTAGTCCTAGGTCCTCAGCAGGCCAGCTGTCTTATCTGCTGTCTAGATCCATTCTAGCTCCAGGTTTAGAATCCCTGCCACATGACTCTACAGCTCGGCACCCTTTCCCTGCTCAGACTCCTGCCACCTGGAGCTTGGCTAGCTGTGCCTCTGCCCCTGCCTCACCCTCAGCTCCAGTTCCTTGCTCAGGCTGCAGCAGTCTCCATCCCCTGTGCAGACACTGGCCCTTCCTCCATGGCCCAGTCCGGGCTTTCCCTGGTGTTCTCCTCTCTCCTGGCCCATCTCCCATCACCCATCTCTGCCTGGCCCAGGCCCTTTGGCACGGAGCAGCCTGACTCTTGTCGATGGCTAATCTGTTCTGCGGTACATTTTCTCTCCTCACTCCCCCCGTATCAATTCCTCGAAGGCAGGACCATGGAGACTAGGAAGCCATTTCCCCTTTGACAGCCCCCGCTGCAACCCAGCCTGTGCCAGGCACCCAGCAGCGCCTCAAGCCCACTGGCATTGAACGTGGCATTCAATCCCTGCCAAGTCTGCCCTTCCCATCTGGTTTCCCAGGGCTCTTCCAAAAATCTCTCCCTCCACCTGCCAGTTAAAATCTCCCCAGACTCAGCTCAAGGAGATGCTCCTAAAGTGGAATTAAATGTCTTCCGGCTGGGCGCGGTGGCTCACGCTTGTAATCCCAGCACTTTGGGAGGCCGAGGCGGGTGGATCATGAGGTCAGAAGTTCGAGACCAGCATGGCCAACACAGTGAAACCCTGTCTCTACTAAAAACACCAAAATAATAATAATAATAATAATAATAAATAAATTAACTGGGCGTGGTGGCAGGCGCCTGCAATCCCAGCTACTCGGGAGCCTGAGACAGGAGAATAGCTTGCCGGGAAGCGGAGGTTGCAGTGAGCGGAGATCGCGCCACTGCACTCTAGCCTGGGCGACAGAGCTAGACTCTGTCTCAAAAAGAAAAAAAAAAAAAAAAAAAAGAAAAAACAAACAAAAAAACCCCACTTTTTCCCCACCTGGAGCCAATCTACTCCCTACACCTGACACCTGCGCACAACCTTGTATCTTAAATTAGATCCAGCTTGAGCCTGTCTCCTACCAACCCCTGCCCCCTCCCGCCCTGCTGAGCACCTTGAGGAAAGGGCTTGTGGGCTGTTTATCTTTGTCTCCAAATCCATCCTTCAACTCCCTCCGGGGCCTGCCTAGCATGTCATCCGAGTTTGCAGAATAGGACAGGACGGGACAGGGCAGGGCAGGGCAGGATAGGAGCAAGCGAGCCAGCCCGCTAGCTCACGCCTGTAATCCCAGCGCCTTGAGGGGCTGCAGTAGGAAGATCGCTTTGGGATCAGGAGTTGCAGGCTGTAGTAAGCTATGATTAGCTAGGGCAACCATCACTCTAAAAAATAGAAAGGGGAGCACAAATATTCCCAATGCCCCAGACACGCGCTATCATCTCTAGTAAACTCCTCCAGGCGCCTGCAGGATGGGTGAAGGAAGACAGCAAGGCGAGCGTGGCTCCCTGTTGAGGCTGGCCCGGCCTCACATGATTCTCCAATCACATGATCCCTAGAAGTGGGGTGTGGGGCGAAAGGAAGCCGGGAGGTGAGTGATTTGAGTAGAAAAGAAACAGCATTCCAGGCTGGCCCCGCCTCCACGTAGATAAGTAGCCAATGGGAGCGTGGCATCCGGACCCCTGGCCAATGGAAACTGAGGTGGGCGGGTCATCGCGCTGGGGTTTGTAGTCCCGGAGCTGCCTGGCTGCTGCTACCCAGGGACCGCGGACCCGAACGCAGGTAGGAGGGCGGCCGCGGAGACCTCTCGCCTGCTCCTACCCAGGGACCCGGCCAGGGCCATGTGGGCTTGAGGTTCCCCCTGGAGTCTCAGCCGGAGACAACAGAATACCCGCTTATTGAAACTCCTTTGGGGGTTCCTATACACTGGAGGGAGTTTTATGGGGGGAGAGGAAGGGGGCTCTCCCTCCCCAGCATTCCGGGAAGCTGAAGCGCTTTCCCCCAAAGCAGGGACCACGCCATTCTTGAGCCAGATCTACCCCTATCGGTAGGTGCCGGCTTCTTCCCCCTCTCGCGGTGGTGCTGGGTGTTCCCCGCGGCGGCCTGGAGCCAGAGGGACGCGCGACCCTGGGCTGGGAGCTCCGAGGGCCTGGGAACGGTACCTGAGACCTTGGCTTCTCGAAGGTAGTAGGGACTTGGGAGTGGTGACCGAACCTGGTCTGGCTCCTCCTTACTTCCTCTTGTAGAGGGTGAGACGAGCTAACTTCCGCCTCTCCCAGCCACTTTTTCCTGCTCATTTGCAGCGAGGTTGGCTCCCCCTTTTGGGAATTTCCTCTCCCCTTGGCACTCGGAGTTGGGGGGTGCCACCTAGTGGAAGATAACGGAGCTAGGGCTTGAAGAGGCTGCTGTCCCCCTCTGGCTGTTTTGGTGGTGTAGAGTGGCGGTGAGAGGGTGTGTGTGGCTCGCCTCTTCATCCCTGCTTCTGTATGCGCGTGCGTGTATTGAGTAGAAACATACACTATACTCCTTCAACTCAGTGTAAACAGGAGGGGGCACATGCACAGGTAACTCACCAGGGAGCCGAACAGTCCTGTGCCGACAGGCTCCCCTTCCCAGCAAGCCAGGGCAGCGGACAGCCTGCTGAGAACACCCAGGAAGCAGGTGGTGCCAGCTGCAGGTGCTTTGCCCGGGAGCTGTGGGGCTGAGGAGAGGGTCCACTGGCCAGGACCAGTCAGCTTCATCCTTATCTGGCCAGGAGGTGGCCTCTTGAGGAAAGCCAGGTGGAGCAGAGGGTGTGAGTGACTGGGTGGGGGGGTCTCCTGCCCCTCCCCCCACAGTGGTGTCCACACATAGACTCGTGGGGGAACTGAGGCACAGACAGGGAGCAACTTCTCAGGCCCTCACAGTTGGCTAGGATTAGGACCCAAGTGTGATTTCCAGGCAGTCCCTGTACTGCTTCTGTCCTACCTGATGCACCTATCCCCCCTGGGGCTTAGGGTCCATTCCCAGGCACTGCCCATCGTGCCGCTAGTGATATGAACCCAGGTCCAATACGTTCTGGGCCCATCAAAGCCTGTTGTCACCATGACCTGATGTGTGACATATTATAGGTGTCCCTTCATGGAACTGGTTCCAGGACCCCAAAATCTGCAGATGCTCAAGTCCCTTATATAAAATGGTGTGGTAGCCAGGTGCGGTGGCTCATGCCTGTAATCCCAGCGCTTTTGGGAGGTTGAGGCAGGCAGATCACCGGGTCAAGAGATCGAGACCATCCTGGCTAACATGGTGAAACCCCATCTCTACTAAAAATACAAAAATTAGCTGGATATGGTGTCATGTGCCTATAGTCCTAGCTACTCGGGAGGCTGAGGCAGGAGAATCGCTTGAACCCGGGAGGCAGAGGTTGCTGTGAACCGACATTGAGCCATTGCACTCCAGCCTGGGCAACAGAGCGAGACTCCGTCTCAAAAAAAGATAATAAAAATAGGCCGGGCGCAGTGGCTTATGTCTGTAATTCCAGCATTTTGGGAGGCCAAGGGGGGCAGATCACCTGGGGTCAGGAGTTCGAGACCAGCCTGACCAACATGGCGAAACCCCGTCTCTACTAAAAATACAAAAATTAGCCGGGCATGGTGGCACATACCTGTAATCCCAGCTACTCAGGAGGCTGAGGCAGGAGAATCGCTTGAACGTGGGAGGTGGAGGTTGCTGTGAGCCAAGATCATGCCATTGCACTCCGGCCTGAGCAACAAGAGCAAATCTCTGTCTCCAAAATAAATAAATATATAAATAAATAAAATAAAATGGTATGGTATTTGCATATAACCTATGCATACTTTAATCTCTAGATTACTTATACCAAAGTAATCTAAAATGCCATGTCAGCTGGGCACGGTGGCTCACTCCTATAATCCCAGCACTTTGGGAGGCCATGGTGGGTGGATCACCTGAGGTCAGGAGTTCGAGACCAGCCTGGCCAGCATGGTGAAACCCCATCTCTACTAAAAATACAAAAATTAGCCAGGTGTGGTGGTGCATACCTATAATCCCAGTTACTGGGAAGGGGCTGAGGCAGTAGAATCGCTTGAATCCGGAAGGCAGAGGTTGCAGTGAGCTGAGATCATGCCATTGCACTCCAGCATGGGCGACAGAGCAAAACTTCATTTAAAAAAAAAAAAAAAAAGTGAGCAGGTGTGGTGGCACGCACTTGAAGTCCCAGCTACTTGGGAGGCTGAGGTGGGAGGATTGCTTGATCCCAGGAGTTTGAGTCCAGCCTGGGTAACATAGCAATACCTCATCTCTAAAATAAAAGTAAAGATGTTAATTACTACTTTGGATGGTCGTTGCACAGAAATAAAATATGGAGAGTCTTGTAACTGGCTTGGGAGCCAATTACAAGACTGTTTCCGCTCCTTCAGGCTGCGTAACCTTTCTGGCCATCCCACTGAGCTAGCTGGGCTAGCTGAGCCTGGGAGAAGAGTTGTTTAGGAAGTGAGAGGCTGCTCCCCCACAGAGACTCAAGGTTCAGTTCCTCCTGGTGACTCAGATGGGCAGCCTAGTGGGCACACGTGGTCTCTCTCAACATGTGGCTGAGTTTCACTTCCAGAATAGAGGGAGAGGCAGGCGTGGGGGTTAGCATGCTTGGGGAATCTCAGAGGGCCCTAGAGGTGTGGGGGACCCTCAGAACACAGGTGTCTCAAAGGCTGATCCAGCCTCTGTGTCCCCTTCCCTGGGTGAGGAGGGGGACATTAATGGCAGGTGGTGACCAGCCTCTGGGGAGGGCAGCCCAGACTCCACTAGCCACCATACTTCCTTTTTCACAACTTTCTCACCCCTGTGGTTTCTCATGTCATCATGTGGCCGCTTCCCACAAGCCTTAGTGGGGTGCAGGTATGAGCATGGTGTCAGGCAAGGAGGCATCTGGAGGGGGAACCCTGGCTTTTCTGGGGGGACTCCCTCCCTGCACTCCAGCCCTGTCCTCTCCCATGGCTACCGATGCCTTCCCCCTCACCTCAGAGATATCCCACATCTGCACAGATCAGACCCACAAAAATCACATCTTCCTGACTTGTAAGCCTGCCCAGCTGTTAGACCATGTGTTGGGGATTCAGACGCACACGTATACGCATGTCAGCATACATGCTCACGGGTCCGCATGCGCTGGGGCATGTGTCACACACAGGGCGCTATAGTCAGCTGACTCAGCCCCTGCAGCTTTTTGCCTGCCTGGACAGGGAGGTGTCAAGGAGGCTCAGGCAGTCTCAGGCCAGGACCTTGGCCTGGGGCTAGGGTACTGAGGGGCTTCAGAATCAAGGGTGGCATGGGCTTAAGCGGTTGCCAGATGCTCCTTGGTACTTTGCAGGCAGACCATGTGGACCCTGGTGAGCTGGGTGGCCTTAACAGCAGGGCTGGTGGCTGGAACTCGGTGCCCAGATGGTCAGTTCTGCCCTGTGGCCTGCTGCCTGGACCCCGGAGGAGCCAGCTACAGCTGCTGCAGTCCCCTTCCGGTGAGCGCCCCTCAGCCTAGGCAAGAGCTGGCAACCTGGGTTTTCCCAAAGGGTCATCTTGGATTGGCCAGAGGAGGATGCCAGGCACGAGTCTGTGGTTTATCATCTCCCTGTCTTTCCAGGACAAATGGCCCACAACACTGAGCAGGCCTCTGGGTGGCCCGTGCCAGGTTGATGTCCATTGCTCTGCCGGCCACTCTTGCCTCCTCACTGTCTCAGGGACTTCCAGTTGCTGCCCCTTCCCAGAGGTAAGCGTGCCATCAGCCCGATGGAGGGAGTCATGTCTGCATTTATGCTTTTCCTGCACTTTCCCACCTGCAGATAAAAGGGCCTTGCTAATGCAGGCTTCTCTGTGTCCCACAGGCCGTGGCATGCGGGGATGGCCATCACTGCTGCCCACGGGGCTTCCACTGCAGTGCAGACGGGCAATCCTGCTTCCAAAGATCAGGTGCAGCCAGGGTGCGGGTGCAGAGCAGACGGACGGGCAGCATGTGGAGCCTGGAACCCAGCAGCCCAGCTCGCGGGGCAGCCCCCGATTCCTGCCCTCATGCCTTCATTCATGTGGCATCTGTACTAAGCAACACCCCTGCTGCGGATAGAGGGGCAGCTCTGGGGGATAGGAGGGGGCAGGAGAAAGTAAAAGAGCCCAGGCCCAGGCGTTGTGGGGGTGGGGAGAGGTCGGGCTGGGCCGGTCTAATGCCAACATGGTCAATGGATGCCCCTGCCCCATGCCATCTTGCTGAGGGGAGGGGCTGGATCGTGAGGAGGGTGAGTTAGGCATGCCTAGGAGATCACTGAGCCCTAGTGTCACCCCCAAGCCCCAGTAGCTGGGCCTGCAGACTCTGGTGCCACCAGCTCTTGCATGATGGGGGGAGTCACCTTCCCTGAGTGGATTGGTAGAATCCTGGGTCATCTGGTCCACAGGTAACAACTCCGTGGGCGCCGTCCAGTGCCCTGATAGCCAGTTCGAATGCCCTGACTCCTCCACATGCTGCATTATGGTTGATGGCTCCTGGGGGTGCTGTCCCATGCCCCAGGTACAAATCTGGGGGAGATGGGGGTATGTGGAGGGACGTAGGGGCAGAGGGTGGGGGCTAGGGGCAGGGGGGTGAAGACAGAGTCAGGATTCTTTCCTCAGGCTTCCTGCTGTGAAGACAGGGTGCACTGCTGTCCGCATGGTGCCTCCTGCGACCTGGTTCACGTCCGCTGCATCACACCCACGGGCACCCATCCTCTGGCAAAGAAGATCCCTGCACAGAGGACTAACAGGGCAGGTGAGGAGGTGGGAGAGCATCAGGTCGGGGCTGGGGTGGCACCTCACTGACTCCAAGTGTGGGCAAAAGTCCCTCCACCTTGGGTGCCCCTCACGCTTGCTCCTCTTCCAGTGGCTTTGTCCAGCTCGGTCATGTGTCCGGACGCACGGTCCCAGTGCCCTGATGGTTCTACCTGCTGTGAGCTGCCCAGTGGGAAGTATGGCTGCTGCCCAATGCCCAATGTGAGTGAGGAGCTGGAGCCAGCTTGGCTGTGTGCCCCCAGCCACCTGGCCCTGACATGCACCTTACAGGGGCTCTGGGGCCTGGGGCTGGCTGGCTGGCTGCTTGCTGGGAGCCTGGCTGATGCTGGACTCATGCCACCCCCTAGTGGGAGATTGGGGCAGTGCCAGCCATCAGCCTGGCTGCTCCCTGTGCGCTACTGAGCCTGGAAGTGACAAAAACCCACCCTTGTCCCACTCAGGCCACCTGCTGCTCCGACCACCTGCACTGTTGCCCCCAAAACACTGTGTGTGACCTGATCCAGAATAAGTGCGTCTCCAAGGAGCACGCTACAGACCTCCTCACCAAGCTGCCTGCGCACACAGGTCCCAGAGGCAGGCACAGATTCAGGGGTGGGGCCTCTTTCCTCCCTTTTGGGCCTGGCAGTAAGATCACTGCACGGTGGTGTAAACGGTACCGTCCATCTTCAACACCTGGTGCCAGCTGTGGAGCTGGCAAAGGGTGGATAACCCCTGAGGGTCCCCAGTGCCGCTTCTGACCTGTCCGCTCTGCCTTCCTCACAGTGGGTGATGTGAAATGCGACATGGAGGTGAGCTGCCCAGATGGTTACACCTGCTGCCGCCTACAGTCGGGGGCCTGGGGCTGCTGCCCTTTACACAGGTACTCAGGGGTGGTGGGTGGGTGGGCTGAGCACTGTGGCAGCCAGCTGGACCCCAGTGCCCACTGGCCCTTCCCTATCTGCCCTAGGCTGTGTGCTGTGAGGACCACATACACTGCTGCCCCTCGGGGTTTACGTGTGACACACAGAAGGGTACCTGTGAACAGGGGACCCACCAGGTACCCTGGATGGAGAAGGCCCCGGCTCACCTCAGCCTGCCAGACCCGCAAGCCTTGAAGAGAGATGTCCCCTGTGATAACGTCACCAGCTGTCCCCCCCCCCTCCAATACCTGCTGCCAACTCATGTCTGGGGGAGTGGGGCTGCTGTCCAGCCCCAGAGGTACATGGGAGGAGACAGGACCTTGGCTTGGGCAGGTGGTGGCCACACTCCTATTGCTTTCTGCCCTCTGCTTCACCCGTAAGTGGCACCCAGCTCTGTCAGATTCTTCCCCCGGCTGGAGGTGCTATGAGCAGGAGAGGCGGGCTGGAGGAGGTAGGGGCTCAGCGCTGTGCCCCACGTAGTAGCTACCTAGAACGGCCTTTCTGCCCACCCCCAGGCTGTCTGCTGCTCGGACCACCAGCACTGCTGCCCCCAGGGCTACACGTGTGTCGCCGAGGGGCAGTGTCAGCGGGGGAACCAAGATCGTGGCTGGGCTGGAGAAGATGCCTGCCCGCCAGGCTTCTGGATCCCACCCCAGAGACATTGGCTGTGACCAGCACACCAGCTGCCCAGTTGGGCAGACCTGCTGCCCAAGCTTGGGTGGGGGCTGGGCCTGCTGCCAGCTTCCCCATGTGAGTGCCTCCCTGCCTGCCCCTGGATAACGGAGCTAAGCCCGGCGAGGGGACAGGAACGTAATGCCATTCTGCACCCCCTCCCCGCCAGGCTGTGTGCTGTGAGGATCACCAGCACTGCTGCCCAGCTGGCTACACCTGCAACGTGAAGGCCCGATCCTGTGAGAAGGAAGTGGTCTCTGCCCAGCCTGCCACCTTCCTGGCCCGTGGCCCTCACGTGGGCATGAGGGACGTGGAATGTGGGGCAGGGCACTTCTGCCATGACGACCAGACCTGCTGCCGAGACAGCCAAGGGGGCTGGGCTTGCTGTCCCCTACCGCCAGGTCAGTGCCATCCCCCACCCTGGGGCTGGGTATGGCTAGGGACCCGGTCCCGCCTTGTCCAACCCTCTCGCCCGCCCCGCTCTGACCATCCAGGGCGTCTGTTGTGCCGATCAGCGCCACTGCTGTCCTGCCGGCTTCCGCTGCTCAGCCAGGGGCACCAAGTGTATGCGCAAGGAGACCCTGCGCTGGGACACCCCTTTGAGGGACCCAGCCTTGAGACAGCTGCTGTGAGGGACAGGACTGAAGACGCTGCAGCCCTCGGGACCCCACTTGGAGGGTGCCCTCTGCTCAGGCCTCCCTAGCACCTCTCCCCCAACCAAATTCTCCCTGGCCCCCATTCTGAGCGCCCCATCACCATGGGAGGTGGGGCCTCAATCTAAGGCCTTCCCTGTCAGAAGGGGGTTGTGGCAAAAGCCACATTACAAGCTGCCATCCCCTCCCCGTTTCTGTGGACCCTGTGGCCAGGTGCTTTTCCCTATCCACAGGGGTGTGTGTGTGCGTGCGTGCGCGCGTTCCAATAAAGTTTGTACACTTCCTTAACAGCGTCTGATTTGCCGCCCTGCCTGCCCTCCCCAGGGCCCCGGAGCAAGAGTTCACTGCCAGCACTCCCCTCCCCTTCCCCACACAAAGACACACACGGCCTTAACCTCACCAGCTTTATATTTGCTGCTGCCCACAGCGGCCGGCCGTATCACATTACCCCCTAGTCCCCAGAGGTGGGCTAGTCAGCAAGCAGCACTCCCTCCCCCTCCCAGGGGGCCATAGAGAACGCCCCCTCCCTTCCCAGCCCTCACACTAGCAGCTGAGGCTAGGTTACCCCTTCTGCTTTCCCACAATAGAGCTTTCTATATACAGCCACGCTACACAGGCACTGCTTCCCCCCAGCCCTCCTCCCCCGGCACCTCCCCGTGAGGGCTGGATCCCCCTCCTCCCAGGCTTGGAGGCAGACACAGGGTCCCATGTAAGACACGACCCGGCACCTACCAAGAAACGGCTCTGAGTCCCCGGGCCCCTCTCCGGCCTAGGGCTGGGGACAACGCAGGAGGGCCCCGCGCGGGCGCTACTTGACATTGAACACCATCAGCGGCCTCTCCTCCCGCCGCTGCCACGGGCTCTTCTTGTCGCCCGCCTCGTCGCCCACCTCCGCCCCCAGCTCGTCCTCCGGGCTGGTGAGCGAGTCGCGCCGCAGCTCGCTGGCGCTGCTGCGGGAGCTGTCCCCGCGGCTGCGGCCCCGCCCCCGGGGTACCGTGGCCGCCCGGCCCTCGGGCGCCGCCACCTCGTCCAGCAGCGGCGTCAGCGAGTTGTCCTCGGGAGAGCAGAGGCCCGTGCGACTCTCACTGCTGCTGGGCTCCGTGTCCTCGCTGAGCGCCAGGCGCGGGGGCGCGGGTGGCGGCGGCGCGGCGGGCGGGGCGCGCTCCCGCTCCTCCCTCGGTGGCCGGCGGCGCGCGGGCCGCGCCTCGTGCACGTCGACGCCTGAGTCCAGACTGGCGTCGGTGCTGCGGCCCCCGCCGCCCGCCTGCAGGTCGATGTAAGAGTGGCGCACTTGCGAGTTGGAGCGCCCGTCGAGGGACACGAACCAGGCTCGCGGGTGCGGCTTGACGCCCAGTTCCAGCAGCTTCTTCTCGGTCAGCGCCTGCAGCTCCCCGTTGAGCTGCGCCATGGTGGACTCGTTGAACAGCACCGGGATGGTGACCGAGCCGCTGACGGGCGCCGCGCGCCCGCCTCCCCAGCCCTCGCCGCCGCCCCCGCCGCCCTCGCCCCCCCGCGCCCGAGTGGCCCTGCATCTGCGGGCGCTGGGGGTCGGGCTGGGGAAAAAGCGCGCGCCGGGCCGGGAGCCGCGCCATCAGGCGGGGGCCGGCTCGTCGCCCACGCCCGCGGCGCCCGCCTCGCCGCCGAGGCGTACGTAGTGCGCGGGGATCACCAGGGTGGGCATGACGTTGCGGTAGACGTTGTCCTTGAGGTGGTCGATGGAGCCGCAGAAGATGAGCTGTCCCGCCTGGCCCAGCGACGGCGGCCGGGCCAGCTGGTCCACCGACTGCGACAGCAGGAAGTCGGGGGTCTTGCTCTCGACCGCCCCCTTGTGGCCCAGGTAGTGGTCGAAGGGCGGCGGCGGCGAGGGCAGCTCGTGCAGGAAAGCCGCGGCCCCCGCCGGACCCCGCCGGTACTCCTCCAGGCCGGGCTCCAGCCCGCCAGGGCCCTCGGCCGAGCGTGCGCCCTTGAGCCCGGCGCTCTGCCCCCCACGGGCACCCGAAGGCTCGGCGGCCGGGCGGCTGGCAGAGCGCGGCTTGGCGCGGAAGAAGTCGTCCCGGGAGGAGGCCAAGTCCCGGGAGCTGGAGAAGGCCGAGTGCAGGGGGCCTGGAGGCGGAGCCTCGGGGTCCCCCGACGGGGCGGGCTCCAGGGGTCCCCCACAGATGAGGTGGAGCTGGGACATTGAGGTGGCCTGGTCTCGTTTGTTACCGTCAGAGGGCCCCGAGAGCTGCAGCTTGCGGTGCTGTTGCCTCGGCTTCAGGCAACGCCTCCTGGAAGAGAGGGAGCAGAGGGGGCCTCTCAGGAAAGGGTGAAGGCCAGAGTAGGCCTCGAACCCCCTCAGATGCAAGACAAGGGATGAATATAGTGGAAGAGGTGGGGAGAATGCCTGGGCGCTCAGGAGAGTTAGTGGGGAGCCGTGTCCGTTCTGGGTTCCCCCTGGAGGTAAACTCTGCACTCCTTTGCATTTAGGACGTGCTGTGAGAATCGGGAGGAGCACCGAAGCCGTCTGTGGGTGTGTCCCGCCTGGAGTCCTCTGGGAGCGAGAGCAGGGCTGGTAGGGGCAGTGGCAGATCTCTCTGGAGGGGCTCTGCCTCCCCCTCCCACCTCCCCGCTGTCTTCAGCCACCAGCACCAGCCCTTCAGGTCCTTCATGTGCTCAGGAAGTTTTCCTGTCTGCTCCTTGAGGACCAGAAGTGGATTTTATGCATTTTTGGGGCCCCAGGGCCCTGTGCAGGTGCAGGCCTCAGTCAGAGGAGAGGAAGGTGGGGGGAAGCCTGGTGCTCACCGGCAGTAGTAGATGAGCAGACAGAGCAGGATGAGCACCAGCAGGGCCAGGGCTGCCAGGATGGTGAGCAGGAAGATGGTGTGGTAGGTGCCAATGTCCTGGATGCCTGACGTGATGGTGACCAGCCCTGTGCCAGGTGAGGGCTTAGCGTCCAGGTGTGGATGCCCTTCCTGCCTTTCAGGAAGTCCAGTCTCCCAGCCCCCCTCCCCCATGGCTTGTACCCCCACTGCCCCACCACTCTTACCAGCTGTGGGGGAGGCCATGGCAGCCACCCAGTACCCCAGCTGGGGGGAGACGAAGGTCCAGTAGAGCTGCCGGCCTTCCTTCCGGATTACGCCAGTGCCATTGCGCACCCACAGCCCTGGGAGAGGTAGGGGTTTTGTCACACTTGATTCCCCTCCCACTCAAGTCCCACTTTCCACCCTCAGCTCTAGCACCCACAACCCCCTGAGGCACTTACCGCTCTTGGGGTCGAATCTCCAGGCTGGAATGCTGGTGCCCACGGTCAGGGCACGAGTCTCGGAGGGCACGGGCAGGGACAGGTGAATGGGGCCTGAGAGTGGCACCTCTGTCCCATTACCTGTCAGCAGGTGCACGCTCACAGCAGCCAGGGGCATCAGCTCCAGCCAGGAGCCATTGCCTGAGGGATGAGCGCACAGGGCTGAGGGCTGATCCTAGGCCCAGGGAGACCCCGTCCACACTGGGCACCCAGGTTACCTGAGCTGGAGGCCTCAGTGCCCAGGAAGGCAGGGAAAGCCCGCATTTCCTGCTGGGTGCTGGCAGGTGTGAGCGAGGCCCAGAGCTGGCTGTAGGTGGAGCTGACAGGCAGGCGGGCAGCCCGGCGCTGGAACTGCACCAAGGGTTGGGAGCGGGCACCTGGAGGGAGAGAGGGGCTACAGTGGCCTGCTAGGGACAGGGATTCCCCCAGGGACCAGAGCAGAAAGCCAGTATCCAAGGAGAAGGGGACACTGGGTCAGGCCACTTAGGAAGGCCAGGGAGGGAGATGCCTTGGGGAGAAAGCTGGGCAGTCATAGAATGTTCACTTGGAAGGGACATGGACCTGAAATCTCTGTGTGACCCTCAGCAATTTACTTGCTGCTTATAAAATTTCCTTACAGAACCTATAAAATGATGCGATCCAGATGCTTATACAGTATGATCTGCTTTGTGGCAGGCACCAGGTTAGACACTGGGGGCCCAAAGATGAGTGACAGAATTCCCTGCCTTCAAGTTCACAGTCTAGTGGGGTGCTTCCTTTAGGGTACCCACTGGAACTGTCTGCTGTGATGGGAATGTTTTCTAGCTGTGCTGCCCATTGTGGTACCCACTGGACACACGTGGCTGTTAAGCATTTGAAATGTGGCTAGTGTGACTAAGAAACTGGATTTTTAATTTTTAAAAACTTAGGCCAGGTGCGGTGGCTCACGACTGTAATTCCAGCACTTTGGGAGGCTGAGGCGGGCTGATCACCATAGGTCGGGAGTTCGAGACCAGCCTGACCAACATGGAGAAACCCCGTCTTTACTAAAAAATACAAAGTTCGCGAGGCGCAGTGGCGCATGCCTGTAATCCAAGCTACTAGGGAGGCCGAAGCAGAATCGCTTGAACCCAGGAGGTGGAGGTTGCGGTGAAGTGAGATTGTGCCATTGCACTCCAGCCTGGGCAACGAGCAAAACTCCATCTCAAAAAAAAAAAATTAATTTTAAATTTAGTTTACTTCAATTTAATATATAGATAGTGGCTACTGGAGTAGACAGTTTAGGTTGTGTGTGTGTGTGTTAGGGTGGAGGGGACAGACATATAAACAATTCCAATACCATATGGCCGCAGCTAACATTTATTAAGCTTTAAGCTATGCTGGGCACTGTTCTAAGCAGGTTACCTATATTAACCCCTGCAGTTAGGAAAATAGCCCCCCGAGGCAGGTGCCTTTATGATCAACCTTGTTTTAGAGGTGCATAAATGGAGGCAGGCAGGGGTTCAATATCTTGCCGGAGGTCACAATCCTCACGCCCGGATTGAAGCCCCGGCTCCAGGGTCCATCCTCTGACGTGCCATTCCTCCTGGGTTGCTATTCAAATAAAGGGATGCAGAGGACTAGGGGAGCTGGGCTCACCCCATTCAGGGGGAGGCCCTGTGGAGTCTTGAAGGATGTGGAAGACTCAGCCAGGAAAGAAAGAGGGAAAGGACATCCAGCAGGACAGGCATGGGAAAGGCCCGGAGACTAGGGGCAGCGGGGCAGCCCGGGCTCTAGAGGGGCGCTGTCAGCTCTGAGACGGCACCTGGGTTTTGTATTGAAAGCAGTGGGTACCATGTGGGGACTTCAGGCTGGGGGCCACAAACGGTCCACTGGCATCTTAGAAACCTGCAAGGGTACTGAAAAGCCTCTGGTTTGGGACCAGAGTGACAAAGATGAGTAAACGAGTAGCTCAATGAGGCCGGGCACGGTGGCTCACACCTGTAATCCCAGTACTTTGGGAGGCCAAGGCGGGTGGATCACCTGAAGTCAGGAGTTCAAGACCAGCCTGGCCAACTTGGCAAAACTCCATCTCTACTAAAAATACAAAAATTAGCCGGGTGTGGTGACACGTGCCTGTAATCCCAACTACTTGGGAGGCTGAGGCAGGAGAATCGCTTGAACCCAGAAAGCAGAGATTGCAGTGAGCCAAGATTGTGCCACTTCAGCCTGGGTGACAGAGTGAGACGCTTATCTCAAAAAAAAAAAAAAGCTCAGTGACAAAAGCTCAAGCTGAGACTACAAACTGGGAAGGGGTTCCTCGCACTCCGAAACCCACCTCAGCTAAGTGCAGTGGAGCCCCCCACACCCTCACTGTCCTCTACTGCCCTGCACCCCGATGTTTCCCCCTGGCCTTCCTCCCCAGTGGAGGAGCCTATGCTTCCCCTTCACTCCTGAGTCCACAAGGGCCGACCACTCCATTCCACAAGCTCTCACCCAGCTGGGTCCCCCTCACAGGTTAGGGCTGTCTCAGCACTGAAAGCAGCTGCCCTCCACTCCACTGCCCTGCTTTCTCCAGAACTATGATCTGTCTTTCTACTTGTCTGTGAATGTCCAAAGGCAAGGGGCGGGTCTTCTTCCTCACCGTGGTTCCCAGCACCGGCCACAGTGCCTGGCATGGCCTAGGAGCTGAAGTACTAGCTGAGTGAGCCTGGGGGTAAGGCAAGGACTGCTGCAGGCTCGCTCTGGGCCTTGCACTTCCTGTGCACCCCGGGGCACCCAGCAGGTGCGCAACAAATCCGTGTAGACCCACTGAATATAAAGGTGGCAGGGGAGGTAGGAATAGATGGAGAATAGAAACCACGAGAAGCCCCAATAACTATAAACATTTATTGAACACCTTCTGTACTGTTTTTGCACGTTTGATGTGATTTAATTCTCACTCCAATTTGATGACGTAGGCACTATCCTTCCACGTCTTACAAATGGACAAATTATGGCTCAGAGAGATTAAGTGACTTGCCCAAGGACACCCAGCTAATATGGGAGCATGGAGGTCTGTACACCCAGGTCGGGGGAAGGAAGAAGAGTTGGTATGGGTGAGGGGGGAGCCTTACCCGGAGAGCCTAGGAGGATGTGCACCAGGTCCTCATAGAGGATGAGTGTGGCCGGCCGCTCAGGGAGCAGGTAGAGGCTGACGGATGCGTACACTGTGGGAGGGGTAGCTGGTCAGCTCCAGGAAAGGCTGGCCCCCCACTCCCTGGCCAGGCGCCCCTTCCATCTGAGTCCCAGCGGCTTCACCCTCCCTCAGCCCCTTCTGCATACCCCAACCCAGGCAGCAGCTGCTGGAAAGCCTCCCCCCTCCACCCCCAAGGAAACTATTTTGGGAAGGGGCTGATGGCGGGTCAGCTGCTGTCCCCCTCCACCTGCCCCTGCACTCACAGGGCAGCTTGTCAACACGCCAGGGCACAGAGTTGGTGAGAAAGCCAGGGCGGGCAGCAGTGACCAGCACCCAGGTGCCCAAGCGATAACTGAGGGGCAGGGTGGCCACGCCTTCTGAGTCTGTGGTGCCAGCCGCCAGCAGAGTCCGGTTCCCAAACACATCCACTGAGGCCCGGGCCAGGGGCACCAGCTCCCCGCTTACATACACCTGCACCTTGATCAGGATCTCTGTAGGCAAGACGGAGTGAAGGGAGTGAGGACGAGGGAGGGAGAAAGAACTGGGGGGAGCCCCAGGATCAGAATAAGGGGCTGTGTTTTCAAGAGTCCTTGGGGCTAAGGCTAGAGAAAGCATGGTCTAAGAGCCAGCATTCACAGGGCACTCACTGAAACCTCCTATCAGCCCATGAGGGAGGTGGGACTCTTCCCACATTTCATCATCTAACACATGCGCTGTGTCACATTTTCACATTTCTAAGCTCAGGCTATGCCATCATCATAACTGGCAGCATTGTTTCCTTTCTTACTGGTACCTGAACTAATGAGGCATCTTACAGTCAGTGGTGTATTAGATTCGATAAAATATGCTCTTAGTCCATTTTACAGATAAGGAAACTGAGGCTTAAGAGTTTAGATACTTGGACTACAGTTAAGTGGAGATCTGGGATCCAAACCTGGCAGTCTGTCTCGAGAAGCGACATTCTTAACCCTGGGCCTGGAGAGAGGAGAAGGACGGGAGGGCTGGGAAAGTTAAAGCTGGGTCCACAGGCAGGGAGGGGAAGGGTCAAAATTGAGCAGTTTGAAAGGGAGGATGGAGGCTAGGGCAGAGTTTGGGGTCTTGGGAAAAAATTGACAGGGGACACTAGGAAACTGGTCATTCCCATCATTTGTCCTTTTCCCAGAATCCTTTGCATAAGCCTATTTCCCTTCAGATTTAGGGACTCACCCCAACCCGATGCCCAAACAAATAACTCCTGCCCCCCTCCCAGCTGGTCAGCTACAGTCAGTCACCATGACAACGCCCTCATTCCTCCCAGGAGATCAGGCAGGGAGCTGGGGCCCTGGCAAGGGGAAGATCTGGGAGGGGGCAACCGAGGCCCAAGGGAAACTATTGTGGAGGGGGCTGGGGGAGGGGAAGCCCAGGTCTTTTGCTTCCAGCGATGTCTCTGACCCCAGCCTCAGGAGATTCTGGCCAGGCCATCAGGCAGGCGTCCTGCCCTCAGATGGGGTGATGGGGAGGAAGCAAGCCTCGAGGTGTTCACATGGATTCCCCCAGGCAGTCTCTCTAATCCGGGGCACCCTTTCCCACGCAGCCCAGCCCCTCACTCAAGAACACACACCTCAACCCTCCCTTCCTGCTAACGAAGTGTGTCATGCTTGTGCGGGATGCCTCAGTGGGGGGCCCAGGAGGCAGGTAGGGAGTGGGCTGAGTGCGGAAGGAAGAGGCTGGCGCTGAGAGCAGCAGGACCTGGGGAGGTCAGGGCGCTGCGGAGACTTCGAGGAGAGAGAGAAAGCCTTAAAGTGGAGCCCGACACTCAGCAGTGACAGGTGTCTTAGCTCAGGCTCCCAACCCAGCGCCACGCCTGCCCTAGGCATCCCATCCAGCTGTTCCCAAGTCCCCCTCCTCTCCCAGGCCAGAGCCCAACCCTGCAGGGTGGGTGCACACACTCCACCCACTCTCACTCCGTGGTCCTCCAGGAAGCTGGCACCCCTCTGCTGCTTTTTTGCACATTTGATATGATTTAATTCTACTTCAGTTTGAATCCTGTCCTTCCACGTCTTACAAATGAGCAAATTATGGCTCAGAGAGGTTAAGTGACTTGCCCAAGGGAACCCAGCTAATATGGGAGAGTGGAGGTCTGTGTGCCCATGTGGGGGGAAGGGGAAGAGCCTAGGAGGAGGTGCACAAAGTCCTCATCCACCCGCCCCCCAGTAGGAATTCTGAGAAGCCAGAAGGGCCTAGCTACTCCCACCCCCCATCCTGGGCTTAGAAGCAGCTGGATAGAGCAGCTGGGGTGAGGCACCCCAGTCTGACATATGGTCATTTGAGGGGAATGCCTTGGGTTCAAGAGTCAGAGCCTCAGAAGAGGGAGGGGGCTGGGGAAACAAAACTGGGGTGGACAGGTAAGGCCTGAAGGAAGCATCTGTGCCAGCCTTGGGGGTGGTGGGCGAGGGGGCAGGTGCCGACAGATTCCCTTCCTCCTTCCCCTCAACCTGGGCTCCCCGCCAGCTGCCCCAGAGAACCCCCTATCCTGGCTCTATTCCAGCCAATTCCCTGGGCCCCTTCCCCTGGGGTGCAGGGACTTGAGGGGGAGGGGCATCCTAAGAAACTAGGGCTTCTTCCTGCTAAGCAAAACCTCATCTCCTCCCCCAGAGAGCTGGGGGAGATTGAGGCAGAGAGCGACCCCCTCCCCATTCCTCAAAGCCTGACATTCCATACAGTATCCACCTCTCTGGGCTCCAGCCCTGCCTCAACCCAAGAGGAAATCCGAACCCTTCCTTCATCCGGACCCCACTTCCCTCATCCAGACTCCCCCCACCCTGCTTTTCCTGCCAGCTCCTTCGGGTGGGGGGTGAGGAGTGAACACTGCTTCAGGCAGGGATGGGGCCCACAGGCAGGGGAGGGGAGAGCAGGAGCCGAGAGGTGGGCACAGGGCTGGAGTGGGCGGAGGCCCCTAAGCGTCCACGCCTGCCAGTGGGGTGCGGAGTCAGGGTCTCGCTCCCCCATTCTTTCCTGCTGCAGGAGCCGGCCCCACCCCCCACCTCACACACCCACCTGGGCCCGGTGAGTGGCTGGGGAGGGTCTCCTCCACTGCGAAGAAGATGTGAGATGAGGAGGGGGTTATCTGGGGGCAGGCAGGGGACAGGAGTGCCAGGAAGCCTGCTGAACGGGGGACCCAGGCACCTGCCCTCCCAGCCGGCACTGCCCAAAGCCAGCCAGCTCAGCATGGCTCCCGGACCGCAAGCCTGCCATGCGCCCTGAGCTGGGAATCACAATGTACCCCCTTTCTCAGAGCCCCACAACTGCCGCTCGTCCTCCGTCATGGGCTTACCAGCATTTATTTGGTGCACCCCAAATTCTAAACCAGGGGGGCTGGCTGGGAGCTGTCAGGCTCCAGGGCGAAGAACCCCATTAGCAGCAGTCAATCCCGCCCACAGCCTCACCCACTCCCCCTTCTCCCCTCCCCCCTTCAAACCCAGCTCCAGGCGCCCAGCCTCTGGTCCGGGCCTAGGGTGGTAGCCGATGCGGGCGCCCCCACCCAGCGGGGGTCGGGAGCGAGGAACCCGCAGGGGGCTGCGGAGCGGGCGCCCGCCCCAGCCCGCTCCTGGGCGGGTGTCTTCGGTAGACAATGGCTCAGGCAGTAGCGCCTCGCGGACCAGGAGGGAGAAAAACAAATCGGGAGGGGGCGGTGGCGCCGAGCCTGGGGGACCCTCGCCCTCCCCATTGTGTCTCCCCCGAGACCCCGCCCCGGCCAGCCTCCCTCTCCCCGCTTCCACTTTCTCCCAGAAGCGGCGACCCCAGATCGCTCAGCTCCCCCCCACACGAATCCAGGGAACAGAATAGCCCCCCAATTCACGAGCGCCGCGAAGTGGGGGGCTGACGGAAGGGAGCCTGATCAGGGGGCGCAGGCCCGCCATCGCGGCCCCTCCCGGCGGAGACTCACCCTGCGGGCTGGGGGGCTCCGGCGGTGACTTGCCCGGAGCCCGGGAGGCGCCGCCGAGCAGCAGCCCCAGCAGCGGCAGCAGCCGCGCGAGGACGCTGGGGCCACTCGGCGGCGGCATCGCGGGGGCTCGGCCGGGCCCTAGCGGTCCATGGCTCCCGCCTGGTCCCGCTCGCCCGGCCGCGCGCAGCCCCAGCTCTGCGCAGCTCCGGCTCCCGCTCCGGCTGCGGCGCCCGCTCAGCGCGATTGTCTCCGCCTGGAACCGCCGCCGGCGCCCCCTGCAGGCTGCGCGCCACACCGCGGGCCCCCGGCACCGCCCCCTCCAGGCCTCGCTCCGCCCGCCGTCCTCCAGGACTGCCCAGCTTCGGCCCACCCTGCAGCCCGGGCTTTGCGCTCCCAGACTCTGGGCTGCAAGAGGGTGTTGGGGATTAGGATCCCATCATTCGGGTTCTTGGGGTTCCAGAGTCCCCAGAATTTGTTGCAAAAATTTTTTTTGTGTGTAGGTGGGGAGTGGCTATTGCTTACAACACACTCTCAAGGGGTACCGTCATGAAAGTCTCAGAAAAGTGTAAGAACTCCCTGCTCGATGGTCCCCTTCTCCGGGCAAAACACCCAAAACACCTAGGGAGATAGCAGGGAAGACCCCCTATCCCCCCTAAGTGTCTTCTTTCTTTCTTTCTTTCTTTCTTTTTGCAGCGACAAGTGAGCATTTATTTTTGGGCCTTTCTTCCTATGTGTATTTCAGGTCTTTTTCAGAACAAGGCCCCAGGAATCTCCAGATTCAATTATGTCCCTGGGCTTGGTCGACTGCTGCAGGAGTCTTAGGGAGCCTTGTACAAATGCTAGAGTTACTCAATTACCAACGTGAAACCCTAGGATAGAAGATGCAACAAAGCAGGACTCCTTCCCCCATGGAATGTTCTGATTTCAGATGAGGCGGCAGCCAATGTAGAAAACGCTGTCCAGCCTGGCCAACATGGTGAAAATCCGTCTCTACTAAAAATACAAAAATAGCTGAGTGTGGCGGTGGGCGCCTGCAGTAATCCCAGCTACTTGGGAGGCTGAGGCAGGAGATTCACTTGAACTCGGGAGGCGGAGGTTGCAGTGAGCTGAGATGGTGCCACTGCACTCCAGCGTGGAGACAGAGGGCGATTGCGTCTCAAAAAAAAAAAAAAAAAAAGAAAGAAAAAGAAAACACTGATATTTTTCCTTGGAACTGGACTGTGATGAGAGGTGCTTACTATAAACATAAGCTACTATCTTTTCTTTTACCCTTTCCAGTTTTTGAAGATAAAGCAGGAAATAATCTTCTCTGAAGATATTTGATAAAAATTCCCCCAAAAACAAAAACACATGCTTCCACTTCATTGATAAAAATTTACTGCAGTTTGGCACCTGGGTCTAGTTCAGCTGGTGAATGAGCTAATTGATGCGTTCACCTGGATCCTCAGGTGTGCCGATCTCCTTGAGGAAGCCCACTCTATTTTTTGCAGCATGACGGGCCACTGGAGGAGGAAAAGGTGCGAGAATCGTGAGATCTCCTGGAAATGCTTCCCTGGGGGAGGCAACTTCATGAATGAGGTCTTCCAAGCAAATGACACCAAACTTCCCCAGGTGCTCCTCATAATTGTGTTATCTGTCAGACGGATGGTCTCATTCTTGATCTTGGCTTCTCCACATTTCAGAATGAGTCCCCGGACAGACTTTAGATTTGGAAATCACCAGGTCATGTAAAGTTCCACTATACGCAGCATTTTAGGTTCTGGGGGGGTGACTTTCACAAAGACACCACTAAAAATTTTCTTTAGGCAAAGTCTTGCAATGGTTCTCTGCACCAGTAAACTCTTGCCATCAATTTCGATGCAACGAAGGCCACGGAATGTTCATCTGGCAATTCCAAGGCGTGAGGTTTCACTTCTAGTCGTCTGAGTCGCACCTTGTCATGTTTCTGCCTCCAGGAATCATGTAGGAATGATTCCAGTCACTTAAACCTGGGCCCTCTTCCTTTCCTCTGCTCCTTTGCCAAAAGTGCCTGCTTTGCCTGGGTGGCTTTGAGGGCTTGATGAGGCTTCCTCTTTGTCAGGAGATTTTCTGGAACCAAAGAAATTTTTCTTTGCTCTTGCTCTGCTATCTTTCTAGTGTTGCAGCTACTGATCATGGAGACAGAATCTTTCACTGTCACCCAGGCTGGAGAGCAATGGTGCGATCTTGGCTCACTGCAACCTCCACCTCCCAGGTTCAAGAGATTCTCATGCCTGAGTCTCCTGAGGAGCTGGAATTACAGGCGGCTGCCACCATGCTCGGATAATTTTTGTATTTTTAGCAGAGACAGGGTTTCACTGTGTTGGCCAGCCTGGTCTCGAACTTGTGACTTCAGGTGTTCCGAATGCCTCAGCCTCCTAAAGTGCTGGGATTACAGGCATGAGCCACTGTGCCTGGCCCTACGTCTTTTATTAAGCCATTGGCAAGTTACTCAGCCTTCTGGTCCTTAGTCTTCCTTTCAAATGAGAGTTGTCATAATCTCTACTTCATAGGGTTGCTATAATGACTAAATGAGGTGTAATGACCAAATAATGATGTAAAGAGTCTAGCACAAGCGTGACAGGAGCAGGGGCGTAATAAATGCTGCTATTGTTGGCCCAGGGTGAGGTAGGGATTCACCTGTGCCCAGGTAATAGGATCCATTGCTGGGCGGGGCTAATGGCTAAGGAGTGTTTCCAGGGCTGGCAGCAGCCTTTCTCTTCCACCAGTTGGTGATTCTCTGTGGTTCTGGTTCTGGCTTCATGAATGATAAACTGAGTCTCTCCTTTGTCCTCAGCCATTGAACCCCATATCTGAGGACGGCTGTTGGCTTACCCTAGTCCCAGCCAAGCTCTCTATTTCTGGTTGTCATCATCAACCAGTTTCCACCTGGCCAAATCCTTATCTGGTGTCCCTTCCCTGGTTCTCTCTAGTTTGTCACCTTCTCTTCTCACAGTATGGTGGCCAGGAGGGGGACTAAATACCTAAGACAAGGACTCCATTTCCCAGAAAACAGCAGGCTCCCCTCCTGGTTGGGTCTTCTGATTTAGGGGGAAATGATTTATAAGCTTTTGGACAGAATGAAAACTGCCAGTGTATCTGTCTCTCTTCTTTCTATCTTTCTCCCTTCCTTCTCCCTTTCATTTCTCTTTTTCTCTCTTTTCAACAGAAAATTTCCATCTCACCAGATTTTCCAGGACTGTTCTTATGTAACCAATGTTTTGGAACCTCAACACAAAACGTAGCACTCCTCCCTGGTGAATTTCATGTTGCTGGTTTCCACCCAACTTTACAATCTGTCAAGGCTGCCTTGAATCTGCTTCAGTCACCCATTGTATCGGAGCTCCCTCCCAGACAGCAGCCATCTGCCGGGTGAAGAGTGGCTTCCTCTGCCTCCATTCAACGGACTCATGACAATGCCAGGCAGCCCAGGGCCAGGATGCAGCTTCATAGAGATCTCCTTCAGCTTCATCAGAATTGTTCAGTTCCAAATCTGACTGTCTATGATCCAGCTCGCATTTATGTCTTATCTGTAAGGACAAATGCCAAACGCTTTGCTGGATCAAGATAAGTTGTCTGGAGTCATCCAATTGCAACGACGGAATGAGGAGGCAATTCGACTGGTGTTCAAGGATCACGGCTTAATCTTTTCTTAAACGCATATAGTCACTCAAATAGAAACCTGTTCCTGAAACTTGCCATGCATGGATGTCAAAATATTCTTTTCAGAATTTATTGTTTACACCTTTGGGTAAAATCAAACACCAGTGGCTCCTGCTGTTGTATTGTTCATCAATGGCTTCCCCCAGCACTTGGCGTCAGGTCCAAAGTCCTCCCCATGGCCTCAGGGTGTTCCTGCCCTCATTCCCCAACTCCTGGACCCTCACCCACCTGCTTCCAGCCACATGGGCCTCCTTGCTTTTTTTGAACACACTAAGCCAGCTCCTACCTCAGGGCCTTTTCACTGGCAGCTGCACGGCTCAATCATTCATCTCCCTGCTTATCTCATCAGAGAGGCCTTCCCTGACCAACCTACCTAAAATGTCAGCACCCCTCCAAACACCCACATACTTTTTTTTGTTTTTTGAGATGGAGTCACGCTCTGTTGCCAGGCTGGAGTGCAGTGGTATGATCTCGGCTCACTGCAGCCTCCACCTCCTGGGTTCAAGTGATTCTCCTGTCTCAGCCTCCCGAGTAGCTGGGATTACAGGCACATGCCATCACCATGCCCAGCTAATTTTTGTATTTTTAGTAGAGATGCGGTTTCTCCATGTTGGCTAGGTTGGTCTCCAACTCCTGACCTCAGGTGATCCACCTGCCTCAACCTCCCAAAGGCTGGGATTACAGGCGTGAGCCACTGCGCCCAGCCACCCACATACAATCTATCACTCTCTCCTCACTTTTATTGTCACTCACTGCACTGACTGCCACTGACCATACATTTATTTATTTGTTCACTTTTTACCTCTGAAATGTAAGTTCCAGGAGGACAGGGGCTTTGCTTTGCTCACTGCTGCATGCCAGCACTGGAATAGGCACGTGGTAAGGTGCTCCATGAATATTTATATATAGTTTTTAATTCTTTTTTTTTTTTTTTGAGACAAAGTCTTGCACTGTCACCCAGGCTGGAGTGCAGTGGCACGATCTTGGCTCACTGCAACCTCTGTCTCCTGGGTTCAAGTGATTCTCCTGCATCAGCCTCCCAAGTAGCTGGGATTACAGGCACCTGCCACCATGCCCAGCTAATTTTTTTTTTTTTTAAGATGGGGTTTCACCATGATGGCCAGGCTGGTGTTGAATTCCTGATCTCTGGTGATCCACCCACCTCGGCCTCCCAAAGTGCTAGGATTACAGGCGTGAGCCACCGCGCCTGGCCAATTTTTTTTTTTTTTTTTTGGTAGAGACAAGGTTTCACCATGTTGGCCAGGATGTCTCAAACTCCTGACCTCATGATCCGCCCGCCTTGGTCTCCCAAAGTGCTGGGATTACAGGCATGAGCCACCACACCCAGCCAAATGTTTATATTTTTAATTAAAAAAAATTATTTTGAGCCAGGGTCTCAGTCTGTCACCCAGGTTGGAGTATAGGTCAAGGCTCACGGTAGCCTTGACCTCCAGGGCTCCAGCAATCCACCTGCCTCAGCCTCCTGAGTACCTGGGTCTACAGGCACACACCACCACACCTAGCTAGTAACTTTTAATTTTTGAGACAGAGTTTGGCTCTTGTTCCCCAGGCTGGAGTGCAATGGCACAATCTCAGCTCACTGCAACCTCCACCTCCTGGGTGCAATCGATTCTCCTGTCTCAGCCTCCCGAGTAGCTGGGATTATAGGCACCTGCTACCATGCCCAGCTAATTTTTTGTATTTTTAGTAGAGAGGGGGTTTCACTATGTTGGCCACGCTAGTCTTGAACTCCTGACCTCAGGTGATCCGCCCACCTTGGCCTCCCAAAGTGCTGGGATTACATGTGTGAGCTACTATGCCCAGCCAATTTTTATTTTTTAGAGACAGGGTCTTTGTTGCTCAGGCTGGAGTGCAATGGCAGGATCATAGCTCACTGCAGCCAAAAACTCCTGGGCTCAAGCGATCCTCCTGCCTCAGCCTCCCAAAGTGCTAAGATTACAGGCATGAACCACCATGCCTGGCCAAAAATATTTATTGAACCCGGGAATGAACAAATCCTGCAGGACTCCAGGGAAACCTCCCCACCTTTGCCGCTCAGCTCCACTCACCACAGCTGAAGAGCTGTCTTCCATCCTCATCCTCTTTCCTGGCTGAAGGCCCTTCTTTGCGGGTAGGAAGGGACAGCAGCAACGAGGTATGCTCTCTCCTTCCTGGCATGACACTGCCTTCCTCAGGCTACAGCTGAGCCAGCCTCCCTCTGCCCCTTCTCACTCCAAACAGCTTTAAAGGGCTTTTTTTTTAATAGGAAGGCAGGGAGAACGTGTTATTTTTCCAAGCCTCAGGTCATTGTGAAGTTTACCCCTCTGAAATTGTAACAAATATAATATTTAAAGCTGGCCTGGCTGGGCGGGGTGGCTCACGCCTGTAATCCCAGCACTTTGGGAGGCTGAGGTGGGTGGATCACCTGAGGCCAGTAGTTCAAGACCAGCCTGGCCAACATGGTGAAACCCCATCTTTTATAAAAAATAAAAATAAATAAATAAAAATACAAAAATTAGCTGGGCGTGGTGGTGTGCCTGTGATCCCAGCTACTCAGGAGGCTGAGGCAGGAGAATTGCTTGAACCTGCGAGGCGGAGGTTGCAGTGAGCCAAGATTGCCCCACAGCACTCCAGCCTGGGCAAGAGTGAGACTCTGTCTCAAAAATAAATAAATAAGGCCGGGCATGGTGGGTGTAATCCCAGCACTTTGGGAGGCTGAGGCGGGCAGATCGTCTGAGGTTAGGAGTTCGAGACCAGCCTGGCCAACATGGTCAAACCCCGTCTCTACTAAAAAATCTAAAAATTAGTTGGGCATGGTGGCAGGCACCTGTAATCCCAGCTACTCGGGAGGCTGAGGTAGGAGAATGTCTTGAACCTGGGAGGCAGAGGTTATAGTGAGCCAAGATCGAGCCACTGCACCACAGCCTGGGCGACAGAGTGAGACTCTGTGTCAAAAAATCTAAACAATCAGTCAGTCAATCAGTCAATCAAGCTGCCCACCAGGGACACAGCCTGCCTTCCCTGCTGCTCACCCCGCTCTTAGACATGTTCATCCCCCCTCCCATCTTCCCTGAGGTCCTGCCACCCTTTCTCCCTGTTTTCCCTTACACCTGCCACCCCAACTCCGTATTCCCTGACACTCCCCAAAGAGCGATTTGCAAACTTTTCCGTGGCAGAGACCCTCTCTGCTCACACTTCCACCAGCTCTAGGTCCCTGTCCCAAACATTCCTTTGGTCCCCCTCTCCTCTGGCCCCAGAAGGAAGCAGCACATTTGGCATTGGCATCGGGGCTCAGACTCTTTATTAGGCAGCAGGAGGGGGTGGCCCAGCTTTGTTGGGAGGGGAATGACACCAAGAGGCCCTCCGGAACAGCTCCAACCCAAAGCTTGGAGGCAACTCGTACGAGAAGCAGGGGGGCCGGTCACACGCCCAGCCTTCCTGCTAGACAGAGGGCAGGCTGCACCATCACTCCTCGTCTTCATCATCTTCTTCCAGGGGTGGCCGATTCCGCTTGAAGAAGCCGACCTGGGGGTGGTGCATGGGGTCAGGGTATAGAGATGATCTGTAGGACCCAGAGCACGTGTGAGGAAGCACGCTAGCCACGAGGACCTCCCTGGACCAGTGCAGAACACGAACCCCACTGTACTCACAAATGGATGCCTTTTGACATTTAGAGATAACGCATGGAACAAATTGTTCAGTTTTTTTTTTCCCCTGAGTTTTTTCTTTTTCTCTCTTTTTTTTTAGACGGAGTCTCGCTCTGTCACCCACGCTGGAGTGCAGTGGTTCAATCTCGGCTCAATGCAGCCTCCACCTCCTGGATTCAAACAATTCTCATGCCTCAGCCTCCCGAGTAGCTGGGTTTACAGGCGTGTGCCACTACACCCGGCTAATTTTTAGTAGAGACAGAGTTTCATGAGGTTTCGCCATGTTGGCCATGCTGGTCTCAAAACTCCTCACCTCAGGTGATCTGCCTGCCTTGGCCTCCCAAAGTGCTGGGATTACAGGCATGAACCACTATGCCCGGCCTCTGAAATTTTATTTTTTATTTTATTTTTAGAGACAGGGTCTTGCTCGGTCGCCCAGGCAATCCTCTCACCCCTTAGCCTCCCAAGTGCTGGGGCTACAGGTGTGGACTACCGCACCTAATTAAAATTTTTTTTGTAGAGATGGGGTCTCAGCTAGGTGCGGTGGCTCACACCTGTAATCCCAATACTTTGGGAGGCTGAGGTGGGTGGATCACCTGAGATCAGGAGTTTGAGACCAGCCTGACCAATATGGTGAAACCTTGTCTTTAAAAAAAAAAAAAGAAGAAAAGAGATGGGGTCTCGCTATGTTGCCCAGGCTGGTCCCAAACTCCTGGCCTCAAGTGCTCCACCGCACCTGGCCCCCGCCTGGAATTTTTCTTGTACTGAAGTTTGTGTCTGGCTCAATCCTATGATGATACGGATTTGATTATTGTGGGTCCATGTGTGATTCCCCTAAAAGCACCATGTCTCCCCAGGGCTTGAGCACATCTCCAGGTGCAGAGGAGCAAGCGACCCTCCAGAACCACATAGGAAGGGAGGAGTAGGGTCTAGACCAGTCCTTGGGCCTCTTGTCTCACTCAAGGGGAAGGACAGGGCTAGGAGGACGTGTGTCTTGTCCTCGGGAGCAGCCAGATTTTCCTGAAGGCAGGACTTACACCCTCTATACCCTCTAAACCCTCTGACTCTTCTTGGTGGTGGGGGTGTCTAAAGGCTTCAGAATTTCAGGTGCTATCCTTTCAAGCCTGTAAGGGTTCCCTGGAGAACGACATTTTTGTTTATTTTATCTTTTTTGGTCTTTTTTTTGTTTTGTTTTGAGATGGAGGCTTGCTTTGTCGCCCAGGCTGGAGTGCAGTCGAGTGATCTTGGGTCACCACAACCTCCGCCTCTCAGGTTCATGTGATTCTACTGCCTCAGCCTCCCAAGTAACTAAGATTACAGGCATTTATCACCATGCTCTGCTAATTTTGGTATTTTTAGTAGAGACAGGGTTTCGCCATGTTGGCCAGGCTGGTCTCGAATTCCTGACCTCAGGTGATCCGCCCACCTCAGCCTCCCAAAGTGGTGGGATTACAGGTGTGGGCCACCGCACCCAGCCGAGACATAGATCCCTGGTCCCTGGATCACCCACTTGGGTGGGCCACCCTCTCTCCTTGACTTCCTGTGCCCCACTGGGGACTCCACCATCCTTCACACCTCACCTTCCACATGGCCAGGACCAGGAGGGTGAGCAGCAGCAGGCCGCCCAGCACGCCCACCAGCACCCACCAGATGGGAATGGCCCTCTCCTCCAAGGCCCGGAGCAGCTGAGTCCGAACCTGGGGGCAAACCCACGTGTCTCCTCAGTCACCTTGACACCTGCCCTTCATGAAGACTCAAACCTTGGGCTGGTGACCTCCAGCCACACCCGACCACCCCTCAGTCCCTCCTGGCTGGGCACTGACTAGGGGACAATGGGTCCTGCAGGTCTGGTCCCTGCTCCATCCCCCCCACACTCACCTGAGCTTCCCCCTCGGGGCAGGCTGAGCGGGGGCACAGCATAGGGGAGGGAGGACGCGTTGAACCATGCGTGCGACTGCAGCACAAACTGATCCAGTGGCCTCTGGACGGGTTGGGGTTGAAAGCCGTTTACACTCACGCGAGGCCTACTGGTTGCAGGAGTCCAGGCCCCACACTCCCGGCAGGGAAGCCCTGCCTCTGGCCTAATTCCGCTGCAATCCCCCAAAGTAAAAATCCCCAGAGTAAACCTTCGCTCTCCTCCTGCCCTCCCACACCAAGCCCCGCCCCTCCCCAGAGCAAAGTGGTCCCCGCCCAGAAGGCCCGGCCCCGCCTCCCACGCACGCAGCCACCTGGCGGAGGCTGGGGAGCCACAGGAAGGCCAGCACGGTGACCATGGCCCGCTGCCCGCGCGTCATCTCCTGCAGTTCACACTCCACCACAGTACAGGGCGCCGAGTCGCAGCTCTGAGGAGAGGCGTCGTCAGTCCCTAGCTCGTCCTGGACCATCACCCCATCATCCCATCACCCCCTGGACCCAAAGCAGAGGGGGCTGGGGGTTCCGGAAGCCGTGGCCTTCCCATCAGGAAGGGCCTTGGATCCAAGCTTCGCATGCCATCTCTCCACGGGCTTGCTCACGTAGTCCCAGAGATGCAGGGAGGGATCATCCCCCCCTAGCGCAATGCCCAGATCTATGATGACCTTGCATTGTTTTATTTTCCTTAACGTACTAGAAAGCTTAAAAAAGTGCTGGTGTCGCCCAGCTCCCCCCAGACACAAGCCGGCATGCTCCTCCACTTTCACTTGAAGTGCTCCCTGGGACCAAGCGTGACCCACAGAGGTTCACAGGACACCCGGACCCCTCGCCCTCCTGCCATCCCCCTCCTGCCCCTTGGCCCCGGGGAGGCCCCGCTGGAGACCAGAGAGGCTCACCACGAGAACGGGATCCTGAAGCCTCGAGGGCTGCCCGGGCTCTGGCAGGACGATATGTCTGCGATCCCGCTTGTGATGGGCCGGGTGGATGGGCGAAGGGCTGGCGGTGGGCAGCCCCCAGTCCACCTGGTGGGGCAAAGGAGCCGTCAGGGGGAGCTGTCAGGCTCAGGTCTCCCCCCGGATCCCAGCCCACAGAGGTGCCTGGTGGCTGGTCTGGGCCCCCCTCACAGCTCTTTCTTCCACCCAGCTCTCACCTGGAGGGGGTTGATGGGAGGCTGTGGGGAGCACTGAAGGCCCCCCTGGGGCTGTAGATCCAGGATGTAGAGCAGGTCGGAGGGCTGGGACTGCCCGGGGAGGTTGATGCGAAGGTGAAGGCCATTCACAGTCCCAGGGCCATTGTTGTGGAGCTGGAGGGCGGTGATGACAGGGTGCGGGGAGCTCGGCACCTCACCCGTGGCTCTGAGGACCCGCCAGCCCAAACCGGACACGAGGCGCTTCCCTACCTCATAGGTGTGCTCCACTTTGGGTCCCCAGCTGACCAAGCTGTTCTGCTCCCTGTCACCTTCTTCTGCCGCCACCACCAGGGAGGCTGGAAAGGAGTTCCTACAGGTGCCCAAGACCCCCCAGAGAGAGTGTGATGACCTGACTGGCCTGTAGGGGTCCCCAGCTCCCCCTGGAGTTTAGAGCCCTGTCTGCCACCTCCCTTCTCCACCCCTGGCCTCTCACCCTCGAAGCTCCACTTGGGCCTCTGCCCGGACTGGCACCTCCAGCAGCACCATCTTGCTGTTTGGATTCTGGCTGTTCTTGCTAGAGGGGAGGGGATGAGGAGAAACCTGGGCCACGGATACCAGCCCGGTGACTCTCTGGGGATGAGGCCAGAATTTTAGAGTTCAGAGAGAACTAAGTATACAAACAGCATGCCACACTGAAATTAGACTTGAGAAAGAACTTCCTGTAGGGCTCTAAGACTCAGACACGGTCTCTGAGGAAGAAAGGGAACCAGGCTTTCTCGAAAGACCTTTTTTTTGAGATGGAGTCTCACTCTGTCACCCAGGCTGGAGTGCAGTAGCCCAATCTCGGCTCACTGCAACCTCCGCCTCCTGGGTTCTGTTCAAGTGATTCTCCTGCCTCAGCTTCCTGAATAGCTGGGATTGTAGGCACACACCACCACGCCAAGCTAATTTTTGTATTTTTAGTAGAGATGGAGTTCCACCATGTTGGCCAGGCTGGTCTCCAACTCCTGACCTCCAGTGATCCGCCTGCCTCGGCCTCTCAAAGTGCTGGGATTACAGGTGTGAGTTACCGCGCCCATCCTCGAAAGACCCTTCTGTATGGAAGGGACCTGAGGGGCTCTGCATGGGGGTCAGACAGGGGAAGGGTGGTGGGTAGGCGTGCTCGCCAGGTCAGTACCTCCGGATCTGCAGCTGGAAGGACACAGACTCTCCAGCCTCTTCCAGACTCCCCACGCTCACCAACATCGCGATTCCTATCTGGGAGACCAGGAGGGCCAAGATCACTGCCCAAATGCCCACTTCAGGCAGGCCTGCCCTGAACGTGGACTCCAGTCCTCACCCTCCAACATCACCATTAGTATTTTTTTTCTTTTTTTTTTTTTTTCAAAATGGAGTCTCACACTGTCACCCAGGCTGGAGTGCAGTAGCCCAATCTCGGCTCACTGCAACCTCCACCTCCCAGGTTCAAGCGATTTCTCCTGCCTCAGCCTCCCAAGTAGCTGGAATTACAGGCGCCTCCCACCACACCCAGTTAATTTTTGTATTTTTAGTAGAGACAGGGTTTCACCATGTTGGCCAGGCTGGTCTCGAACTCCCGACCTCAGGTGATCCGCCCACCTCGGCCTCCCAAAGTGCTGGGATTACAGGCGTGAGCCACCGCGCCCAGCAGGTCACCATTATTATTTCTATTTTACTTGGAAGCCCACTGGGTAAAGGGGCTCAGAGAGGGAAAGTCACTCACCCAAGGAAATGTGGCAAGGGAGTGTGAGGACCAAGGTTCTGGCCCAGACCTATGTGGCTCTAAAGCCTCACCCCTAAAATCTGGTTGTTCATGAGCCCCCACTGGAGGCTTGGCACCACGACTCAGCAGCCTCACCTGAGCTTTCTTCATGGGGTTGCCCAGCTCACACAGCACCACACTGGTCTCATTCTCTTTCTTCTGATTACAGATGAGTCTCTCAAAGCCCTTCAGGAAGCCAGTCCCAAGAAAGAAGTTGGTTACAGAGCACCATATATATATAAGCTCCCTTGGAAGGTCTGGAGAGATTTGTGTGCCAAGGTAGGGAGGCAGGTTTCTTGGGGTGAGATCTCAAGGGACTGTCACATGCTGGTGTGTGCATTACTGTAGGAGTATTACTTTTCATGAATTTTCATTTTGGAAATAAAAAAACACAAAACATTAGAATATGACCCCATTATTATAAACTACATTAACAAACATAAAAAATAAATATATACTTATGTGAGTGCCAGTCAATATTCAGAAAAAGACTGGAAGGAAATCCACCACATGTGAACAGAGGTTCCTGTTAACATTTGGTTCCTGAACCTTTTTTGTTTTTCTGGTTTTTGTAGTAGAGTTCTGGAATTCTGTGCCATTAGCAAGGATTCCTCTTCCAAATTAAAATAATAATAATAATATATTACATCTTTGACGGCAAAGCAGGAGACAAGAGGGACTCTCAGGGAGGGAGATGAGAGAGCCGAGGCTGCAGCACCTCCCAGGTCCCGGGTACTGCTCCAGGGTGGGGGCCTCACCTCGACGTTGCTGAGGGCCCGCATGTAGTGGGCCCCCTGGGGCAGGTGCACGGCGAGCTCTGCTTCATAGGCCCCCTCGCCCTTGTTGGCTGCGTCCATCTGCAGCTCCAGGACATTATCTGCTCCAACTAGGAGCGGGGAGCCGGTCCTGTGGGGGAAAGAGGAATGAAGCCAGGGACCTGGGTCCGGGCCCAGGGCCTGGGAGGAGAGGGGGACTCAGGTGGGGAGCGGGTATGATGGGCAGAAAGGGCCAGGGTCGGGCAGAGTGGGAGGTCTCCTCACACGTTGGCAGTGAGCTGAAGCTGGGGCACACACACGTTATCTTCCCCCACAGTCCAGGATGATTCTCGTCTAGAGGGGCACATTGGGGTGTGTGGGTAAGCTGGGGAGGTTTGGGGATTACATCAGGGTTAGGAAAACAGTGGGCTTGGGGGTTCACATAGGGGCTTAGGGAGTAAGAAGATCTGAGGCCGAAAGGAGTTTGGAGACGGTATCGGGGCTCGGGGTTTATTTGGAGGTTTGGGACAATGTCAGCAGTTATCAATTTACATCAGAGCTTAGGAGATACTGGGATTTTGAGGTTTTTTGTTTTTTTTTTTGAGATAGTCTCACTCTGACACCTAGGATGGAGTGCAGTGGCGCAATCTTGGCTTGCTGCAACCTCTGCCTCCTGGGTTCAAGCAATTCTCCTGCCTTAGCCTCCCAAGTAGCTGGAATTACAGGCATGCATCACCACACCTGGCTAATTTTTTTTTTTTTTTTTTTTTTGTAATTTTAGTAGAGATGGGGTTTCACCATGTTGGCCAGGCTGGTGTTGAACTTCTGACCTCAGGTGATCTGCCCACCTAGACCTCCTTAAATGCTGGGATTACAGGCGTGAGCCACCGTGAATGACTGGATTTTGAGGTTTTCATTAGGATTTGGAATGACATTGAGGTTTTGGGGTTCACAGTACGATGTGGTACTAACCCTAGTCCTGACTTGCTGTCAGGGGTCCTGTACCTCCCTCGCCTGTCCCCCGCCTGTCCCTGTCCCTACCTGCTCCTGCACGTGGGTGTCTCCATGCAGCATGACAGCAGGGGCTATTCCAGCCTGCTTGGGGGGGCAGGGACACGTTGAGGCTGAGCACGATGGGGCTCAGCTTGTCCCGGAAGTCTGCCTCATCCTAGGATGGGAGCAAGAGTAAGGCCATCTTGCTGCCATGCACATCCCACCTTCTCCTGGCCAGTAGGCACGGTGTCCTGACCACCCCCGGACTCACAGCACCCAGCTCAATGCCCCAGGGCTGGATGAACAAGTCCAGCAGGTGAGCTCTACACACCCAGCCCTGTCAATCCCTTCCTGGGCATACTCGAAGGAAGGCCATGGTGGTTTGGCAGATGGGGCTGTGCCTTCCGCTCAGGTCCAGGTTCAGGATGGTGCCCGCCTGTTGAGAGTCCAGCAGTAGCACCCGCCGTCCCTGGCGGGGCTTCTGCCGGTCCAGCTGCAGCTCAGCATTTAGGTCTGACAGGGCAAATGGAAGAGTCAGGACCCCCCTGGCCAGCCTCTGGGGGAGTCCAAGCCCCGCTCCTCCCGCTCCATGCCACTCACACAGCTTCTGAGGAATGTTGTGTCCGGTGGCTCCAACACACATCTGGATGTTGAAGCTGCAAAGACGTAAGTGGGGCTCAGGGGCTGGGGCCTTTCTGAGGTCCCAAATCCGTCAAGGCCCACGCCCTCCACCTCCTCACCAGCTCACGGGGTGTCTCGGTCTGGGGTAGGACACAGCTCTTCACAGCAGGATTCAGTGAATCTTGCACCAGTAGCTGGACAGAGGCCTTCACCACTGGCTGGGCTCTGATGGGATGGGGTGATGGGTTAGGCTTGGCACTGTGGCTCCTCCTGGCCTGGCCTCCTCTGATGGCACAGGCCTTCCCCATCCCGCCCCTGGAGCCAGCACTCACCTGTACACAGCCACCTGGCTGGCTCCGTAAGCTCCCACGATCAGGTCTACAGACATCAGGGAAGGGGTCAGAATTGGCCATTAGAGAGGGCATGGGATCCTCGTCTCATCTTCCCAGGGGTTTCCCACACCACCTCCCCCACTGGAGCTTTGACCTGGCCCCTCTGGTAGCCCGTAGTGGGACACCAGGCCAGGCATGAGCCCCTGGCCGTGTCTCTCAACACTTCCAGCGAATGTCCAAGGGCCTTTCTTGGGCATTTGTAGCTGGAGGCAGTGCAGGGTACCTGGGTATCCATTGTCATCGATGTCTACAGCACCTCGAAGGGAGAAGCCAAGGCAGAGCCTTTGGGGAAGGGGCTGTCCAGGACCTGGGAGGGACGTGAGCTCAGCCCCTCACTCTGACCCAGGAACACCAGCACTTGGCCACGGCCACTGGGACCCCCGTAGGGGGCAGCCACTGCAATGTCTGGAAGGAGTAACGGAAAGGGAGTGGCTGCTTGTTATTCGGTCTCCCTAGATGACTGTAAAACTTTCCTGAGCTTTTCTGAGCACATCCCAGGAGACCAGGAAAGGGGTGCAAAGTCTGGGTGAAGAAGGCACTGCCCTGCCCTCCAGGAGGTGACAATCAGGTGGGAGAGAGACCGGCCAAGTAGGATTGTTATAAAAACAGCGACAACTCTCACTGTCTGTTGAGGAAAGTGAAGTGACAATATTTCATTTAATCCTGAAAATTAAGAATCATTATGCCCTTTTCTAAATTTTTTTTTTTTTTTTTTAGATTGAGTCTCGCTCTGTAGCCCAGGCTGGAGTGCAGTGGCGCGGTCTCAGCTCACTACAACTTTTGCCTCCCCCGTTCAAGTGATTCCCATGCCTCAGCCTCTCCAGTAGCTGGGATTACAGGTGTGAACCACTATATGCAGCTAATTTTTGTACTTTTAGTAGAGGTGGGGTTTTACCACGTTGGCCAGGCTGGTCTCGAACTCCTGACCACAAGTGATCTGCCCACCTTGGCCTACCAAAGTGCTGGGATTACAGGTGTGAGCCACTGCACCCAGACCACCTTTTCAAAATTTTTTATTTTTATTTATTTATTTTTTACCCATAACTCCTGAGAATATACCAAGTTAAAAAAAAATTATTTTTAAGATAGGGTCTTGAACTATCATTCAGGCTGGAGTGCAGTGGTTCGACCATGGCTTACCGCAGCCTCGACCTTCTGGACTAAAGCAATCCTCCCACCTCAGCCTCCCAAGCAGTTGAGACTACAGCCACCATGCCTAGCTAATTTAAAACATTTTTTGTAGAGACAAGATCTCCTTATGTTGCCCAGGCTGGTCTCAAACTCCTAGGATCAAGAGATCCTCCTCACGTCCCTCCCAGGTCCTGGACAGCCTCAGCCTCCCAAAGTGCTGCCATTCCAGGCATGAGCCACCATGCCTGGCCATCTAGCATCTATTTCTAACCTTCTCCATTCTGTCAAGCTCCTAGCCGCCCACTCACTTCAGCAGGTGACATCATCTCTCACTTCAGGAAGAGAGGCAGCCCACTGTTATGCTATAATCCCACACCGACTTTCTTTCCCCTTTCCCCATTTGACCCTGGAAGAGGTTTCCCTCCTTAACCCTGACACCAGGCCAGTCACCCTCCCATCCCCGAGGCATCAGAGAGACCCTCCCCCAGCTCAACCCCCCACTTCCCCACTATATCATTTTCCTCTACATTCAACCTACTCCACATTCTTCCACATTGAAATAATCTTCCTTTGACCTGCATCCCTTTTCCGTGATCACCTTTTATCTTTTTCCTCTCATAGACATGTTCTTTTTTTTCTTTCTATTCCTCAAATTCCTCTTTGCCACAAACCTGTTGAAAGAGCTGTCTATCTCAGCTGCCTCCAAGTTTTCACTTCCATTCATACCTTAATTGGTTGCATTCTGGCTTCTGACCCTACCTTGGCCTGAATCAGTTTATGTCACTCACCAATACCCACCCCCTTTTTTTTTTTCTTAGTTTTTTTTTTTTTTTTTTTTAAAGACAGAGTCTTGCTCTGTTGCTCTGTTGCCTAGGCTGGAGTGCAGTAGTGACGTGATCTTGGCTCAGCGCAACCTCCACTTCCCAGGTTCAAGTGATTCTCCTGCTTCAGTTTCCCGAGTAGCTGGAATTACAGGTGTGACTCACCTTGCCCAGCACCCCCTTGCTAAAGCCCATGGACTCTTCTCCAGCCCCATCTAATCGTACCTTGCAGCAGCTGCAGGAGCCACGGCACTCACTTCCTCCTGCGCATGCTCTTCAACGCAGCTCTTTCTTGAGTCCTGGGACATCAGACCCCCGGGTTCCCTCCTCCCTCTCCGGATGCTCCTCCATCTCCTCAGACTCACCTTCTGTAGGAGTCACCTAAATGCTTTTGCTCCCCCGGGCTCTATCCTGGGCCTCTTCTCATTTCACGCACTCCCAGGACCTCATCCACCCTCCCCCAAACCCCTGTCTCCCATTCACATCTCTCTTGTGGAAGCGGGCGAGGCCACTCCCAACTGTTCTTTGGATATTTCCGCCTAAAGCACCCAAACCCTTCAAGCTCAACAAGTCCAGAGCTGAACCGCTGATCCCCCACCTCTCCTCAACACCGGCCTGAGTTCCAGACAGTGGAGGGCATCACACGCACCCAACTCCAACCTCTCCCTCCGCCCCCACATCCAGTCGCCCAGCAAGTCCTAAGAATCCAAGTTCTAAATATCTGTGAAGTCACTCCCATCTCTAAGTCTACCACTAAAATAAATCCACACCCAGGTGCTTGTCGTCTCTTGCCTGGATTAAGGCAAACACATCCTAATTAGTCTCCTTTAGCTCTCCCACATGCTCTCCCTCAGCCGGCCATGTGTCTAAGCCACATACTTATATGCTGAAAGCCCATCCTGATTCTGGCTGCCCTAGGCCAACTCCATGCTTTTTGTGTGGCTGTTAACCCCTCTGCAGCAAGGATGCTTCCTCTCTTCCCTCACCATTGTAGCCATCCCGGTCGAGGTCGCCCAGGGGTGCGATGGCAGAGCCGGAATCGCCCATAGAGCTGTGTGCCAGTCAGCAGGAGGCTGGGGGCACCCAGCGCGTGGGAGCCTCGGGGCTGCAGGAACAAATACACACGCCCCACTTCGGCCAGTTTTCGGTCTGCTCGGCTCTCCATGTACAGTGGAGCGCCCACCAGCAGGTCATGCCTCCTGCGGGCCAGATGGGTGGTTACATGGGACTGGACCAGGGCCATGTTGGGGCTAGGGCCAAATCTCCCCCACCCTTGCTCTCCTGTTCCCCCGGTGGGCAAGTGAGAGTAGGGGTTAGGAAAGGGTAGCTCTGGGAACTGACGACCCAACCGGGTAGGAGTGGGGCATGTCCCTCCTCACCCATCCCCGTTGACGTCAGAGACAGCCACTGAGTGCCCAAAATACGAAGCCATCTGCAAGATGAGGAGCACCATCATTCACGGCTCTGGACCAGCATCCTCTCTAAGAAATGGGCCCTCACCTCCTGTGAAATAGTCTGAAGTCTCAGTTCCCCCTCCACCCAGCCACTCCCACTGGGACCTGGCCCCCACCTGCTCTCCGTGCAGCCGGTGCAGCCTCTGGTAGTAGGAGTCCAAAATTTCCACCTGCAGGGACAGCGCAGGCGAGAGCATCATTCCTGTTCCCAAAGCAGCCTCCCGCTCCAGGTGAGAAAGGGCGGTTTTAGCGGGCAGCGGGGTGGGGGGGGGGGGTTGGGGGCGGTCAGGGGACTGGGATAAGGGGCTTCGGGATGCCCAGTGGGTAGGCACTCACGGCTCCCAGGGTCCAGCTCCTAGTGGGGGGCACCGACGACATACTCTGGGGAGAGGGAGAGCCAGGCTCAGGGAATGAAAGCCTTAGAACCCACACACTTCCCCGCTCCCCGTTCTGCACCCAGGGAAGATCTGTATGCAGGAAGATTTCCCTACACAGGGGAGATTCAGGGAGGCGCTCCTCCCAGGGCTGGACACCCTAGCCACCGCCCTGACTACGTGGATTTCTTGCCTGTAGTGTTGAGATCCCCGTCGAAATCGCCCACGGCCACGGAGTACCCTGAGGACATGGCGCAAATTAGTCTTCCCGGGGGGAGGAAGCAGGGAGGGGGCGGAGGTCAAGGAAGTGGGAGGTTAAGGCCACTCAGCTCCAACTCTGCATCGTGCAGATGGAAAAACAGAGGCCAGCGAGCGAGCCAAGCCCGGCCCAGTCCGCGGCGGAAGGGGGCAGTGGGCGCAGGCGAGGTGGGCGGTCTGCCGGGAAGCGACCTAGGCGGTGGGCGGGCCAGCCGGGGTGGGCACCGAGGCTCCCGCAGGGGCAAGACCTGACTGTCTGCGGTGGGCGGTGGCCCTTGGGGTGCTGGAAGTCTGGAAGGGCGGTGTTACCCCAGTAGCCGTCGAAGTACTCTGGGTTGCTGGAGTCGAAGGAGAAGCTCTGGGAGGACACGTGCCACAAAAGGGTGCCCGGGCGGTAACTCGAGAAAATATTCGCAATTGGAGCCTGGGCCAGGAGACCTGGTGCGGGAGGGACATGGGGTGTGGCGCCTGACACCGGGGGTCTCCCCCGGGCCGCGAGAAGGGAGTGAGGTGTACGGATGGGCACGTACCTAAGAAATAATAGCCGCCAGGAGCCCCAAGCACCAGCTCCCCGGCCTGGAAGGGAAGCCCTGACGGTGAGAAGGGGCCCTGTTTGGAGGCCGCCCTCACTCCACTTTTGCTCCCTACTTGCCTGAGTGACCACGGAGCTGAAGCCCGCTTCACAGTAACGCCTGTCCCCGCCTGCGGGAGGCAAGGAGGAGGGGTCAGTCAGCGCAGGGGTGGAGGGGAGGCTCGCGAGTCTGGAGGAGGGCGGGGGGGATCCTGCAGGGGCGGGGCCTGGAGCCGCCTGGGCCCCGGGGCGAGGCCAGATCCGAAGCCCGGGCTGCGGCGCCGGCGGCGGGATCCGATGGAGGGCGGGCCTAAGGCGTCGCGAGTGGGCGGGGCCAGGTCGTGGCGGGCGCTTACTAAAATCATTTTCCAAGTAAACGCGGCTCAGGGTGTTCCCGCGACACGGGGAGTACTCGGCGCGGCGGCCGCTCTGCGGCTGAGCCAGATAGCAACCGCCTACAGGCGTCTTCTCAGCCTCCTCGGTCTTTTCTAGGACGTTCCAGTGCTGCCAGGGGGCGCAGGCCTGGAGAAGTCCACAGAAGAGTGGGGGACGGGCGCGAGACTTGGGCTCATCCTGGCCCCACGTGTCCCTGCCCCCGACCGTTCCCTGTGCCCTGTACCGCGGGGGCCCACCACAATAGTGTCGCTCCAGCTGACGACCGACGCCCCCAGTCCTTGGCGGGCCTTGAAGGTTTGTAAAGTCTGGGAGCCTACATATCGGGTCTCATCACCTGGAGGGCACAAGAAGGGGTCGGGCGCTGAAGCCTGGCAGTCCACGTCCCTCTGGCCCCTCCCTTGTCCTCCTTGCCTGGGACTCACGGAGGTCAAAGAGCAGCGAGGAGCACTGGCCGCCTTCGGCCCTCCAGGGGCACAGGAACACGCCGCCCGTCTCCTCCTGGCTGGGGCCCAGGGTCCGCGGGGCGCCCACCACGATGGCCACTCTGCACAGGAAAGCTGGGTGAGCGCCGCCCAGATTCCGGCGTATCCCAGGCCCTGGCGCCTGCGCTGGGGGCACGGCCCTGAAGGCGATGTGGCATGGGGGCACTGGACCATCTTTCCTCAGTGACACTTCACAGACCACGGAGACATACTTCTTCATCTTATGGACAGTGAAACCGACTCTCAGCGAGGGTACTCACGTGCCTAAAGTAACCCACTGAGTTGAGAGTAAAGCTGGGACTATAACCGTTTGGTTTGAACACTGGAGGTTTGAGATCTTTGCTGAAAAAGACCTAAACTCTGTACACTGTCTCCATCATTCCACCCACAAGAAAACCAGGGGTTCACATGATCCCCTAACGCCTGTCTAGCCTGTTACCAGATCCCGTCTTTAGAGCTGGTTTTAATGAGGGAAGGTAGAGTATACCTCTAAAGTGGGGTGACTTGTGTGTGTTGATAGAGATGAGGACTAGCAGATCTAGGTTTAAATTACAATTCTGCCATATGTGAAATAGGAATACCAATTTCACAACCAATGACTGGTTTTCACAACCAATCAATGCTGTCAGGAGTAAATGTAATAAATATGAGTGACAGTTAGCATGGTCCCAGACAAATACATAACAAATGCTCTTGAAACAATGTTATAATTTTTAAAAATAATTTTGTCCTTTTGTTTTGAGACAGGGTCTCATTCTGTTGCCCACCTGGAGTGCAGTAGCATGATCATGGCTCGTTGCGGCCTTGACTTCCAGGGCTCAAGTGATCCTTTCCCCTCAGCCACCCGAGTAGCTGGGACTGCAGGTGTGTAACACCATGCTTGGCTAATTAGAAACAATCTTTTTGTAGGCTGGGCATGGTGGCTTACGCCTGTAATCCTAGCACTTTGGGAGGCCAAGGTGGGCAGATCACTTGAGGCCAGGAGTTCGAGACCAGCCTGGCCAACATGGTGAAACCCTATCTCTACTAAAAAATATTTTAAAAATTAGCCTGGCATGCTAGAGACTTTATGGCAGGATGTTAGAAAAGAAAAGAAAAAAAACAAAAATTAGCCTGGTGTGGTGGTGCACGCCTGTAGCCCCAGCCACTCAGGAGGCTGAGGCAGGAGAACAGAGCAAGACTCTGTCTCAAAAAATAAATACACATATACATATATATATGTGTGTGTATATATATTTTTTAGAAACGAGGTCCACTATGTCGCCCAGGCTGGTCTTGAACTCCTGAGCTCAAGCGGTCCTCCTACCTCGCCCTTCTAACGTGTTGGGATTACAGGCGTGAGCCTCTGTGGCTGGCCTATGATATTTTTTTAGCCTGCAGGATGTTTAAGTAGTGCCAATGGGATCACTACTAACAGGGAGGGGGAAAACAGCAGGAGTGGACACAGGAAGAAGTTGAGCTGATTCAGGCCCAATGACAATATTCGCCAATACCCCACGAGCTCTGGAGGTAGAATGACGCTTCAGAATTGTCAGAGTTGGCTGGGCACTATGGCTCATGCCTGTAATCCCAGCACTTTGGGAGGCCAAGGTGGGCGGATCACCTGAGGTCAGGAGTTTGAGACCAGCCTGACCAACAGGAGGAAACCCCATTTCTACTAAAGATATAAAAATTAGCCAGGCGTGGTGGCACATGCCTGTAATCCTAGCTACTAAGGAGGCTGAGACAGGAGAATTGCTTGAATCCGGGAGGTGGAGGTCGCAGTGAGCCGAGATTGAGCCATTGCACTCCAGCCTGGGCAACAAGAGCAAAACTATGTCTCAAAAAAAAAAAAAAAGGTAGAAAACATGAAAAACATAATAAGAATAAAGAAAAAGGACTGGAAATATAAGTAGATAGTAAACCAATGAACGAGGAGAGATTTAAAAAGTAATTTCCTATTTATTACAGAAGGAGCAGAATTGAAAAAAAAAAGGATTGTCAGAGTTGATGCAAGAGGACTCGACCCTAATGAGTCGCCTCCCCCGACCCTGCCTCCACCCTCCCCACTCGCAAGAGGGCTCGACCCTGATCAATCGCCTCCCCCACCCCGCCTCCACCCTCCCCACTCGCAAGAGGGCTCGACCCTGATCAATCGCCTCCCCCGACCCCGCCTCCACCCTCCCCACTCGCCCACTTCGCATTCATCAGTCATTGTATGTGGGCCAACGTGGGAGCGGACTTTGAGGGAACGGGCTCTCTTCAGCAGAGGAAATCTCCTAAGTGGCTGACACTTGAAGGCTATCTCCCATTGCCACCCCCTGAAGCTGCGCAGTGTCTCCTACAGTGAGTAGCTCAGGATACATGCTGTGAAGAGGAGGAGCCAAGACTCTAATCTTCGCACTCTTGATTCTGAAGCCTGATCAATACTAACCATTCATGACCTATTGCTTCTTTCCAAATACCTATAATCTTGATGGAGAGGAGGGAAATGGAATAGAAAAGCAAGGTGGGGGAGGGTAGACAACTTTAGTTCTACAAATCAATTTAGGACATGTGCTCCTCTCTGCATTTCAAGGTGCTGAAGATGGAGTGGTTCCTACAACTGACCCTTGAGGGAAAAAATAAGGCATCTTGCCTTCCCTTTGTTCTTGCTGTAGTTTCAGTGCCCATTGCCCCTCCTGTGTTCCACCCTTACACGTTCACCTGAGCCAGTCCCCTCAACCCCATCATTCTTGACAATAAATCAACCTGAATGGGCCCCAGAAGTCACCTGGCTTAACTGCTATCACAAATGGGAAACTTGGAGTCCCAGCAGCAGTGAAGGGGAGGGGTCCTGCTCTGTCCCAATACCTGAACTGCCCTCACGGCTCACCTCCCATGGCTGTCCTTGTGGAAGTCCAGTGAAAATCCAAAGTGGCTGCCACTGGGGCCTGCATAGAAGGTGAGCTGCACTGGGTCCAGGTTCAAGGCCCAGGCTGGAGGGGCAGCACAAGATCCCAAGAGCAGCAGCACCCACACTAGAAGCCAGAGGGCTTGCAGTGGACACAAAGCTCTGGCCATCTTCCTTCTTCCACAACCTCCCAGGCAGGAATGGGCCAGCTCCTCCTTCTTCCCTTCAGATTCTTCCACAGGAAGTCTTTTCTTATCAAACTGGAACCTGAAGTAACTTGCTGAGCAGTGGGCAGAGCAAAGGGCTATAGCCCCTGGACTCATGGTCGCTAGATCGCCAGGAAGTGGGTGAGGCCACCCAGAGTGTGGGTGTTCATGGCTGAAAGCCATGACTCCTCCCTTTTCCTGAGAATAATTTATTACCAAGTCCTATTGGTTCTGTCTCTCAACAATGTCTCTTGAGTCTTTACCCCATCTCTACTATCACCATGCTAGTCCAAGCCACCGTCACTTTCTGCTTGGGATAGCACGACTGTGAACTAGTCCGTACCTGTCTAGAATAGCCTACAGTTCTAATCTCCTCCCTTCCCCCATCTGGCTGTACAGCTGTAGTGCTTTGTGACTTGGCCAGAGGTCGGGGAAGGAGCAGGAAGCTGCTGCCCCTGATAAAACCTGAGGCTGCTGTATCTTTTTATATATGGCATTTACCCACTTCCTCCTTCTAGGACCTTGGGCAGCCTCAACCAGCCATATTGGCACAGTAGCTTCCTCAGTCCTCCTTCATCTTGAGCCGAGCTTTAATGTGGTCACAGCAGTGCAGTCAGTGCTGGGGACAGGGTGGTGAATGGACCTTGGTGGAGGCGGCAAGGAGGTTGGGGATAAAGTGGAGTCATTCCAGGAATTTTGACTCACAAGCTCTGAGATTCTGCGTTAGCTGTTCAGTAGGCCCTCACTCCTTTTTGGGTGATGGAGCTCTTGTCTCACCATTAAGACTTGATTCTGGTTGGGGTCTTTGCCTAGGGGAGCCTTCCCTGACTCCTCAGGCTGGCCAAGAGGGCTAACACACTTAGGCACAGCATTGAGCCACTGTTTACGCATGGTCTGTTCACAGGATTGTGTAAATGAGTCCCTTGAGAACAAGGCTTCTTGCTACAGCCCTAGAGACTACCCAAGAGTCCAACGTGTCGTACATGTATTGCTGAAAGACTGGACAGAAACACGCACTAAGGATGGAAGATGCAAACATAGGGTGACAAAGTGAAGAGATGAGTTTTGAGCAGAAAGGCAAAGTCATTTTCTATGGGTAAGCAGAAGAGGAGGAGTGCCAAGTCTTACTGGCACTCATGCCTTCCCAAAAAGCAGGTTCTCAGGAAGATTTAAGAGATCTGCTAGAGCTAAGCGACCATAGCCAGATTTTCCTTTTGATTTCTATTTTCTGACCAAACTTAACCATTGCCGTATCCTGCTCAACCAACCTGTGCCATTTTGAAGTCTCCTCATACTTCACTGCCTCAGCATAGAGCTAAGAATCTTAACCTTTATAGGACAGGAAGCTAAAACCCTGAACTTTGGTCTGGGCCTTCTTCATTGCTGAGTTCCCAGTGTCAAGTTCATGGCGGGCATGTAATGTGTTTGCTAGAATAAACCAGTCCTCTACTTACCCTCCATCCTCCCCCTGTCCTCAAGTGAGTGGCTGCTATATTACTGGTGTATTCTATGAGCCCATATATTAACTCACATGTCACTCAAGTTTTCAATAAGTATTTACTCTGTTTAAGGCACTGTGTAGATAAAGGATACAAAGATAACCATCAGGCCAGGTTCGGTGGCTCTTGCCTGTAATCCCAGCACTTTGGGAGGCCGAGGCAGGCGGATCACGAGGTCAGGAGTTCAAGACCAACCTGGCCAACATAGTGAAACCCCGTCTCTACTAAAAATACAAAAATTAGCCAGGTGTGGTGGTGCGGGCCTGTAATCCCAGCTACTCCAGAGGCTGAGGCAGGGGAATCACTTGAACCTGGGAGGCAGAGGTTGCAGTGAGCCAAGATCTCACCACTGCACTCCAGCCTGGGCAACAGAGTGTGAGACTCTGTCTCAAGAACAACAACAAAAAAAAAGAAAAAGAAAATCAAAGATTTTTAGTCCAGGTGTGGTGGCTCATGCCTGTAATCCCAGCATTCTGGGAGGCCAAGGTGAGGATTGCTTGAAACCAGGTGTTTGGGACCAGCCTGGGCAACATAGTGAGACCTCGGGGAGGAGAATCACTTAAGCCCAGGACTTTTAGGTTACAGTGAGCTATAATCTTGCCATTCTACTCCAGCCTGGGCAAGAGTGAGACTATATCTTAAAAACATTTTTTTGAGGGGGTGGCTAGGCATGGTGGCTCACACCTGTAATCCCAACACTTTGGGAGGCCAAAGCGGGCAGATTGCTTGAGGCCAGGAGTTCAAGACCACCCTGGCCAACATGGCAAAACCCATCTCTACTAAAAATACAAAAACTAGCCAGGCGTGGTAGTGGTGTGCACCTATAATCTCAGCTGCTTGGGAGGCCAAGGAAGGAGAATTGCTTGAACCCGGGAGATGGAGGTTACACTGAATCGAGATTAGGCCACTGCCCTTTAGCCTGAGTGACAGGCACTCGGTCTCAAAGAAAAAAATTTTTTAAATGTCACAGGGTAAGAGATTTAATGACCAATTATGCTCCAATGTGGAAGATTACAGTGGCTCCCTGCCTGTGGATAGAACGAACTAGAAAAGGAAGGACTTAGTGGGAAGACCAGATGGGTAATGACTGCAGTTCTCTGGGTTAAAGGTGATGAGGCCAGGGTACTGGTGGCAAGAACAAGACAGCAGAGATTATGGAATCAGTAAATGGATTTAGAAGAAAGGTGTCAAAGGTAATTTGAAGCTTTGGTGCCTGGCTGGCAGGACAGTGGTACCATAAACAACTGGAAACAGGTGGAGGGAGGATCAAGATTTGGGAAGGGAAATGAGTTTGCTACTCAATATGGATTGTGTTCCTTTGTTGTCAGAGCTGGGTTGATCTCCCTCCTGAGACTGGGCAGAGGAGTGCTGACAGAGTCCTATAATTCTACACTGAATTCAGATAAGGCTTCATCTAGTCAACAATTAGTGAGCTTCTATGATATGCCTGGCACTGAGCTAAGTGATGTGAAGGTTAAATTTTTTAAAATAATTAAAAAAAAATTTTTTTTGCCTCAATCCTGAAGCACAATCCTCAGTTAATGGTATTTGACTTGGCTTATATTCTTTTTCTGAGACAGGGTCTCACTCTGTCACCCAGGCTGCAGTGCAGTGACCTGATCACAGCTCACTACAGACATGACCCCTGGGCTCAAGCAATCCTTCCACCTCAACTTCATGAATAGCTGGGACCACAGGCATGTGTCTCCATGCCTAGCTAATTTAAAAAATTTTTTGTAGAGACGGGGTCTTGCTATGTTACCCAGGTTGGCCTCGAATTACTGAGCTCAAGTGATCTTCCCACCTTGGCCTCCCAAAATCCTGGGATTATAGGCATGAGCCTGGCCACTTTGCTTACATTCTTGAACATATAATCAAATGTTTACTATGTACTCAGCATGAGATACGTGGGGAGGGTGCGGGGGAGGAATATAAGAATCACTCTCAGCTGGGCGCAGTGGCTCAAGCCTGTAATCCCAGCACTTTGGGAGGCCGAGGCGGGCGGATCACGAGGTCAAGAAATCGAGACCATCCTGGCCAACATGGTGAAATCGCATCTCTACTAAAAATACAAAAAAAATTTAGCTGGGCGTGGTGGTGTGCATCTGTAGTCCCAGCTACCCGGGAGGCTGAGGCAGGAGAACTGCTTGAACCCGGGAGGCGGAGGTTGCAGTGAGCCGAGATCGCACCACTGCACTCCAGCCTGGCTCCTGGCGACAGAGCGAGACTCTGTCTCAAAAAAAAAAAAAAAAAAAAAAAAAAACTCCCTGTTCTCTCAGAGATCACAATTTTACTGGGAAGCAGTGAATACAAAATGAGTTGCATTCAGATTCTGAAAAGCCAGTAAGCTTACACAGAACAGGGAATTAGGTCCTAGTCAGGGAAGCCACCCAGAAAAATGCTGCAATAATTGAGAAGTTAGTGAAGCTATCTCTGGCAAATAAGAATGGAAATGGCTGACGAGGCCTGAATTAGTCAAGGGTGTAGAAGAGGGAGTACTTTATGTTTCAGGCCAAGGTGGCTGAGGCCTTGTCAGAAGGCAATTAATTGCATATACCTTCACATAATACTCTATACAGTCCAGTCCGCCTCTGACTTGTCACCTCCCCTGCTCCCAGAAAATCATTTTTAATTTTTGAGACGGAGTCTCACTCTGCCACCCAGGCTGGATGTGCAGTGGCATGATCTCAGCTAACTGTAACCTCCACTCCCACATTCAAGTGATTCTCCTGCCTCAGCCTCCTGAGTAGCTGGGATTACAGGCATGCGCCACCATGCCTGGCCAGTTTTTTTTTTAATTTTTAGTAGAGACGGGGTTTCACCATGTTGGCCAGGCTGATCTCAAACTCCTGACCTCAAGTGATCAACCCGCCTTGGCCTTCCAAAGTGCTGGGATTAGACATGAGCCACCACCCCTGGCCTCACTTTTCATTTTCTAATGTCATTTTGTGTGTGTATGTGAGAGAGAGACAGGGTGTTGCTCTGCTGCCCAGGCTGGAGTTCAGTGGTGCGATCCTGGCTCAACCTCTGCCTCCTGGGCTCAAGCGATTCTCCTGCCTCAGCCTCTCAAGTAACTGGGATTACAGGTGTGCACCACCATGCCCGGCTAATTTTTGTATGTCTAACGTCACTTCTGGGTAAGGATCTTTGCTATTTTAGGAATACAGGCAGACCTGAGCATTCAACCCCAGGTTCAAGTTGAACAGCTTCTCTTAATCAAGAGGAGAACACAGATGTATCAGAGACAGTAGGAAAGAAATGTATCAAAATAGAGTAGGAAAGAAAGCCTTTCCTTCTTGAAAGGCTGAGTTTAAGCGGGAAAACTCATTTATCACTACAAATCTATGGTAGCTTTCCACGCTAAATTTTCCCTGCCTCTTTTGTGATTTTTTTTTGATATGGAAGAGTAGGGGCTTTATTTTCTTAGTAACAATTAGGCCATATTTCTTTTCACCAGGTAGAGGTGCTCAAACATTGTAGTGGTATTAAAAGGCTGAGGAGAGTAACTGAAGACTGGCTTACAGAACTCTACCTGGACAAAATCCTGGCAGATGATTCTTGTAATCTCAGTGCTCTTCAAGTAGTTCAAAATCCTAAAATTCAAAGCCAGAAATTCTACACCCATTTAGTAAGCACCTATATATACACTACTACACACAGATTACATATCTAAAATGGAAGGAAATGAAGAAAACTCTTGTGGGAAAGACGAAGTGGGAAAGGTGTACATTCCAATACATCTACCTACAACTGAGAGAAATTAACTACTATTACCTCCTCCCACACCAAGATCTTTCCTCTCTTTGTGTAGCCTCAGCTTTCAGAAGCACAACTGCAAACAACTCAAACAGGTTCACAGGATCTGTTCCTTGGTCACTTCAAACAAGATGTTATTTATAACCCATACTTCCAACCTATCCAACGCTGAGTGGATGGGGCAACAATTACGACAGACACTGCTAAGTTTCCACAAATCATTGGTTTATTAGAAAGTTCCTTTCCCTCATTTTACAGCATATATATCTCTATCATATGTGATAAAGTTAAATACAATCTGTTATGCTTGTAAGTAAGGATAGGTTATTTTGTTTTTTTAAGTTTTAAAATCACTATTCTGGAAGTTAAGGAAAATGCCCCTAGGAAGGCGAAGAGGCAGCCAGAGTATGGCTCAATCTACAAGCTAATGGGAAGCAGCACAAAATGTTAATACTGTATTACTTAAATATTTACATGGGCTGAAAGCAAAGAAAAATGAGTCCCTTCATTTACACAGATGATTTTGTTTTTCCAGTGCTAGTTATCCAAGAAGTGATGCTTCTGAATCAGACGAGGAGCACTGAACAGGTAGGAGGGCAGTCAAGAGATGTGTTTGCCTGGCACTTTCTTCTCATAAACTCAAAACCTTTCTCTTTTGAGAATTTGAGAAGGCAGGAACACAGAGACTTGGCCCAGGTAAGTACGGTTTTTCTTGTCAAGTGACCACCCAGCCAATTCTAGCTACAGGAATAGTTAGGAGAATGCCACAGAGGGAATTATTATCCTCATCAAAGGAGATGGAACCTGCAATACAAGCACCTTTGGGTCAGTGTGTTAATTAGGGCTGAGGGCCTGGATGAAAGGCAAGAAGAGGGGTCAAAGAGGCTTAGGTGGTAATTCCGCTGGTCAGTGTCATGGGAGAAAAGAAACAAGGAACGTTTACTGCTTAAACTGAGCTGGGCAGAGGGCATGGAAACTATGAAGCAAAATAATTTGAAGTATCTGTAAATGTGCTCACCTCCCAATAAAAGGAAGAAGACTATCCCAACTCATCTTCCAGTCTACTTCTACTTCAGTTTCTACCAACCCAAAAGGCACATTAAAAAAAAAACAAACTGTCAGAGGAGGCTAAGTACTAGGAAGGCAAACAGACTGACTGCCTGGAACAAGGTACCCAGGGAAACCCAGAATCCCCCCAGAAAATCACTGAATGTCACTGCTGTGAGATTCAGTCAATAAAGCTGTTGAGTCCCCCTCCTTCTCTTCTGTGGGATCCACTGGTTTCTGTGTGTAAAAGAGCAAAAGTACCCAAGGGAGACTGTCAAAGATGAGCATCCCTCGGAAGCCCCGAGCTGACTGCTGCCCATTAGCTCAAAAATCCCAATACTGGGGGCACTACTTACTGCAAATTACTTAACATTTTGTCCCAGCAACAAATGTTTTAACATTTTATAGTTCATAACTTCAAAAAATACAGGAACTTGGTAAAATATACATGCTTAGTCAGTTTTGCATCTAGCAGAAAACAAATACTTTATTTTTTGTTTTCATTTTATAACCTTTAAAGTTTCTTAATTCAACTAGGGCAAACATATTTACACAAAGCCACCAGAACGAGGATCACTTAAAGAGCTGGATGTAAAAAATATTATTGCAGTATACTACAAATATGGAACCTTTTTTATATGAGCTACAAAAAGCAGCATTTACGTTTATAGAGTTCAGTGCAATTTTTTACATTAAAAAATCCTATAAATTAAAAAGGAAACAACAACACAACAGAAGAAAAGATACCCTTCACTTCAGACACATGAACTCCTCTCTGGGAAAGCACACGGGCAACTGTATGCTCCACAGAGCTTCTATTCATGATAGGATATTCTTTTCTGGGATATGGAGATGCCTCCTCTGGGGTGAGGGGACATCAGGATAACAGTGCCAAATGTGTGGCTCCGTTTATGTGGGGTTGGATCGAATTGCAGCCTGAGTTGCATCAGGTTCCAGGTCAGACTCCCTTTCCACCTCACCTGGGATAACACAAGGTCACTGAGGATGGTCAAAGATACTACCCCAAAGTGGTGACACTTCCACCGTGAGAAGAGCCTGGCCTTCCTTGTGGCACTGAGAAGGCAAGACCAGATGGGCCCACAGCAAGTGCTTTGGTGACAACCCACTGCCCAGAGAGGAGGAAAATGTTTAAAAATTTATAGAAGGGAAGAGCAGAGGATAAAAAGCAGGAGGAAGGAATTATCTAAACTTGACAGTTAGGAGATGCTGCTGCAGAGGGGTGGGTAGCACTTACTGGTGTTCCCTAGCTTAGAAACACAGGAGAGGGAGGGACAAATTGAGAGGAGGACAGGAAAAAGAAATCCCTGATAGTAAACTCAAAGCAAACTTCAAATCTAAACCCACCCCTGCAAGCCAAAACTCAATTCTTTGGCTGTCAGACACTGCCCATCCCAGCTTCTATTTGCTGGTATTAATGGCTCAACACCCCCAAGGGAACATTTATGGTTCTCCTTCCCTGGCCCTACATAGGATCCCATCCCCAACTCATGTGCCATGGCTGGGAGGATGCTGCAGGTCCTGACCTGAGAAGATGGGGTGAAGTAGTGGGTGAAGGTGGAGGGCAGTGGCAGCTGCTGCAGCAGGCCGTGGGGCAAGTAGGGTGGGGTAGAGGGCAGCATGTGGGACAGGGTGAAAGGTGAATGGCCCAGGATGGATGGCTGAGGCAGGAATGATGTGGATGGGATGGCTAGCGAGAAAGGTGGCAGGGTGGCCAGGGATGATTGAGTGAGTGAGGTGGGACAAGGAAATGGGGGGTCAGATGGGGCTGGGGAATATGATGCACCTGGGCAAGTGGCTGGGGATGAGGGTGGGGGTGAATGCCAATGGCAGCAGCAGCTGCTGCAGCATGATGTTGTAGGATGGCATGCTGAACAGTTGTGATGGAGGTGGCAGAGGCTGTAGCTGGCTGCTGAATGTGGATGGGCTGCAGGGCTGGTGTGGCTGGGGCCAGGGCAGCTGAGGCTGGAAAGGCCTTTACTTGCTTGGCCAGAAGCTGCTGCTGGATGTGTTGCTGTGCAGCCTGTTGGAGCTTGCTGTACTTCTCCATCTCCTCAGGGGTGAAGGTGATGGGCTGGCTCTCCAGGGGGGGCCAGTGAAGCATCCTCAGTCCCATCTGTTGACTCAATACTAGGATCCCCACTGGGAGGCGCATAACTGGCGAAATGCTCAAGGTCTGGTGCTATAGGCAGCAAGCTGGATTCCACAGGGCCTGGTTGACTGCTGCTATCCAGGGACTCCAGAGTGTCCCCGTCACTGGGGTCGGGGGGAGGTAGTTATGGGAGATGGTTGGGTCCCCAGGGTAGCAGTCAGAGTGTGCCGGGGTGCCTAGTGGAGCCACAGGGTGATCAGCAGTAGCTTCTTCAGACTTTGGCTCTTCTGGGGGTGGCTCTGATAAGGGGCCAGTTGTTTCCTCTGAAGGGAACTGATGCCCAAAAAGGGCATCACTACTCCCTGGGGGCCCTCTTCCGTCTCTGACTGTTCTTGCTCTCCCCCCTTTCCAAGCCAGACTCTTCACATTTCTTGTTGGACTTTCGGGTAGCTGGGAGCTTCCCTATCAGTGGAAGGACAGGCTTATTGCCAAGAGATGGGGGGAGCTTGGGCCCAAAGTAACCTTGTGGGGGGGTCCTTGAGCTTGGGCCCAGCTTTATTAGGGGTGGCCTGCACCTCCTCACTCACACTAGGTTTCCTCTCCACTTTCCTTGACTGGATCTTCTCCAGCAGCAGTTTGGCAGTGACACAGTTCTTGTCTTCAGGACTGCAGTCGCTTTCTGACCCTCTTCCTGTGCCAATGTTGCTGTTCTGGGTAGGCGGACCTGTCCCTTTACTGTCATCTGCTCTGCCATCATCTTTCTTCCCGGGACCTTCTCCTCGGCCTGATCGGAAATAGTGGGGGGGACTGGGAGCGGTAGATCTTAGAACGAATGAAGTCCCGACGTCCAGAATGCCTCTCCTCAGGGCTCTCGTGACCCCACGATCCCTTCCTGGAGCCTGATCTCTGGGAAGGGCTCCTGGTGCTGCGGCTGCGGTCCCGGCTATAGCTCCGGCTCCGTTGCCAGCTTTGGGCTGTAGTGCTACGGCTTCTCCGCTTGCTCCGACTACGACTACAACTGCTGCTGTGGCTGCGGCCCCGGGATCTTGAGCGCTCTCTGGTATGACTCCGAGATCGGCTTCGGGACTGGCTGCAACTGAGGCTATAGTCATCATCAGAAGATGAATACTTGTGCCGTTTGGATCGGTGTTTGGAGCTGGCATAGTCTGAGTCATCTGAGTCATGGGAGCGTTTGGAGTGCCTTCGTGATCGGTCACTATAGTCACTGTAGCTGTCATCAGAGTAACTGCGCTGTCTACTATAGCAGCTCTGGTCTGACGAGGCATCTGAGCTACTTGAATAAGAACGCCGGGAGGAGACGATGTGAGGAATGGCGCCGGCCAGACCTCGAGCGGCTTCGGGAATGCTCACTGCCTGAATCTTCCTCTTCTTCTTCCTCACTGTACTGGGATGGAGACTTCTGGTGTAGCCGGTGTGATGAAGCATCATCACTATCCTCATCTCCACTACTGGGTTGGCTCCGATGGCTAGACCGGCTGCTCCGTTTGGTGCCTGCTCTTCGCTGGCAGGATGAAGGTGGAAATTCACCTTTGTGTTTCCTCCCACCATGGTCTTGGGAGCTGCTACCGCCCCCACCTTCATCCTTTTTGCCGCTGCTCCCCTCTTCAGCTGGGAGGGATCTTCGCTGGGAGTCATCTTGAGCTTGCCGCCGTCTTCTTGGTGTTGCAGGACTGCCACTCCCAGGGGGGTTCTGGTTTGGGTCCTCGTTCAGAATCTGCTGGGGCTGATGACTTATTCTTCTTCGTTTTCGTTTCTTGCGCTTCTTAGATTTCTCCCCCGACTCTGCCTTAGAGCTTTTCTCTTCTGTGTCAGCCTTGTGTTTACGTTTGTGTTTGCTGGATTTTTTGTGCTTCTTTTTCTTTTTGTGCCGGTGGGACTTCCCAGATCGTTCTTTCTTGCTGGGAAGGCTTCTCCCTGTGTCTTCTGTCTCAGACCCAAGGCTACCCACAGGCTCCTGCTTGTTCAGGTTGCTACAGGCAGACCCTGAAGCAGGTGCATCCATTCTGCCTCCTGAGGAATGTACTATTTTCTCTCCACCCCCTTCCTTGTTTTTATTTGGCTCACCAGGATCTAGGCCTTGGAGATGATCCTTTGAGGAGCTTCCTATATCCTTTGGCTTTTCTGTCCCTTTAGTTCTGGCATCTTTGTTCCTTGAAAGTTTAAAGTCAAAATATAAAGGGTTACAACTGTATGAAATGGATGGTTCTGCCTTGGTGAAAATTAATAGTTCTGATGGCCACTGGAGGGCAGTGCTTTCATCTTTGCTCAAAACTGGGAAAAAGGGACCAGTAGCATGTTTGGGTCCTTCTTGGCTTTCTTTCCCTGCTGGGGTGGCCAGAGAGGTTTCTTTGGAAGAGTTGGATTCACACATTTGGGTCTCTGAAACCTTCTGACTATGACTCTCTAAACTCTGATCACTTACATCCCCTCCTGAAGCTTTCTTTGCCTCAGCTTTGCTTCCTGGTTCTGAGGGCTCGGTCATGCTGGTTTCCTTCAGCTGCTCAGAGACTTCACTAATTGTCTTTTCGGCTCCTTGGCTTGCTGCCACCTTGATGCAGCTTTTAGGCTTGGGAGAACTGCCTTTTTTACTCTCTGGGGCATTCTTTGGGTGTGTATTATTATCACCTTCCATTTGTTCACTGGCTCTCATAAAAAGTAGGAAGGGAAAATTAGGTTTTACTTTGCAGTGTGCTGGGGGGATGTAGTGGTAATACTCGGGCTCTGTAGCCCCAGCTCCTTCTTCTCGCTTCATCCTTTTTAATTTGGATAATGTTGAGGCAAGGGACCCTCCATCCTGAGGGTCTTCATCCTCTTTTTTACCATCAAGATTACTGCTACCATCAGAGTCTCCTACCTTCTGCAGTCCTTGGTCAGAACCCTTCTCATCAGGTTTTGTTCCATCTTCAGAGGTCCCTTCCTCCGCGTGGTCCTTGAAAACTGATGCTATTGATTCAAGTTTGACAGGAGCCTTCCTGGCAAAAGAAAATGACACTCCCAATTTTTGCAATGGGGTCCCCAGATTATTCTTAATGCCAAAGCTGATGCCTTGGGAGGCTGACCCAGGAGGCTGTGCCAGTCCAGTGGCATTAGTGATCTGTACTGCAGTGAAAGGGCCTCCTTTATCTGTGGAGAATTCACATCCCAGGCCACAAGAGGCAGTGGCACCTGTGCCACTATTTGTAGCTGATTCATCTTTATCATCTTCTCCACCTTCTTCATCTACAGCCACTGTGGTTGGTCTGAACATGGGACCACTTCCAGGTGCACTACACGATGATTTATAAAAATAAAAAACAAACAAAAAACAGGTTTAGGAGTACATTTCATAAACCTTACCAAATACTCATCTCTTATATCCTATCATTCATTATAGGTAGGTCTCAAAGACAGTGAGTGGTGGTTATATTCCTGAGCTCTATACTAACAAATGCGATTTTCTCAGAGGTTAGGCAAAGACTCATTCTGTTAACCTACCAAACTAAATTCCCAGGGCCAGCCAGTTATTGCTGTTTCATCTTAAGCTGTTGAATGTACAAAATGCTGGGTTTGGTGGCTCACGCCTGTAATCCCAGCACTTTGGGAGGCTGAGGTGGGCAGATCACTTGAGATCAGGAGTTTGTAACCAGTCTGGTCAAAATGGTGAAACTCTGTCTTTACTAAAAATACAGAATTGGCCGGGCGTGGTGGCACGCACCTGTAATCCCAGTCACTCGGGAGGCTGAGGTAGAAGAATTGCTTGAACCTAGGAGATGGAAGTTGTAGTGAGCCAAAACGTGCCACTGCACTCCAGGCTGGGCGACAGAGTGAGACTCTGTCTCAAAAAAAAAAAAAAAAAAAAAAAAGTACAAAAAGACTTACATCACAACTCAAATAGCCTATCATTACTATGTTTCTGATCTCATTTCTTATTCCATCATCCTATCCATCAGTATGTTATCTAACGTATGGCTGTACATGTATTCACAAAGGTTTTATTTCATTCAATTAAGGAAAAAATCTTGCTGGCAAGGGTGGCTCACATCTTTAATCTCTGATTTAAGAGGCTGAGGTGGGAGGATTGCCTGAGGCCAGGAGGTCAAGACCAGTCTGGGCAACACAGCGAGACCCCACCTCTAAAAATAATAAAACCAATAAAAATTTCTCCGTACTTTCAAATTTCAGTTTTAAAAATGTGCGTATTTCTGAGTTAAACATAGAAACGTCCACTGTGCTACTTATGGCAGGTCTGTGGTGTGTCTGTCGTAGAAACTAAAAAGTCCATGCCTATCTCCTGGGTACCATAACAAGCATTTGCTCTGGTTTTGTGGCAGTTTCTGGGCATTCAGTCCTGTGGTCACAACGTCACTGAGCACTTTCATCTTTAACAAAAGGAACATCAAGGAGCCTCGATAGTTTTAAACTGCTGCTCTTGCCTGAAAGTTTTATTTTTTTGAGATGGAGTTTAACTGTGTTGCCCAGGCTGGAGTGAAGTGGCATGATCATACCTCACTGCAATCTCAAACTCTTGGCTCAATCATCCCACCTCAGCCTCTTGAGAAGCTAGGACTACAGGTGGACATCACCATGCTGGCTAATTTTCTTTATTTATTTAGAGATAGTATCACTCTGTTGCCCAGGCTGGAGTGCAGTGGTGAGATCTCAGCTCACTGCTACCTTTGCCTGCAGGGTTCAAGCGATTATCCTGCCTCAGCCTCCCAAGTAGCTGGGATTATAGGAGCCCATGCCACCATGCCTGGCTAATTTTTGTATTTTAAGTAGAGATGGGGTTTCGTCATATTGGTCAGGCTGGTCTAGAACTCCTGGCTTCAAGTGATCTGCCCCTCGCCCTCCCAAAGTGCTGGGATTACAGGTGTGAGCCATCGTGGCTGGACCATGCTGGCTAATTAAAAAAAATTGTCTTGCTATGTTGACCAGATTGGTTTTGAATACCTGGCCTCAAGAGATCCTCCTGCCTGCCTCTGCCTCCCAGAGTGCTGGGATTAGAGGTGTGAGCCACTGTCCAACTGGCCTGCATTTCTTTTTTTTTTTTTTTAAAACAGTCTTGCCTTGTCACCAGGCTGAAGTACAGTCGCACGATCTCGGCTCACTGCAACCTCCGCCTCCCAGGTTCAAGCAATTCCCCTGCCTCAGCCTCCTGAGAGCTGGGACTATAAGCACTCGCCACCAAGCCCAGCTAATTTTCTTTTTTTTTAAATTTTTTTTTAGACAGAGTCTCGCTCTGTTGCCAGGTTGGAGTGCAGTGGCGCGATCTCGGCTCACTGCAACCTCTGCCTCCTGGGTTCAAGCAATTCTCCTGCCTCAGCCTCCCAAGTAGCTGGGACTACAGACGTGCACCACCACGCCCAGCTAATTTTTATATCTTAGTAGAGACGGGGTTTCACTATGTTGGCCAGGATGGTCTCAATCTCTTGACATCGTGATCCGCCCGCCTTGGCCTCCCAAAGTGCTGGGATTATAGGCGTCAGCCACCGCGCCCGGCTAGCCCAGTTAATTTTTTATATTTTAGTCTAAGGGGTTTCACCATGTTGGCCAGGATGGTCTTGCTCTCCTGACCTCGTGATCTGCCCGCCTCGGCCCCCCAAAGTACTGGGATTACAGGTGTGAGCCACTGTGCCCGGCCTTTATTGCAATTTTTATGGTGTGTACACTACACCGTGCACACTATACCCTTAAATTCCAAATCAAGAACTAAATAGCATTAGATACCTATTTGTATGATGTCCTTGTTATCTGAACCCCAGCTACTAGCTGTCCTCAACTCAGGGACAGGTATATTCAGACAATGTGTAATCTCTTGCTATCTAAACTGTTACTACTAGAAAATGGGAACTCAACAGATTTGGAGAGCAAGAGATACTTACACTTATGAAACCTACTCCATAGCCCCCCTTAAACTGAATAAAAAGGGGATTCTGTTTTTTGAGACAGGGTCTTGCTCTATCAGGCTGGAGTGCAATGGTGCGATCACAGCTCACTGCCGCCTTGATTTCCCAGGCTCAAGTGATTCTTCCACCTTAGCGTCCTCCGTAGCTGGGACTACAGGCATGTGCCACCATGCCCGGCTAATTTTTAAGATTTTGTTTTTAGAGACAGGGTCTTTCCTATGTTGGCCTGGCTGGTCTTGAGCTCCTGGATTCAAGTGATCCTCTTGCTTTGGCTTCCCAAAGTGCTGGGATTATAGGTGAGTCACTAAGCCCAGTATGTGCTTTTTAATATAAATGTTAAAAAATGGGAATAATTATAACAGTGTCATCATTTATTTATTGAGTATCTCTGATGTGCTAGGCATTCCTTCAAGCATTTCCAAGTTAATAACTCAATCACTCCTCACAACAACTGTAAGCTGTTCTTATCTCTATCTTACACACACGGAAACTGAAGCATAGAGAGTTTAGATATAACTTTATTAAGTCAAACAGTAAGAAGAAAATGGCCTCAAAAATATACATACTTAATCAGTATATTATACTGCAAGTACACAGATATGCTTTTAGTTTGAAAGAAGGATCAATTAAACATTTTAAGGAACTGGAGGACATTATGTTAAGTAAAATAACCCAGAAACAGAAAATTAAACACTATAGGTTCTCACTCATATGTGGAAGCTAAAAAAAAAAAAAAAAAAGTTGATCTCATAAAAGTAAAAAGTAGAACAAAGGATACTAGAAGCTGGGAAGGGTGGGAGAGGGAGAGATTTGTTACAAAATTATAGCTAACTAGGAAGAGTAAGTTCCAGTGTTCTATACCACTGTAGGATGACTAGAGTTAACAATACTATGTAGTTTTGGCTGCGGGGTGGTGGCTCACACCTGTAATCCAGTACTTTGGGAGGCTGAGGCGTGTGGATCAAGAGGTCAGGAATTCGAGACCAGCCTGACCAACATGGTGAAACCCTGTCTCTACTAAAAATACAAAAATTAGCCAGATGTGGCAGTGTGCACCTGTAATCCTAGCTACTTGGGAGGCTGAGAAGGAGAATTGCTTGAACTCGGGAGGCAGAGGTTGCAGTGAGCTGAGATTGTGCCATTTCACTCCAGCCTGGGTGACACTGTCTCAAAAAAACAAAAACAAAAACAAACCCAAACAAACAATACTATGTAGTTTCAAACAGCCAGAAAGAGGATACTAAATGTTCCTGCACGAAGAAATGGTAAATGTTTGAGGTGATGGATATGGTAATTACCCTGATCTGATCACTATACATTATATGTATTGAAACATTACTAGGTAACTGGTGAATATGTACAATTATTATTTGTCAATTAAAAAAAATTTAAGGTTTATAATTCTTAAATCTTAATTTAATTCTTAAATTATAATCTTAAATCTATAAAGTTTTAAGGATTATAATTATCTGTACAACCCTCTGAGAAAAAATATACTCACCATTCAGCTTGTTTTCTTTGCTCTGCCAGCTCATGGAGCCGCCGAAGGGCTTTTTCCTGTTTTTTCTCATCCTTGCGGGATCTTGAAGAGACATTTCGAGCAAACTCTCTCTGCTTGAGATCTTTTAATCTCTGGGTTAAAAGAAAGAAAGATATAGAGGGTGGATGATTTAGAGGAATTTAGGAATCTGAAAGCAAAGCCTTTAGGACATGACCCTCAACCAATAGTTACAGTATTAGTGTAGAATACATTATCATATTCTCTTATGGCAATTGAAAACACAATGGCTGATTACTTTGGGTATAGCACTTGCAGTATCTGCATTTCTAATTAGGACAACATATCATTTGCTTTATTAGGCAAAATAAAATGATCTCAAATGCAATAAGCAAATTTTAGAACACTGGGAGGAAAGAAAAGGGACTATTTAATCACCTGCTCCTCCAGGATGCAAAACTAGACAAACAGAACATGAGATAACTTGCAATAACATAAGCCAAAGAGAACAGAAAGGGGTTAGGCTAGTACAGAAAATTACCCAGCTGTAAGATCTTGAAAAGCAATGTACAGCTTACATGGGGGGTTATTAAAATTAGAACAAATAGAAAGCATACTTTTATTTCACCATAAAAAGGTGTTTTTTTTTTTTTTTTTCCAGCATGAATAGAGGTTTCCTGTAACTACTGAATAAACCCAAGAGAGGTCTTCCAGTGCAAACATGTTTAGAGCTTACCAGTCTGACCACTTTTATCTGGTCAGCCTGCTGAAAGTAGTATGTGAGGCTTTGCATTCCTTTATGGCCCTGAGAGGAACATCCAGGGGATGAGGAGGGAGAGCAGAGATAAGTCAAAGATTTTATTACTTAAAATCCAGATAACAGAATGGGTCTTTTATTTTCAGAAGCTACTTTATAATTTTCCTTAAAACAAACAACCAAAAAAGAACAGTGTTATGACACACTGGTGACAGAACCCAGACATATCTATCTGCAATGAAGACAGAACTAAAATTATTTTCAAGACATTAGATAACACAAGAAACAAATAAAACAAAACATATACATTAGCCGATGCTTTTACAACAGCATTGGGAAAAGGAATTTGACCCAGTATAAAGTGGACATTGCTTTGTGGAAAGGCATGATGTTTAACAGACAGAGGAATTTTCTTACCTAATATTTATGAAATGTGTTTTGAATCTTTTTAAATTGGAAGAGGGGGAAGGGTAGAAAGACACACACAATAAAAGATATACAGCTAAAGACACTAGTAGAAAAACTCACTCTTGTGATCTGGGCTCCCAAATTAGAAGGATTTGCTTTCAATACATCAGCTGAAAATGTCACATCACAAAGAAAAAAAAGTAAAAAATAAAACAAGAGTGGAAGAGAAAAAAAAAATAAAGCAAGCATTACTACACAAGCTCTCTTAGTGAATCTGTAAACTATTATACTGAACAATCAGGGACAAAGCCATCAACTCTAAAAGGGCTGGGGGAGAAGGGAAGCACCTGTACAACATATATATGTGTACATACACACAGACTGACACAGTAATCCCACCTAGAAAAATGAAACTACCTGTATTTCTTCCAGAAAAATGGTTCCAGAACTTTGGAAAAGACCATTGTGGTATAAAAAGCAGTCTTGTTTCCATTAGCCTTTATTTTGGGGAAGTTGAAGCAATGAACAGCTGGCAAAACTATTAGTGCCCATAATTTTTTTTTTTTTTTTTTTTTTTTGAGACACAGTCTCGCTCTGTTGCCCAGGCTGGAGTGCAGTGGCATGATCCTGGCTCACTGCAGCCTCCACCTCCCAGGTTCAAGCCGTTCTCATGCCTCAGCCTCCCAAGTAGCTGGGATTACAGACGTGCACCCCCATGTCTGGCTCATTTTTGTATTTTTAGTAGAGACGGAGTTTCATCATGGTGGCCAGGGTGGTCTCAAGTGATCTACCTGCCTCGCCCTCCCAAAGTGCTGGTATTAAAGGCATGAGCCACCACGCCTAGCCCACAATTAAGATTTTTATAATACCACTTCAAGATAAAGGATCAACTATTTTAAATAAATATGAATTCCAATTTCTTCCTCCTGAGGTGAATGGGGCAGAAATAAAAGGCTTATCAGGCATATTATATGATTACCTTTGGCCACAAACCTAGTTTTTTCTTCCCCCAAACATGTAACAGGCTCTCTAGCCAAGATTTAGATAGAATGTATCTTCTTCTCATATCTGCCATTTTCTCTCTCTCCTCTCAGCTCAATGCAACCTCCGCCTCCTGGGTCTAAGCGATTCTTCTGCCTCAGCCTCCTGAGTAGGTAAGACTACAGGTCCCCGTCACCATGTCCGGCTGATTTTTTCTATTTTTAGTAGAGACAGGGTTTCATCTTATTGGCCAGGGTAGTCTTGAATTCCTAACCTCAAGTGATCCACCCACCTTGGCTTCCCAAAGTGCTGGGATTACAGGCATGAGCCACCGTGCCCAGCCTGCCATCTTCTCTCTAGCTACCTGCTAAGACTGGAAAATCTCCCCATGCCATTTCCTCTCCTCTTACAAATATTTCATTACTTTTAGGAAGCATTTTTCAAACTACATGACATTGTCCAAAAGAACAATCATTGTGTCAAAGTATGGAGTCTCCAGGCTGAGCTGAGATTAAGCTTTCCATTCAGCAGCCACTCTGTACAACCTTGAAGTTGAAGGAACAGAACCATGTACACATCATGCTGAAGACATCCTATCTCAAATTCCCACCACAGGAATATGGCTGGAGGTAGAGAAGGAAGAAAATGGGATGATGTAATAGAAGAATCTAAATTGCAGGCTCCCTCTGGGCAAATCTATCCTAATTAATACCTCCATAAGGCTTAGGAAAGGCTCCCAACATCACGTTTTCACACTACAAACTTTATAGTTAAGTCTGCAGTCCCAAAAGCAGAATTGAGAACCCCAGAATTCTAACCCCAATCTTAAGAGGTAGGACTCAGCAAACCCTCTCAAACTCAATATGTATACTTGAGGTTTCTCTCAGATGAGGACATTCTGGTGACTTTTAACCAGAATGGGTCACTTTGTTACCCAGGCGGAAGTGCTGGTTCTATTCACATGTGTGACTCCACTACTGATTGCCATGGAGTTTTGACCTGCTCTGTTTCCGACCTGAACCAGTTCACCTCTCCTTAGGAAACTTGGGTTGGTTCCCGCTCTGGGAGTTTGATGCCTACTTAGTGCAGACACCCAGTCAGCATAGCGCACTATAGCCCAGAACTCCTGGGCTCAAGTGATCCCCCAGTCTCAGCCTCACTGTAAGTCAGGACTACAGGAATGCGCCACCAGACCCAGCCTAGACATGGGTTATAAGGTTCGTATTTTCCTTTACCTAGAATGAATGCCTAACTCCAAGTGTCTCCTGCCTACTCAAGGTCAAACTAAATTCTCACAAAGTCTCTACTGATCCTTCAAAAGAGGGGAACTGTTCTTTCTGAATTGTCCTTAGTGGTGCTTTGTCATATCACTCACCTAGCAGCTATCGTATTTTGTTCTCTGACCAGTTATTCTTGTCTTTTAGAAAGGCAGTATGTGTAGAGCTTCAGAGTCAGGAAGCCTGGGTTCAAATCCATTAATTACTAGCCAATCTACTTATTACTAGGTGATTTTGCCTGAGTTCCAGTTCCCTCATTAAAAAACAGAGCTATCCACCTACAGATTTACAAGATTAAATGTCAGAATAAATGCAAAGCATTAAATAAGTCACAACTGTTCAATACTGCCTTTCCTCTGTGTGGGGCAGGGACTACAGCTTATCTTTATAATCAACCCTGCAGTGCACGAAACAGTACTAAGTCTAGAGAGGGCATATGATAAATGTTCAGTGAATAATTCAGTTCAAACATTAGATCCTTCATTTTCCCCCCAAATAAATTTTTCTACCATTTGTAGAAAGGGTTGATATAAAGTATTCTTATATTTCTATTAGGGACATATTAAGGTTATATAGTACAGTCCACCTAGTTACCACTGCAGGTATCCCTTATTTTTAGACAGAATTAGGCTAAGTGACAAAAGATACTGGCCAGAAACTTCTCAGCTTCCTACCTAAAAAGTTAATTTTTTTTTTTTTGAAACAGAGTCTCAGTCCGTCACCAGGCACCAGGCTGGAGTGCAGTGGCGCGACCTTGGCTCACTGCAACCTCCGCCTCCCGGGTTCAAGCAATTCTCCTGCCTCAGCCTCCCGAGTAGCTGGGACTACAGGCGCGTGCCACCACGCCCAGCTAATTTTTTTGTATTTTTAGTAGAGACGGGGTTTCACCATGTTGGCCAGGATGGTCTCGATAAAAGTTAATTTTTATAAAGGCAAAAGGCCCTAATCAGAGTCAGGTTTTCCAAAATTGCCTATTTTATTCCAAAAGTCTACCAAGGTCTGGCTTATTTGCCACAGAATGCCCATGTGAAATTCTGTGAATTATACCTGTACTTTTCTCTTAAATTCTAAAGAGGAGCAGCACAACTTTAGATAATTTCTTCAGGTGAGACTCGAGCAACATACCTGCCTATCAGAGTAAAGACAGAGCTCACAAAAAGATCAAAAATTGCAGATATGTCATCAATCTGTTGTCAAAGTCCGAGCAAATTTCCTATCGTACACAAAAATTCAAATTAGATTCCAAATTGGGACATTCTAATTTGAATGGATTTAATTATCCATTTAAGCTGACTCAAAAGCTATGAGACTATATCCTTATATCTGAAAATTATACAATATGCTTTCTGAAGAGCTGCTAATAAATTAGCTTATTTTATTGAACTACTAATGCTTAGTAACAAAAACTTAAGCCACGTAACACATTTTTAGTTGGGAAATATCTTGATTCAAGAAAAAGGAGACTGAACCCCACTGAAAATAAAAAGATATGAAGATCCTGTTTTCCTGAAAAATCAATAGCATTTTCCCAAAACCGCATACATTTGTGGCACAGTACAGATGGAAGAAACATTTCCCACAGATCCTTAATCACATGGTGGCTGGGATTTCCATTAAACTTTCCAGAAGACCAAAAGAAAGGCAATACCTTAACAAATGATCCAATACTTTTAATGTGACGTACCCATCCACATTAAACGCTGAAAGATTAAGTCAAAGAAATGAGAATCAGGTAAATCTGAATGTGGATTATAAATGTGCAGAAAAGGTTCACCCCAACAGCCACCCACTTATCTTTAAATGTAGACTTCAAGAGCAGAAACATTCTGCCTCACAGTGTCTATTAAAACAAGCCAACTACGGTAATTGGGCTTTGTAGAACATCTGTAAGATGGCTCTCAAGAAATATGGCTTCTTTCCATAGCGAAGAGCAATAGTGTTCCTGCTCAACAGTGACTGAGTGTAATAAGACACATATTTCTGTACAGTGTTCCCTAACAACAAAATACAAAGGTTTAATAAAATCTTTTCTGTATCCTTTAGTGCTATGCTTCTTTCTTCTATCAAAATAAAATTTGACACTAGGAGTTTATATTTGATGGAGTATACTAAGAATAATTCTGACTACTATCTTTCTCAAGTATTTCAAATTGATTATCTAAATTTAAAGAATAAAACTCGTTTTTATCATGTGAAAGGAATTTCACGCATCAGAAAACAGGCAGAATTTAAGGCTGAGTATTTCCTATTGCCATTAAAGTCCCATGTTCTACATTTACTCAGCTCTGAAGAAACTTGATTTTGTCTCTTTAGGGTCAAAAAATTATCCATGGTTTCTTTCTCTCACCAGATAGCAACTCTGCTCTCCCAACAGGGACTGAGGCTTAGTCTTCCTTTGTAACTAACTATGCAATGCAAACATAGTTGTCTATGGCACAAAAGAGATGCTCAGTAAGTATTTATCAAACTGGGTTGTGGCTCACACCTGTACTCTCAACATTTTGGGAGGTTGAGGTAGAAGGACTGCTTGAGGACAGGAGTTCAAGACCAGTCTGGGCAACACAGTAAGACTGTCTCTCAAAAAAATTTTTTTTAAATTAGCAGTGGTGTGCACTTTGTAGTCCCAGCTATATGGGAGGCTGAGGTAGGAGGATTGCTTGAGTCCAGGAGTTCAAGGGCACAGTGAGCTATGATTATGCCACTATACTCCAGCCTGGGTGACAGAGCAAGAACCTGTTCTTTTTTTTTTTTTTTGAGACAGTCTCCCTCTGTCACCCAAGCTGAAGTGCAATGGCGCAATTTTGGCTCGAGACAACCTCTGTCTCCTGAGTTCAAGCAATTCTCATGCCTCAGCCTCCCGAGTAGCTGGGACTACAGGTGCGTGCCACCATGCCTGGGTGATTATTTATATTTTTAGTAGAGACAGGGTTTCACCATGTTGGCCAGGATAGTCTTGAACTCCTGACCTCTGGTGATCTGCCTGCCTTGGCCGCCCGAAGTGCTGGGATTACAGGTATGAGCCACCGAGCCAGGCTGAACCTGTCAAAAAACAACAACAACAAAAAACAAACCCACAAGAATGTGTTGTATCTTGAACACTATTTCTGGCTAAGGATAATCTGGCCTTCTTCAAATCTCAACCACTCCTTTTCCTCTTATGTCAACGATCCTGCATACCAAAACCACAGCCTCTGTGGAAATCCCGACTGTTTTTTTTCAATTAAAAAAATACAAACAAAACATTAACAAAACCTTAATGTGGGTCTCCTCTCCCCTTCCTAACTGAAGCAATCATGCTGTAGTTGTTGTTTGCCTAGGTAAGCCTAATTCATGTCTCAGAGTTTGATGTTTATGGATAAGATCACCCAAGATATTACCAGGTGGTGGGTGAGAGAAAAGACCAGGAGGGACTATAGAATGTTTCAGTATTAAACTACCCAGGAAAGGAAGATTATATATGAATGGTTAAGAAAAGCCAAGTTACTGAACATTAGATGCAAATTATTTCTTTTAGCATATGCCTATTAGTGATGAAAATTAATTTTATTCAGTAACAGAGAAAAACAAATATTTGATAACAGAGAAAACTAGATACGAATGCCAATTACAGTGAAAAAATGAGAGAAAAGAAAAAAAGAAAAATTATTTTTATTTTTACTGAGATAGAGTATCCCTCTGTCACCTAGGCTGGAGTGCAGTGATTTCGCCTCCTTGCAACCTCCACCTCCCACTTTCAAGCGATTCTCCTGCCTCAGCCTCCCAAACAGCTGGGATTATAGGTGCCCACCACCACGCCCAGCTAATTTTTTGTGTTGGGATTACAGGCATGAGCCACTGCACCTGGCCCCAATTTTTTTTTTTTTTTTTTTCTTGAGACAGAGCCTCACTCTGTTGCCCAGGCTGGCATGCAGTGGTGCGATCTTGGCTCACTGTAACCTCTGCCTCCCAGGTTGAAGCAATTCTCCTGTCTCAGCCTCTCGAGTAACTGGGAACACAGGCCTGTGCCACCACACCGGGCTAATATTTTTTGAGATGGAATCTTGCTCTGTCCATGCAGGGTGGAGTGCAGTGGTGATCTCAGCTCACTGCAGCCTCCGTCTCCTAGGTTCCAGCAATTCTCCTGCCTCAGCCTCCCAGGTAGCTGGGATTACAGGCACGTGCCACCACACCTGGCTAGGCTAATTTTTGTATTTTTAGTAGATATGGGGTTCACCATGTTGGCCAGAATGGTCTTGATCTCTTGACCTTGTGATCTGCCCGCCTTGGCCTCCCAAAGTGCTGGGATTACAGGTGTGAGCCACCGCGCCCGATGTATGGTATATTCTTTTTTTTTTTTTAATTATTTTTTGTTCTTCCAAATTCATATTGAAATCCTATGGTATATTCTTTAACAGCACCAAATGTGCCTGCTTTAAGGCATTTATATATAATCAACATTTACATACACACATGTACATATGTATATGTAGTATATATTTTCACCACCACCACCATGACAATTTAAACTTGTTAATGAGGTTTTAAAAATGACTTTTGAGATAGAATTCATATACCCTAAAATTTACCCCTCACCTTTTTTGGAGACAGGGTTTTGCTTTGTCACTGCACTGGAGAGCAGTGGCACAATCATAGCTCACTGCAGCCTCGACCTCCCAGGCTCAAGTGATCCTTCCCATCTCAGCTTCTCAAGTTGTTGGGACCACACATGCACTCCATCATGCCCGGCTAATTTATTTTCATTTTTTATAGAGACAGGATCTCCATATGTTGCCCAACATAGTCTCAAACTCCTTGGATCAAGGGATTCTCCTGCCTTGGCCTCACAAAGTGTTGAGATTACAGGTGTGAGCCACTGCTTCTGGCCCGAATTCACACATCTGAAGTGCCAAATTTAGTGGGTTTTAGTATATTCTTAGAATTGTGCAAGTATCACCACTATCTAATTTTAGAACATTTTCATTACTCCCAAAAGAAACTTCATACCCATAAGCAGTTACTCCCCATTTCCCCCTCTGCCTAGCCCCAGGAAACTACAAATCTGCTTTTTGTCTCTATGTATTTGTTTATTCTAGACTTTATAAATGAAATCATACAATATGGGGTCTTTTACAACCAGCTTCTTTCACTTAGAATACAATTTTCAAGATTCATGCATGTTGTATATATTAAGTCCTTCCTTTTTAATGCTTAATAATATTCCATTGTACAGATGTATCACATTTTATCCATTTACCAGTTGATGGACATTTGGGTTATTTCCCTTTTTGGCTATTATAAACATTTTAATGCAAGTTTTTGTGTGGACATATGTTTACATTTCCCTTGGGTATATACTAGTAATATGGTAACTCTGCATTTAATGTTTTGAGGAAGTGTCAAAAACTTTTCCAGAAGTGCTGTATCATTTCACTATCTCGTTAGTAACGTAGGAGGGCTCCAATTTCTTGATATCTTCTCCATTACTTTGTTAGTGTATCATTTTTATTTTAGCCATCCTAGTGGGTATGAAATGGTATATATAATATTGTGGTTTTGTAGATAATGAGTTTTATGTATAGAGGTTAAGTATCCCTTATATTAAATACTTACAACCAGAAGTATTTTAGATCTTGGGCTTTTGTAGATTTTAAAATATCTGCATTGTAATATTTACTGCTTGAGCACCCCACATCTGAAAACCCAAAATGCTCCAATAAGCATTTCCTTTGAGTGTCATGTTTGCACTCACAAACTTTTGAATTTTGGAGCATTTTGGATTTTAATTTTTTGAATTTAGGATGCTCAATCTGCATTTACATACACTCCAGAACATATCTGGGGGACAAGATTTGCCCCATAAGTAAAATTTGAAGGTACATAAGTCATTAGAGCTGTTTGGTCCAAAGAAAACGGAACAGCAACAACCCAGTTCAGAGCTCTTGTACAGTGCTGTCACTAAATAACTTATAATTACTTAGGTTGTTTTAATCTTTCAGACTACCATAGAGCAAAGAGTCTAATCCCAGAATCTCTACCATAGCGTATCACTGTGATGAATTAAGTGTAAGGGGCAGAAAGGTTGAAACTGTAAACAGAAGTAAGGAAGAATCATTTTTAGTCAACTGGGACTGTATGCCAAGATGAAGAACAGTTAGAAATACATAACAAGAGAACGCCTGGTTTACCTGCCAACATTAGGTCCTGAAGGATCTGTTTGAAGTCACCCCTACTCACAAAAGCAGACAACTCCCCTAAGCAGAGGGGATTTTTTTCAAGATTTTTTTTTTTTAGATGGAGTCTCACTTTGTCACCCAGCCTGGAGCAGTGGCATGATCTCTGCTCATTGTAACCTCCACCTCCCAGGTTCAAGCAATTCTCCTGTCTCAGCCTCCCGACTAGCTGGGATTACAGGTGTGTGCCACTACACCCGGCTAATTTTTTTTGTATTTTTAGTAGAGAAGAGGTTTCACTATATTGGCCAGGCTGGTCTCGAACTCCTGACCTCAGGTGATCCATCTGCCTAGGCATCCCGAAGTGTTGGGATTACAGGCGTGAGCCACAATGCCTGGCCTTCAACAGATTTATTTCAAGGTTATCTATGTTGTGATTGCTAGGTCTAAAACATTTACTCCCAACATAAGCAGAGGGGGGTGAGTACCTAAGACTTAAGAAACATGCTAAATTTTTGGAAGACTAGCCACATGATGTCAATTTTCTTATTAAGCAAAACAGACCCCAAGAAAATGGCATAAAGAACCACTGAACCCAACATTTTCACCCTGCTGCTATAAGTTATTAAAATAAAACTACAACATGTTCAAGTGCTGAGAAGCATTCCTTTCTTCAAACCTGTGTTGCTTCTTAAAGCGTAATCTCTTAAGAGAGCTGTGCTAAGTTGACATTTATAAAGCCCTGACATTCATGATACTTTATAATTTCCCAAATGGATTTTACATCTTTGCCAATAATCACTTTTTAATTTTCTCTTTCTTTTTTTTTTTTGAGAAGAAGTTTCACTCTTGTTGCTCAGGATGGAGTGCAGTGGCGTAATCTTGGCTCACTGCAACCTCTGCCTCCCAGGTTCAAGTGATTCTCCTGCCTCAGCCTCCTGAGTAGCTGGGATTACAGGCATGTGCCACCACACACAACTAATTTTGTATTTTCAGTAGAGATGGGCTTTCTCCATGTTGGTCAGGCTGGTCTTGAACTCCTGACCTCATGATCCACCTGCCTTGGCCTCCCGAAGTGCTGGGATTACAGGTGTGAGTCACTGCACCAGGCCCACTTTTTTATTTTCTAAGGATAAAACATTCCGTAAACACCCAAAATACAGAGTACCTAGTGAGGATTTTCATGGGTATCTGATCTGGATGATTTCACTTTTTAGAAGCGTCATTCTTTTTATGTTAGCCCTAGAATTATCTTTTCTCATTTTCCTTTTTTATATACTGCTATGTTTTTTCCCCACTAACAACACTGCACTGACAAAGGAACCCAGTATGCATTTCTTCTAGTATGTATTGGCTTCGCAGAGGTCTAACTGATTTGATGTTCTTACTGTCCTGGCGCTGTATGTATCAAGCTTACAGAGGGAGGATCACATGCTGTAAAATATCCTGACAAGCAAAAATTTAATCAGTAAACAGTGAAAAATTCAAGTGGAAAGTGGCCATGCCAAACTTCAATTAAGTCTTTGTGAAGTCTAAAAATGATCATTCATCGCCAAGGAAATTCTCAGAGAATACTTCAATTTAGAACCTGTTTCATTTTTGAATGAGAAATAATCTAAAATTTCTGTTCCTTGGTAATATATGTTATCGGGTAATGAAACAGTCAACTAAGAGTAAGTAATCCTGTCAAAAAGGAGTTGCAAACAGTTTAGGTAACGTTAACTAAATCATGTATTAACAGAGTCTATTCTGTACAAATAAGAATAGTCACTGGTGGCTGCTAGAGGCTTCACTGTTTTAGTTTAGCTACTTAAAGCTCAGGGAACTACTGCTTTTGTTCACAACTGAAACAGATCTTGGAATTTAAGAGTTCAGTCCTTTTAGAAAATGTAAAAAGTATAGGAGTCTTCATATGAAGGGTATTTTAGCAGAAAGAAGAGAAAGGCTAAAAGTATCTTCCTCTGACTGAGATACTGATTCTTTCTACACTTAAAGGATTTTTTTTCTTTTTTTTTGAGACAGGGCCTTGCTCAATATATTGCCCAGGCTTGAGTGCAGTGGCACGATCTTGGCTCACTGCAATGTCCACCTCCTGGGCTCAAGTGATCCTCCTACCTCAGCCCCTCTAGCACCTGGGACCACAGGCAACTGCCACCACATCCAGCTAATTTTGGGGGGGGGATTTTCTGTAGAGATCGAGTTTGCCATGTTGCCCAGGCTGGTCTCCAACTCCTGGGCTCAAGCAGTCTGTCTGCCTCAGTATCCTAAAGCGCTGGGATTACAGGTATGAGCCACCGCACTGGCCTAAAGAATTTCTGAAGATTCTTTACAGTACCAGATTTTGATAATCTGGATCAGACTACCAGAGATTGAAATTGCAAGGAAGTTGGTCCCAACACTATCAGCAAGGAGGTAGCTTTTCAATGTGCCAGTTTCCCATCATCAGTCAGAACCCATGGGAACTTGTGTGGGAAGAAGGGAAAAACATAGGCCTGACTCACAAATTCAAATGTTTAGAGGAGTTCACCAGGTAATATAATGAGTCCACAGATTGGTGTAAGAGAAAAGATGAAGTGGAGATCACAGCTTAGTTGGAGAATGAGCAAATAGACAGCAACTATTCAGCTTTAGTCCACTGTTATGTTGAAATGCAGGCCCAAAGTTGTCAGATTAATTTTAATTTTTCAAGATAAACCAAAGTCTAAATTTTGTAAAATCCAATTTTTAAAATCTGGGAATCAACTGAAATTAAAAAGGGAAAAACTAATAACATGGAGGCCAGATAAAATATATCTGTGAGATAACTGGTGACCTCTAGCTTATGTACTAGAAAGACCTTTAGTGGCACAAACAAGAGGGTAAGATTGGAAGAAAAATCCCGAGTAGGTAACAAAGTACAAAGGAAGCAGCCAGAGAGTGAGAGAGAGAGAGCACAAGAGAGAGAGCAAGAGAGAGACAGGAGAGAGGAGAGGGAGGGAGGGAGGAAGGGAGGGGAAAAGGAAAGGAAGAAAGAAAAAGGGGAAGGAAGAAAAGAAGGAAGGGAGAAAGGGAAGGAAGATTACTAAGGTGCTGCTATTAATTTACTTTTGGGAAAGAGAATGTTCTTTGGAGTCTGAATTTTAGGCCCCTTGAAATGCTAAAGAAAATGATTTCCATTGTCATATCCATTAGCAGACAAATTTTTTAAAAAGATATATAAAATAATTAAGGAGGCAAGGAGGTAGGAATAGAAAAATCTTTAGTTTCAAATTTGTCTGTAACTTATACTAAGCCAACAAAGATAGGAGATGATGAGTGCTAATGTCTACTGAGCACTCAGGTGTATCAAAATTAACTCATTTAAAAAGGAATCATATACTGGGTTTCTTCAGAAATGGAAAGACTTACTCTTGGAGATTTCAAAATGTATTAACACTGATCACTTGAAAACTAGGGTTAAACTACTGAAAAGAGCCCAAATATCTAATCAGCTTCTGTATCTCTGAAGATTAAGCTGGGTCTTAATATTTTGTGTTAATGACTCTTCATAAAATATTGGAAAATATGAGAAAAATGAGTGAATAGGGAGAGGCATATAACACCCCTGCATCCTGTCAGGAAAAAACAACCTAAACCTTGAATGAAAGTGACCATATAGCTCCTTTTTGAGAGATTATTTGTGCTTATTAAAAGTAAGGGTATGTTTAGGATCCTGCCTATACTATAGTTTACCACTAACATAATACGTTATTTCCCTGAAAAATTTTTATGGTGAAAATCTGATAGAAGATGGAAACTAGGAACTGCTAATATAGGGTTGAAAGTACTTACCTATTATCTCAGATTCATAATAATCCTGTGTGCCTTCCTGGAAGACAAGACAGGGTGTCTTTATGATTTTAGAGCATGAATTTGGAAAAATGGCAGGTCCGTTTGTATGGTAAGTTCATGTCCATCAAAGGGGAATGAAAAAATATATCCTTCCTGTTAGGGGCCATTTAGCTGTGTTGTACCAAGGTCAATTAAAGATTCCTTAGAAATTATTTTTTTTCTTTTTCGAGACAGGGTCTTGCTCTGTCACCCAGACTAAGGTACAGTGGTATCATCACAGCTCACTGCAGCCTCAAACTCCTGGGCTCAAGCAATCCTCCTGCCTCAGCCTCACAAGTAGCTGAGACTTACACTACACTGTGCATGTCACCATACCAGAGTATTTAATTTTTTTTTTTTTTTTAGAGAGACAGAGTCTTGCTCTTGTCACCCAGGCTTGGGGGCAGTGGCACAATTATAGCTTACTGCAGCCATGAATTCCTGGGAGATCTCCTGCCTCAGCCTCCTGAGTAGCTGGGATTACAGGCATGAGCCACTGAACCCAGCGGGTTCCTTAGAAATTCCAAGTTCAGGGAGGAGATGAACTATGAAAAATTTAGTGCTGTGCTTCTTTTGTTTATATATTTATAACATTCTGTTTTGAGGTTTTACTGTTTTTATTAAAACAACAGTATGAAGAAAGGTGAAAAGCCTACCTTTCAAGCAAATGAAGAACATTCCACCAAAAAGCAAGCTTGTACTACATGTTTTTTTTTTTTAAATACACAAGATGAGCTTTGGTTAAGATGAAGAAATAAACTCATATGCATTCATTAATCATACCAGCTGAAGATTTTTCTTAGACCAGGGATCAGAGATATATATTCTTTATTAGAGAATAGGCAGTCCATGAGTTCTCCATGGGTAATCTTAATTTTGTATTTTTATTTTAATGATACTCTGAAAAAGAATAAGTGAATATTCTGGATCATCTAGATGAGCACTTTATAAATGTTTACAACATAACAGGTGACGTAAAATGATAATTTGTTTGTACTAACAAAGGTCAAATGACACCACAATATCATATATATATATATATATATATACATATATATATATGAAAGTTTTTTGTTAATTCTGATAGAACAGGGTTTTCAGCCTCAGCAATATTAACTGCCATTTTGCCTCTTTGTTTCAAGTGGCTTTCCTGTGCATTGCAAGATGTTACCAGCATCCTTGGCCTCTGCCTACTAGATGTCAGTAGTATCACACCCTTAGTTGGGACAACCAAAAATGTCCAGAGACATTGCCAAGTGCCTCCTGAGTGACAAAATCTCCCTAGATTGAGAATGACTGCAATATAGAAAAGTGGGAAGAACTGAGGTAACATAAGGTGTGCAGGAGAATAAACATGTCAAATTCAAACGAACCAAAGATGTAACAATTTCTACTACATTCAGGTTGAGGACAATGTCACTAAAACATTATCATAGATTACATTAACGTTGTCAATGTAAATTTTATTAAATTGTAAATCTGTTTTGCTTTGATATAATTTTTTCCCTTAAAAGGCAAGTCTATACATTATTCAAGTTTGAATTATACTTTTTCCTGGTTTATGTTTCTTTTTTTTTTTGAGATGGAGTCTTGTTCTGTCACTCCAGCTGGAGTGCAGTGGTGCCATCTCGGCTCACTGCAACCTCCACCCCCTAAACTCAAACAATTCTCCCGCCTAGAGTATCTGGGCTTACAGAAACACGCCACCATGCTTGGCTAATTTTTTTCTTATTTTTAGTGGAGATGGGGTTTCACCATGTTGGACAGGCTGGTCTTGAACTCCTGACCTCAAGTGATCTGCCCGCCTTGGCCTTCCAAAGTACTGGGATTACAGGCATAGGCCACCACACCCAGTCTTTTTCTTGTTAAAACTTGACTCAGAAGTCATCCATCAACTAGTGTGTAACCTTTCCTTTTTTTTTTTTTTTAGGCAGGGTCTTGCTCTGTTGCCCAGGCTGGAGTGCCATAGCATGATCTTGCTTCACCGCAAACTCCACCTCCCAGGTTCAAGCGATTCTCATGCCTCAACCCCACAAGTAGCTGGGATTACAGGCATGTGCCATCATGCCTGGCTAATTTTTGTAGTTTTAGTAGAGACAGGGTTTCATCGTGTTGGTCAGGCTGGTCTCAAACTGACCTCAGTTCGAGATAACTGATAAAAAATTATATCAAAGCAAAACAGTGATTCTGTAGGCCTCGGCCTCCCTAAGTGCTGGGATTATAGGCATGAGCCACTGTGCCTGGCTAACCTTTCTAAATATCCTTTTCTGCCTAAGGTATCTTCTGTTAATATATCACAGATATCTCTTAATTGAAAAAATTCTCAAGAGCCCGAAAACTTGGGTATATACTTACATATTAAATGTCTGTCGTTAATTAAATAAAAATAAGTAAACTGAGAGTTTTTTGTTTTGTTTTGAGACAAGGTCTTGCTCTGTTGCCCAGTGTGAAGTGCAGTGGCATGATCATGGCTCACTGCAACCTCAAACTCCTGGGTTCAAGTGATTCTCCCACCTCAGCCTCTGGAGTAGCTGGGGTCACAGACATGTGTCACCACACCCAGCTAACTACATTTTATGTAGAGACTGAGGGAGGGGGGTGGGCCTTGCTACATTGCTTAGGGTGGTCTCGAACTCCTGGGCTCAAGTGATTCCCCTGCCCTGGCCTTGCAAAGTGGTGCGATTACAGGCGTGAGCCACTGTGCCTGGCCTGAAATTTTTAAATTATAAATACACTGAAAAACTGGAAAAGGTCCTGGATAGGAAGCATTCACTGTTGCATTTTTCTTTCCTGAAAAACGAGTCTTTGAAAGAGTAACAAAGTGACTGTCAATACAGCTTGTGTATGTACACACACACACATACACACACACGCTCTCTAAATTTCTTTGAATCAAGCAAAGCTGACAATATATTAAAAGAATGTCCAAAGGTATATAGTAAGTTGAAAAGGTGTCTTGAATACAAGTCCATCAGTGGAAGAATCTTAAATTGGTTAGTTGTAGTTAAATGTGGGAGACTGTTCCAAAAGAGGATATCACAACCAACTTACAATTTCTCCCCATTCTAGTAAGAGTAAAGCTTGGTCAAAGATTGCCTTTTACCTGTGAATGAGGTATGGTTGGCTGGAAGGTGAAGGTTAAAAAAATCTTAGTTCAACAAGTCTAGCTTAAGAGATACCATTCCAATGCTCATAAATTTACAAGTTTAACAAATATGACTATTGTACCCCCCCAAAGACCTAGTAAGTTATGCTAAAGTCACCCAAGATCAAATAGCTTGAAATTCTTTAATAAGCCAGAACTCTCCTATAGGTTGTAACAATTACTTTCCCCTTCTAATCTCCCAGGGAGATTACTGCCATCTCCTATATATCAGTAACTAGTTAGGTACAATTTTCTTTTCTAAAATGATGGGGTGGTGGCCGGGGGGTGAAGGCAAAGACTACAAAGAAAGTATAATTCATTTATCAACTCTTCAACATGCAGCATCAGAGTTTTTTGTTAAAGTTAAGATAGCATCTAATTTTATTTTCCTTCTCAAGATTTATCTAACTTCCAAGGTATACTGAATAACAAAATGACTTAATAATAGAAAACAGTAGCCAATAAAGCATGAACTCTTCTGTAGGGAAGTTGAAAAAAAAACAGTCTGCTGAATAACTCTTCAAAGTTTAACATGTTAAGAGTAGAAATGGAAACAAAGCTCCCAGTGGCCCCCAGCTGAATTACAAAATTAAATAAAAACTTAGAAATCAATCAAAGGCAAAAACATTATATAAGATTTATGAAACACAATTCGTCAAATAATAGTGTATATGTGGGGGTGGTGGGCTGGAGTGGGTGTCTATGTCAGGATTTCTGCTACTAAAAAAATGAAGTGTGTCGGATGACTGCAGAGAAAGACTGGCAGACACAAGAAATCACAGACACCAAGCTTTTGGGGGTATACTCATAAAATTCAATCGTTGTAACAATAGATAAGGTACCTTCTTCTCTGACAGCAAGTAACTACAACTCACCTGCTTGTGTGCATGATCATAGGAGTTGATATGGTTATCAAATTCCTGATGTTTCTGATACTGCTTATCACAGAGTTCACAGTAAAAGTTGGCTCTGAGGTCTTCCAAGGCTTTGGCAATTGCCTTCTCTTTGTCAACATAATCCTGCAAGAATCACAAAATACAAAGAAACAAAAAGATGAACTTGGTAAAACTTTAAGTGAACGCTGTAATATTCCAAAACCCGAAAAAATCTGAAATCTGAAATACCTTTGGTCTCAACCAGTTTAGATAAGGGATACTCAACCTGTATTAATATTCTAGTTTTCAGACACTAAGGCAAAAAGCATTACCTAGTCTGTAGCCAATGATGGAGTTAAATATTCTATGGTCATTCTCCATATAAGCTGCACTGGTTGGAAAGCCAATCCACAGATATGTGTTATCTGCTAGTCTTAGTGAGATTTAAAACTGCGGGATTCTTACATGTGAGAGGAGGGTGGAGGAGAACAACAACAACAGTAACAAACTGTGGGACTGACTCAAAGGCAGTCCAATTTGCCTCAGCAGTTCCACTTAAAAACTAGACATCAAGGGAGAGAGATCCAAGCTGGCCGATTAGCAGCAGCTCAGGATTGTAGCTCCCACTGAAAGCGCAGAGAGTGAGTGGACGCCACATTTTCAGACGAATTTTCACTGCCCACGGACCAAGAGATTCTTGGCAGAGGAGCCCCACGGGTCGCCAGCGCGACCCTTTTGGAGGGCGCGGCCGTTTTGCAGGCACCCCGACGCGGCGGTTCTCAGTCCGGAGTATACGGGACTGAGTGCCCTTTGGTTGGCGTTGGAGCTCTGGGAAAGCAGGGTCTCCCATTCAGCTGATTGAAAAGCGGTCTGAAGTGGGGAACCAGACCAGGAGATTCCCGGGCAGAAAAGCGCCACGAATCTTAACGCTGCTGTTTCGGCCGGCGTAGTGGGTCGCCGCAGGGGAAGGCTGGTACCCCCCTCCACAAAAAATAAAAATAAAAACAGCAGTTGGAACTGCTGAAGATTGAGAGTTTCACAGCAAGTACAGCTGAACTCGGGAAGGTCCAGCTCTGTGGGGGGAGGGGCATTCGCCGAAGGAAAATTAAGAAATAGAAAAAACTTTATCACCAACAAGCTGGACGTCCACTCAGAGACCTAATCTGAAAGTCAGCAATTACACAGACAGGTGGATAAATCCACAAAGATGGGAAGAAACCAGCGCAAAAAGGCTGAAAACACCCGAAATCAGAATGCCTCTCCTCCTACAGAGGATTGCAGTGCCTCATCACCAATTGAACAAGGCCTGATAGAAAATGAATGTGAGGAATCAACAGAATCAGGCTTCAGAAGGTGGATAATGAGAAACTTCTGTGAGCTAAAAGAACATGTTCTAGTCCAATGCAAGGAAACTAAGAACCTTGAAAAAAGGTTTCACGAAATGTTCATGAGAATGGACAATTTAAAGAGGAATATAAGTGAATTAATGGAGCTGAAAAACACAATACAAGAACTTCGAGAAGTATGCACAAGTTTTAACAGTCGAATTGATCAAGCAGAAGAAAGGATTTCAGAGGTCGAAGACCAACTTAATGAAATAAAACGAGAAGACAAGATTAGAGAAAAAAGGGTGAAAAGGAATGAGCAAAGTCTCCAAGAAGTATGGGACTATGTGAAAAGACCTAATCTACGTTTGATAGGTGTACCTGAATGTGACGAAGAGAATGAATCCAAGCTGGAAAATATTTTTCAGGATATTATCCAGGAAAACTTTCCTAACCTAGCAAGGCAAGACAATACCCAACTCCAGGTAATACAGAGAACAACACAAAGATATTCCTCAAAAAGAGCAACCCCAAGGCACATAATCATTAGATTCATCAGGGTTGAAACGAAGGAGAAACTACTACGGGCGGCCAGAGAGAAAGGTCAGGTTACCCACAAGGGGAAGCCTATCAGACTCACAGCTGATCTCTCAGCAGAAACCCTACAAGCCAGAAGAGAGTGGGGGCCAATATTCAGCATCCTTTCTTTTTTTTTTTTTTTTAAAGACGGGGTTTCACCACGTTGGCCAGGCTGGTCTTGAACTCCCAACCTCAGGTGATCCACCCGCCTTGGCCTCCAAAGTGCTTGGATTACAGGCGTGAGCCACCACGTCCGGCCTCAGCATCCTTAAAGAAAAGAACTTTCAACCCAGAATTTCATATCCAGCCAAACTAAGTTTCATAAGTGAAGGAAAAATAAAATTTTTTACAAACAAGCAAGTACTCAGAGATTTCATTACCACCAGGCCTGCTTTACAAGAGCTTCTGAAAGAGGCACTATATCTAGAAAGGAACAACCAGTATCAGCCACTTCAAAAAACCCATCAGTAAGCTGCATCCAGATCCATCTTACATGCAAGGATATACAGAGACTCAAAACAAAGGGATGGAGGAAGATTTGCCAACCAAATGGAGAGGAAAAAAAAAAAAAAAAAAGCAGTAGTTGCAATTCTCATCTCTGATAAAACAGACTTTAAAGTAATAGAAACCGAAGAGATAAGAAGGACATTGTATAATGGTAGAGGGATCAATGTAACGGGAAGAGCTAACAACCCTAAGTCTATGTGCACCCAATATAGGAGCACCCAGATACATAGGGCAACTTCTTGGTGACTTACAAAGAGACTTGGACTCCCACACAATAATAGTGGGAGACTTTAACATTACATTGTCAATATTGGACAAATTAATGAGACAGAAGGTTAAGAAGGATACCCGGGACTTGAACTTAAACCTCAAACAACTAAACTTAATAAACATTTACAGAACTCTCTACTCCAAATCCACAAAACATACATTTTTTTTTTCAGTAACACATCACATTTATTCTAAAAGTGACCACATGGTTGGGAGTAGATCACTCCCTAGCAATTGCATAGCATTTCATAGGTTTAAATGAAATATTGGTTGGCTGTTTGTTATTTTCCTCCCTTATTCCTTCCTGTCTCCATTGTATAACACAATTATTAGTATAAAAAAGCTTTTAATATTCATTTGTAGACTGCATTCTAGCCTGGGCAATAGAGCAAGAATCCTGTTCTCTCTCCCTTTTTTTTTCTTCTTTTTCTCTTTATTTCATTCTTTTTTTCTTCTTTCTCTTTCCTCTTTTTTCTAAAAAAAAAAAAAACTAGACATCAAAAGATACCTCAAGTGAAACATATTCTGTTTTTGGGGCAGGAAAAATAAAAAGAAAAAAGATACTTTAAAAAGAAAAAATTGAAAAGATACCTCAAAGTAAGTTGAGTATATTCATTTGCTAATGTTGCACAGAAGGATGAGAAAGGGAGAGGAATGCTAGGTGACTACTTGCTAGACTTTTAGAGCATGGCAGATACATTACTTTCATAATGAGCAACTCCTTCTAGCAGACTGATCTAAGAAAAATAAGTGTCATCTCAAAGACTAGATCTACACGACTATATCTATAGTTTCAAAGCAGCTCTATCATCTCCCAAAGGAACTACTTAATCAGTAAGCAACAACAGGTTGTATTTTCTGGAGTGGCAGCACTGAACTAATTTGGATAGACTTATTAAAACTGAAAAGTGAATATGTATAGCATATCGGTATTTTTGCCCTATCTAATCCTTCACAATAATTTTCTCTGAGAGTCCTGGACAGTTTCATGTTGTTTGGCTATTAAACAACTTGAGGCTTTTTTTTTTTTGAGACAGGGTCTCTCTCTGTTGCCCAGACTAGAGTGCAGTACAGATCATGGCTCACTGCAGCCTCCACCTCCTGGGCTCAAGCAATCTTCCCATCTTAGCCTCCCAAGTAGCTGGGACTATACGCATGTACCAGCAAACATAGCTAACTTTTGTATTTTTTGTGGAGATGAGGTCTCATTATGTTGCCAAAGCTGGTCACGAACTCCTGGGCTCAAGTGATCCTCCCACCTTGGCCTCCCAAAGTACTGACATTACAGGTGTCCGCCCTGACACCTGGCTGCAAATTTACTTTAAACAACAGAACTAGAGTTCCTAGTATGAATGTAGCAGTATAGGAAAACAGCTTTGATTTTCTTTTTGGGTATCATATTAAAAAAATTGTGAATAAAAAAAACCCACCAACTGCATTTTCAGAAGAACTGGGCAACAGATACAATCTGGAGAATGAATAACACACAGAAGGAAAGTTAAGCTCTTTATAGAACCCGAATGAGGGAAATGTAGCAGAAGCCACACAAAGCAAAATTAAGCAGTATCAAAAAAGCCAAAACTGGCAATTTCAGAAAATAGCAAAACATATATCCTATACATAAAAGGGTCCTCTGAAGTAATATACCTGTATCTTTTGCACTCATCAAGAACTTCTGAGATCTGGGAAGAGCAAAGGGATGAGCTTGGGTTGAGGGTGATGAGGAAACATTTGCAGTTCAAAGAATGCACACAGACAAAAGCAAAAAGTTCTGCCCAATTGTGGGACATCTAAGAAAAGGCTGGGACTGGGTGCGGTGGCTCACGCCTGTAATCTCAGCACTTTGGGAAGCCGAGGCAGGCAGATGGCCTGAACTCAAGAGTTCAAGACCAGCCTGGGCAACACAGTGAAACCCCGTCTCTACCAAAAATACAAAAAATTAGCCAGGCATGGTGTCACGTGCCTTTGGTCCCAGCTACTTGGGAGGTTGAAGTGGGAGTATCACTTGAGCCTGGGAGGTGGAGGTTGCAGTGAGCTGAGATCACGCCACTGCACTCCAGCCTGGGTGACAGAGTGAAACCTTGTCTCAGAAAAAAATAAAGGTCCGAGCACAGTGGCTCATGCCTGTAATCCCAGCACTTTGGGAGGCTTAGCCAGGTGGATCACAAGGTCAAGAGATCGAGACCATCCTGACCAACATGGTGAAACCCCGACTCTACAAAAAATAGAAAAATTAGCTGGGCATGGTCGCAGGTACCTGTAGTCCCAGCTACTCAGGAGGCTGAGGCAGGAGAACTGCTTGAACCTGGGAGGCAGAGGTTGCAGTGAGCCAAGATCGCTCTACTGCATTCCAGCCTGGCAACAGAGAGAGACTCTGTCTCAAATAAAAAAGAAAGGGCACAACACAGTGTGCCAATGAATATGGTCCCAGAATAGTCAGTAACAATCAACAGTGTAGTAAAGTTATTGAATCTTGAAGATGGACTCCTTTCAGTAGCTAGGCAAAAACCATCAAGGAGGAGAAGATCAGGCCACCCTTTTGATCTCTTCGGCAACAAACACACACTCAAACTCACACACTCTCTCAATTCCAGAAGACAGTGGTACAATAAATACTACAAGATATCTAAGGAAAGTATTAACTGAGGCTTTTATATGTATCTTTCAAATATAAGGGATACACACATGTATATATAGAGTTATATGTATGTGTACGTATATACACACATACACATATGTTGATATATATTTGTAATTGCCTAAATTAATATTACTATTCTTATTTTTTTGAGATAGGGTCTTGCTTTGTTGGCCAGGCTGGAGTGCAGTGGCACAATTACAGCTCACTGCAGCTTTGACCTCCTGGGTTCAATTAATCCTCCCACCTCAGCCTTCTGAGTTGGTACAACTATAGGGGCATGCCACCATGCCTGGCTAATTTTTGTATTTTTCGTAGAGACAGGATTTCATCATGGTGTCCAGGCTGGATTGGAATGATTTTTTATAGGCTTAAGGTTATATAAAATACACACACACACACACACACACATATATATATATAAATAATTCAAGAAATACTGTTTGTACAACCCCCTTTTAAGTAAGTTCATAGGGTACAAACTTCAGAAATGATTGGAAAAAACTCAGCAAAAGGACTGGCAGACTGCTTCAAACCTATTTACTCCTATAACTGAGGTTAAAAGAAATAGGGTTACTATAGTGTATACATATAAACTGTATATACATATAACTAACATATACATATAACTGTGTATGTTATATGCTCTCAGAAAATAGAAATGATCCAAATAAAAAAACTGGGTGGACAGGCAGAAGCAAATAGGAATTTGAGTTTGTTTACTGCTGCAAACTCAACAGAAGTTAAAAAAAAAAAATCTTTACAATGAAAATCAAGGCTGGGTGCTATGGCTCACGCCTGTAATCCCAGCACTTTGGGAGGCTGAGGCAGGCAGACTGCCTGAGCTCAGGAGTTTGGGACCAGCCTGGGCAACATGCTGTCTCTACTAAAAATACAAAAAAAAAAAAAAAAAATCTGGGTGTAGTGTCACATGCCTGTAATCTCAGCTACTCGAGAGGCTGAGGTATGATAACTGCTTGAACTCAGAAGGCGAAAGCTATAGTGAGCTGAGATCATGCCACTGCACCACAACCAGGGTGACAGAGTGAGAATCTGTGTTAAAGAAAAAAAAAAATTAGCAGGATGTCGTAGTACACACATGTAATCCCAGCTATTTGGGTGGCTGAGGCATGAGAATCACCTGAACCTGGGAGGCATCGGTTATCATGGTAGTGAACCATGATCGTGCCACTGCACTCCAGCCTGGGCAACAGAGCAAGACTGTCTCAAAACCAACCAAACAACCACCATTACCATGTAAAACTAAGCGATACATGTTTAAAATACAAAACGCATTAAAAAACCATTTTAAAATGCAAGGGAAAATAGACGAGGAAGGAACACTTCCTAATTTATTCTGAGTATTACTCTGATACAAAGACATCACAAGAAAACTACAGACTAATATCTTTCTGTGGACAGATGCAAAAATGCTCAGCAAAATGCTATCAAACCAAATTCAACAGCATATTAAAAGGCAAAGTGGGATTTATCCCAGGAACTCAATGTTGGTTCAACATACAAAAATCAGTCAATGTAATATGCCATTACAATGTAACCATTACAATGTAATACACCATTATTAACAGAATATAAAAGGAAAAAACCCACAAGATTATCTCAATAGATGTAAAATAAGCATTTAACAAAATCCACACCCTCTTTTATGGTAAAAACACTAAACAAACTAGGAATTTCTAGGAACTAGGAACTACTTCTGTCTGACAAAAATAAAAAACGCCCAGCTAACATCATAATGGTGAAAGATTGAAAGCTTCCCTATCAAGATCAGAAAGAAGACAGGAATGTTCCCTCTTGTATTTCTTTTTTTGAGATGGAGTCTCACTCTGTCTTTTGCCCAGGCTGGAGTGCAGTGGCGTGATCTCGGCTCGCTGCAACCTCCACCTCTTAGGTTCAAGCAATTCTCCTGCCTCAGCCTCCCGAGTAGCTCAGATTACAGGCACGTGACACCATGCCTAGCCTGTTTTTTTTTTTTTTTTGCAGTAGAGATGAGGTTTCACCATTTTGGCCACATTGGTCTGGAACTCCTGACCTCAAATGATCCGCCCGCTTTGGCCTCCCAAAGTGCTGGGATTACAGGTGTGACCCACCACGCCCGGCCACAGTGGTAATTTTACAACACTGTAAATATGCTAAAAATCATTAAATTGTAGTATTGCTATAAAATGATTAAAACAGTAAATTTATTTTATGTGAATTTTGTCTCAACAACAATTTTACCTAAAAAAGTTGTGAGGGGGCCAAATCACTTGAGGTCAGGACTTCTAGACCAGCCAACAGGGTGAAACCCCATCTCCACTAAAAATACAAAAATAATTAGCCAGGTGATAGTGCGCACCTGTAGTCCCAGCTACTCGGAAGGCCTGGGGAGGAGAATTGTTTGAACCCAGGAGGCAGAGGTTGCAGTGAGCTGAGATCACACCACTGTACTCCAGGCTGGGTGAAAGAGCAAGGCTCCATCTCAAAAAAAAAAAAAAAAAGTGATAAACACAAAATTCAGAATAGTGTTTATCTCTAAAGGAGAAAGAAATGGGATGGAATAATGAAATTATTGATAGTCCTCTTTTTCTTGAGTAGAAGATACCTAAGTGTTCATAGTTTTTCTTTACACCTCACACATATTTAAAAAAATAACAAGATTGTCAAATGAGACTGCAGTTTTTGTTTTTTCTTTTAAAAGTCTGGTAGAGCTATTTGGCTCTAACATTATATACAAGTATAACTTAGTAGTTTGAGACCGACCTGGGCAACATATCGAGACCCTATTTCTTAAGAAAAAAAAAAAAAAAAAAAGATTAGCCAGGCATAGTGGTGCACATCTACAGTCTCAGTTACGTGGGAGGATTGTATGAGCCCAGGAGTTTGAGGCTGTAGTGAGCTATGACAGCACCACAGAACTCCAGCATGGATGACAGAGTGAGATCCCATCTCTATAAAACTAAAGAAGAGCCAGCAATTAAAAAGAAGCAGTCAGAGTAGTGACTAAGAATTTTGGTTCTAAAGACAAATAAAAAGAGAAGATGGTAGCTACATGCAGAGTAAATCAGAGTGTTCTTTGTTTTTGTTTTTTTAAATTTTAGGATTCCCTTTCTCAAAAAATGTTCAAGTATGTTTACTGCTGATAGAAAAATAATAAATAAAGAGAAAGGTTGCCCATATAGGAGAGAAGTGAAAGGTCCTTGATAAGACAGGGAGAACTAGGATCCAGAATTCGGATGTAGGTACGAATTATCATTTGACAGATGGTGAAATAAAAGGGAAATATTTAAGTATGAGAACAGGTGAACCCTGGTTTGATGTAGGAGATTTTATGTAGATGAAGGCATTCCTACCTGATGGTCCAAATTCTCTTTGTTAACTAAGAACATAAGGGAAGGCAGAGATAACACAAGAGTAGTTAAGGAAAGATGGAGGCTGAAAACCAACACTTGAGAATGACAGCTGAGAGGACTAAGAGGGAGATGACACATGAGAGGATTAACTGGCAACTCTGAGGGCCCAATGAGGTTGGTACAAAGGGTATAGAAATGAAGAATGCAAGTAATGCATTTTGTACTGACTGGGGATAGGCTTTTGGTGAGCAGGTATGATTAAAGGACTAGGAGAAAAGGGAGTTGGAATCAAAGTGCTGTGAGAGGTAAACATGAGTATGTGGTGCTAGAGAGGAAAAGTACAAATTAAGGAGGCACTAAGTTACTAAAGTCAAGGTTCCAAAATCATGTGATGTTGAAGAAATAATATAGTAGAATAAAGGAGTGAAAGCAGGAAGGAAAAAGGTCATGGTCATATAATAGAATATTTAAGAATTTAGAAAGTGTAGTTCAGATTTGACAAGGTTTCAGAGTAAATATTTTGATCAATAAAATGGGGAAAGTAATTCTTGCTCTTGCCCAGGCTGGAGTGCAGTGGTGTGATCATAGCTCACTGCAGTCTTCCAACTCCTGAGCCCAAATGATCCTCCCACCTCAGCTTCCCTTGGTAGCTGAGATTTATAGGCATGTACCACCAATACTTGGCCATTTTTTTTCTTTTTGTAGAGACAGATTCTTGCTACAATGTCCAGGCTGGTCTCAAACTCCTGGACTTAAGCAATCCTCCCAAAGCACAGGCATGACCCACCGTACCTGGCTGAGGAATAATTTCATTAGGAGGGAGAGAGTGTCTCAAAATACTATTCGTAATCTTATGAGGCTGTGAATTACTGATATATTTCATTTTTTTTCACTTGATAGTGTAACTTTTACTTGAAAAATAAAAATGTATTCGTTATAATGTTTGTATTTCAGACAATATGTAAAATGAATCTGGCTCTTCCCATTATTTCAAAATATTTATTCATTCAACTAATATTTACTGAGTATTTCTGTGCTGGGTACTGTGCTGGAGCAGGATATATATTGGCAAACAGACATTCTCTCCTCAATGCCCTTTCTGACTAGTACAGTAAGCAGACTACAAATTAGTGAATAAAAATTTATAATTACAAATTATAAACGAGGTTGTTGCAAGAGGATAAGGCAGAGTGGTTAATTATTTAACTGAGCTGATTAGGGAAGGTCTACAATGAGGTAATATTTAAGCTAAAATCTAAAGGACAGTAATTTAACCAACTGAAAGATGATGAAACATGGTGTCATGACCATTCCTGTGCCTAGAGAGAGAATGTAGACAGAAAAAAGAGGGCCCAGGTCTGAAGCTGAGGAAATCTCCATTATCTTCAGTTCAGGCAGAAGAAATAGCAGCCAGCAAAGGAATCTACACAGAAGCAGTGAGACACAATAAGCAGCAGCAATCTAGGAAAGTGTAAACTCTTCAAAACCAAGAGAAAGAACATGTTTTAAAGAGGAAAGAGTGGGCCAGGTGCAGTGGCTCAGCTTATAATCCCAGCACTTGGGGAGACTGACATGGGCAGATCACCCGAGGTCAGGAGTTTGAGACCAGCCTGGCCAATATGGTGAAACCCCATCTCTACTAAAAATTAAAAAAAATTAGCCAGGTGTGGTGGCTCACACCTGTAGTCCCAGCTACTTGGGAGCCTGAGGCACGAGAATCACTTGAACCCGGGAGGGGGAGGTTGCAGTAAGCTTAGATCATGCTACTGCACTCTAGCCTGGGCAAAAGAGTGAGTCTTGGTCTTAAAAAAAATTAAATAAAAAATAAATGAATAAAACATTTACTAGATTTAGCAAACAGAAGTGTTTGGTGGCCTTGAATAAAGTGGTTCGGTGAAAACTGCTAAAGTCAGTGTAAATAGATTGAAGAGTAAATAAAGAGAAAGGAAAGGAAAAGAAAAAGGGGAAGGAAAAAAGGGCAGGAAAAGATGAGTTAGTTGTATTATAGCTCTGGATAAAATAAAACACACAAAAATTTAATATATAGCTAAGTTCAAAAACAAGAAAGGGGACCAAGTGCAGTGACTTACATCTGAAATCTCAGAAATCGGGAGGCCAAGGCTGGTGGATCACCTGAGGCAAGGAGTTCAAGACCATCCTGGCCAACATGGCAAAACCCCATCTCTACTAAAAACAAAAAAATTAGCCGAACATGGAGGTCCATGGCCCATGCCTGTAATCCCAGCTACCTGGGAGGCTGAGGCAGGAGAACTGCTTGAACCCAGATGGCGGAGGTTGCAGTGAGCTGAGATCGAGCCACTGGCTCTCCAGCCTAGGTGACAGAGCAAGGCTCTGTCTAAAAAAAAAAACAAAAACAAAACACCAAAAAACCCCAAAACGTAAAAACAAGAAAGAGCAATCTAGAGCCTGAAGATAAGGAAGGCCTCAGGACCTTGAATGATAGAAAGCTAACTAATAGGCTCTCCCTGAAAAAAGCTCAGAGATATTTAGCCCCTTCCTTGAAATGGGGACTAGAAAAACTGGACTATATCACCCTCCTCTGCTTCTTGAAAGCATTAAGAAATCTGCCATATATTGTACCAGCACATCAGTGGAGTCATGCATAGCAAGTTAGAATTTCACACCAGAGTTACTTGTGAACCTAACGAATTTATGCTTTCCACTCATAGCAGAAATCCTTAGCTTAAATATCAACTTTGTGAAACCAGTCTATATGAAGCAAGAGACCTGAGGTTCTGGGGAAAAACATACAAAACTGAACCATAAGGACTTCTTCCAAAATATAGGATATGAAGAATTCCCACAGAGAATGAGATGACAATCAAAAATTATTATACAGGCTGGGTGCGGTGGCTCACACCTGTAACCTCAGCACTTTGGGAGGCCAAGGTGGGCAGATCACCTGAGGTCAAGAGTTTGAGACCAGCCTGGCCAACATGGTGAAACCCTGTTTTCACTAAAAATACAACAATTAGCCAGGCATGGTGGTGGGCACCTGTAATCCCAACTACTCAGGAAGCTGAGGTGGAAGAATCCCTTGAACCTGGGAGGCAGAGGTTGCAGTGAGCTGAGACCATACCCACTGCACTGCAGCCTGGGTGACAGTGAGACTCTGAAAAAAAAATTTATTATACAAACCACAAAGGAGAAAAACCACTTGAGGAAGTCAGGAGAAGGAAGAGTCTTGATATAAAACATATATCTAGCACTACAGGTAATAGTAAAATTGAAAAAATATATATGAAATGGCTGGGCACAGTGGCTCACGCCTATAATCCCAGTACTTTGGGAGGCCAAGGCAGGCAATCACCTGAGGTCAGGAGTTCAAGACCAGCTTGAATCCTATCTCTACTAAAAGTACAAAATTAGCCAGGCATGGTGGCACATGCCTGTAATCTCAGCTACTCGGGAGGCTGAGGCAGGAGAATCGCATGAACCCGGAGGTGGAGGTTGCAGTGAGCCGAGATTGCACCATTGCACTAAAGCCTGGGCAACTTTTAGAGCAAAACTCCATCTCAAAAAAAAAAGAAAAAAAAAAAACCACACACACACACACACACACACACACACGCACACACACATATATACAAAACAGCATTTACAATTTTCAAAAACAAGAAAAAGCAGGAATAATAACCGAAAAGAGTGGGGGGATTACTGAAGAAAAACAAACAAAAAAAAAGGCAAATTAGGAAAAAAAAAGCGGGAAATGTTAAGAATATAGTAGTACCCCTTATCCATGATTTTGCTTTCCTTATCTCAGTTATAGTCACTCATTGTCTGAAAATAGGTGAGTACAGTGCAAGAAGATACTGGTGGAGGAAGGTGGCAGGAGGACTACATTAATATAACTTTTATTATAGTACACTGTCATGATTGTTCATTATTAGTTGTTAATCTCTAACTACTGTGCCTAATTTATTAAAAGTAAATTTTATCCTAGGCATGTACATATAGAAAAAAACAGTATATACAGGATTGTCCCTATCTGCGGTTTCAGGCATCCACTGGCAGGAAGGTCTGAGAACTATTCCCTGTGGATAAAGGGGACTACTTTTTTTATTTTTTAAGGCATTAATTCTCAATAAAACTTTTTTTTTTTTTTTGAGATGGAGTCTCACTCTGTTGCCAGTCTGGAGTGCAGTGGCGTGATCTCAGCTTACTGCAACCTCCGCCTTCCGGGTTCAAGCAATTCTCCTGCCTCAGCTTTTAGGCTATTACAAATGGTAAAACATTGGTAAACATCATTTTCTAACTCATTAATATACAGATATACTAACATAAATATTTTTTTTTTCTATCCCGCATCCTGATAAACTGGTTTTTGTTGTTGTTTTTAGACAGGGTCCTGCTCTGTCACCAGTGCATTGCAGTGGCACAATTACAGCTCACTGCAGCACCCAACTCCTAGGCTCAAGTGATCCTCCCACCTCTGCCTTCCAAGTAGCTGTGACGACAGGCACATGCCATCATGCCCAGCTAATTTTTTTGTTTTTGTTTTAGGAGAGGGTCTCACTATGTTGCCCAGGCTGGTCTTCAACTTCTGGTTTCAAGCGATCCTTCCATTTCTGCCTCCCAAATTGCTGGGATTACAGGTGTGAGCCACTGCACCCAGCCTATGCTATATGTTTCTGAATTCCCCTTTTATAATTCCATTTGTTTCTACCAAGCATTCAGGAAAACTACCAGTCTAGGATCACTTTAAACTAAATTAACAACTTGAGGTTTTCTGAACCATCCAGTGAATGTGGATCTCAAATCCAAAGTTAAAACTGGCCAGACACAGTGGCTCACACCTGTAATCCCGGCACTTTGAGAAGCTGACAGAGGATCACTTGAGCCCAAAAATTCAAGGCCGACTTGAACAATGTAGTGAGTCCCCCATCTCTACCAAAAAAAAAAAAAAAAAAAATTAGCCAGTTGTGGTAGCACATGGCTAATGTGCTCCCAGTTGTGCTCCCAGTTGTGGTCCCAGCTACTTGGGAGGCTAAGGTGGAAGGATAGCTTGAGCTCAGGATTTCAAGGCTGCAGTGAGGTATGATCAGGCCACTGCACTCCAGCTTGGGTGGCAAAGCAAGATCGTCTCAAGACACACACACACACACAGACACACACACACACAGAATGAGGACTGCTTTGTGACAATAAAATCTGACAATAGCTGCTCTGACTCCTGTTCTGCTTAGAGATAATGTTGGCTAGGATGGTCTCGATCTCTTGACCTTGTCATCCACCCACCTTGGCCTCCCAAAGTGCTGGGATTACAAGGTGTGAGCCACCATGCCTGGTTTAATGATTTTTAATGTTTTAATTTTTAATCCCAGCACTTTGGGAGTCCCAGGTGGGCGGATCACGAGGTCAGGAGTTCCAGACCAGCCTGCCCAATATGGTGAAACCCATCCCTACTAAAACTACAAAAATTAGCTGGTGTGGTGGCATGTGCCTGTAGTTCTAGCTACTCGGGAGGCTGAGGCAGAAGAATCACTTGAACCCAAGAGGCAGAGGTTGCAGCGAGCTGAAATCATGCCACTGCACTCCAGCCTGGGCAACAGAGTGAGACGCCATCTCAAAAAAAAAGAGGCCAGGAGAGGTGGCTCACACCTATAATCCCAGCACTTTGGGAGGCCAAGGTGGGTGGATCACCTGAGGTCGGGAGTTTGAGACCAGCATGACCAACATGGAGAAACCCTGTCTCTACTAAAAATACAAAAAATTAGCTGGGCGTGATGGCGGACGCCTGAAATTCCAGCTACTCGGAAGGCTGAGGCAGGAGAATGGCCTGAACCTGGAAGGTGGAGGCTGAGGTGAGCGGAGATCGCGCCATTGCATTCTAGTCTGGGCAACAAGGGCAAACCTCTGCCTCCTGGGTTCAAGCAATTCTCTTGCCTCAGCCTCCAAGTAGCTGGGACTACAGGTGCCTGCCACCACACCCAGCTAATTTTTTTTGTATTTTTAGTAGAGATGGGGTTTTACTATGTTGGCCAGGCTTGTCTTGAACTCCTGACCTCGTGATCCTCCTACCTCGGCCTCCCAAAGTGCTGGGATTACAGGTGTGAGCTACCGTGACTGGCTGACAACTGTTTTTTTTTTTTCTTTCTTCTTCGCATGTTCTTGAATTAACTGCTTGACAACTGGTTTTTACAACCCAGGTTGGCACATCACTCCTTTCCCTCTTCCTTACCAATTTAGGAATTTCAAGATATTGAGGCTAAGTTTATAGACAGTTCAAAGTAGTTGTGAAACTTTATAAGGCCCCAATATATTCCTGGGTCACTCACACAACTGACGGGCTATAGCTTCACTTCTCCTCCTCTTTTTATGGTAGAACAGATTTTTTTAAAATAATCTTTTTTCTCTTTTTCCACCTTAAGTACCATCACCAAAATCTGTTTCTAAATGATAATCTTAACTATGCCTGTTTCTTATCTTCAAATTGACCTATTTAATGGAAAAGATTGGACACACACTGTAACACTTTGAAAGGCATGTTCCCTGGCCAGCCTTTTTGAAAGCTAACTTACTACATGTTCTAAACTACAGTTTTTAGCTTTTGGCCTCTGTGCCAGGTGTGTTGTTAAATGCTCTAAGTACTGTCTTCTAGTGACTGAAGTCTGTTACTGGTTTTTATTTTTCATAATTCCAACACAAGGGAGAGGTTCAGAAGAATGTATTTTTGGTCAGGTGCAGTGGCTCGCACCTCTGTTTCCAGCACTTTGGGAGGCTGAGGTGGATAGATCACGAGGTCAGGAGTTCAGACCAGCCTGGCTAACATAGTGAAACCCCATCTCTACTAAAAACACAAAAATTAGCCAGGTGTGGTGGTGGGCGCCTGTAATTCCAGCTACTCAGGAGGCTGAGCCAGGGTAATCACTTGAACCCGAGAGGAAGAGGTTACAGTGAGCCAAGACTGCACCACTGCATTCCAGCCTGGACAACAGAGCGAGATTCTGTCTCAAAAAAAAAAAAAAAAAAAAGGAAAAGAAGAATGTATTTTTGAAACATTTCATAATAATATGTCAAGGACATTTCAAACCTGCAGCTTATAGTGATTAAAGAATTATTTAAAAACCCAATTATAAGGTATTAGAATATATTGTTATTCTGCATAATTATTATGCTTAATTATGAATATAAAATAATTCTATTATATTTTTAAAAACAAAAAAAGGAAGAAAACACTGAAAGAATAAATTCAACTTGATACCTCTATAGGACAAGATGAATAAAATCTCTGCTTTAGAATTAAGTTTAATTAACAATGAACAAAAAAAATAGTTCTCGATGTGTTCTTCTTAAAATACCTCATCTATTTAAAAAAACAAAAAGGAGGGCCAGGTGTGGGTGGCTCATGCCTGTAATCCCAGCACTTTGGGAGGTTGAGGCGGGAGATCACAAAGTCAAGAGTTCAAGACCAGTCTGGCCAACATGGTAAAACCCTGTCTCCACTAAGAATACAAAAATTAGCTGGGTGTGGTGATGTGTGCCTTTAATCCCAGCTACTCTGGGAGGCTGAGGCAGGAGAACTGCTTGAACCCTGGAGGCAGAGGTTGCAGTGAGGTGAGATCGTGCCACTGCACTCCAACCTGGGCAACAGAGCAAGAGCAAGACTCCAAAAAAAAAAAAAAAAAAAAAAAGGAAAGCCTTATCAATTGGTATCAAGCTCTCAAAGGCACATCTCGGCTTTTTTTTTTTTTTTTTTTAAAGAAAGAGTCTTGCTGTTGCCCAGGCTGGAGTGGTGCAGTGCTATGATTTGCAGCCTCAACCTCCTGGGCTCAAGTGATGTTCCTGCCTCAACTTCTCAAGTAGCTGGGACCACAGGCCACGACTGGCTAATTTTGTGGAGACAGGGTCTTCTTATGTCGTCCAGGCTGGTCTTGAACTCCTGGGATCAAGTAATCCTTCCGCCTCAACCTCTGCAGGTGCTGGGGTTACAAGTGTGAGTCACCATGTCTGGCCTCAAAGGACTTTTAACAATTTTTACTGCTACCACTACTTGATTACCTACTATGTGACAGGCACTGTGCTTTCAAACACTAACTAACATAATCTCCCTAACAGACTTTTGGATTAGATATTATCTCTATAGTTTTTACAGAGCCAATAAATACGAATGCAATAGAAATCTGAGATCTACTACTAATTACCACCAAATGTAAAACAAATGCTATCAACAGTGATACTGTTCAACAAAATTTGAGTTCTTTCTTCTTCAGTGAGCACCTCCCCCACCTGCCCAATGAATAGCTTTGTTTAAATACCTTGTACTTTTGTCTCAGCTCTTCTGTGTCTTCTTTTTCCACTTCTAGGACACGGCGCCGTTCGGTAGCATCTTCAGCATAATCAAGCTTGACAAAAATAGATAATTAGACTTAATTCCTAATGTACTCCCAAGATTAGCTATGAAAAAGTTATTTATATAACTACAGTATTATCTGAAAACAAAAAAACTTCGTATTTTGCTCAGCTTGCTTTATTGTCACCCCACAGAGAAAATCACATGCAAAATAGTTCGTTAATCCTTACATGCTGGCAGTTTCTAAAAGGCACATTTGTTGAAAGTAGACTTTACTCCAATGTTAATTTTCTTTCTTTTTTCTGAGATAGGGTTTCACTCTTGTTGCCCAGGCTGGAGTGCAATGGTGTGATCTCGGCTTACTGCAACCTCCGCCTCCCGAGTTCAAACAATTCTCCTGCCTCCGCCTCCCAAGTAGCTGAGATTACAGTGCCCATCACCACCCCCAGCTAATTTTTTGGTATTTTTAGTACAGATGGGGTTTCATCATGTTGGCCAGGCTGGTCTCGAACTCCTGACTTCAGTGATCCACCCACCTCGGCCTCCTAAAGAGTTGATATTATAGGCGTGAGCCACTTCGCCCAGCCTCAATGTTAATTTTCAAATAATTAGGAGTCAATGAAGAAAATATTTGAGACAAGGAAAAGCAGGTATTATAGATGGCAGCTGTACCCAATTCTACAAGGGCAAAGCTTTTATCACAGCAACACTTTAAGAGCTGAGCAACACTGCCTACTGAAACAAGCACAAAGGTCTGGATCTAAGTTGAAAATTGCCTTGCTGTATAACCTGAGCAAACCACTTAACTTCTTTATGTGCCAGTTAAAACAGGGGCATTGTTTATATTCTATTAGTCTCAAAAGTAGCACTAAATGAAAATGTAGAATATATTTTTTAGCTGTCCAAAGAAAAATATTAAAACTACATTTCATCTGATAAATGTATTCTCGCACAGACATCTGAATTTGGGATTGGTATCATTTAAAACTATTCCATAAAAATCAGGAGTTAATGAGATCAATTTACCTCCATTTCCATGCGACCCATGCCCATGACATCATACTTGACAACGATTGGAATGGGATCTGTTCTCCCTGTAACAGGAACACATAATCAAGGTAAGGTGCAAAGCCAAGCCAACAGCTCATTTTACACATTGGGTTTGGGTGGTTAGAGATCTTGCCTTGGAGTGCAGAGACCAGAAAGCTACAGTGAACCAAACACAAGCCATTCTCACAGCTTACACGCAAGACCTTCCTTTCCTAGTTTAAATCCAACTAACCACCTTGGCTGACCTTCCAGTTGGGATTAATTCCAAATTACTATGGCAAAATTTCATTAATAAGTAATGCAAAGCACTTTTAAGCCATGGCATCAGGAGGTTTAAATTTTAAAGCTTTAAAAATTTCTTTTAAGATCCCCAAATAACTTTCTATCAAAAATCACTTCAGTCTGTCCACTGATAGTCCTCCTACACAACTTTCTTAAACTGGTTAAAAAAAAAAAATCTCAACTGGCATGGTTAACAGAAGTACATTTTCAAACATGATGCAGTAAAACTTTATAATTACAACTCAAGATGTTAAAATTTGTTTTCAAAAGATTCTTTACAATTTTTTTTAATGATCCTCATAGATAAGGAGATGCTTTATAATTTAATGGTGCTGTGAAAAATTTAAATAAGAAGCAACAATTAGTTGCCCTTAGAGACAAAGAATAGTTTTCCTTTTAATTTGGTGCTCTAAAGTCCCATTTCCTAGGGTGGATTTAACACTGACTGCAGGGTTAACTGGTAAGCTGTGAAAAGGACTAGTTGCGAAGAAAATTGACTTTAAACTAATTGATCTATGCTGGATAATTTTTTTTAATAAATATATATTTAATCCACTCATAACCAGCCAAACAAAGCAAAATGGGGCAGACAAGCACTTTACTACCACAGCTGTTTTACATCACAACTTGCGCTTTTTATTGTGATGTAAGCCCACTGAAAAGAGGACTTACCTTATCCGCTGTACACCTTTAGTGAAAAAACACAATGTTTACTTCCCTCATCATTTCACTCAGGCTGATGTAAACAATTGGTTTTTTTGGTTGTGTTGTTGTTGTTGTTATACACACATATATATATTATACCTTTGGGCTAAAAATGGAGATTTCTTAGGCTAAATCTGAGGCATTACCCCCAAACCCCAAAAAAACTTAAAAAAAAAATAAAGGCCATGACCATGACTGATTTTGGTCCTACAAAATAAAGAAGAAACCATGTTCAAAATGACCACAACCACTTGTATTCAGTGGCTCTGTATCTGTGGAATTAATTTTTGCCTTTAAGATGTAATGAAAAATTCATAAGTTTAACTACTTATGTATCCTATTGTTGTTTTTAAACAATAAGTAGGAAGAATTAGAATTATCACAGTAAAAAACAAAACTGTTAAAGAACATCTCATGTCAGAAAAAAAAAAAAAAGGAAAACTTCTAGAATACAGCCTTCTTTTAGATACAAAGACTGTCAGTAAAGCAAAATGAAAATGCATTACTACCTTATGCCCAATGGTATAATAAATAAGCAGTGACTGCAATCTTTAGCAAAAGGACCAAATTAAAGACAGGTTATAAAAATGACTTCCTAGGTGCAATATCACTTTCATAACGTCTCAATCAGGGATTTACTGGTAAAAACAAATGGTCCAATGAAAGAATTAAAAAGAAATGTTAAAGGAATTTATTTTGGTATATTTTTTGATCTTTCAAAATTTGTTTTGCAAGAATCAAGAAAGTTTTGGTATAAATTCATTACCTCTGTAAACCCCTGTTTATAAACTCTGCATTAGTACTTTTGCCTTCTAAGGCAGTCAAAGTTTGTTTTAATTTATTTATAAATTGCAGTAGCAAGTGCTAGTGCCCATTACATTGTGGGGAAATCAAGTTTTTGACAATATTAGAATTTAATGTTTTAACTGATTTTGTTGGCAGTTCTAACACAAACAGATACATCCCTTCTTAACTTTACCCTTTAATGAACAAGGATCAGACAAGTTGCATAAGGAAAGGAAAGGAAAATGAAAAAGACCAAGCAGAAGGATGAAGGCTACAACAGAGAAAGTAAGCCTAACATATTGGTGCACTGATGACAAAAGGAGTAATTCAGTCTGAAAATAAAAAATTACCACTGCTAAGTTTACCATCACCACAACAAGTCCAGGATCATAATGCTGTAAAAAAGAAACACCATTTGTTAGGCAGAAACCATTAGGGTAGGAAACAGGCCTTCTAGCAGGCAGACAGGATGGGGTAAAGTAACAGTTGGGCTTTGTCCCTCCCCCAATCTCAGCTGGGGACAGAAGAAGGACATTTTGTGCTACAGCAGCTGTTTTCATACTGGTCAGACTAAGGTGTGAGATTTCTGTACTGCTACTTGAGAACATGAACAAACATCCTCTTGAATAAGGCAGGGGGGTAGGGTGTCAGTTTAAAGTAACAGAACTAGCTCTAGCTTCCAATCTTTCATTTAACTATTCATTCTGGTAAATCAGTATTCAGGGCCCAAGGTGGGACTTTTAAAAGAAATGACATCTAAGACTCTATCAGATCAACTAACTGGACAGTAATAAAGTCATTTACTTCACCAAAAGAATTCTAGGAGGCTTGGAGTATGGGTGAGATGTCCTCAAGACATCTCTAGAAATATATATATATTTTATATATATATATAACAATTAAGAGAGCTAGAAAATAATCTTAAATCTTTAGTGCTTGAAGAACTTTGTGCATTTGAGTTCTGTTATGAATGAATACAACTCTTTAAGTGGTTCTCCTCAGAACTTTCCTTCCTGTTAACTAAGACTTTCCAGGCCACCCAATATCTTTCTTTCAGCACAGAATAAAACCAATCTTTCAAGGAGAGCTCCAGAGAAACTGACATCAAAAGAGCTGTCACACTGAAAATTACTCCACTCAGAGTTAACTCAGAGAAAATAAATACCATGACTTTCAAAGCAATCCTGAAGGTGACATTACTGCCTGGGCCAAGTAGCAATTTCTTAACATTATTAAAGAGGCTACAGACCAAGGAAAAATCCCAGTGGGAAAAGACACCAAAAACTACATACAGGAAGCGCTTGCAGCATTAAAAACAAAAACAAAAAACTCTCAATTATTCAGTTGTTATCAATGATAAATCTAACGAACATTACTTAGAATATCTGAATACCAATTTGTAGTGATGACTTCAAAAGGTAGGTAATAACAGAGTGTCTGCTAATATGCATTCTCTAGAAAACTCAACTTTTTTTGAGATGGAGTTTCACTCTTGCTGCCCAGGCTAGAGTGCAATGGTGTGATCTCAGCTCACCGCAACCACTGTCTCCCAGGTTCAAGTGATTCTCCTGCCTCAGTCTCCTGAGTAGCTGGGATTACAGGCATGCACCACCATGCCCGGCTAATTTTGTATTTTTGTAGAGACAGGGTTTCTCCACGTTGGTCAGGCTGGTCTCGAACTCCTGACCTCAGGTGATCCACCCTCCTCAGTCTCCCAAAGTGCTGGGATTAAGACGTGAGCCACCGTGCCTGGCCTCAACTTGTTTTAAAAATAAAAGCCAGGTTCCCTACTTCTTGGTTTCTTTTAAAATAGGGCAAATATTATTTAAAATATATTAAATTAGAACATTTTTTGTTGCTTGTTTCACTCTAAAGGAGACAACTTCAACCAGAACACTAAATAATCTCCTTAAAAGAAATTGTTGCTTGGCATGGTGGTTCACGGCTGCAATCCCAGCACTTTGGGAGGCGGAGGCGGGTAGATCACGAGGTCAAGAGATGGAAACCATCCTGGCCAACATGGTGAAACCCTGTCTCTACTAAAAATACAAAAATTAGCTGGGTGTGGGGGTGTGTGCCAATAGTTTCAGGTATTGGGGAGGCTCAGGCAGGAGAATTGCTTGAATCCAGGAGGCGGAGGTTGCAGTGAGCCGAGATTGTGCCACTGAATTCCAGCCTGGAGAGAGAGTGAGACTCTGTCTCAGGAAAAAAAAAAAAAAAAGAAATCATCTTCCTCAGGAAAAGATCTATAGACACTTGCTGTACTTTGGCCAAGTGGGGGAAGGAAAAGGAAACACATGCAAAATCAAGAATGTGCCAATATCAATGTATTCATCTGATGGAAAAAAACTGACACTCATAATTTCTAAATCAAAACTAAATGATGTTTCACTAACTGGAATTATATATGTATTTTTTAGAGACAGGGTCACTCAGGCTGGAGCACAGTAGCACGATCAGTTCACTGCAGCCTATACCTCTCTGCAGCCTATACCTCTCTGCAGCCTATACCTCTCAGGTTCAAGTGATCCTCTTGCCTCAGCCTCCCAAAGCTCTGGGATTACAGGTGTGAGCTGCACACCAGCCTACTGTTTATTTTAAAAGGTAGTTTTACTTCTGCAATAACGGAAATTTCTAAATGCTCTCATATATATGCAGGTCTTACTAAAATGTGAAGGCATTATGACATAACTAAAGAGAGAATACAGTAAAATACAAAAACCCACTGATTATCAGAGTTACCTTGTCACTGAGAACAATTCTTCAGGAATCAGTTTTGATTTTAAAACGGTTAAGGATACACCAATCTACAAAAGTTTTCCAAAGACTTTAACTACAGAGAAATAGCTCTTTTGTTGCTTTTTGGGAACACTATTTTTAAAGAAACAAACTCCAGGAATAGAACAACTGGGGACAACCATAATCTAGTAATCAGCCATATTTTAGAAACAGAAGATATATGACTTCCTTGCAGAAATAAATTAGCAATAAAGAAGCTTCTACAGTGATTAAAACACTGGTTGAATCGTCAACAAATGTAAGAACACCACAGTGTATCTCTGCTGCTTTTCCCCTTAGAGAGTCAACACAAATATTTAAAACAAATACTGAGTTTTGGCCAGGAGCACTGGCTCACGCCTGTAATCCCAGCACTGGAGGAGACTGAGGCAGGCAGATCACTTGAGTTCAGGAGTTCGAGACCAGCCTGGCCAACATGGTGAAACCCCACCTCTACTAAAAATACAAAAATTAAGTGGGCGTGGTGGCAGGTGCCTGTAATCCCAGCTACTCAGGAGGCTGAGGCAGAATAGCGTGAACCCGGCAGGCAGAAGTTGCAGTTAGCTGAGACAGCACCACTGCACTCCAGCCTGGGTGACACAACAACACTCTGTCCCCCAAAAAACCAAAAGCAATCATTCAGGTAGGCTTGCATATGAAAGAAAAAAAAAAGCAAAAGGCTGGAAGCGTTGGCTTATAATCCCAGCACTTTGGGAGGCGGAGGCAGGTGGATCACTTGAGGTCAGGAGTTCGAGCCCAGCCTGGCCAACATGGTGAAACTCTGTCTCTACTAAAAACACAAAATTAGTCGGGCATGGTGGTGCATGCCTATAATCCCAGCTACTCAGGAGGCTGAGGCAGGAGAATGGCTTGAACCTGGGAGGCAGAGGTTGCAGTTAGCCGAGATCCACTGCACTCCAGCCTGGGCAACAAGAGCAAAACTCCATCTCAGGAAAAAAAAACAAAAAAAACCCACCATCGGCTAGGTATGGTGGCTCATGGCTGTAATCCCAGCACTTTGGGAGGCCGAGGCGGGTGGATCATGAGGTTAGGAGTTCAAGACCAGTCTGGTCAAGACAGTGAAACTCCCTACTAAAACTACAAAAATTAGACAGGCGTGGTGGCAGGCGCCTGTAATCCCAGCTACTCAAGAGGCTGAGGCAGAGAACTGCTTGAACCCGGGAGGTGGAGGTTGCAGTGAGCCAAGATCGTGCCACTGCACTCCAGCCTGGACGACAGGGTGAGACTTCGTCCTTAAAAAAACAAAAAACAAAAAAAAACCACCACCACAGAATTACCAATATATAGGCAAAATAATCTGACCAGCTTGAACTTCAGCTATGTTCAGCATGACAATGAGAGAAACAGAATTTGCGGAGCTAATGCATAAGTAGTCAAAAAGCTTAAAAATGTCTGAAATCGTCTTTTAAAAATACCTAAAGTTTTCTTTGAAGACTTGATCTTTATATAAAGTACAAGTAAATATAAAAGCCATCAAAAAGTCACAAAATCCACTTTCTTTTTTTTTGAGATAGGGTCTTGCTAGTCACCCAGGCTGGAGTGCTGTGGTACCACATCAGCTCACTGCAGACTCTACCTCCTATGCTCAAGCAATTCTCCTGCCTAGGCCTCCTGAGTAGCTGGAACTACAGGTGCCTGCCACCATGCTGACTAATTTTTGTATTTTTAGTACAGATGGGGTTTCACCCATGTTGCTCAAGCTGGTCTCGAACTCCTGGGCTTGAGTGATCTGCCCACCTTGGCCTCCCAAAGTGCTGGGATTACAGGTGTGAGCCAATGCATCCAGTCTAAAATTCACTTTCAAAAGACAATTAAAACTGGGCTGGGCTTGGTGGCTCATGCCTGTAATCCCTGCATTTGGTGAGGCCTAGGCAGGAAGATGGCTTGAGGCCAGGAGTTTGAGAGCAAGACTCCATCTCTCCAAAATTTTTTCTTAAAAAAATTAGTCAGGCATGGTGGCATGCACCTGCAGTCCTAGCCACCGAGGAGATCGAGGCAGGAGAACCACTTGAGCCCAGTAGTGAAGTGAGCTATGACTGCACCACTGCACTCCAGTCTGGGTGACAGAGAAAACTCCGTTAGGGAAAAGAAAGGAAAGAAAGAAAAGAGAAAGAAGAGAGAGAGAGAGAAAGAAAGACCATTAAACTGATAAAGGCCACTGACATCTTTAAAGCTACTTTTTTCTTATTTTTAAGTAAATCAAATAGATGTGAAAATCAAGAATAAAAAATTATGAAAGTGATGATTCTCTGATTTGCAAAAGTATTCAAAGTAGGATTCAAGTCATGTTAATGCACTTAAATCATTTCATTTATTAAAACAGTGATCATGTGAAACTTTCAGAAACAGTAAAAAATGGTACATCTATTCCCAAACCAAAGCTTACTTTTTTTTAAATTTCTCCTGAAAATGAGTCTTTAAGTGGCTCAGAAACAATTACTTTCAGCATCATTTAGATATTTTTCTAAGCAACTCAACATATGATATATGCTACCTCTGAGAAAACACTGAGCACATTATTCCCTAGAGAGTTTTTAAGATTAAAAACAAAACAAAAATAAAAAAAAACCTTTCTACCCAAGATAGAGTTCAAATATCCAGTACTACAAAAACTAACTATATTCTTGCCAAGGCCTATTTATTGACCTATATAATAACCAGATTAATTTGATATTCTTTCTTCCTTATTATTATCATTATTTTTCAAACAGGATCTCACTCCGTCACCCAGGCTGGAGTGCAGTGGCTCACTGCAGCCTCATGGCTCACTGCAGCCTCAACCTCCTGGGCTCAAGTGATCCTCCCATCTCAGCCTCCTAAGAAGCTGGGACTACAGGTGCACTCAACCACATCTGGTTAATTTTTGTTTTTTTGTAGAGATAGGGTTTCACTGTGTTGCCCAGCTTGTTCTCAAACTTCTGGGCTCAAGCAATCTGCCCACCTTGGCCCCACAAGGTGCTGGGATTACAGACATAAATGAACCACAGCACGTGGCCAATTTGATTTTCAAATACAGATGTTTTCTAAGGCACAAAAGTTTAATTACAACCTAAAGAAATTTCCATCTGATCCTTTACATCTAGGATAAAATAGTTCAAATATAAACAGCAACAAAAGTAGGGCAAAGGCAACACTTTAGTGAAAGTGTTGTTAAATCAAAATGTTAAGCCTGGAAAGGATATCTCACCCAGGGATAACATGATATTCTCAAGCCCTTAGAAGAGATAATAAAGAAAATTCATGAGTTACTTTCAATTAAAAAAAAAAAACCTAAAGAAAATCATACTTTTACTTGAGATACAACTGTTTTAGCTAAAATTATACTGACTCACTAGATATTGTTTCAACCTAACCACCAAGCTAAGATAAATTTATTTTTTAAATGGGAAAGCCAATTTAATAAATGCAATTTTGAGATAAAATTGGAGGTTTTACAATTCAGTCTAAAACAGGGGGCTTAGGAGATATGGGGAAAAAACATTAAGTCTTTAGTTTAAAAAAAAAAAGGCTGGGTAAGGTGGCTTACGCCTGTAATCCCAACAATTTGGGAGGATCACCTGAGGTCAGGAATTCGAGATTAGCCTGGTCAACATGGCGAAACCTCGCCTCTACTAAAAATACAAAAAACAGCTGGGCGTGGTGGCATGCGTCTGTAATCCCAGGTACTTGGGAGGCTGAGGCTGGCGAATCACTTGAACAGGGGATACAGAGGTTGCAGTTAGCCGAGATCGTGCCATTGCACTTCAGCCTGGGCAACAAGAGTAAAACTCTGAGGAAAAAAAAAAAGGTGGTAGCATTTTTGTGCCCTGAATTTTACTTATGTTTGTATCCATATCTGACACTGTATGCAGGCCAGAGGAGCATTTGGTTAAAAAGCATTTGTTGATTCACAGAATGAAGATGTTCATAGTGGGTCTAAAACTTGTTCAACTGTAAATACTTAGTTACCATGATGTGCTCCGCTTAATATCACAAAATACTAATGATTTGACTCTCATAATCAAGAAATTATTTCATCAAGTAGAACATATCACTGTATTAGGTCTCCATGTATCAAAAATATGCAAACTTTTATAATGAAATATTTGAGTTTTACATTACTGGTCATTAGAGGCTTAAGGCTTGTTCAATTTTTTTTTTTTTTTTTTTTTTTATCATTCAGGAGTCAAGGAGAAGGAGGCATCAAATGCTTAAGACAAAAATATGAAATAACCTACATTCAATAGCTATTGACAAAATTTTTAAAAACAGAATTAGAAAGTTGGCATAACCAATTTCAGTGAAGGAAAACCTCAAGTTAGCCCTCATAATGATGGTGTTTTCCAGGAAATTAGCTTAGGGTAAGTGGTCTATTAGAAATTCTGAAAACATTTTTCCTCTTTCTAAAAAACAGGTCCAAGTAAAAATTAATTGCTTCCTTCAAGTACCCAGTACACTCCTATACATGTAGGTAGATCAAAAATTACCAGTGGCCTCCAATCTATGTGATTATTTCTTTTTCATTTTTTCTTTTTTTTATTCTGAGATGGAGTTTTGTTCTTGTTGCCTAGGCTGGAGTAGAATGGTGTGATCTCGACTCACTGCAATGCTTCCCAGGTTCAAGTGATTCTCCTGCCTCAGCCTCCTAAGTAGCTGGGATTACAGGTGCCTGCCACAACGTCTGGCTAATTTTTTGTATTTTTAGTAGAGACGGGGTTTCACTATCTTGGCCAGGCTGGTCTCAAACCCCTGACCTCAGGTGATCCACCTGCCTCGGCCTCCCAAAATGCTGGGATTACAGGCATGAGCCACTGCACCCAGCCTATATGAAATATTTCTTGATTAACAAATTCCAAAAGAAAAAATATACTTGTAAAGAGTGGCAACGTGAAACTCAGGGGGATCTGAATTACAGTTCTGCAATTAATTGGGCGTATGACCCATTATTAGCTATTAGTTTCCTTTTATTTTTAGAGACAGTCTCACCCTGTTGCCCAGGCAGGATGGAGTGCAGTGAAGTCATCATAACTCCTGGGCTCAAGTAATCCTCCCACCTCAGCCTCCTAAGCAGCTAGGACTACAGGGACTCACTACCATGTGTGGCTAATTAAAAAAAAAATTTAGAGATGGTGTCTCACTACGTTGCCTAGGCTGGTTTCAAACTTCTGGCCTCAACTTATCCTTCTGCCTCAACCTCCCAAAGTGCTGGGATTACAAGTGTGAGTCACTACGCCGCTATGTTAGTGTAGTCCAAAAATAAAGGAATTAGACAGACAAGTCTATAAGGTTCACTTTAATTCTAAAGTTTGAAGAGTGGAAAATATTTGAGTAGAAAATATCTGGGGCAATTATATAGATAGTGGCCAGTCTTGTGATAATATAATAAGCCAACAATCAAATGCCTTCTTAGACTTACTATTGTTTCTCCATAGCTACACTGAAAATTTTACTATTCCAGGATCGCTCTATAACCCCCCCAAAAAACTTTACAGCCTCATTTAAACTTTCCATTTTTTCCTCTATTTCATCTTTTTTTTTTTTTCCTTAGAGTGTCACTCTGTCCCACAGGCGGGAGTGCAGGGACACAATCTCGGCTCATTGTGCCTGGCCTCCATTTCATCTATAATAAATTTCTTTTTTTTGACACAAAGTCTCAAAAAAAGTTTGGAAAGTTTTTTGGGGTTAGTGATCCTGGAATAGTAAAATTTTCAGTTGCCCAAGCTGGAGTGCAGTGGCACGATCTTGGCTCACTGCAACCTCCACCTCCCAGGTTCAAGCGATTCTCCTGCTTCGGCCTCATGAGTAGCTGGGACTACAGCCACATGCCACCATGCCTGGCTAATTTTTGTATTTTCAGTAGAGACAAGGTTTCACTGTGTTGGCCAGGCTGGTCTTGAACTCCTGACCTCGTGATCCACCTACCTCGGCCTCCCAAAGTGCTGGGATTACAGGTGTGAGCCACCTTACCCAGCCAATAAATTTCTTTCTGTATTTTTCTAGGTAATCCCTAAAACAGACTGGGCTGCAAATCTTAGCTCTCTAATAAGAGATAATATCTAAACACTTGTGTGACTTTTGGCAACCAGAGCCTGAGTCTCAGCAGCCTCCCCTGCGAAATGAAAATATTATCACCACCTTTTTTAAAAAAAAAATTTAAACAGACAGGGTCTAGCTCTATGGCTCAGGCTGAGGTTAGAGTGCAGTTGCACAATCGTAGCTCACTTGTAGCCTCAAACTCCTGGGCTCAAGCAATCCTCCTGCCTTAGCCTCCCAAGTAGCTAGGACTACAAGCATAAGCCACGACACCACACCTAACCCTATTCCCCTTTCTAGGACTGCCATACAGACCAGCAGAGACAACAAATGGAAGATGCTTTGTAAACTTTGAATCACTATACAGAATGCTCACGGGTTCAGAAAATAAAGAAAGAAATCAGTCTTCCTTTTATTTCCAAATTTGGCATTTGTGGAGTGTTTGTTTTTGACACAGGTTCTCAGTCACTCTGTTGCCCCAGCTGAAGTGCAGTGGTGTGATCTCAGCTCACTGCAACCTCTGCCTCCTGGGTTCAAGTGATTCTCCTGCCTCAGCCTCCTGAGTAGCTGGGATCACGGATTCCCACCACCATGCCCGGCTAAATTAAATTTGGCATTTTTGAAAGTAATACCTTAAAATGAAAAGATACTCTAAAAAAGAATCTGTGATAAATTCTAAATGTTTTATATACACTTTGATGATAATGAAGCAACCCCATTTACAGATGAAGAAAATTATTATCTATGATCAATAATCAAAGTATTACTTTGGCTCACACCTATAATCCCAGGCTGAGCCTTGGGAGGCTGAGGCAGGATGATAGCTTGAGCCCAGGAGTTCAAGACCAACCTAGGCAACATAGGGAGACCCTGTCTCTACAAAAAAAAAATTTAAAAATTGGCCAGGCATGGTGGCAAATGCTCACATTCTCAGCTACACAGGATGCTCAGGTGGGAGGATCACATGAGCTCTCCACCCCACCCAAAAACAAACCAACCAACCCAAAAACAAACAAAAAAAAACAAGGAAAAAGAAACCACTATCACTATATACTCTTTTGGTCACTTAAGAAGCTTCCTGAACACTCTACTCTCTTACCTAAGTATTCTACTAAACCAGTGTAATTTTAATAAAGCAAATTAACCTAGGTCCAAAAGTCTATAAATAATAAGGTAGGAAACAATGTAAATCAGGCTAAGGCTATAAAAAAAATAGCACTATACTACTTCAGTATAATCAATACATTTTGGATAAATAAATAATAATAAAACTGTCCACTCTACTTATTATAATAAAGGTAATTTTCTTAGAAACCTGTTTTATTCATATGGTCCAAAAGAATGTTTTTCTAGCCACGGTCCATTCTATTTGCATTAAAAAATGGGGCAATGAGGTAGCTAAAATATCATTTCCTGGCCAGGTGAAGCAGCTCACGACTGTAATCCTAGCACTTTGGGAGGCTGAGGTGGGTGGATCATCTGAGGTCAGGAGTTCAAGACCAGCCTGGCCAACATGGTAAAACCCCATCCCTACTAAAATATACAAAAATTAGCTGGGCATGGTGGCATATGCCTGTAATCCCACCTACTCGGGAGGCTGAGGCAGCAGAATCACTTGAACCCGGGAGGCAGAAGTTGCAGTGAGCAGAGACTGCGTCACTGCATTCCAGCCTGGGCAACAAGAGCAAAACTCTGTCTCAAATAAATAAATAAATAAATATTTCCTGAACCCTATCCCAGACCTGCTGATTTATGCTGATCAGAATCTACATTAACTTTGTTTTGTTTTTCAGTAGAGACGAGGTCTTGCTATGTGGCCCAGGCTGGTCCTGAACTCAAGTGATCCTCCCACCTTGGCCTCCCAAAGTGCTGGGGTTATAGGCGTGAGTCCCTGTGCCCAGCCTCAGAATGTATATTTTTAACAAGTACCCAAGGTGATTCTGCTGAAAACCATAAGACTAACAATGGAAAAAGCACTCGGGTAGAAGTTAGAAGACTTGTACAGTAAAGTTAGCTCCTATCCTTAGCAGTTGCACCTGAGATAAACACTTAAGTTTCTCATTTAAGTGGCATTATGTCTCATTCTATATACTGGAGAGAAAAATGAGACATACATAAGCATATAAAATATATTTGCCATATTTAATTCCTGACACCCCCAAATCTTTTAAAAATATGGCTATATGGAGGGTATAGCAAGGTCACACTGCTTACTGAGCTAGAATTGAACCCAGGTGAAATTTCCAATGTAATAACCTGTTTGTTCAAATACAGGCTTGTATATATTTTGTTTAATTTCGTTATTTTGGACTTCAAGCCAACATTTATCAATTAGAACATTTCACAGAAAAGAAATCTGAATTTCTGGCTTCTTTTAAAAATTTTGTAAGATCCGGCAACACCGAGACTATAATATTAGGTGGCAACAATCAGACTCTCTGAACACAGCACAACTCACACTACTTGCTATTGTCTCACGTTCAGTCAATTACAACTATGTATGCTATCACCAAGCCCCAACTCCTACTTCAGATCTACATTCTTTGCTCCCTCTTTTGAACCAAATGGGAGTTACAAGAAAATCCTGTGGGAGTCCTATCTACTGGTTTGTGAAGATTTAGTGAGAAAGGAAGAACTGGATTTAAAGCTAATAAACTACATTTGAAAAGATATTACATGAAAAGATATTATACTTTGTTCTCTTTTCCAAGTGTTTAAGTGCCATTACTTTGAATTTTGGTGGTGAATTTTAAATGAACTTTTAAAAGACTGTCTTTAATAAAACTGATTTCTTATAAAACACTTTAGTTGCTTGCTTCTTTATTCTCACAATCTGAGACTTTTCACTTGTTGATTATTTAAAAAAATAAATTGGAATTCTAAGTTACATTGCTCAATTCTCGATTAAGCCTCTACTGTACCTTTAACTTCACAATTACAACCGTCATTATACTGTATTGAATTTGTTACATCATTTGTTTCCCTACTAGAAAGAAGCCTCTAGAGGGCAGAGGTTATATCTTATTCACTCTTAAAGACTTAGTACATATCTAGCACATTCTTTTTTCCTCTTTTTTGGAGACAGAGTCTCGCTCAGTCGCCCAGGTAGCTCACTGTAACCTCCACTTCCTGGGTTCAAGCAATTCTCATGCCTCAGCCTTCCAAGTAGCTGGGATTATAGGTGTGTACCAACATGGCCAGCTAATTTTTTTGTATATTTTGGTAGAAAGGGTTTTGCCATGTTGACTAGGCTGGTCTTGAACTCCTGGCCTCAAGTGATCCACCACATCCAACCCAGATATGGCACATTTTAAGCATGCAATAAACATATGCAGAATACAAAACAAGAAAAGCAACAACAGAGAATATATATATATATATGCACAGTAATTGCTATCCTTTAGGAATTACAGTCTACTGAGGGGTAAGAGACACATCAACAAAAATTATACAAGATAGAATATTTAAAATGCCACAGGAGAAAAATACAAAGTACAAGAAGAAATCAGGGAGGAAATTATAGTATGAGACATAAATTACAGTATTTTCTTTTTCCCTGGACACCAATTTCCATCCCTAAATATTTGGCAAAAGTTGTTACCACTCAATTTTAGCCTCAGGTTTCTGGTGAATTTATACTCATCATGAAGAATATATATGATCACTTCAAGTACCCTAAGAAAATATGTCACATTCAGAATTATTTCTACTTTTTCTGGCCTGCATAACTACTGGTATTTTAATTCAGTTGCACTGTATCACCACCATCATATCTCTCCAGGATAAAGAAGTAAGTTAGCACCTACAGTTTAGGTACATTACAGCATATTGATTAAAAGCATAGGTTTTGACACCACGATTCTACCACTTAACTGCTATGAGATCTTGGGCAAAGTAATGCCCAGAATGTCAATCTCCTTACCTGTAAAATGGGAATATCTACCTCAAAGAAGATTTAAGTTAGATAATACATGTGCAAACACTCGGTAAACACTTAATAAAATGATAGCTATTAGAAAGGATTAACACTAAATGTAGTGAACAGGGGGCTTGCTAGTCAAACACATGCATAAACTGACCATACATTGTGCTTTACAGTTGACTTGTTTTATCAACCTTCATAGTTCCACCTTCCTTTCCATTTCCAATGCTGTTACTCTTACAAGTCCTTATCTATACTCAGACCAAGACAACTTCTTAAATGGTTTTCCATCTCCATCCTCAGACATACTTTGACCAGACTATTATTTTATTTCCACCATTAATGCCTGGCTGGAGTAATGAAAACAGCTTTAGATTGCAAATCAAAGAATTTGGGTGTGGGTTTCAGCACTGTCACTAAAACATTTTAGAACCCTAAAATAAACTTATCAACTGTATAACGAGTTTTAGATTAAACTATCTTTAATCTCTTTTTTCTTTTTTTGAGACAGGGTCTCACTTCATCACTCAGGCTGGAGTGTAGTGGCATGATCTCAGCTCACTGCAACCTCCACCTTCTGGGCTCAAGCAATCTTCCCACCTCAGTCTCCCAGGTAACTGGGACTACAGGTGCACGCCACCACACCCAGCTAATTTTTTTTTGTATTTTAAGTAGAGACAGGGTTTCGCCATGATGCCCAGGCTGGTCTCAAACTCCTGAGCTCAAGTCACCCACCCACCGGGGCCTCCCAAAGTGCTAGGATTACAAGAGTGAGCCACCACACCCAGCCTTCAGTATCTCTCTTGCTCTAAGTCTATACTTCTCCTCTGATCAAAGTGCCTCTGGCTTACAAAATACAATTCCGGATTGGAGGAGCATTAAAGCCTTCCTCATTCAGTGTGGCATGAGTTTTGGAGGCAGACGGACCAAGATCTGAATACTGATTCTATAGTTTACTGGTTGCTTATCCTTGGGCAACTTATTAGACTTCTCTAAGACTCAGTTTCTTCCACAAAATGGGAACAACAGTAATTCTCTCAGGGGCTTATTATAAGATTTAAATGAGATATCTGTTAACTGCTTACAACATAGTAAACAATAAATAAGTATGAAATTTGTGCCTATTCTAATATTTCCCATTTCTGCCTTCTAGTTACAGTTGTGTGTGTGTTTTGAGACATGGTCTCACTCTCTCATCCAGGCTGGAGTGCACTGGCACTGACAGAGCTCCCTGTAGCCTCAACTTCATGGCCTCAAGTGATCCTCCCGCCTAAGCCACCCAAGCAGTTGGGACTAAGGGTGTACACCACCATGGCAGGCTATTTTTTTTTTAGAGATGGGGGTCTCACTATGTTGCCCAGGCTAGTCTCAAACTCCTGATTTCAAGAGATCTTCCCGTTCCAGCCTCTCAAAGTATTGGGATTACAGGTATGAGCCATCATGTCCAGCCTAGTTACAGTTTTTAAACTGTTCCTGGAGACCTAAAACTCTGCTTCAACCAAAACAGCTGGTGGGTTCCCCCCTCTTCATATACTGAAGTTTAACATTTAAAATAAATATATTTGAGGTGGTTTATTCTGTTAAAAAATGCATAAAATCCACTACATCATGGACGCAATCTGCTCCAGTTAAGAGCAGACTGCCATGCCTACTCTTTGTCAACTGCAATTACCTTGAACACATTAGTATCTCCTGTTTTTGGCAATACCTATTCCTCCCTTCTCAGGACTTCTTAGTGAAGTCATCCCTAGCTATTCTTTTTTTGAATCTTCATGGCATTTTATTTTTATTATTATTTAGAGACAGGGTCTTGTTCTATTGCCCAGGCTGGAGTGTAGTGGCACAATCATAGCTCACTGTAACCTTCAAATCCTAGACTCAAGCAATCCTCCCACCTCAGCCTCCCAAGTAGCTAGGACTATAAATGTGCACTACCTTGCCTGGCTAATGTTTTTTTTTTTTTTGAGACAAGAGTCTCATTCTGCCACCCAGGCTGGAGTGCAGTGGCGCAATCTTGGCTCACTGCAACCTCTGCCCCCTGGGTTCCAGCGATTCTCCTGTCTCAGCCTCCTGAGTAGCTGGGACTACAGGCATGCGCCACCACACCTGGCTAATTTTTTGTATTTTTAGTACAGATGGGGTTTCACCATCTTAGCCAGGATGGTCTTGATCTCCTGACCTTGTGATCCACCCACCTCAGCCTCCTAAAGTGCTGGGATTACAGGCCTGAGCCACCGTGCCTGGTCGCCTGGCTAATTTTTAGACGGAGTCTCACTGTGTTGCCCAGGCTGAACTCAAACTCCCAGGCTCAACTGATCCTTCTGCCTTAACCTTTTGAGTAGCTAGGACTACAGATACATGCCACTGGAACTGTAACTTCTTTTCTGATTGTCATTTTGTCATGACTTAACTCACATTTAAGGTCTTTTCATTTATCCTTTAAATGCAATGATCTCTGTACTGAGAAACAAGTAGTCCCTTTCTATAGAGCATACAAGTTCACCATTCTCATTCCATCTCCTCTCCTGTGATCCCTTTCATCTTTATGTTTATTTTAATTTTTGTAGAGACAGGGTCTGACTATGTTGCCCAGGCTAGTCTGGAACTCCTGGCCTCAAATGATCCTCATGCTGTGGTCTCCCACAGTGCTGGGACTGCAGGTGTGAACCACCACATCCAGCCCTTTCCTTTTCTATTTTATCCCTAAAACCTAATCTCTTACTGTAGACTGCAAATTCTGATTTGTTTATTATCTGGGCCTCTTATCTAGTTTATATTTATTACATTAAAAAAGTCAAAGGCTCTATATTTTAACTTATTATTAGAAGGTCAAAGGCTCAATAGGTTCTATATTTTCCACCTGCCTCGACTTCCCAAAGTGCTGGGATTACAGGTGTGAGCCACCATGCCTGGTTGCTCATTTTATAAACTGAAAGTTTTAGAAAGATTATACAGCTACTGAGTGTGCGGCTATTCATGATCCACTGCACTCCAGCCTGGGCGTTAAGAGCGAAACTCCATCTCAAACAAAAAAAAAGAGCATACTAATACCTATTTCATTAAATGAGATGGTGCAAAACATCTAGACTCTAGATCAATATTTGGCACATAATAAATATTAAGTGTTATTTCCTTTTTACAAAGGAAAACATGAAAAGGGAAAGTAAGACAGACAACTTAGCTTCTGGAAAGTCTATTCAGAAAAATGTATCTATGTCACTATAATATTAGTGAATGAAAATATTTTCTCAAAAAATGATTTTTCTTTTTCTTTTCTTTTGAGACAGAGTCTTGCTCTGTCGCCAGGCACCAAGCTGGAGTGCAGTGGTGTGATCTTGGCTCACTGGAACCTCCGCCTCCCAGGTTCAAGCAATTCTCCTGCCTCAGCCTCCCAAGTAGCTGGGACTACAGGTGTGCGCCACCACACCCAGCTAATTTTTGTATTTTTTTTTTAGCAGAGATGGGGTTTCACCATGTTGGCCAGGATGGTCTTGATCTCTTGACCTCGTGATCCGCCCGCCTTGGCCTCCCAAAGTGCTGGGATTACAGGTGTGAGCCACCACATTCAGCCAAAAAATGATTTTTCTCAAGAAATTAGTAAAATATTTATATGATTGATTGAGACAGGTCTTGCTTATTTATTTACAGAGACGGGTCTAGCTCCGTGGCCCAGTCTGGAGTGCAGGAAGTGGGGTGGCACATCACAGCTCACTATAATCTCCAACACTAGGGCTCAAGCAATTCTCTCGCCTCAGCCTCCCAAGTAGCTAGACTACAGGCATGTGCCATCACACCTGGCTAATGTTTCTATTTCTGTTAAGACGGGGTCTTGTTATGTTGTCTAGACTGATCTCGAATTCCTGGTCTCAAGCTACCCTCCTGCCTCAGCCTCCCAGGATGCTGGGATTATAGGCATGAGCCACCACACCAGGCCAGAAGTTAGTGCAATATTAATTCATATTCTAATTTAACAGTAAAGCCTAAATTGTAACATTACACATTTCTATTCTATTGTATTAAATTCAAATCTAGCTTTCTGCCTGTGATCCTAGCATTTTGCGAGGCCGAGTTGAAAGACTGTGTGAGGCCAGGAGTTTGAGAACAGCCTGTGCAACACAGAAAGACATCTCCAATGGGGAAAAAAAAGTCCAATTTTCCTTTAGCTATAAAATGTAGTCTAAACATAGTTGAGACTTACATAATGCAGGCTTTATCCTACTGTATTCACCATTTATTTCCTAAATGAAACAAGACTGGGAAGGAGGTATACATATATAAAACCAAAGAACTACCCCCAACCCTACTCTGCTTTCATTCTGCCTTCTTTAGGTCTTTTCTAAAACAATTATATATTTTTTAATAGTAATACAAGTACATGATAATCAATTTTTTTTTTTTTGAGACAGGGTCTCACTATGTTGCCCAGGCTGGATATGCAGCGGTGCGATCTTAGCTCACTGCAACCTCTGCCTCCCAGGTTCAAGCAATTCCCGTGCCTCAGCCTCCCAAGTAGCTGGGACTACAGGCACACACCACCATGCTGGCTAATTTTTTGTATTTTTAGTAGAGATGGGGTTTCGCCATATTGGTCAGGATGGTCTTGACCTCCTGACCTTGTAATCTGCCAGCCTTGGCCTCCCAAAGTGCTAGGATTACAGGCATAAGCCACTGGGCCTGGCCAATTTTTTTTTTTTTTTTTTTAAAGACACAGCCTCACTGTGTCACCCAGGCTGGAGTGCAGTGGCGCAATCTCAGCTCATTGCAACCTCCACCTCGTAGGTTCAAGTTATTCTCCTGTCTCAGCCTCCAGAGTAGCTGGGATTATAGGTGTGTGCTTCCATGTCCAGCTTATTTTTGTATTTTTAGCAGAGAAGGGGTTTCAGCATGTTGCCAAGGCTGGTCTCGAACTCCTGACCTCAGGTGATCTGCCCGCCTCGGCCTCCCTAAGTGCTAGCATTACAGGTGTTAAGCCACCACACCTGGCCCAAATTTTTAAAATACAGTAAAATGCAACTTAGTTCCCTTCAGAGAGTCTATCTTTACAAAAAAAATTTTATCTTCATAGTCAAGCAAATACAAACATAAATATACAGGCACACTCCTGTATACCCACAGAATGCACCGTTTCGCAATAAAATGCCTGTTTTACTAGCCACGCTACAGAGAATGTTAATCCCTCTCAACACATTTTTCAGCTAATGATTTGATAAAGTAAAATATTCACATTTATTTACTTCAATCCCAAAACTTAATACAATGTTCTTGAAGAGATGTGCGAGATGTTTGGAGATACATTCCAAATAAAACTAGCAAAACTTTGAAAAAGCTGCTTCAGTAGCAACAAAAGGAATGCACATGTTATTACACAAGAAGCAACTGTGTGTTAACAATCATATTAATTATTTAGTAACCAGGAAAAAATGCTTAAAAATTTTATATCCTAAAAATTTTGTTAATTACATGAATAGGCCAGGCATGATGGATCACACCTGTAATCCCAGCACTGTGGGAGTCCAAGGTGGGAGGATTGCATAAGCCCAGGAGTTTGAGGCCACCAGAATGGGCAACATAGTGAGACCTCGCCTCTACAAAAAATATCTTAAAAATTAGCCAGGCGTGGTGACGTGTGCCTGTAGTCCCCACTACTCATGAGTCTAAGGCAGGAGGATCACTTGAGCCCATGAGATCAAGGCTGCAGTGAGCTGTGATTATGCCACTGTACTCCAGCCTGGGCAACAAAGCAAGACTCTGTCTCAAAAAAAAAAAAAAAAAGCTGGATTCAAGAATACATCCATTTTAACTTTTAAGTAATCCAAGTTGTTCTCTGCAGTGGTTTTCACCAATTTATACTCTCATGGCTATGATATAAGTACCTATTTCCCCCACAATCTTACCAAGCTAAGTCTCGTCTTTCTCAAACTGATAAATACCTGAAGGAAAGTTGTTCTTTGCCTAAAATGAGATATTACAGATATTTTCCCCAGTAGGTTTGCTGACTTTTACGATGAAATATAGCCAAATTTATCCTTTCCTTTTTTGAGACAGGCTTGCTCTGTTGCCTAGGCTGGAGTACAGTGGCACGATCACAGCTCACTGCAACTTCAAACTCCTGGAGTCAAGGGATCCTCCCGCCTCAGCCTTCCAAATAGCTAGACAAACAGGTGCATGCCACCATGCCTGGCTAATCTATTTTTTAATTTTCTTCTAGAGATGGGGTCTTGTTATTGCCCAAGCTGGTTTTGAACTCCTGGCCTCAAGTGAGCCTCCCACCTTGCTTCCCAAAGTCCTGGGATTACAGGTGTAAGCCACTGTGCCTGGCCTTATCCTTTACTTAATGGCTTCTGAGTTGTGGGTTAAACTTAGATAAGCTTTTCTTATTCAAATATTATTTTTAAGATAATAATCCTACCGTTGTTCATCCTAATAATTTTATGATTTCATTTTTTTTTTGCATTTAAACCTCTCATTCATCTGGAACCTATGTGGGGTAAGGAACAACAATGGGGATCCAACTTTTAAAATTCTGGGTTGTTGCTCAGTTGTCCCAATACCACTACTGAGTGACTGAGGCTCTTTCTAGATGTTAGATTTTTCAGAAGTTAGACTCACAAGTAGAGATGACTAGTGAGCTCAGAACTAGTGAAACAGACACCAAAATTAGGGACTTAGGGGCCCTAAAACACATATAACATCAAAAGCACAGATCCCTGAAGTTCAGCATCTATCACATATAAAGCATATTGATGACTACTGTTGTTAATCGTGGAAGTCCTAAGGATTATCTCTAATTCAGTTAAGGTAACTAGGTACTACAAATAAGTGTTAACAAAAAGCATATATGGCATTTTTACAGTTTGGATAATGTGAGTTCACTTACTTTGTCTTCATAACTACTCTTTAAGAAAGACAAGCAGAGATTTTAATTGTCATTTATTGCTGAGGAAAATAATTCAGTAATGGTACCTTGTCCCTTATAGGAAATGATAGTGCCAAACTCAAACTGAGATCTTGTATTTCCAAATGTTAACAAACTGCCATTATACCCTGTACCAAGTACTTTTACACAAAAATTAGTGAGACTCCCTACTCACAAGGAGGTTGAAACAATTTTTAATTCAATATTTAGACTGATCACATACTTAATTTAAGCATGAAAGTAGAAAACATCATCCTTGGCTTCAAGGAAACTTCAAAGGTTTACAGCAGTTAAAAAAAGCAACACTTAAGGGAATAGAAAGTAAGCCTGAAGGTCAGGAGCCATGTCTTATCATGTCTTGTGGTATTTACAGCTGGTACAACTAGAATGTAATGTTAGATTGGTAAATATTTGTTGGTTGACTAAATGTACTGATCGAACCTTCTAGATAGGAAATAATATTAGACCCTATTTATTTTCCCCAGGGAGCTAAACTTTTGTCTGTGAACAAAGAATCAGCCAAATCATCAAACAGCTCTTATACAATGTAACCAAGAAAGTTCAGGCACCACTTCTGAGCTACACCTATGACTAAAGGTATTTCACAGAAAAATAAAAATTTTTAACTACATTCTATTACAAAGCTGCCAAAAGGTTATGAAACAATTTCCAGAACTGAATCCAATCCAAATGCTACAAAATATAACTATCATTCACTCTTGCTTTATTCTGAATTGAACACATCTTCTGCTTCTATAATAAATAATTGTTCACAACATTTCTCATCGGTAGTGCTTTTTTTTGTGTGTTGTTTCCTTTAGCTATCTTGTCAACATTAACTTTTCTTAAGGTCTTTTATTTTTATTTTTTTTAGTATCATTCTTGACTTTGAGGTCTTTTATATTTTAATACTAACAATCACTTATCTGCCACATATAACACTAAGGGAGAACAAAATGTGAACAAGAGAGTACAAAAATAAACTCAGTTTACAAAGCACAATTTTGTATCCTGCCACAGACAACTTCATTCCAGAGTCTGCATGCCCTATTGTCCAATCTATTCAGTGACAAGACATTGGCACTGGAGCCCCCAAGGACTGTAACTTTTGTTGGCAAAAGCCTTGTATGGGTCAAAATAATTTTTCAACCTTCGATTTAAAAAAAGCCCAAAAGGACCAAGCTTAAAATTTTAGTGGGTGGTTGCATGTTAGATATGTTGTGCCCTAAACTCAAATAAAAAGGAAAGTTGACAGTAAACTAGTCAATGCAAAGAACTTACAAAAGCATAAGCCCAGAAATTACATGTGATGACTAGTCTATAAAATACCAAGGAGGCATTAGTGTTTACAGCAGAGCGACAGGGCTTTCTTGAGTGGTTATTTATACCAAAGGTTTAGTACAGTTAAGGAATTCTGTCATAAATTGCCTCAATATGCCATAAATGTGGATATATTCTAGGTTAAATTATGTGGGTACTACAGAAAGAGACATGTGAGAGAAACCAGCACAATGCCTGCACACTGTCGCATCTGACAGTAGGAAATAAACAGCCAGTTATGAAACAAACTAAATTCTTAATGCTGGAAACAGAATAAGGCTCCATTCTTTTTGGAGAATAAAGACACTAATCATTTAAAACAGATGGACTTTGCACCAACAATGTGAATATGCTTTACAGAACTGTACACTTAAAAATGGTTAAGATGATAAATTTTATGTTATATGTTTTGGAGAGGGTGAATTGTTGGGTTTTTTGTTTTTTAAACAGAGACAGTGACACCTAGGCTGGAGTGCAATGGCCCAATCATAGCTCGCTGCACCCTTCAACTCTAGGGCTCAAGCGATCCTCTCACCTCAGCCTTCCTAGTAGCTGGGACTACAGGTGTGTGCCACCAAGCCCAGACAATAAAAAAAATTTTTTTTGGTAGAGATGGGGTCTTGCTATATTTCCCAGGCTGATCTCAACTCCTAGCCTCAGGTAATCCTTCTGCCTCAGCTTCTCAAAGTGCTGCGATTACAGGCACTAGCCACTGCACCCGGCTATGTTATCTGTTTTTTAACAATTAAAAAGAAAAAAAAACCCTTTAAATTAGATTTAAATTTCCTTTGAATTTTTAAATGAATAGATATGAGTTATTGACTACTTACTATATATACCTGTTACCATGGAGATGGAGATAAAATATGGATAAGACCTAATTCCTCTTTTCATGAAGATCCAAGTTTAAAGAGAACCAAAATTCTAAACTGTTCTTTTTTTCTTTTTTTTTTTTTTTTTGAGAGAGGGTCTCACTCTGTCACCCAGGCTGGAGTGCAGGGTGCGATCACAGCTGACTGCAGCCTTGACCTTCTGGGCTCAAGCAATCCTCCTACCTCAAACCTCTTGAGTAACTGGGACCACAGGCATGGACCACCACACCTATTTTTTTTTTTGGCAGGGGGTACAGGGAAAGATAGAGATCATGTCTATGTTGCCTAGGCTGGTCTCAAACTCTTGGGTTCAAGTGATCCTCCTGCCTCAACCTCCCAAAGTGCTAAGATTACAGGCATGAGTCACAGCACCCTACCTAAAATCTCCTTAAAAACAAAAAATTGATAATTTTGGATCACCCAAAGTAGGTGGGTGAGTAGGCATTTACCTATCCTTTCTTAAACACATTACCTGCATTACCTGTCTCTTCCCCCTCCTTTCTCTCTGCAGGTTCTAGTTGTATTTTACTTTATTATTTTTTCTTTTCTTCTTCTTTTTTTTTTTTGAGATGGAGTCTTGCTCTGTCACCCAGGCTGGAGTACAGTGTTGTGATCTCTGCTCACTGCAAACTCCGCCTCCTGGATTCAAGCGATTCTCCTGTCTCAGCCTCCTGAGTAGCTGGGATTACAGATGCGTGCCACACCCATAATTTCTGTATTTATGGTAGAGATGGCGGTGGGGTGGGGTTGAGGGGGGGTACACCATGTAGGCCAGGCTGGTCTCAAACTCCTGACCTTGTGATCCGCCCTCCTCGGCCTCCCAAAGTGCTGGGATTACAGGCATGAGCCGCTGTGCCCGGCCTCTAGTTGTACTTTAAAGTCTCTGATGCTTAACTTGAAAAATTCTGGGGATTCAAACAGATTTGCTAGCCACTATGAAATGGCCGCACCTTGTGTGCCTGAACAATTGCTCCTGGGCGTCCTTGAACAGAAGAGGTATTTCAAATTGGAGGGGAAAAGCAAATCTAGTCTTCTGGACTTCTTCTAAAGCAATCACCTCCATTCAATTCAACCCAACTTAAAACTATGCAAACCACTGGGACAAATTCTGTCAAAAAGCCATCTCAATTTCAATCTTGATTATCTTCTCTTTTCTGGGCTCTCATAAAACCTGTGGTTTATGCTACATGAATTACTCTTAATCAGAGTATTCTTTGTATTGTTTGCAAAGAGTTCCTTCTTGTGGCACTGGAAAAAAAGTTTAAAAATAATCAAATCTTCCTATTTCCCCCAAAAGAACAGGTGAATGCTTAGTAATTCTGCTACTGAAATATATTTCATTAAAATATATTTATTGAACATCTCCCATGTGTTACCAATGAATAGATTTGTAGAAGTAGAATTTAAAAAGTAAAGGTTTTAATAAGGGAATCATCCTATTTCAAGCCCTGTCCTCTTGGTTTCGCTCTTTTAATTAATTTATTCTTTTTTTAAAAAACCGAGGTGGGGTCTCGCTATGTCGCCCAGGCTCATCTTGAACAACTGGCCTCACACAATCCTTACAGCCTCAACCTCCCAAACTGCTGGGATTACAGGAATGAGCCATTACACCTGTCACCATGTTCCTCTCAACACACTCCAACTAATCAGACTTTGGCATTCAAACTATGAAAATCCATTTCCAAAATTCAAAGAATTAGTTAACAGTAGCACACATCTCCCCAAAGATGCCCTTATACAATAAGCTCCTGCATGATCAGATGTAGAGGCACAATGATTCCTACTTCTTTTCTTTTCTTTTTTTAGACAGTCTCACTCTGTCACCCAGGCTGGAGTGCAGCGGCACGATCTCTGTTCACTGCAACCTCCACCTCCTGGGTTCAAGCAATTCTCTCCCTCAGCCCCGAGCTGGGACTACAAGCATGAGTCACCACATCCAGCTAATTTTTATATTTTTAGTTCCGACAGGGTTTCATCATCTTGGCCAGGCTGGTCTTGAACTCCTGACCTCGTGATCCACCTGCCTCGGCCTTCCAAAAGTGCTGGGATTACAGGCATGAGCAACAGTGCCCTGCCGATTCCCATAATTTCTGAGGTAGCATTCACATCACATCTGCAAAGAACAAACAGTAGCTCTTGAATCTGAGAGAGCTAAAAAATGAACGCAGTTGGTTGGTTTCCAACTAGCGAGAACTCAGAAGACAAAATATTAGTATTTTTTTTTTAAATCCAAATGACTGGTATAAACAGAGTAACAAATGCAATGGAAACTTTAAGCCATACATTTTCCATACCTTTATAGGAACTGAGAAATAACCGTTCTGCTCAGAAAGCCCTCAGAAACCTCCACTTTCATTTTATGTTTCATGGGGGGTTAATTTTTCTTCTACCACTACATAGATTTCTTATCACACAGCAAAAGAGCCAGGGCAAGCATCAGCTTGAGGGAGAATTTAAAAGGACAAAAATTAAATTCTGCTACTGAAAGATTTTCTTTATAATACTGAAGCCACAATACAACATTACTAAATAGCACAAAGAAAGCACACTCTGATATTTTACACTCCTTTTACTCCACCCACCCATCACCTCCATCAAAAAAAAAAAAAAAAAAAATTAAAACAGTCTGAGCCACGCACAGTATGTTTGACTTGAAAGTTTCGATGACATAGCAGCTTACTCTTGCAAATTATTGGCATATATAGAGGCTTAACAGTGACTTAAAATACAGTTATAGGAAAAATAGACTATTCTAAGGGGAAAAGACAGGGGGGGAACCCAAGCACTTTTTAAAAAAACATAACAAATATACTCAGGGTACAAGACCCGCATCAGAAACGGTTTTCTTTCTTTTTCTTTGGTAAATGTAAACACTTACCCTGAAGAGATTTTCCCAATCCCTGGCCCAGCTTCCACCCATGTTTCTGGAGTAAGCGGTGTCCAATATTATCCTGACAGACAGAACAGAGAGACAAACCAAAAATATTCCAATAATATATTCTTCCCTTCCTAGAGACATTAAAACAGATGATAAGCAAGAGATAATTCTACATATATGCATGCAAAAAGGTGCTAATAATAGGGTCAATGTGCCCAATAAGAGGGACATTAATGTAAAAAGAAAAGCTGGCTAGTATTTTATATGGGAAGAACATATGGGGTACAGGTCCTTTCTGATGGTGTGCTGGGCAACTTTTGCACATAACATTTTAAAATGGAGAAAAAGGGGAAAGGGAAAAGGGGAAGAATACATTTATGAAGTTTTAAAATAACATTAAAAAGCATAAAATCAAGGTACTTATACAGTCATATCCACCACCTAAACAGCAGCACTTTAAGATTTTTTTTTTTTTTTTAAAGAAAATCTACATTGTGTTTAGTTGTTTTGTTTATGTGTCAGGCTTTCATGATACAAAGTAAGTTGTAAGTTTAAGACTGCCCCACCAATAGAAATGAAAAAACAATCAGAGCAAAATCCAGGCTAGACTTGATTGGTTTAAAAAATAATAATAATATATATAATATAAATATTTAACTAGCATGCAGCCAATATTAAACTGAAAAAACAGTGAAGTTAGTAAAACAAGAAATTAAGTTGATTAAACAGAAAAATAAAATGAGCTCAAGCACAGACTGAGTGATGCATTTCAACATGTAGTCTAACAAAAATGCTAAGATGTTAAAATGAAACAGGCCTAGCAATAAGTTAACAGTAAAGAACCATTAGTGCATGTAGGGGGAGAAACCAACATACATAATGTCTCATCTTCTCAGGAGCACACTGGAAAAGGTTCAATGTAAACTGCATGACAAAAATGCTAGAAACAACAATTAAATGTCAGCTTTCGTTTAAGGGGTCAAGTTATCGGAAAAATCTGCAGCTTTGTCCAGTTCTTTGCTTTTTACAGTTACTGTGAAGTACTAAGACAAGGCTAAAATAAACACTAACTGTACCTGAAAAAATGATGCTATTCATCCAAAGGACAACACTGAAAAATTCTAAACACAAAGTATTCTATATGTATTAAAATGTAATTTATAGTATTAATCTAGAAAAGATTAAAAGTTGCAATATAAGTAATGTTAGCAGAAAACAAAGGTAAACCATTTGAAAATCTTCTATTTCTTGAAATCAATTTATAAAGCAGACCAAATCACAAATTTCTGCATTAAAACCAAATATTGCACATTAAACTGTCTTACATCTCCATGTTCAATGATAAAAATGCTCTGTGGACTCATAGAGGAAAGAAAAAATTTTTTTTTACTGTTATCTTCTCTAACTAGAAGTTAGAAGATTAAGGCTTCCAAATGCTCTGGGTTTTTGTTTGTTTTTTTAAGGACAATTTTCTTCTGCAAGTTTATGACAGCATGCAACCTGGAAAACTGGGTTAAATGGCTGATTATTTCACTGATGGGGCAAAACCAGGCCCCCCCCTTTTTTTTTGATACAGGGTCTTGCTCTGTTGCCCAGGCTGGTGTACAGTGGTAAAATTCTCCTGGGCTCAGGCAATCCTTCCACCTCAGCCTCACAAGTAGCTGCGACTATGGGCACACACCACTATGCCTGGATAATTTTTTAATTTTTTGTAGAGACAAGGTTTCACTATGTTGCCCAGGATGATCTAGAACTCCTGGGCTCAAGCAATCCTCCCTCCTCAGCCTCCCAAAGTCCTGGGATTACAGGCATCAACCCAGGATACTTTTTTAAAAACAACAACTGGAGGCAAATTATAATGAAAAATTTGTTTGTAAAACAAAACATATGTTGTTTTAAATACACATATAAAATCATTACGGTGCACAAAGTTTGCTGCAAGTTATTTTTGTGCCATATGATCTGAAAGAATTGGAAACACTGATTCCAAGGCATGACTTCCACATGACTACACATCGCAAAAACTTCATACAACACTACTGCTGCTGAGGCTTCTTCCCTTCTCCCCCCACTAACTGAACTGCCAGGAAAAGCATTCCCTTACCCAGTGCTCAGTGTCTATTTATAACTTTATTACCCCCTAAAAAAGAAAAGATTAAAAATCTCAATATAAGTAATGTTAGCAGAAAACAAAGGTAAACAGGCCCTTATATTGGTACTATGAAAACAAACTTACCTGTGCAGAAAATCCTTATTTCATATCATAATTCCTACAACTGAGTAATTCTAGAAAGGACAATGATGGCAGAATGACTCAGAGTATATGTTTTATTAAGTAATTGTTTAATCTCTTAATGGACACATGTTGTAACTATATTTGGCACCCCAGATTTAGGTATTAAACAATGCTGACAAAAATTGTTGCTCCCCCCGCCCCATTTTGTTGTTGTTTTTTAAAGAAAACTCAATCTTTGGCTAAGTGGAGATGAGACATTATGCTGACTGTGTTATATTATGAATGCACTAAAATAAACAGACAGATGAAGCAGTATGCTATTTCCAAAAGCAGTGCAAGTGGAGTGAAAGCATTTCCATACGAACCTGGCTTTAAAAACTGGGCTGTCAAAAGAACAGTTAAATGTAACACAAAGTAAGAAACTGTCCAATCACTAATGGTCGTTTTTTTTTTTTGTCTTGTTTTCAATTCACTGCTTGCAAGTAATGTATTTATTAAAGAGTGAAAGCATAAGTAAATCCACGAGTCAAGACCAGCTGAGAGATTCAAGAGCAGCGTGTTGTGACCGACAACAGTGAAAGGAAAAGCAAATGTTAAAGGGAGAGGGGAGAAAAAAAAGAAAAAATTAAGGTTATACACATTAGCACCACTTTTACAAAACCACTCAAGAGGATGGCTGTCACCTTCTCAGAAAAAAATCATTGACAGAAAATGGTAGTGGCATTTCTCTTCTAAAACTTTAGGTTAAAACTGTTCTTTAATTAAATCCACTTTCTCAGGGACTATAATAAAATATTTAACACACCACTGTAAGTCCTTCCAATCACAACAAAGGCAACAGAAACAACAGACACAATTACCAGACTCTCCTCCCCTCAGCAACCTCCTGGGGTAAATGAACAACACAGAAAATCTGGACCCTTCCTATCATTTCAAACTACCTGTTTTTGGAGGAAAAAAGGCAGCTCTGTGACTCTGCAGAAAGGGCTAGCATTCAGTATGGTCCCTCTTCCTAAGAAAAAAGGTTTTATAAACACTCATCAAAAATCCAATAGGCTTAAGGATGATGGGTAACACAAGGAGGCACAACACAATAATTTACAACAAAGTAAAACAAACCAGACTTGTCTACCTTTGAAATGACCAAAACTTTCTCTGTGAAAGAACAAGAAATCCAATAACCAGTCTGTGGGAAACAAGCAATCTATTCTCTCTGTTTAGGACTGTGATTTTTGCCAATTATTTCCATGGATGCTTTTTTTTTCTTTTTTCTTTTTTTTGAGACGGAGTCTCACTCTGTAGCTCAGGTTGGAATGCAGTGATGCAATCTCAGCTCACTGTAACTTCTACCTCCTGACTAGCTGGGACTATAGGTGTGCACCACCACACCAGGTCAATTTTTTTTTTTTGTTTTGTATTGTTAGTACAGACAGGGTTTCACCATGTTGGCCAGGCTGGTCTCAAACTCCTGACCTCAAGTGATCTGCCTGCCTTGGCCTCCCAAAGTGTTGGGATTACAGGCATAAGCCACCATGCCTGGCCCATGAATGCCCCATGAATGTTATTTATAACATGAAGTTGGCACTAGCAGCTTATAGCTCAAACAGGTAATCTAGACAGAACAAGGGAAATGAACACTAAATTTTTTTGTTCCTTTTCTTTTTTTTTTTTGAGACAGGGTCTCACTCTGTCACCCAGGCTGGGGTGCAGTGGCACAGTCACAGCTCACGGATCCTTGACCTGCAGGCTCAAGTGATAGTCCCACCTCGGCCTCCCAAAGTGCTGGGATTACAGGTGTGAGCCACCATGCCCAGCCAATTTATTTCCAAAGTAATTATTTTTAAAAATAATTTTTTAAAAAGTAACTCTTTAATTTCAATTACTATAATAATGACTAAAAATCTTTTTAATTTTGTTTTTTAAATAAAATATATAATTTGGGATTTAATTATAATCTCATAGAACCAAAAATAAATTACAGAAATTTTTTTCTTTGTAAAAACTCTGGTTAACAACAAAGTTGCATGATAGAGGTAGGCTGCTTATATATTTTTTTCTTCTCAAGTCAACTTGATATAATTTAAATGTTCATGGGAGAATTGCAAAGAACTTATTTATTATGTGGAAAAGCTGGTTTTCTACATAATTATGACTTCTCACAAACCACCTATTTGTTTTCTTTCTCGGCTCAAGACCCCAAAATGGTGGTTGTGTGGCTTGTTCTTTGATTGGAAATGAAGTTCTTCTATTCTGATTAAACCATGAAGCTAAGCTGAAAACTCAAACTTTATCACCTTTTCTCCCCTTATTTCTACACATAAATATATCATTAAAAGGCTGCATTTTTTATCATTTGTTCTTCTCTAATAAACATGTGAAAAAAGGGATATAATTTTTAAATGGTAAGATCTTTGAAAACGAGAAATCTGTATTATAAACAACTACCAATATGCTAAAAACACAATACGAGCAATTTAAAAATACTTCACTATTAACTGTTTTAGACATTCCTCAACATTTTTATTTGTTAATTAAATACCAAGTAGAAACTTTCTGCTCCATGAAGCTGTATGCCACCAGGGTTAACAACGATCATTTTGGCAACAGCACCACCAGTGTACATGATGGGAGGCTGCCAAAATATAAGAAAAAATTTACTTTATTGTATAAAGCTGGATGCAAGTTTTACAGCAGGAAACAGCCTATTATGTCTCAAGAGAAAACTATGCTACTGGTATGTCCATGACTGGATGAATATTAATTCTATACTTAATTTTGTTTTAGTTGACAGCCACATTTAATTTACATCATTTAGCCCAATTTCAACAGTGACAAAATAGTAAGTCTCTTGAGTGGATTGTAAGCTTTGCTGATTGTGTATTAAAGACTATAAGCAAGAACCAATGCTACTAGGTGAACCCATGCAAACAAGTTGTAAAAATTCCCAAAACAAAAAAATCTATAGCTCACTACAGATGACACAATGAAGACTAGAGAGAAAAGCTATATAGTAATGCTACACCATTCAGCTCCAAGAAGCACATTATTTATAGTGCAGTCCACATATGGTCACTGCTAAATGTCAAATCAGCAGTCTTATAGAGTTACAGTTTGGAACTAGTGGAGTCCACAGATCTAGACAGATATGCAACATGACAAAACCCAATTATACATATACTTCCAAATCCTTAGATGTACAAATGAAACATCCAACTGGAGCTTGAAGCTTACATTAGTTTTTAAACCTGTTAGGTCATCCTGACAACCATAAAGAAATAATTTTAATCAGTCAGGTAGAGCAAGGACCGACTAACAGCTGATGAGTAGCTGCACTTCCAATCACACAGTAATAACATGTTTTAAGTCTATGATGCAGGCACTTTGCCTTCTATATAGCTTAAGGTCATTCTCCAGTCTGATTCCTCATATTCTTCTTTTTTTTTGAGATAGAGTCTCGCTCTGTTGCCCAGGCTGGAGTGTAATGGCACAATCTCGGCTCACTGCAACCTCTGCTTCCCCAGTTCAAGCAATTCTCCTGCCTCAGTCTCCTGAGTAGCTGGGACTGCAGGCACACGCCACCATGCTGGGCTAACTTTTGTATTTTTAGTAGAGACAGGGTTTTACCACGTTGGTCAGGCTGGTCTTGAACTCCTGACCTCGTGATCCGCCCCATAGGCCTTCCAAAGTGCTGGGATTACAGGTGTGAGCCATCATGCTCAGCCTGATTCCTCAGCTTCTAACTATGATAAAGGCCATAAAGGACCATATAGCCTAAATAACACCAACTAATTCTTCTGTGATAGAATCCTAGATGGGGCTATGGCTTTAGATCAAGTTTTGTTTTCTAAATATTTTGTATTTAAATATGTGGAGGTTATAACATTTGAGACCTAAATATCTCATAAAGTAATAACAATTTTTAAAACTCAAATTCAAAAATTTTTTCATAATAAAAATAAAATGTTAACACTTTCCAACTTGTTTTTAATAGAGATAATCAAGTTGTTTAGTAATTCTTCCATAGTTTTCTTAAAAGAAATGTTTTTTTCTTGAGAAAAAATTTCATTGAAAGGTATCTGACTGAAGTAAAAAAGGGAAGACAAAATTTTTCAAAAAATATGATGAAATGCTTTACAAATGCTGGATTTTGACGTACTTTCAACATTTACCTATTAAAATTGAAATACCAATATCTCACTAACAAATCTAGGCTTCAGAAGTTCACTAAAAGCATAACACATTATTGCATCTTCATATCTCATTTCCCATCTTGCTGGTTTGCATCAAATTTAGCCTACTATAAAATAAAAAGTCCTTAATCCTATACTCACAATAACCCTTCACACAGGCATATTCTTGGCACAAACCTGTGCAGAGACTCCCCCGGTTACCAGCTGCTGCAGATTACCTTTGGTTTAAAAAAATGACTAGACCTTTAGCTCCTGCAATGATCTGTAGACTCCCAAAGCTGCATATTTCCAGCCACTTTTGAGTTGCATGCTGTAGCAAAACAGTCAGCACCTCTCAATAGATATTGCTGCAGAGAAAGATTTTAATTCAGCACTTTCTGTGTTAGAAGCAATGCCATTTCCCCCTAAAAACAAAACCACTTAACAGAGCCAGCCAGCCATAAAATTAAATATTCACTTATTATTTGGTGAGTATTCCTTAGGTGATAGGTGGCTTCTTTTGCTTGGTGGGAGGGAGGGAATACTACCTACTTTGATGCCAATCACTTAGGAGTTTCTCTTAAAACTTTAAATTTTCTGTGACCAAAAAAAAACATTCAAAAAAAATGTTAAAGAAAGAGAAGAACATTTAAAATGTTACTCCCAAATGATCAGGCAACAGAGTAAGATCCCTCTTTTCTTGTGTGTCCTACTTCTTTTTTTTCTTACATCTTTGTTTACTCTCCCAGATCCTATGTCCTATTTCTTTCTAACACAATGTAGGCTATGAAGCTGTCTCCTACAACCTAAACTACCCCATCACAAATAATGCATATATTTATCTTTCAGAAGTAAATTTTCATTAGAAGTGTAATGATTAATATACATTTCTAAATATGTATTTATTTATTTAAAAAAATTAAATATCCAGCCTCAGTACTATATACTATTTGCTGTTTTAAGTGCAGAAGGTAGCTCTATTTAATAAATATGGTGTATCAATTCTACTCCTACTTAAGGAAGTTATTCAACAACGATTACTCAATTAGACTGCCTCTGATAGTGTTCTCCCTAGGATATGTGCTAGAAAAAGTCCTGGACATTGTTGAGAGGTAAAGTAGCATTAGCCTCATGTGCCACAGGAACGAATTTTCCAAAAATCGGTAATAATGAATACTAGATTGCAAATTTCATCTAATTAAATTTCCTGCTACTGCTGAGTATCCACAGAATTACAGCTTGCATAAGAATATTAACCAACCATGCACCTTGTAGAATATGGTAATGGGGGAGTTGATTCTGACAGCTCTGTTCTTAAACTGTGGCCTTACAATTTTTTTCATTAAAATGGAAAAATTATATTATTTTTCAAATATAAGATACGGTCTAGCCTACAGATTTCATTACAAAATTTTGCCTTTTTTGTGATAATCCCCAAAATAATACAGAACAAGGCACAAACCACTGATTTTTAACTTAGCAAAGCAGGCTTGGCATTTTATCCTTAGGTCAAAACACAAGACTAGGCTTTCAGTGAAAATCAGATGAGAATTCTCCCTCTGCAGCATTATCACATGCGTCATCAATAACTGCCATGCCTAAGTCTAGCATCATGCCAGCACATTAAGACAGAAGGTACTATATGCAGTGTTCACTGGACCAGAAAGACAGAAATAAGAAAGGGAGGTGGGGGAGAAAGAAACCCTAGAGAAGAAATTAAAAAAAGGCAGACCGTGCAATACAAACCAGATCATGGCTGCTTAGCTAATATGGGCCAACTGCTGTGGAAGAAAAATGTCGAACACCCCAAGTTGTGTAAATTTCTGTAAACATCTAAACACACATACAAACACACACAACACCAACCTAATTAGGAACATAAATATATGTTGATCCTTTACTATGTTACAGTTTTGAAAATAAAAGCTAAAGTTAAAATATCTATATTCTCTAAATTGCCTTATTTTCCTGAGGAAGAAGCTAGTATTTCTTAAGGAGAAGTGGGGCTTGTCATGATGGTTGTAAAGGTTAAGATTCCCTTTCTGACTTTTTTTCCCCACTCAAGTTTTACCAATAACTCACTGAAACCCTTATTAAATATGTACACTTAAGCACAAATAGTAAATGTTGACAATGACAAGTTTAGACATTTTAACAATGGACTGTGTTATTTAAAAATAATGGGTTTCTCAAAATGAAAACAATGTTCAAAAATTAAGAAGTTTTTTTTAAAACTAAGAGCCCAGTAAATAAATCTCCTTGTTCTATTACTTGATATCATCAGTGTCCAAAACTAAGCAGTGTGAAAAGAGAAAAAATCAGCTACTGACAAAAACCAGACATTTCTTAAGATACAGAGACCAAACTTGCCATGTTTCACAAGAGTCTGGTAAATAAAACGCATAATTCCTTAACTGTTTCTAATATAACTGGAAAAAATTCTTTTTCCATACATATTCTATTTATGTAGGAACATTTCATACATAATTACACTGCCTAGGAAAGGTGAAACTATAAAAGGATCAAAATACATTTTACTCCTTTATTCAATTCACAAAATGCTAAACTTTAACTTGCTACCTTCAACAAAGTATCAGTATGGGCCAAAAAGATATTTTTCCATCAAAATTCTAATGTGTTTCTAGATTTTTTTGGACTGATTTCTCAACATATTAAATATCAGATTATATCCCAAACTCTATTTGGCATGCAAGAAAACAACTCTAACTGTACTACTGGTTATTAATAAGTTTAACTTCATTCACATCAAATGTCACACGAACACTACCTAACTAACTGGCTAAGATCCGAAATTAAGCACTGATTATCTTACCGATTCTATAGGCTTGTCAAGTGATGCTTGTTCAATTTCCAAGTGTCCTTCCTCATATTGATCAAAGTGATTACCCTAAAAAAGATGATTACAGTTATTTTTCAAAAGCAGTGTCAAATTTATTAATAGCCTAACCAAACTAAGTGTTATTTTTAACGTTTATTTATTTATTTATTTACTAAAAGGACACTGCAATCATTCTTTTTCAGTCAACAATCAATACCACACCACAAATTCCAACTTTTTAAAAATTTATAAAAATGGGCCGGGTGCAGTGGCTCACACCTGTAATCCCAACACTGGGAGGCCAAGGCAGGTGTATTACCTGAGGTCAGGAGTTCGACACCAGCCTGGCTAATATAGTGAAACCCTGTCTCTACCTAAACATAAAAAATTAGCTGGGCATAGTGGCATGAGCCTGTAGTCCCAGCTACCTGGGAGGCCGAGGCAGGAGAATCGCTTGAACCCAGCAGGTGGAGGTTGCAGTGAGCTGAGATCAGGCCACTGCACTCCAGCCTGGGTGACGGAGCGAGACTCTGTCTCAAACACAAAAGGAAAGAAAAAAAATTATAAAAATGTTTTAGGGCCAGACACAGTGGCTTGTACCTTCAATCCCAGCACTTTGGAAGGCTGAGGACAAGAGTTCAAGACCAGCCTGGGCAATACAGTGAGACAGTTTCTACAAAAAAAAATTTTTTTAATTAGCCCTACATTGTGGTATGAGCCTGCAATTCCAGCTACTCAGAAGGCTGAGGTGAGAGGATCACTTAAGCCCAGGAGGTTGAGGCTACAGTGAGCTCTGATCAAGCCACTGCACTCCAAGCCTGGGTGACAGAATGAGACCCTATTTCAAACAAAACAAAACAAAACACAACTTAATGGGAATCTAGGCCTAGTAATCCGAACTTTATTCTCCTAACAAGTGTTGAGATTGTAAACTAAAACACTATCAACCATTTGGGACACCAACTCTTTTAGACTAACTACATTAGGAAGACTACACAATCTTATAAACAAAGAGCCATGCTGTTTTACCTTTTTTTTTTTTTTTTTTTTTTTGAGACAGAGTTTCACTCTGTAGCCCAAGCTGGAATGCAGTGGCATGATCTCAGCTCTCTGCAACCTCTGCCTCTCAGGCTCAAGTGATTCTTGTGCCTTGTGCCTCAGCCTCCCAAGTTGCTGGAACTACAGGCACATGCCACTATGCCCGGCTAATTTTTTGTCTTTTAGTAGAGATGGGGTTTCACTATGTTGCCCAGGGTAGTCTCTAACTACTGAACTCAGGCGATTCGCCCACCTCAGCCTCCCAAAGTGCTGCAATTATAGGTATGATTGAGCCACTGCATCCAGCCTGTTTTACTTTCATAAGCAATACTGCATTAAATCTTTAATGATGAAGAAAACAAGTCATAGTAATGAAAACAAAACCTATATGTCAATAAATACTGCTCAATCTGTTAACATTAAACTAAAACTGCTAAGACATTAAACTTTAAATCAAGTGATACCTCCCAGCTTTTCAAGAAATTAAAAATAAGCTCTTGACAGTTTCCAAAGCAACTATTCCTCAAGATGATGTGCCAAGAGAGATAAACATGCCTGTACAATGCTGTATTTGATCATAATCAAGCAAGTTGTCACTGCAACTAAAAACAAGTAATAACAGTTTCAACAAATAATAGTTGAAGGCAACTAAGTTCTCTTTAATCATAGTTTTCACAGATCTCTCTGCTTCATTAGGAAGGAACAGCTCATAATTTGGTTTTAAATAAAAATATCAACTTTCTAGTTCCCTTCTTGTCATAAAGTATAGGGCAGGAGGATTTGTGAGTCCCACAATGACCTAAATCAAAAAGACTAAAGACTTCAGTCTAGTCTATACGAATTCAGTGTGTGGAATGATATGACAACTTGAATGTTAACCTAACAAAAACTTACTTTGCTTTTTCAAGGTAAAATTAAAATTCTAATTGAATAAATAAAATTAAATGACTGGGAGCTCTAACATGTAATTTGCCACATTGTAATCATAAATATTAGGTTTTTCTCACTAGACTGTGAAGTCCTTGAGGACAAGAATTGAGACTTGTTTATCTCTTACAAACCTAATATTTAATATGCAGCTGAACACTAGGGAACAATTAGGTGCTAAAATTGTGTGGCAGTAACGAACAAGTTCTAGAACAAGATGGCGGTGGTGATGGTCGTACAATATTGTTAATGTACTTAATGCCACTGAACTGTATACTTTTATTAAGAGAAGGAGGTCTCGCTATATTGCTCAGGCTGCCTTCAAAGTCCTGGGCTTAAGGAGCACAGCATCAGCCTCTTGGCCAGCTGGAACTACAGGCGCCACACCACTACACTTGGTTTGAACCATATGCTTTAAAATAGTTAATCAATTTTATGTTACATGTATTTTACAATAAAAATAATAAAAATAAAATTATATGGCAATGTCTACCCAAACAAAGAGGGGGAAAAAGGAGAAATGGAATAGCAAGGGGCAGAACGTTTTCCAAAGACAAAAAAAAAAAAAAAGGACTTAAGTATGGGTATTTCAGGAATAAGAAAAAGCAGTCAACAAATAATTTTAAAAAATGTTAAAGCAGCTATTAATCCTGAAAGTCTGTCTTTGTTTTGTTTTGTTTTGTTGAGTCGGAGTCTTGGTCTGCCACCCAGGCTAGAGTGCAGTGGTGTGATCTCGGCTCACTGCAAACTCTGCCTCCCAGATTCAAGGGATTCTCCCACCTCAGTCTCCAGAGTAGCTGGGATTACAGGCACATGCCACCACACCTGGCTAATTTTGGTATTTTTAATAGAGACGGGGGTCTCACCATGTTGGCCAGGCTGGTCTCAAACTCCTGACCTCAAGTGATCCACCCGCCTTGGCCTTACAAAATGCTGGGAATACAGGTGTAAGTCATGAGGCCCAGCCTGAAAATCTGTCTTCAATTAGCCTCTAAACACCTGCTTCCTGGCATTTTAATTTCTACTGTAACATTTAAAATTTTAAGTTACTTTAAAGGTGCTAATTGCAAAGTACTTCTAAATTAATAAATAATAAATATCCAAATACTGAGATTAACTCAAACCTCATCATATTACAGAACACCAATGTACAGCCAAATAGCAATTATTTCACTCTACAGTGAAATATAAAAAATAGACCAGGCAGAGTGGTTCATGCCTGTAATTCCACCACTTTGGGGAGGCTGAAGTAGGAGCATTGTCGGAGGCCGGGAAGTTGGACATCAGCCTGGGCAACATAGCGAGACCTTGTCTCCACAGAAAAAAAAATTAGATGGGCGTGATGGCGTGTGCCTCTCATCCTAGTCCTACAGTCCTAGCTACTTGGGAGGCTGAAGCAGGAGGATCACTTCAGTCCAGGGGTTCAAGACTGCAGTGAGCTGACTGAGCCACTGCATTCAGGCCTGCGTAGCAAACCAAGAGTCTGTCTCAAAAAAAAAAAAAAAAAAAAAAGAAGTCACCCTAACAACATTGATTGTGTACTTTAGTGAGCTACCAAGTAGTTCTACAATAAAGAAAATGGGTACCTTCTAGGAAAAACCACTTTGGCTCATCCTTGATGCATGAAAAATCACACAAGTTTTTCTAAACAGATAATGAATCATTAGTACAATTTTTAAAATCTTAGACTTCAAGTTATTTTACAGAACCCTTCCGTATGATTAGAAACTACTGTCAGCAAATGCCAGGTTCCAAATAAGACACTTAACAAATTTCTAAATACAGTAAGCTAATTAACTTTTCAAATCATTCTGGATCTTTCAGATGCAATACAAATCAGGATTAATAATATAGACAATTCAACAGAGAAATTATAGTGTTTTCAACAAATGACGCTAGAACTAGGTGTCCATATGCAAAACAAAAAAAAAGAGCCTCAATCCATACTTTGAATAACAAAAAAAATGGACTCAAAATGCACTGCAGACCTAAATGTAAAGCTGAAAATGATATATTCTAGAAGAAAAAATACAGGAGACACTCTTTGTGTCCAAAGCTAGACAAATATTTTCTTATAGAAAATCCAAAAGCGCAATCAATATATAGAATAAGAAATTGATAAGCTGGACTGGGAGAAAATATTTACAAATCACATTCCTTCTTTTTTTTAAAAAAATCAGAAACCAATGAATGCTAAACAAACCCATACCTGATTAAAAAAAAAAACTTGTATCCAGAAAATATATAGAATACTCAAAAGTGGGGGAGAAACCCCAATTTTTAAAGTGGACATAAGATTTAAACATATATTTCATCTGTTTACAGACTACAGATACAGAGGTGGCAAGTATGTACATGAAAACACATTCAAGATCATTAACCATTAAGGAAATACAAACTAGAACCACACAGTATTACCACCATATGCCTATTAAAATGGCATTAAAAAAAAAGTGGCCCAACACGGTGGCTCACATCTGTAATCCCAGCACTTTGGGAGGCTGAGGCGGGTGGATCACGAGGTCAGGTGTTCAAGACCAGCCTGGCCAACATGGTGAAATCCCGTCTCTACTAAGAAATACAAAAGTTAGCCAAGTGTGAAGGCAGGCACCTGTAATCCCAGCTGCTCAAGAGGCTGAGGCAGGAGAATCGCTTGAACCCGGGCAGCAGAGGTTGCAGTGAGCCATTTGCGCCACTGCTTCCAGCCTGGGTGACACAGTGAGACTCTGTCTCAAAAAAAAAAAAAAGAAAAAGAAAAGCTAATACCACTTCTTTTTTATTTGTTTGTTTGGAGACAAGGTATCCCTCAGTTGCCCAGGCTGGAGTGCAGTGGCACCATCACGGCTCACTCCAGCCTCAACCCCCCAGGGCTTAAGTGATCTTCCTATCTCAGGTTCCCAAGTAGCTGGGACTAGAGGTGCACACCACCACACCAAGCTAATTTTTGGTAGAGATAGGGTTTTGCCATACTGCCCAGGCTGGTCTCAAACTCCCGGGCTCAAATGGTCTGCCCACTGTATCCTCCCAAACTGCTGAGATTACAGGCTTGAGCCCACCTCTGATAAAATTTCAGACGAGCAACTTTCATACATTGCTGGTGAGAACATAAAACTTTTTAAAGCTTAAAGTCACAGACTACCTAATTTTCTTGCCTGTCTTAATATATGACACCACAGTCACCCTTTTGCTGTTGAAAAGTTGGCTATAAAAAACGTAGGCAGACTAGGTGTGGTGGATGGTTCACACCTGTAATCCCAGCATTTTGGGACGCCAACTCTGGTACATCATTATTAACTAAAAGTCCATGCTATATTCAGATTATCTTAGAGTTCCCCTAATGATCTTTTTCTGTTCTAGGATCCCACAGAAGATACCATATTACATTTTGTTGTCATGTCACTTTAAGCATCTCTTGGCTATGACAGTTTCAAAAAACATTTAAAAAGTAAAAACTTAGTAATTGTCATGTTAAATTTCAGCCTAATTGAATATTTCAATTTATCATAAGTGCTACAATGTATCCTGCAGCATAGTGGGACCCTTTATCTAATTTTTGTTACGTATTTGATTTTTGTTTCTTTTTACAAACTCAGAAGTTCTAATGTCTTGTTTTTATATTTATTTACTTATTTTTTTGAAACAGGGTCTCACTTTGTCATCTAGGCTGGAGTGCAGTGACTCAATCTCAGCTCACTGAAGACTCAACCTCCCAAGCTCAAGTAATCCTCCCACCTCAGCCCCCCAGGTGCTAGGACCACAGGTACACGCCACCATGCCTGGCTGCATTTTTTTTGTATTTTTTGTAGAGATTGGGTCTCCGCCATTTAGCCCAGGATGGTCTCTAATTCCTGAGCTCAAGAGATCGCCCACCTCAGCCTCCCCAAGTGGTGGGATTACAGGTATGAGGCACCATGCCCAGTCTATTTTTATTTCATTTTATTTTCTGACACAGGGTCTCACTCTGTCATCCATGCTGGCATACACTGATACAATCTTGGCTCACTATAACCTCCGCCTCCTGGGCTCAAGCAATCCTCCCACCTCAGCCCCCACAAAAAGCTGAGACTACAGGCTTGAGGCACCACTTGCAGCTAATGTTTTCATTTTTTTTTTATTTTTTGTAGACTTGGGAGTCTTCCCATGTTCCCAGCATGGTTTCAAACCCCTGGCCTCTGGTGATCTCCCTACTTTGGCCTCTCAAAGTGCTAGGATTACAGGCTTGCGCCACAGTCTCTGTCCTTTACTAATGTTTGATTTTTTGTTTTTGAGATGGGGCTCTCTGTCACCCAGGTGGGAATGCAGTAGCATAATCTCGACTCACTGCAGCCTCCATCTCCTGGGCTCAAATGATCCTCCTGCCTTGGCCTCCCAAAGCGCTGGGATTGCAAGTGTGAGCCATCCCACTGAGCCTCTAATAAAGATTTTAAAAGCAAATCTGGCCAGACTACCACTCTCTCAATGAGACTGTCCCCCACATTCTTCCTGTGCCCCCAGACCTAAGACCAACTCACTTTTACTTTGAAGTCTTATCTGATACTCCTACTCTTTGCTCCTTTAGCTTTATGTTTATACCCTTGTTATGGTACTTGTATTGTGATTCCCTGTTTACTTATCTCCTCTACCATAAAGCATGTTCTTTAAGTCCAGGTACTCTTTCTTCATCTATGTGCCCTATATAAGAACAGTTTCTAGTAGATTAGTGAATATTATGTGTTGATTTAGAATAACTAAGGGACTCCCTGTGATGGAGGCCACAGAATAGTGGTGCAGTCACAGCTCACTGCAGTCTCTACTTCCTGGACTCAACTGATTCTCCCACCTCAGCCTCCCAGGTAGCTGGGACTACAGGCGTATACTAACACGCCTAGCTAATTTTTGGGTTTTTAGTTTTTTTTTCTCTCTCTTTTTTGGTAGAGATGGGATTTCATCATGTTGCCTATGTAAATAAAATGAAAAGAGGCTGGTTCATACAAGACAATTTTTATTTTATTCAAGTTAACCACAGTAGACTCAGTTCTTTCACATTCTTGCTCTTGCCCACTCCCCCTCTCGCCATTTTTTCTATTTCTTTTCTTTTCTTCTGCCCCCGTAACAGCCTGTGTTGCTCAGACTGTTTTCAGACTCTTTGGCCCGAGCAGTCCTGCGGCCTCAGCCTCCAGAATAGCTGGGATTACAGGCATGCAGTCTTTTGAAAGTGATTTCCACTGTTAAAACAATGCTCACTAAGGGCATTTTTTTGTAAAATGCTTTTCTCAAGACACTGTTAGACTGAACTCATAGGTAGAACTTAAAAATTGAGGTTTTTTTTTTTTTTTTTTTACAATTTTTATAATAACTTTTACCTCTAGATATGTTACCTAGTCTGAGAGCTGGTCACAGGTGAGGAAAGGTTGTGCAAGCAATGTTTTTAATTTTTTAATACATTGCGGCCCTCTATATCAAAATATATGACTAAACACAAATAATACAAATGTAAAATGGATATTGTTAAAAGTTCAGGCTACACTGTAACAAGTAGAAAAGTGAAAGAAAGCCCTCCTTTCTCCTCTGTTTCATTTCTTAGAGGTAACTATTGTTTTCAATTTGTTACCTTTCAGTTTTTTACTAAGTTTTAAAATACACATGCTGTTTGGAAAAAGTGCTTTAGAAATATTGAATATGAGTTTACTGTAATTATTAACTTTTGTGTTTACTTTTAGATAGACTTTTTTCAAGTAGTTTTAGGTTCACAGCAAAGTTGAGCTGAAAGTATAAACACAGCCTCCTGAACATTTATTATAATACATTTGCTAAAATAGATGAACCAACATTGACACATCATTATCAGCCAAGTCCATAGTTTACATTAAGGTTCACTCTTGGTGTAGTTCTATGAGTTTTGACAAAGCTACAGTGACATTTATCTACCTTTATAGTATTACAGAGAATAATTTCACTGCTCAAAAAATCCCTGGTGACTACATGTTCATCCCTTTATTTTCTTCCCCCTCAAACTCCTGGCAACCACTGATCTTTTCACTGTTTCCACAATTTTGCCTTTTCCAGGATGTCATATATTTGCCATCATTGTGTAGCCTTTTCAGATTGGCTTCTTTCACATATTCTTGAATAGGTATCCAAGGTTCTTCCATGTCTTTTCCTGGCTTGATGGCTCATTTTTTAGTGTTGAGTAATATTCCACTGTCTCGTATATCACAGTTTACTTATTCATTTATCTACTGAAGGACATCTGGGCTGCTGCCGAGTTTTGGCAATTTCAAATAAATAATGCTATAAACATCGTGTTTTGGTTTTTTGTGTAGACTTAAATTTTCAGCTCCTTTAGTTAAGCAGTAAGGAGTGTGATTGCAGGATTGAATGGTACAGATAGGTTTAGGTTTGTAAGAAATTGCCAAACTGTCTTTTCTCTTTCTCTTGATGGTGTCTTCTGCAGAACAGAAGTTTTAAATTTTAATAAAGTCTAACCTACCAATTACTTCCTTCATGGGTGTGCCTTTGGTTTTCCATCTGAAAAGTTATCACCAACCCCAGTGACACCCAGTATTTTGTTTACTTTCACTTGGTGTTCCTGTCATTGTGATGAGACTACATTTATTTTGGGGGTAGGTGAAAAATGTTTTGCACTTCACTACCAGGGATTACTGTGGTTGTTGTTAACATCTTACTTTTGTGGGAATTGATGGTGTTTATGTTTTTGTGTTAACATTAAAGAAACTATTAGCCTTTTTAAACAGAGCAACTTTAATTCAGCTTAAATCTGCAAATTTGTGTAATTTTAGACCAAGAAATGATATGAAAGAGTGTCTAGTTCAAGTTCTTCATTTTCCAAATGAAGGTACAAAGAATATGACATGATCTGCATGAGGTCATACAGTGAATTATTAATGAAGACAGAACTTAGAATTGCTAACCATGTTAAAGAACTGAGATAGGCCGGGCGTGGTGGCTCACGCCTGTAATCTCAGCACTTTGGGAGGCCGAGGCAGGCGGATCACGGAGTCAAGAGATTGAGACCATCCTGGCCAACATGGTGAAACTCTGTCTCTACGAAAAATACAAAAATTAGCTGGGCGTGGTGGCAGGCGCCTATAGTCCCAGCTACTTGGGAGGCTGAGGCAGGAGAATTGCTTGAACCCGGGAGGCGGAGGTTGCAGTGAGCCGAGATTGCGCCACTGCACTCCAGCCTGGCACCTGGCGATGGAGCGAGACTGTCTCAAAAAAAAAAACAAAAAAAACAGAGATAAAAGATGTATTGATAATTTTTTCTTGTATAATAAATACTTTTGATGATAGATGTTTTATTTCTTATTCTTTTAGACTTGGTGTGTGGCTCCTAATTTTTAAGAGAGTAAGTTTTAAAACAGTGAAAAATATAAACCGTTTTTTACACTTTTCCAATGTTGCAGCTAATTGACAGGTTTGTTTATCATGGCATATCAAACAAATAAATGTTGAGAAGTACTCAATTCACTAAGTTATTTGTGGAACATTTCTTTTGAGGGTTCTTTCTTTTTTTTTTTAGATGGAGCCTCACTCTGTCGCCCAGGCTGGAGTGCGGTGGCGCAATCTCAGCTCACTGCAACTTCCACCTCCTGAGGAGCTGGGACTACAGGCGTGCACCACCACGCCCAACCAATTTTTTTTTTTTTGTATTTTTATTTATTTACATTTAGTTTTTTTGAGACGGATTCTGGCTCTGTCACCCAGGCTGGAATGCAGTGGCATGATCTCAGCTCACTGCAACCTTCACCTCCTGGGTTCAAGTGTTCTCCTGCCTCAGCCTCCCTGGTAGCTGGGATTACAGGCATGCGCCACCACGCCCAGCTAATTTTTTGTATTTTTAATAGAGACGGGGTTTCACCATGTTGACCAAACTAGTCTCGAACTCCTGACCTCAGGTGATCCACTCGCCTTGGCATCCCAAAGTGCTAGGATTACAGGTATGAGCCACCACGCAAGGCCCATGACAACTGTATTATAGTTATTGTATGGATACTGTGGAAGGGAACATTAGGTGAGTGATATACCAAAATTATCTGTACTATTTTTGCAACTGTTCTATAAACCTAAAATTACTTTAAAATAAAACAAAAAACGGGACTGGCGTGGTAGCTCATGCCTGTAATTCTAGCACCTTGGGAGGCCAAGGCGGGTGGATCACCTGAGGTCAGGAGTTCATGACCAGCCTGGCCAACATGGTGAAGCCCTGTTTCTACAAAAATACAAAAATTAGCCAGACACAATGGTGAGTGTCTGTAATCAAACAGCTTGATCCCGGGAAGCAGAGGTTACAGTGAGCCAAGATCATGCCATTGCACTTCAGCCTGGGGAACAGAGGAGACTCTGTCTCAAAAACAAACAAACAAAACAAAAAACTTCTAGTTATGGAATAATTTCCAAGACATACAATTAAGAGGAAAAAAATGAAACTGCTAGAAAATGTGCTTGCATGCTACCCTTAGGGAAGGTTAAGAGTGCAGAATGCTTAGTATATGGGTAATATAATTATTAAGAGTGCAGAATGCTTACTATATGGGTAATATATTATATGGGAAAGAACTGTCACACAATTGGAAATAGCGGGGTTGTCTTTAAGAAGGTTAACTAAGTGGTTTTCTTTTCACTCTGAATCCTTTTGTCCTTTTTTTTTTTTTTGGAGACAGAGTTTCTCTGTCACCCAGGCTGGAGTGCAACGGTGCCATCACTGCTCACTGCAATCTTCCCCTCCCGGGTTCATGCAATTCTTCCACCTCAGCCTCCCAAGTAGCTGGGATTACAGGCACCCACCATCATGTCCGGCTAATTTTTGTATTTTTCACCATGTTAGCCAGGCTGATCTTGAACTCCTGACCTCAGGTGACTTGCCCGCCTTGGCTTCCCAAAGTGCTGGGTTTACAGGCATGAGCCAGGTGTCCAGCCACCTTTTGTCTCTTTTGAATGTTATACTAGCAAAACAAAAAGAGGAAGGAGGAAAAATATGATTTCGACCCCACAGGACAACTGTAGTAGTAGTAGTAGTAGTAGCAGTAATGATGGTAACAATAATGGTGGTGTTTTATTTTTGCCTCCCAACCCACCTGAGTCATTCTGATGAACTTAGATTCATCAGGCTCATTCTTTCTAAAAACAGTCAGTACGGCATCTGATTATCTGAAGGCATCAACAGGACTTGAAAAGTATTTTTTGCGGCTGTACCTTTCCTTCAAAACTTCACTTAGATCTCTGAAATTCCTTTAGATCTAGATGATCATGTAACATACACAAACCAGGGCACTTTGAGAATAAAAAAGGTGCTAAGGCTGGGTGCAGTGGCTCACATCTATAATCTCAGCACTTCGGGAAGCCAAGGTGGGAGAATTGCTTGAGCCCAGGAGTTCAAGATCAGCCCAGGCAACACAGTGACACCCCATCTTTACGAAAATTTTTAAAATTTTTGTAAAAATTTCTTTTCTTTTTTTAAAAGATATTTTAAAAAAAGATATTTTATATTTAATGTGATAACCATTAATACTGAGAAAAAATTTCTTTAAATGATGGTGTGCACCTGTAGTCCCAGCTACTCAAGAGGCTGAAGGAGGAGGATCTCTTGAGTCCAGGAGTTGGAGGCTGCAGTAAGCTATGATCTTGCCACTTCAGTCCAGCCTAGGTGACAGAGCAAGACCCTGTCTCAGAAAAAAACAAAAAACAAAAGGTGCTAACAGCAATTATTCCAAGACAAAAGGTATAAATCAAAACTCGTGGTCATCCTAGTAAAAATTCACAGGTCCTATATTACAGTATTCCTAAAATTTAGTTTTAATGACTGCTTGTAGGTATGAGCTAAGGAAGGTAAAAAAGAAAATTAAATTTAAAAAAATGATGACTGCTTGGAACACTTATGTCATTATCTAAATAACCTCTTCCTTTCTCGATACTATATGCTTTCAAAGTTGAAAAAATAACTTTTCATTTATGCTGATCAGAAATTCAAGTTCAAAAGGGTCAGACTGGAAGCAATCTAGCTTTTCTTTAAAAAAAAAAAACAAAAAAAAACTATTTGTTTTGGTGGTTTTTTTTTTTTTTTTTGACACTGTTGTACAGTCTGGAGTGCAATGGCGCAATCTCAGTTCACTGCAACCTCCCCCCTCCCAGGATTCAAGCGATTCTCCTGCCTCAGCCTCCTGAGTAGCTGGGATTACAGGCGCGGGCCACCTACGCCCAGCTAATTTGTGTATTTTTAGTAGAGACGAGGTTTCACCATGTTCGTCAGGCTGGTCTTGAATTCCTGACCTCGTGATCCGCCTGCCTGGCCTCCCAAAGTGTTGGGATTACAGGCGTGAGCCACCGCGCCCAGCCAAAAGTATTAGATTTTAAACTACATGTACATATCCAACTGACTTTCCTTCAACTGCCTCCACTCACAAAAAAAAAAAAAACTTCAACTTGTGGTAGGTCTAACGGCAAATGAATACAAGCTGGCTGACCTGTTCTGAATGTTATTAAAATACACAGTAGCTCTAGTTCCTTACAGGGTAAGGATTCTGCTTTGAAACACAGGACAAATGTGGAAACTTCGCTCTTACAAATTTGGTTGTTGTGATCATTTAAGTATAAATAAAGACAGGAATTGCCTTAAATGTATCCAGATAAATGAAATCTTATTATTTGCTAACTGGTGCTGATTCTGGCATCCACATAATCCCACAGCTGTACCCTTTACAGATTAAACTATACAGTAATTAGTAGAGAGAAATTAGAGCTGGAGAAGAAGGAATTATTAGGACAAGTCAAAGACCACAGTCAACAGCCTATAATCTCAAAAAGCAAAACACAATAGTGAAACTCTAAAGAGTTGTTCTTATTCTCTTCCCTCTTCCTATAACTATTAAAATTTAATACAACTTATTTGAAAAACATTTGTAAATGAATATTACTCAAAGTTGGTGGAACCTGGCTGGGCATGGTGGCTCACACTTGTAATCCCAGCACTTTGGAAGGCAGGAAGATCACAAGAGGTCAGGAGTTTAAGACCTGCTTGGGCCAAAAAGGAAGACCCACCCCCATCTCTACAAAAAATACAAAAAAAAAAAAAATTAACGGAGTGTGGTGGTACACACCTGTAGTCCCAGCTACTCAGAAGGCTGCAGTGGAAGGATCGCCTGAGTCCAGGAGGTTAAGGTTATAGTAAGCAGTGATCACACCACTGTACTCCATCCTGGGCAAAAGAGTGAAATCCTCTCTCAATAAATAAATGTATGTATGCGCCTTTAAAAATGGAATTTGAAAAGAAAATGTCCCAGTACAAAAAGCCTATCCAAAAAGAAATGGACATCCTGAAGATTATTAGTGTCATTTCACTAGTATATTTAAATTTTATTTCAATTCACGGCTGGGTGCGGTAGCTCACGCCTTTAATCCCAGCACTTTGGGAGGCCGAGGTGGGTGGATCACCTGAGGTCAGGACTTAGAGATTAGCCTGGCCAACGTGGTGAAACCCCGTCTCTACTAAAAATATAGAAATTGGCCAGGTGTGGTGGTGGGTGCCTGTAGTCCCAGATACCAGGGAGGCTAAGGCAGGAGAATTGCTTGACCCGGGAAGTGGAGACTGCGGTGAGCCAAGATCACGCCACTGCACTCCAGCCTGGGCAGCAGAGTGAGGTTTTGTCTCAAAAAAAAAAATTTTATTTCAATTTATGAGGTAGACATAAACACCAATGTGATCAATTCCTAATAAACCTAATTCTTCACTGTTGCTTCCATAATCATATAGTCTGATTTACAACAATTTCCAGTATATTATTATAAAAAACAAAGTTCTCTGAAGTCAGAGACACCAGAAATCAAGTCATTACCATCTGCTAGTTGTATAACCTTGGGCAAACTACCAAACCTCTCTAGGCCCGTTTCCCCTGCTGTAAAATCCAGATTATTACACTATAGTATTGTTGTACACATTATGAGGCTTAAAGAGGCACAAAGCAATAGATTATTATTTTAAAACTCTGCTGAGGTCGGTCAATAACCCAGAGGAATAAATTTCACTTACTACATCAGTTTAATTCTATGTTAATTGGTAGGAAAGATAATTGGCCAGCAATCTCAGCAAATAACTAAGAACTTGAAAACACATCACACTGCGTCAAGGGTATAGGAATATCACACACTCATCTAAAAATACATATACACCTGTTTGACACATCAAATTTTTCTGGATAATTTGATTAGGACAAGAAAGAACTGATTTCCCAGAAAGGCACTATGCTGGAAAAAATTTTCCTTTATTTTTAATTAAATTAAATAATTAATTTTTGAGACATTCTCAATCTCGTCACCCAGGCTGGAGTGCAGTGGGGTGATGGTTCACTGTAACCTATGCTTCCCAGGTTTAACAGGTTTAAAAAATTCTCATGCCTCAGTCTCCCAAGTAGCTGGGATTATAGGCACCAGCCACCATGCCTGGCTAATTTTTGTAAATTTTTTTTTTTGGGACGGAGTCTTGATCTGTCACCGAGGCTGGAGAACAGAGGCGTGATCTTGGCTCACTGCAACCTTTACCTCCCGAGTTCAAGTGATTCTCCTGCCTCAGCCTCCTGAGTAACTGGGATTACAGGCACGTGCCATCACACCCAGCTAATTTTTGTATTTTTAGTAGAGATGGAGTTTCACCACGTTGGCCAGGCCGGTCTTGAACTCCTGACTTCAAATTATCCGCCCTCTCGGTCTCCCAAAGTGCTGGGATTACAGGCATAAAGCCACCAAAACTAGCCTAATTTTTGTATTTTTAGTAGCAGACGGGGTTTCACCATGTTGGCCAGACTGATCTTGAATGCCTGACCCTCAAGTGATCTGCCCACCTCAACCTCCCAAAGTGTTGAGACTACAGGTGTAAGCCACTGTGCCCGGCCAGAAAAACTAACTTTTAACCAGGAGCAGTGGCACATGCCTGTAGTCCCAACTACTCAACAGACTGAGGTGGAAGAATCACTTAAGTTCAAGTTCAGCCTGGGCAACATAGCAAGACCCTGTCTCTATTTAAAAAAAAAAAAAAGGTATTAACTTTTTAAAACTTCACAGAAGACCAGCCTGGGCAACAGGACAAAATCTGGTCTCTACAAATACACGGTGTGTGCCCGTGGTCCCAGGTGTGCAGGAGGGTAAGGTGGGAGGATCATGTGAACCCTGGGGAGGCAGAGGCTGCAGTGAGCCATGATCACATCACTGCACTCTAGCATGGGCAAGAGTGAGACTTTGTCTGTTTCGGGACTCTCTTTTTTTGACTCTGTCTCAAAAAAATAAAATAATTTTTAAAATTAAAATAATAAACTCCATAGGAGAAATCTATGTTTTTCAGAAATCCATGCAAAATACAGCAAACAATTCTGGAGGCATTCAAAAAAGTAGGGAGGCCAGGAGCAGCAGCTCACAACAGTCTGGGAGGCCAGGGCAGGAGGATCACTTGAGGCCAGGAGTTAAAGACACCAACCAAGGCAATACAATGAGACCCCATCGCTATTTAAAAAAAAAAAAAAAAAGAGTAGGGTGATAATAACTCCTCCAAGGAAGAGCTCTGTGCTCTGTTAGCTGCACTACTGTTAAGACAAAAAAAAAAAAAAATTAAAAAAAAATTGCTGGGTGGGCGTGGTGGCTCACGCCTATAATCCCAGCACTTTGGTAGGCTGAGGCGGGGTAGATCACCTGAGGTCCGGAGTTCGAGACCAGTCTGGCCAACAGGGTGAAACCCCGTTTCTACCAAAAATTAGCTGGGCGTGGTGGCACACGCCTGTTAATCCCAGCTACTCGGGAGGCTGAGGCAGGAGAATCACTTGAACCCGGGAGGCAGAGGTTGCAGTGAGCTGAGATTACACATTGCACTCCAGCTGGGCAGTAAGAGCGAAACTCTGTCTCAAAAAAAAAAAAATTCCTTTGGTACCCATTGTAATGACATATTATTTATTTCACCACTGGCTAGTATGCTAGATTCTTGTCTATTTAGATGTTTTGACAAAATTCTGCACTAGTCCACAGAAAAACAAGTATATGTGCAATGTGTCACACAAAAGGAAACTCACAACTAAAAGGTGACTGTTGTAGTTTTACACAATAAAGTGTGATTATAACTATTCATAACACAACCTCCATATTTGAAATATCCCTCAAGTGGTTTTATAAGATATCACAGAAACTAATAATTCAACCTAGATATTCCACAGCACAGCAGGGAGTTGAGCTTCCCAAGTCCGGACATTCTTCTCAGACTCTCTCAAGCCTCTGCTTCTTATGTACTTGCTTTTATTCAACCATTAATTCAAACATCCAAGCAACTTCTATGTGTCAGACTGACTCAATACTAGAAAAATGAATAAAACAAGAAAGACTTTGCATTCAAGGAATTCTAAGTCCAGCTAGATAAGACAAATTATAAGTAGTTTACAATAGGAGAGGAAGAACAGCACAGTGGTTAAAGGTTGAGACTGGTCCAAATGACCTGAAAGCTAGTTTTTTTATTTGCTAGCTGTGTGACCTTGGATAATTTTCTTGATTTGCAAAATTGGAATAATGATAAAACTTACTTTCTGAGGTTACTGGGGGATTATGAGAAAACAGTGCATAACATAGTGTAGGAAGAGTAACAGAGTAAGTGCTCTGTTAGCTGCACTATGGCTAGTAAAGTGCTATTACTGAAATATGACCAAAGTGCCGTGGGAGCACAGGAAATAAACCAATTAGCTATGCCTAGGGAAGATGTCAGAGGTGACATCAAATTGAGTCTGGGATGAGAAGGGATTTGTTAGAGAGAAGAGCATTCTAGACAGGTAAAACCATGCAAATGCAAGAATGATGAAGGAGCCTAAGATTTCCAGGTAACTACAGAAACCACATAATAGCAAGACGATGCGGAAAAATAAAAAGAGACGGAGCTGTTACAATGGTACCAGACGGTTAAGAGTTTTACAAGCCAAGTTAGTGAGTCTGGATCTTGAGACATCAGGAACCACAGGGAAAGTCACATCTTGGGAGAGATCCAAGGTTCAAATCTGAGTTTACTAAGTGTGTGGCCTCAATTTCTCTAAACTCAGGTTTTTCATCTTTAAAATGGGAGAAGCTAGGTGTGGTGGCTCACACCTGTAATTCCAGCACTTTAGGAGGCCAAGGTTGGGAGAACACCATCTCTACCAAAAAACAAAAAAACCTTTAAGAAAAAAAAAGGGAGATAACCACCACCTTGTTTGGAGAGTCACCTGGATTAGATAAATATTTCCAAAATGTCTTGGCACCATATAGTTGGCAACAAACAGTAGCTGATACTACCCTCATCATATATCACAGTAGTCAACTTTTAAAGGTGTAATGTTTAAGAAGCAGCTTGTAGTACCCTAACTTAAGAATGTCCAGTAGAAATACCATTCTCCTCTCCTATCTATTCTTTTACTGGAACAACTGAACAAAATGGACTTTTGTCTTATTTTCTTATCCTTTTATGATGCCAAGATAACAAACAGGTACTAATGTTTAGAAGATGGAATGGGATTACCTGCTAGACCCACAGACAGTGAAAATGAGCAAGAAGTAATAAATGACCAATGAAACCACTGGTTTAGAACCAATTAAACCAATGGTGGTAAGCTATTGGTTTTTTGTTTTGTTTTTTTAGACAGTCTCATTCTGTTACCCAGGCTGGAGTAAGTGGTGCAATCTTGGCTCACAACAAATTCTGTCTCCTGGGTTCAAGCAATTCTCCTGACTCAGCAGCCTCTCCTGCCCAGTAGGTGAGACTACAGGCATGCAACACTATGCTTGGCTAATTTTTGTATTTTTAGTAAAGACAGGGTTTTGTCAGATTGGCCAGGCTGGTCACGAACTCCTGACCTCAGGATATCCACCCACCTCGGCCTCCTAAAGTGCTGGGATTACAGGCTTGAACCACTATGCCTAACAACTATTTGTTTTTAATACTGAGATGTTTCTGAAACAAAATTATAATATTTAATAAGCATATCAACTATTTCCTACCAGTTTTATTAACTGGTACAAAACACTGTCGTGTATTGAAGAACAATGTTTTGCATACTGGAGATAATACCAACACTCTATATACCACAATCTATATACCACAGTAAACACAATACTATACAAGGAATCAGCCAGGCGCAATGGCGTGCACCTGTAGTATCAACTACTATGGAGGCAGAGGAGGGAGGATGGTATACACCCAGGAGTTCAAGTCCAGCTTGGGCAACGCAACAAAATTCCATCTCTTTTATTTAAAAAGAAAGAACAAAAGAAGTCAAAAGATCAAAGTTCAA